>JAYKXP010000025.1:0-668722 GCA_037176845.1 Paramarasmius palmivorus | reverse complement strand
AAACAAAGAATGAAAGGCGCTTTTTTCCCTTTGAGAGACCATACACACTCCTTGGCGTGCGAGCAACCTGCCATTCAAAGCTCGGTAAATGAAAAGTCTAAAAGAATTCGAGTTCGCCGAAACTCCCACGTGGCCTCTTATCTGCACTCTTTAATTTTGTTTGCCCATCTCGGACTCCACTCTACACAGTGCATGAAATACGAGATGACGTCCTAATTGAGATTTCTTAACCTTATACTAGAGGAGCCAGAACCTACCGTGCACCAATGCATCAACCCTTTATGCTCCTTTTGGCTAAATACCCGTCTATCAAGATGTGTCTGGGTTCACACCGATACCTTTTCGCTGTCTCCTGCACATCCCATATCCAACAGACCTCAACTTCATTTCTTTTACCATTAACCTTATCACGCATGGCTACTAGCAAACTGACTGTGAATCTGCCGTGAGGCCTGCGGCAACCAAAGTAGTAAAGTTGGCCACTTTCCAGAATTTCGAGTTCCGATATTCAATGCTGATTTACTGGTCCACAGTACTGGCTCTATCAACCTGCGACTAGCATTGAGGAAGGTAGAACTCAACCGCCTTTCGCGTTCATGGGCGTGTTTCTATATATCTCTTTGACATAGTCCAGGCTCGCCCCAAGATCTTGTCGCTCAAAGGAGGTACAACTGAATCACAATTAGCTGCTTGGCTACACGCTCACCGTCCTGCTCTCTCGCTTCCTGAAGCTCAGGGCCGGACACGCCAGCCTAAACACCTAAAGTGGATACCCGGAGGCTCCAGAAATGGAGATTTTGAAAATGGCGGCAACTGACGAAAGCGGGCAAGATTGAACGGAGAGGAGGGCCATCCCGCCCCGAAGAGTACGGGTGTGTGATGGCATTGATTTGGCTGTTATTGAGAAGTGAGTGTCCCGGTGCCGCTACATGCGATACAACGCAAAAATGTTGCAATGTGGAAAGCTCTTGGTTGCGTTACGCTGCATGCGAGGAAGTTGATGTCTGAGGAGCATAGGCGTTAGGGTGAGTGGCGTTAACTACCATTTCTACATTGATTAGAAAGGGTTTATTGACTTGTCACTTAGATATCGCCCATCCAATCCAGCTCCATGGCTGCTGACTGCTACAGTCGGCACACTGCGACAGTCACCCTGACCGGGAAGGGATTCTATTGTGACCCCAGCACTGTTATCTGGATGGCGCAGGCTGCCCTTGCGAAGAACCGCTCGTATGCTCGTGAGTAGTTGATATTTGTGCGTCTTGGGAGACTCCTGCAGAATCTCATATAGTATTACTGCCTTATAGGAGCGAAACTAAGATCCACAACTTCTGGGTACTCCACCAAGATTAGCCCCAAGAGCATTCTAAGGAAGAAAGCACAGACACTCATCAACTCCAGTACATTTGAGCTCAACCTGTACTTGCTTCACCGTGTTTATTTGATGCTGTTCGCGTAGCTAAAGCGGTATCGAACACAGCTTGGACTCGTTCACCACCTAGGGCACACTTCGCTGCTGAAGCAGCGTATCCTGCTGCTATCGCCAGAATGAATCTGCCGCTGAACGCTGAGCACCACCGAGACCACCGAAACTCAATCGAGTCGCATGCGACCGGGCACTGTTCACGAACATTTCCGTAGGCGTTTTTTGCAGGGTCTGTAGGCATAGTTTTTATTGGTCGCAGAATTACCTCTTCATATTACACCACTGGCGCAAGTGTAACATTAACATCAAGCTTTCTGAGAAATTAGCACGTCCGTGTACTTTTTACTGCTTTATAAAACGTACAATCCCTTGAACATAGAATTTTACTTTTGAATTTCGCGTTGCACGGACTTGACCTGAGGGAGCAGAGAGACCGAATCGCTATGGCATACACGCGGCCGAGCCGATATTAGCTTTTTTGAGCTGCGAACCATACGAGAATACGACCACAAAGCCGAACCGATCATACAAAAATGATGCCTTCACCCAGGCGGCCGCGATCCCTTCTCCATTTTGCTACTCCTTCGACCCCATCAACGACGACTACGACGAGAACGGCGCTGGTCCTCATCACCACCCACCAACGTCCCACCAGCAACCTACAAGCTACTTTACACAAACTTTTCACAGCCCCTTCAAACGCTTCACATCATTCGACATTTCATCCAGCACAGTAACATGGGTGTAGCGTAACCCCTTGAAGCGATCGACCAGCAACATGGTCCGATTTAGCCACACCCGACATCGATCTCCACATGTCATTCCGACGAACGACCGTATTCGCGGCGCCCTCAAGCAGCAGGGGTCTCTTCTACAACCCTGGGCTCATCTTTCGATTTCAGGAAGAAACGCTGACATCTTCTTCTCCTTGAACATAACCATAGTCCAGAAATCAAGAATCAAGGACGTTACGTATCACACTTCGACAGAACATATAATACGTCTTCTTACACCGTGCTACGACACCGGGTATGGCATCGCACTTCAATCATTGTACACATGTCTTCAAATGGGAGCGAAATGGACGAAGTGGTGGTAGCTAGTATAGAAAGGAGGAGGATCGAGTGCTTAGTGGAAGCAAGTCGGCCTAGAGCTTCAGACGAAAACCCAGTGGATCTAGAACCACGAGGTACAAAATTCTAACAAAAGAAGACACCGTAACGCATCGGGGACGGTAGTTGGACGGCGAAGGCTCGTCTATACGATCTCGCAAAGAACGCCAGTCATGTCTTCGAGTCACATCTTTCCTATCTGTTCGACCGTCAAAAGGTCTGGGAGAAGCAGTGGAACCGCTCTACATGCTCCCGGTACAAAGTATCGTCAAACACCCCGTTTACCGCATGAAACAAAGCGATAAGAGACGCAAGAGGTAGCTCCGCCGCCATTAGTACTGGAGTACGAAGCCACTACAGTTTGGGGCGCTTCTGTCCTTCACGGAGAACGATAGAGGACATACGGTGACAGCTTGTGGAGATACACTTGGGTATTGAGTGGCTAGCGATGGATAGGGACACGGCGAAGTGATCTATACTGTTTCGATTCTGGTACATCGTATTATTCCGCTATCTCCTTTACACATCTATGTACAGAACAATCCCTGAAAAAACGTAGAAACAGGCCAATATGGTAGTCGACAACCCCAAGTTACAGCATATACACCTTCTCACGAAGCCCATACCGTGCGAACGCACGTCTCATCGACAGATCACGTATACTCGTCTTTGGAGGCGGTCAAAAGGGCACAACCTACTGCCTAACGCTGTCTCACATCCTCGATACCGCTACACGGAAGTGGTCGAAACCCTTTAAGCGTTGAGTGTAGCGATGGCAACGGCACCAATGATACATCTTCCTCTTCCTCCATCATCGTCGTCGTCCTACCATCAAGACCTATGCAAGCCCTACTGCGACACCATTCAGGCCTATACACTACCATAGGCAAAGATCATGGTACATTTGGAGGCGGAACGGTATGACGTGCGTTGAACATGTTTGGTGGACGTTTGGATGTAATGGGGTCTGCTTGGTGACGCTAAGCCGGAGAGTCTGATTCAAGGCCAGGAGAACGAGTAATATCAGTAACCCCTGGGGACTCATCATCACATGGAGTACCTGTTACAGAATAGGAAATGGAAGGTGGTGCAATCCCAAGGAAGAGAGCTGAAAGATGGCATACGATTTTTCCGAGTCCTCGAGGCATGACCATATTAATACCGCGTTAACGCGAATTTGGCATTTTTGGGGCAACTATGAAGATTTTGCACTGGGGGCACATGTGATGGAAATAACTGCTTTTGCGAGAGGTGCTGGTGTTGAATTTGGTGAGTGGTTCTTGAGTTTCCATTGGTAGTATCTATCTGACGAAGTTAGAGACATCGCTGGCAAAGGAATGTTGATCATCGACCATCACCGTCATGTCGATATTTAAGCGTTTATCGCACATCGCTCGCAGTCCGGGTCGTATACCTTTTCATTCAAGGCTGGGCATTAATGGGGCCGAGTATGTTCGCGGCCCCATCAACTATTCAATCTAGATAACTTGGTGTCTCTCTTATCTCCTATCCTCACTCAACGACGGAATGATAGTCACTCTACAATACGACACAACGCGCTATATAACCTCGGTCAAGCCCACACCCTCCACCACCCCCTTAGCACTCGAGGCTCAACTCCTGGGTCCGTTGCTACATCACCCGAAAGCAGGATGATTCTACATTGGGGGTTAAAATCGGGGCCTATCGGCGTACCGATGATGTGGCCTGTGGTGGCTTTGGCTGCAGCGGCGGTATTTGCCTCATGTATACTTCCGTTCATTGTTGCGGTTGTGACGATTGGCTTATGCTTTGATTTTTATGTCTATGTCGTGGTTTAGGCGGTACTCATGCTTCCTTTGTACAACTCCAGTCACTCTCCTGTATAACCTCTAATCTCTGTATGTGGGCCTGCTGAACCGTCGAGTGCTTTTAGCACTCTCAACCAGACATGACTACTGTGTCTTGGACTAGCATGATACCGTTGCGCGACGGTTCCGTATTCCGATTCAGCGAAGCCTCTCAAGCTCCGGAAATGAAGAAGGCAAATGCTGTCGAGCGTCTGTGCTTTGGTGATTTCCTTGGGAAAAGACCGGAATCAGCACATGTCGACTCTTTGATACTGACACGACACACCTTGAACCAGTCATAGTGCCAATTCGTGCACCACTATATAGAGGTGAGCTCGATAGATGTGGCTTTGGGGATGACGACCAATATTTGACCTTCAGGGTCTAATCACCACGTCTAGATCTGGTAGGAGATTCAATAGAGAGGCCTATAGTATGCTGGCGGGACAAGGAGTATGTGTTGATGAAATTTCCGTCGACTGAATCACCATTAAATCATTTGATACTGGCGTGAATATTGCCAACCCGGCATTGTCCACCATTAACCAGCCCTGGTGTCCCGCAGGAATCTCTATATCCTCGGATACTGACCAAGACTTTTCACGACTCCAGGCAAATAACCGTGGATGCAAATGTACTCTTTAACTGCTGTATTGGACAGAACAGTGCTTGTTGTCTAAACAACCATTGGGCCAGCTTCCTGACAGACCACGGTGGTGAATGTTTGTAGCCAACTTGTCAGTGGCCTTTTTTCTCTAAATCGCAAACAAGACTTACCAGGATGTAGTTGACACTGTAGGATGATAATGTGACCGGTGTCGGCAAAACTGGAAGGGTGCCCTGGAGAAGCGAGAGTCCTACTTCGAAAAATGCTCCAATAGTGTCTCGAAACACAAAAAGGGCTCCCAATTTGATCCCGACCCCAACGGTATCCAGATCCAAGGTGCAGATATAAAGCAAAGTCCAGAAGTATATGGTACTGCTCGGGAACTTGAAGCATTCATGGAGACGCTGAAGAACCAACGCTGAAGTTTGAAGAATAAAGATTGGCACTTTTCGACAATGAATCCCTTGGGGACACTATAAAGCGCGACTTGGGCATTTTCAGTGAATAAAGCATACATGCAACTAGCTTTCAAGCACTTTTGCCCACAACATGTCATATCTCGTATAATGTGGAGCCAGCAAGCAAAATGAAGCAGAGCCGTTGCCTCCAAAGGAGGGGGCCCTGACGAAAGTCGGCTTTAATTTGTGACGACCCCAGCGGTTTCCGTATAAAATCAGTGAAAGATATGCATATGGGTCGAGTTCGTTCAGAGCAGCAAGGAGTTCTGGCTAGGTAGCCACAAGCATACAGACACCGAGCCGATGCAGGTCTCTCGTGCATGGGAATCAAAGGCATCAACAACGAATTTACGTGCAGACCTGGGCACCCCCACTCAGTCGTTCAATTGGTATAAAGCTGTTGGTCCTTGTATGACAACCAAGTAATATCGAAACGAAAAGTTATTCGATCTGACAGTTGTATCCTTTCGGCAACATCACGATATTGTGGATTAAACAATGCAATTCGACGAAGCAAGCATTGTGCAATGAGGTCGTGGAATAGGGTTTTGTTAATATCTTTGACACAAAAATTGTGGGATCGTGCAGGATTGCAAAGGAACTCGGTGAAAGATGTGTGCAAGACACGAATGATTCCGTGATCGCTGTCAGGAATGTGCAAGACCGAGTGAAGTGAAAACAGGTGAGCACGGACGAGTCCAGGTTCAAGGCCGAGTATCTGTTGGATGACCCAGCAAGTGGGAATGAACAAACTCTCCTCAGCCTCTGATTCGGCTATATCTTTGTAATGTATGATCCAACACAAAATGCGGGAAACTGCCTGGAAGTCCTCGCACGATTCCAAAACCTGACGATACAACAAATCGAGCTCTGGATATAGTGATGTTGCCCCCTTTGGTATCCGCGACTCCAAAACTGCATTCAAACGTACTATAGGTACGCTTTGAAGGTTGTCAATAAAAGTGGCGACCGTTTTGGCGTAAACAAACTGGCCGCAGGACCTGCGAACCAGTTCGCGTATGACAGCGTCACCAGGCCACTCCTTCAGTTGAGGAGGCATCGTTCTATGGTGCCTGGCTCTAATCTCTTCAAACCGAGCACGAAAGAATACCGCGATGTCGAGGTCTGAATGGAACGAGCTACCGATGCTCAATTTAGTGGAGATAGATGAGAGGGGAAGTCGTTTAAATGCATCCGCAATGATAGGCTCTGCTCTGCTGCAGAGAACGATGTCAAACGGTAAGGGAGGATTGGCTGTGGAGGCGGTACCGAATATGGATAGCAGTCGTTCCTGAGACGGTAAGTCGATGCATTCGTCGATACCATCTATCATTAAGACGTTCGGTAGGTCCCGCCATTGGTGAGGATCCAACATTTTGCATGGTCCTTGGATCAACGCCTCGAACTGACGTTCGAAAGCTGACTGAACAATAGTAGGTTTCTTGTTGATTATATCGGTTATGAACCGCCCAATGAGAGGGCCAAGGGATGGAGATGTTACAATCTGGTATGCGAGGGTGGTTACGAATAGACGAAGGCCGTTTCGGGAGGGGTCGTTGCGCGAGAAGAAAAATGTTCCAGCTAACCGGTCTTCTTGAAACTTCTCAGCCAAAGTCTGCGCTATCGTCGTTTTCCCTACTCCAACCGGCCCATTCAACCAACACAACTTTTCCGTCCTCGTTCTGTCAGCTGTCCAACTGCTCATCAACTCCAAGATCCGGACTCGTGTGCCAGGATGGCATAAGACAGTAGGTTGGCCCTGTTCTGCGTCGTGTAGTGCGCGGGTAGCAACATTCTGTGCTAGTATATGCAACCCTTGGTCGTCTGCAACTACCAATAAGCAGGATTCCTTGTTCGAGAGTAGCGCAGGTCTACACACCATTAACGACACTGTTGTATATATTCCGATCGCCTTCCACGGTGTTGCTGACATTTCCATTGAATATCAGTCCACTACAGTCGTTGAAGGACATGGTGAGGGTAAAACGAGAGAGGAAGCCAAGCTGGTAAACGCCCAAGCTTGACGTGCATTGCCATTGTTGGCATCCGACTCAGTGATGGTGGTGTTGGTTAGACTGAAAAATGTTTAGCGCCCGAGGCCCAGGCAGATTACACCCTTGCAACACATCGTATGATAGCTAGTAGTGATTACATTTCAAAGTGTCTCATCTAGGGTCCATAATCCTTCGCACAATAAATAAATGAACAGTCCCTTTCAAAATCAAATTGCATGCCCATATTCGTAATTCCCACTGGTAAAGCTAGCCACCGAAGGCGAAGCCATATTGGACGACATCAACGAGTCTGGACCACGAAGGTATCTCGACGTTGGAGTGACGGAGAGTGGCGGTGGCCGAGGGAATTCGTCAAGGTTCGCGTTAACGGGGTACTCGCTGAATTGGGATGGTGCGATACTGTGGTGCCGCGCCTTCATAGGAGACTTGGGCTCAATGGGTTGTGGTACGCTGCGACGTGCAGCTGAGGCGGCGATGGAAAATGCTGGGGTGGATACATCTGTATGGCTTTGATTGCTTGGGATGTCTCTCCAGAACGCATTTACTCTTTCCTCGTAGTCTAACGAAGGACGACCTGTTTTCGAAAACGGTGCTGGAGAAGCCGTTGCTGTCCTAAAGTGTAGCATGGGATCCGTTTGCGATCTAGTGGTCCTGGGGCGCTGGCGTTCGACCATAAAGGAAGTTGGGTTCGGACCCGGACGCTCAAACTTTCGGTATGTAGAATTTGGTTTGGCCATAAAAGTTCGGAGGTTGGATTTTTGAGCTCTTCTATTGACGTGCCATTTTCGCTAAACGAGGTCAGCCACTTTGCTTGGCTTTCCGGAGAGTGATCGACGTACCATCCAGTATACGACCAAAGACGTTATCCCCAATAAACTTAGGATCCCGACCAGAACGCCTCCTATGATAGCGCCTCCATTGGTCGAAAATGAGGGTGCATCTACTGCAGATGCGGTGATCGTTACGCTAGGAGGTGCTGCGGAACTAGGGTCAGACTAGAGGTCGAAGATGTGAGCCAACTACACATCAGATTGGGGCTGAAACCATACTTGAGATATCAGGCTAGTCGAGCTTGCCGTCGAAGGACTCGGAATAGCTGAGGTTGCTACGCCAGATGAAGGGAATGGTACAGTGACAGCAGTTTGAGAAGCTAACGAGAAGAGTCAGAACTGAGAAACAGAGTAAAGACAGGTTCGTAGGCCTTTACCATTCGTAGAACTGCTACTTTGAGTACTCTGAGCTTGAGTGAAAACGGCGGTCGGAGAAAATCGTGCCTCCAGGTGCATCTCCATCGCCTGGTGCCGCTTGTGGACCCCTAAGTGGTGCCCAGCCATAGGGAATCCCTGATTTTAGAAGGAAAAGAGCGAAATGTCCAGACTGGGAAAGGGAGCGTAAGTGGTTAGAAGCCCTGAAAACGAAGGTGGTGGTAGGTCAAGATGAACGTTATTATAAAAAAGAACTGGGCATGCGTCGTAGTAGCTGTCAATCGTTACCCTCAGAACGGTAGTATGAAACGAGTTTGAAAAATAGTGATTTCACGATCGTCCGGTGATCGTCGATGTCCACAATTAGGGTCGGTAACTGAACAAAACCTAGATGCATTTCAAAGCTAAGTTAGACATTGAATAACGACAGGGTATCAAAGTGTGTCGTATTCAATGGACACCGGGAAGTCTAGCTGGCCAGTGAGTTTGACGCCAACCGGTATGAGAGGAATAATATCCGGGAAACCTTCCCCGTCACCTATCTTTCCCCCTGACAAGCTTCCAGAAATGAGCACGGCGGAGAGAGATTGGGATTTGGCTGAGAAGTGACTTAATATAAGCCATTTGTATGCGACAAAAGAGCTCATTACCCGAGATTCTTGTCTCCTTCCATGTTTCCGTTGCTACCTCAGCAGGGTCACTCGGATTGCCAGGGAATGGTGGTTGAATCAAGGTCGTGTAGCCAGAGAGGAATGTAGTGTTGAGTTCGAGTGGGATATCAGCCGATGTTGGAAGAATCTTGGCGCTGAAGAATGGCTTTCCATCTCCATCGGGGTCGGAAACCGAGATCGTCGTGGCAAGACCGTCTTTCTTGAAGTCGAAGTTGGCACGGTGTTCTTTTATATGTGTGAGGGACTTTTCATGGTAGCCCAAACAGGAATATACTCACTTGGGATATTCCAATTTATGCGGCCTGGAAGAAGCGATGAGTGCAAGTCCTAATACAAAGGGGATTGACCTCACCATTGTACACAGAGGCATCTGTGCTGACGACGATTCTCGTAATCCTAAAGCCATCCTGTCCACCCTTGTACACCCATCTTCCCGGTATATAGATAAGCTCATCATCTAGAATGTATGCCAAATCTTCTAAACGATTGCCAAGGGTGCTTTGGAATTTAACTCACAGGAACCTGCAGGACTTGCGGAGTATCGGACGATCTACACATTCCGAAATACTCGTCATTCGCTGGGGCACTTCAGGGTAATTGCGTTGACTCACCATAATCAATCCGACGTCGGGAACCATAACACCAGTTTTCCTCAGAGCGTCTTCCTCCAAAGGATCAAAGGCCCCGTGAGGTATTAGCGAGCTTGCGAGAGGGGATGGGACGATGAAAATGTATCCTTCAGCGACATCGAGTAGCCACGGTCTAGAATGTGTTGAGTATGTAAACTTGGCCAAAGCTGAGTAGTACACTTACGCTGGAGCTACAGGTATGTTGCCTTGGGAGCGCGTTTCAAGGACCGGGAATGTGACGAAGAATATCCAGAGGAAAAATATGCCGGAAAACCACATAATCGCAGGACACGAGGAGTGAGGAGAGCCATCGCGTTTACTTTAAAAGACTTTTATATCCTCCACGGTTTTCTTTGCATCATCACTGGCATCGAATTTGAGAAACCAGCCGCTTGTCGGGTATTCGTATTCCGACGAGTAAAATTCGGAAATATCTATCTGCTCAATGTTCAGTCTAAAAAGTTTTCGAAACGTGTCCGTAATATCGCGGTAATACCATTCAAACGCTATCCATTCAGATTCCTCAGGTGTGGACTTTTAGAGCCATCTGCTATGTGCAGTCCAAGTTGTCCCCAACGGTTCTTCGCGTTTCTCCAACATTCATGTGAATCTAGTTCTTGCATTGTCTTGGGGATTACTGGCCAGCTGATGCCGGAGAAGTGTGCAAGGGTGAGAAGCGTTGAGCTAGTACGTGATTCCTCAACTTGTATCCAGGTTCGCAGGTGCTGTTGTCGTCACGATGGCTGGCCTAAATATGCACCTATGTTTCTGTGAGACGTGCAATGCTCTTTCCAAAAAATAGCTTACCTTAAAAGCCTCTTGGTAGTGGGTGAAGAACATGGGCGTCACGTAATGTCGGAATCGGCAGGCATTTCGGCCAAACCTTGACCAACAACCATCTCTGCCGGGCGCAGTACCCATCATCATCATGCCTTCATGTCAGTGAAATTATCCTTGTATTCCTGACGATATCCTTTGACGACAACATCTAGTTGCAGAACTCAGGGAAAAGGCAGCGAAGGCTAAAGATGCCAGTGTCACAAAGGTGCAAAATGTTCGGGATCGGAACTCAAGGTGTCGTCGTTCAAAGCTTTCTCAGTATATCCCCAGATCTGATGTTTTATTAGTGTTCCTCTAAAGAAGACAAACTGGAATCCGTATAATGGTGAGGGACCGCCACCACCTCCACCACCACGAACAAATTCGCGGACGAAACCCAAAGAGGCACCTCCTCTTCCACCACCACCACGTCGCACTCCTTCAGCCATGTCTAGTTCATCTACGGGTTCAGGTGCATCTGGGGGCTCTGGTGGTGGGCCTCCACCCATTTTACGATCGACTAGACCTCCTTTACCATCGCCGTCGTCAAGTCAAGGCTCTTTGCCTCCAGCTTTACCATCTCGGAATCACGGCGCAACACCCCCTGGATTACCGTCTCGCCAAGGATCTACGCCGCCTGCTTTACCTTCTCGTCAAAGCTCAACACCACCTGCTTTACCTGCTCGAAAGGGATCGGGTATTACACCGCCCCCGTTGCCGTCTCGAACACCTTCGTTTCATCGCGAACAACCATCGATAGTGCATGAAGAACCACAGGCGACGGAGGACTTAGCTGGGCGAATCTCTCACAACGAGACAAGGAAGTCCTTTTTGAATGGTTAGACGAATTTTTTGAAAGATCGTATGGGATAAAAGCGGGGTGACAGGGCAGGTCAAAGATTTGCGAGTAGTTGCAGTTAAGTGAGTACTGCATATCAGATGGTTGTATGTTAACTTTTGTACTTGGATATTCTCTGAAGGAAGATTTCCCCTTAACTATTAATGGTATTGAGCCACTTATGTATAGACGCCCTGGTCGAAGACGTTCGCAAGAGTTGCTATTAGACTCAACGATCATTCCGTAGAAAGGAGAGGAAGTCGCTACTTTCATTCTTGCGCTCATCATCGCATTGGAACCGTTCTGAGAAAGTCTTATATTTCGAGTCGTCTGCTTGAATCGTATTTTATCTCATAGCAACTGCCATTTCCGCGGAACCGCCATCGTTGGCCAACGTGTACGAAGAAAGCATGGCTTGAAATCACGATGTTACTCGTCGGAGACGCCCACAATGGACACACAACGTATGTGACTATCTTGCATTTGCCCACGTTCTGGACTGAACGCCCTCAGGCTAATCGATTCACACGAGCTTCCTTTACAGCCATGGCAGGTTGGCAAGCTGGCTTTCTTTCCTCCCATTTTTGGCCCCAGCATGGTGCTGAAATATCGATACCAGCCTATGAAGGCCGTCTACTTACTCGGAGGTGCCCTCTGGCTCTTATGTCGCATACCCTTTTGGATCATCCGCAACTTATTACCGGCATGGCGGCCACATCGACGCTGGTCCTTTGGGCGTGCTTTCGCTGTCGAGCTCACAGAAGCTGCAATCGCACTTATGTTCGAGACCTCAATTCCATCATCGGAAACCATTGAGAGTCTCGCTGCGAGAGCCGATGCGAATGGTTTTGTCTGGGTCGATCCTTTCCCCGAAGATCTGATCGTTGCAGACATTAAACGTATGGCAGAGGTCAATATGGTCGAGCCAGCTCGTACTGGTGGTTGTTGGTATGGTGCAAAGAACTCAGATGGCTCGGTGGGATTTAAAGCAGCTCCTGGGGAGAAGGTTTTCTATATGATGCATGGTAAGCACTGTATACAACGAGTCTTTTTCGTGGTGCTGATGCCCTTCTGGGTCGTAGGTGGAGGCTTTATTGTGAGCTTTATTATTGGTTGCATCTGTGCCAAATAGTATAACACCAGTACATTTTCAATAGATGGGAAACAGTGCGCCATCCTATCCACCCGCAGCGATCGTAGCTCAAGGGCTTTTGGAACACGTTAAACATGTTCCTAGACTGTTCGCGTCTGAATATCGCATAGCCGCTGGACCACCTCTTCCAATCATCAATCCCTTCCCTGCCGCTATGCTGGACGTCCTTGCTGGATACCACTATCTTATCCACCAGCTCAACTTTGCGCCCGAAAACATTATTGTTGTTGGAGACTCCGCTGGAGGTGTGCTTGGTTATCAACTTGTACGATACTGTACCCAATACAGCAGCGTCCTGCCCAGCGGTGTACTGCCAGTACCAGGCGCATTGCTTATGCTCTCGCCTTCCGCCGATTCTGCCTTTCATGTCGTGCCAGGATCTAGCATGGTCATAAACAAGCGCTCGGATTACGTTCAGTACATGTACAGCGCACTCAACTCTATGCGGCCATTGTTGGGTCACTTACCCGGAACCGAACTCGACCAACCGTGGCTGAGCCCAGGATCTCCAAAGGTGGCCGACAATGACAAGTGCTTGGAAGGGATATTCAAATCTTTTTCGAGGACTATGATCGTGGCAGGTGAAGCAGAAATGGGCCGTGATCCTATGCGTCTTCTTCGTGGTCGGATGGACCAGGAGATGGGAGACGACCACGTGTACTACCTTGAAGTCGAGGACGCGCCACACAACTTTTTGGGATTGCAAGGAGGCTCTTTGTGGGAGCCGGAGCGCACATTTGCTCTCGAGGAGATTGCACGATGGGTAGATTCGCTTTGAGCCGATGGATTAAATCTCAATCTGGATTGGCTTCAGCACGTTGCATTTGGAATTGAGTATAGAGCATCACTTGATAGTATGTTGAATTTTTGTGATGTTAAAGTAAACCTCGAATATTTTTTTTTTTTACCTCGAACTGGCCCAGTTCGAGGTAAAAAAAAAAGGCTCTCTGCCTGACGTGAGCTGCAGTGTGCTGGCGAGAAAGCCAAATGTGAACGGTGGTCCACGCGGATCTAAAGAGCACTGCCAGTGATACCAGTTGGTTTCAGTGGCTGCTTCCGGTACTCCAGGAGCATTTTGAAGTGGGCTGGTAGTTTGACATTTGTTAGCGCGCAGCGTTGTGTGTCACCGTGGGAATGTCACGGTGCCTCTTCGCTCCGCCAAAATTTTATTTTCGCGCCCATTGTGTTCCCAGTCGATGTCTTCCCGAATCCGAGAACGCCATTATGTCCTTCCAGTTCGTCCTCTTGATTCATCTTCAATAACATGAGCGCTGTTACCTCCCTTTCGGAAACCTGAAAAAACTGCCAGCCCAAGAAAAATAGGTTAGTGAGGTTTCAACGCATCCGGAGGGTTCTAAGCTCAATACTAAAAGTAGATCATATCACTCGTCAATGAGGGTCCATCCGCGTGCACTGCTTAGAGAATTTTTCTCGCCAACGATGCATTTTATTTGGATGGAAGGCGTACTTCGTCTGTAGACAAATACGGACTAGTGAGAATCCCTACTATCTATTTCAAGGTGACTCGAATTGTTACACCTTTGGATTCCTAGCTAACATGAAAGCCCGTGGTCTAGCAGACCTCATTCATCTCCCTCATATCAATGGGCAAGACATCGAAGCCATATACCCTCTGTCTCAATACCAGCGAACCATTTTGTTCGCTAAATCTCAACAACTCCACACTAACGTGGTCTGCTATCGTCTATCCCTTCCTCCCGACATCTACCTCACTTGCTTGAAGAATGCCTGGAATCATGCAACAGAAGTTGTAACCACGCTTCGAACCGGATTCGACCTTTCAACTGACCATGGGCTGGCTTTAGTATACAAACCCAATGTCGGGCGTCACGCCAAATGGTTCGAATCCGCTGAAGATTCTGTCTACTCTGGTAACACCTCTACTCCAGATATCGCCTCTGGCGAGGTTCCGATTGCGATAGAGGTCGAGGGCAGCTCCCCAGATGGCTACATCTTGCGCTTCGGCATTCATCGCGCCCTCTGTGATCATGCTAGCGTCAAACTCCTGATGCAGTTTCTGCATCAAGTGTACTTTGAGCAGCATACCTCTCCTATTACCGTGGAGTTCTCGGACATTATTCCAGCGGTCGAATCTTTCTTCACCAACACCGCTAGTTGTACAGAACGACCAGGATCTGTATGGCCTCACATCAGGCCCGATGGCACGGCCTCTTTGACATGGTCTTTCTCGCGATTTTCGCCAACGAACTTTCTTGGCCATACCCATTGCCAAGCTCTTCGAATGGCACTTGTTGCAACGATGATGCTCCATTCCGGTACTGGCTCACATCATTTCATCGAAACAGTTTCCTGTCGCTCCTCTTTGGCCCCAGAACTCCAGCCAGTCATTGGACCATGTATGTCCTCAACACTCGTGAAGTTCAGTGGCGACCGCTCTTGTGCTTTCACAGACATGTTACCCAGTCACACGGCCACTGGAAGCGCTGTGAGCTTTCTTCGTCTGGCCAATAAGGAAGAGGTCCTTAAGTACGCCTCTGCCATTCATTTGGCAATCCACAGTCCACTTGATCGTGAGGATGCTGACATTCCAGGGTGGAATCTGACAGTAAGCCTGTTCTTTAATGCTTTGAGCAATGTTTGTACTCATGTCATGTCCAGGAAGGAGCTACGATGTCTTCTAGTCCTATTCGCATCGATGTTCTACCTTCACAAGCCGGGTCGACAGAAGTACACATCCAATATCATCCCTCCTCGCTAAAAGAGCCAGTGGATATTGTTGCGTTTGCGGAGCACTTCATATCAGCTTTTGAGATGCTCTCATCCGTCAGTCATCCAACATCCATCGCGGATATTTTCCGTGCTATTAGCGAAGCCCAGCGCGAAAAAATTCTCTCCTTTGGCACTTCCGGCCCTAACCCGGACTTGGACGACTGGTCCAGGCTCTTAGCTCATGAACGCGTTGACGCTATTGCCACCACATCACCTTCAGCCATAGCCCTCGATTTCGAGAGCTCTTCATTCATGACCTATTCCGAGCTGTCTTCGCGTTCTACCGCATTGGCCTCCGAGCTGAAGGCAAAAGGTATCCGGCCGGAAGAGATGGTCCCCATACTATTCAACGTTTCCTTCGACATGATCATTGCGATCCTTGCTGTCATGAAAGCTGGTGCAGCTTACGTTCCTCTTGCACCCGACCATCCGAGAGCGCGATGGGAACGCATTTTGGAGTCCATTAGTGCAAAGTTTTTGATCTGTGGAAAAGACCTTGCCAGTCAGACAGATGTCTTTGCAGTTCAAAGTGCCTTTCCGGCATTAACTGTCCTGCCGTACTCGCATCAGTCATTCATTTCATCTTCTACTTCCAATTCCCCAGCACCGTCTACGATCGAAGAAAGCGGTTTCGTCTACGTCTTCTTCACGTCAGGAAGCACTGGCACTCCGAAGGGCGTTGCAGTAGAGCACCGGAACTTGCGTGCCTTCTTAAACTCGGGGAAGGGGAACGTCATGTCCACGCCTGGAATGCGAAGGTTGTTGTTCTCTTCATACGCATTCGATGTCTCTGTGGATGATATCTTCTCAACCCTCACGTCTGGCGGTACTCTTGGACTGGTTCGGCGCGAAGCATTACTTTCAGATTTGCCTTACTGGCTCGACAGAATGAAACCAACTCACGTTGCGGTAACTCCATCTGTCGGAAGGTATATCCCCAGTGAAGGGCTTTCGCACCTTCGATATGTGTTGTTCTCTGGAGAGACACTACCTGTCGAGCTGGCCTTTCGACTGAGCAAGACTCGGGAGGTACACAACATCATGGGTCCCACGGAAGCGACAATCTACTGCACAGAATATACCGTTCCTCGGTTGCGTCCAGATGGCGGCTCTTTCGGAGACCGTGTCCCAATTGGACGTCCTATCGATCAGAACAAGACTTACATTCTCCGTCCGGGAACTACTGAGCTTGCCGTGCAGGGGGAAGTGGGCGAGATTTGCATTGGTGGTCCACAGGTGGCGCGTGGATATATAGGAGATGGGGAACTTTCCAAAGCCAAGTTTCTGCCCAATCCCTTTGATAGTTCAGGTACCATGTTCCGCACTGCCGATCTTGGTCGATGGAATCACCTGGGGCTGCTTGACCATCTTGGTAGAATAGACGGACAAGTGAAGCTTCGTGGTCTACGAATCGAGACAGGAGAGATCGAATATGTTGTGCAGAAAGCCAATCCTGACTTGAACGCTGTGCATACCGATGTGATCCATGTCGGAGACGAGCAGATATTGGCAGGAGTTTTCATGCTCAAGTCGTTGCCAGGTATGTAATGTCTGCATTATGCGTTCTATGTAATGGACTGACCAGATATCTATAGTAGGGGTGACTGACGGCGATTGGACTATATCGTCAGCCATTGAAGAAGTCGCTCGTGCCGTCAATCTTGCGAATTCAGCTTGTGATATTCACCTTCCCCTCTACATGAAGCCAACAACCTGGCTTTGTGTCACCGACCTTCCAATGACGACATCCGGAAAGACTGATAGGTCGGCTCTGCGAGAAAAGATCTCGGCACATATAACCCAGATGTCTGGTGCCCCCAACGGTGCTATCTATCACCCACGCACACCGAACGAGGAGCTGGTGGCGAATATCGTTGCCAATGTCCTCAAACTCCCGGTCGACAATGTTGATCTAAATGCCAGTCTCCTGGCCTTGGGTGGTAACTCCCTACAGGCCATGAGTCTCACTGCCCAACTACGAGATCGAGGTTTCGATGTGAACATTCTCCGTGTATTGGATTATCGAGTCACTTTGGCAGAGCTGGCTACCTCGCCAATCATAAACGGGATGCAAGCAAACGGCAAATCAGAACGAACCATTTACAAGCCGTTCGCTCTTGCACCTACAGGTTGGAAAGAGGCTGCCAAGCGTCTTGATATCAACGTTCAAGATATCGAGGATGTTCATCCTGTCGATGTCACTGCTAGAGACTGGGTTCGACTAGCTCTTGAACATGGAGGCCGTGGATTGTTAACATAATTCAGGTATGATCTCAGTGGCGATCTTGACGCCGAGCGCTTTGTTTGGAGCTGGGAACAGCTACGCTTAAGGGAGCCTATACTACGAACGGTGTTCCTCGATGTAGATCTAAACCCAGAACAAAAATTGGTATGTACTTTTGCCATTCGTGAAGAACCGCTCTCTGATTTTCCTCCCTTGTAGAGGTTGGATCAAGCCTTGCCGTTTGCCAATTCCTTGGGTCTGACTGCCGCCGTTCTACGTCCAGACATCCAAGGTCGAGGACCTTTCCTTGACACAAGCACTGCGGCGAATGCTGAAGAGGCCAATGCCCTCATCAACAAGATGTTCGGAGACTGGAATTGGGTGTGGTGGCCATCCGCAACCTGCTGATCTACAATGAGCAGGATCGAACTTGGCTCTTCGCTTCATCTCGTCATCATGCCCTACACGACTTCCGTAGCCTTGGCATGCAAACCGAGGAGCTGAGTCAGCTCTATCATGAAGGCAAAGCTGCCTTCTCTAAGATCGAACGAAAGCGATCCGTAGAAGGATCATTTGGTGCCTTTATGCAAGCTGCACATGCTCCGGAGCGCCAGTCTTCTGGACGTGCTTTCTGGGACGAATATCTTGCTGACACCACCCTCCCCATGTGGCCCCCAATATCTGAGGTTTCTCTTTCATTCTACAAGGATTTCGCGACATACGGCGTTCATGTTGTACCCTGGGTTGGAAGCCTTGCCCCGATTGCAAAGAAACTAGGCGTGACAAAGGGTGCGCTAGCTCGGGCAGCGTATGCTGTCGCCATTGCGGAGAAGGAGAAACGAGACAGGACCGCGATATATGAGATTGTGAATGGTCTTAGTGGGCTGCAGTTGGATCCTTGGGGTTTCTGCACGCATTACCAATACACCAAGGTTGATACACACCCGCCAGGGAGCGAAAAGTCGGAACTTGAGCGTTACATTCGCGTAGCGCAGGACTGCCATCAAAGTTATATCAAAACCTTACCTTATCAAGCTTCAGGGTGTGACATGGCTGCCGAACTTCTTGGTGCCAAGTCCGAACCTGGTCAACACTTTGCTAGCGCTCTTTTGAACATATTCGATTTGACGGAGCCTCAGACACCTGCCCAGCCTTCCGGCAATGGATCAGGGTCTTTCTCGCTCCATCAAAGGTTCACCACAACGGAGCAGTCGAGCTTCGTAGGCGTTAACCTTCCCTTGAACGTGGTAGTCAGAATCATGGACCACGTTACAGTTCTAATATGCCCGTATGACCTATCAATCATCAACAAAGCAGAGATGGAAGCCTTCGTGCAGAAGCATATCGATGTACTGGAAACGTTGAAGGAGATCCTAGTGTGATACTGCGGTAGAATGCATGTTTAGGTGAAAGTACTACGTACTTGCTTGCGCAGAGAAATGCAACGATTTCCACGTTAAACGAGCTGAAAGGAAACCTGTTTCACACTGCCTGTTTAGAGCATCCTATGATTCTGAGTTCACCTTGGGAGCCTCGCATGAAAATTTTGTGGAAAGGTGGGCTGAACCTATGCCTTCGTACGTATGCCGAGTCAACCTCATTCAGAGCGTGCACATGAGAAAGATAACACATAATATAAACATGACGAGTAATACTAAAGTGATATTGGTCAAGAGCGCACGACTCTGCATGTCAAATTCCTGAGGCAGCGCGGGGCTTGACTCGAATGTGGAACTCTTGTCCATCATACACCGGAACGAATAGTTCCCTGTAGGTACGGAAATCTTCCGCGCTATATCGTTACGACGATATCAGTAGGTCTGCTAGGATCAAGGAAAAGAACTCACGTTGTTTCGGATGGAGTGAGATCAAGTTTTCGAATCACATTGGCGAACACGAGATAAAGTTCTGCCCATGCTAAACTTGGGTTATTTTATTATTTAGTTAGTATAGCGACGATGTAAGCCATAATGGCCTCACTTGAAGCCGAGACACATCCTAGGTCCCCTGGAAAAGGGTACGAGATACTGATTGTTGTTAGGGTTATCCAGCCACCGTTCAGGAATGAATCGGTCTGGTTCAGGAAACAATTCCTCATCGAAATGAAGGAAAGTTGCACTCATTGCAACTATGGTCTATCAGATTTCAATCTACCCGTGTCTTTTGATAAGAAAGAAAGCTTCGGCACTTACACCCGCAGGTACAAGGCAACCACCAATGACCGACCCAGAGGGGCCAACTATGCGTGCGAGAGGGGTGACAACTCCAGTCGACAGGCGAAGAGATTCCTTGATGACAGCAGTCTGCGAGTTTGATTAAGAAAAGCGCGACCTCGACTCTGACTCGAATATTGGGACTCACAAGATAAGGCAGTTTCTCCAATGTCTGTAGTTTGGCTGCCACAGCAGAATCCGGCCAAGCACTTTGTAATTCTTCAAAAAGTCTCTTGTGCACGGAACTGTTATCTAGGATATGAAAGATACCAACTGTGCACGTGTTGGCGACAGTGTCGGAGCCAGCTTGAATAAGACCCATCGCCTCTTCTATCAAAGCTTTCCTGGATGGCGGAGGGTTCGATTCAACTGTTTTCCTATGGTGGTGCTGTGGCGAAATGAGATGGTTGAATATGGTTGGCTGTTCCGTGTCATGAAGAACACTAGGGTCTGCGAGTAGATTATCAACCATGGTGGTGTAGCGCCTCCGGGAATCCAGATATACGAAAAGAGTCGGACTGAGATGCTTGAAGACCTTGTCAGGGATCGCAAGTATGAGTTTAAGCAGGAAAGGGATGTATTTGAGGGTCCAGAAGCTGCGTATTTGAGTTTGGATGCTAACAATGATTGGGTGCATGAAGTTAGCGGCGTCCAACGCGCCAAAGTCCTCCACAAAACCTGAATGATAGGGTGAGAAAGCTCTGTAACTTGAAGATCGTGTGGGTAGAACGTACAGTAGGTCCAAATAACATCAAGGGTGAGACACCGAAAACCATAGTGTACGTTTGCTGGCCTGTCGGCAGGATAAGACTTCAAAATTTCGATGAACTTGTCAATCTGACGGCCCAGAGTCAGATACACCCATGTAAGGGTACGATACAGCATACCTTGACTTGAATTACACCTTCGACAAGGTTGAGTATTGCCCGACGGGAGAAAAAGGGGCTGAGAGCTTCACGTCGTGCTTGGCTCTCCTTGACATCAATCAACCCCACTGAACCGTCATCTATTCCGAACACTGAGTAAAGTTCAGGGTCCTTCGTGAAGCTAGGATACAGTGAGCATGACATCATACATAGCCGGCGAGCTTACGATGAGTCAGTCTTATAAATGTCGAAGTATGCCGTTGGACTGTTAAAATGTAACTGCTCCGTATAAGTCAAAACGGGCGGCATATGAGACTGCTGTGGAACCTACATAATTCGGTGCTACTCTGACAACCGTTCCTACCATTTGCGGTCAGTTGAGCAAAGGCTAAGCGCTGAGAACTGTCGGTACTCACCGTACTGGTCGTGAAGCTGTTTGAGACGTTGCAAAAATCTCCCTTGGAGTACTGCGTCGTAGTAACAACGATACAGATTCGTCGAGGCCGCGAGTGCAGGTCCCCTGAAAGACCGCAGTGGGCTCAGGTACAGTCGCCAAAGCAGTTTGCAGGAAACATAGACCAGCGAGAGGATGAACAGTGAATGAATCATTCCCTCAATGCTGAAGCGAGATAAAGAGACTATGGGATTTCTCTCTTGATGAGATGTGAATTATCAATGCAATGGTGGAAGTGACGACCGGACGAACGGTTCGGTGCCCATATGAATGCTGAGCTGAGCCGTGGCAACAACTGAGGTGGGTAATCAAACTATTGTGTTCGTATACTGTTGACATCGAGGGAAATCGAGGGCAACGCTGCGATGATCAATTGTTTCTGTGCGATCTCACAACAAAAGATTGAACACATACCTGTGTCTTGATAGATGTCGATCTCTTTGGAAGCATTTCGAGGTTTCTGAGGGAGGTTGAACTGAGAACGTGCCTCAGATTGATCACGCTTGTGGCGACTTCCCACATACCATTGAGAAGTTGATGAACATTATCATTGAATACAATGCTCACTGTGATCTATAACACCGAGATTTCACCTTGATTACCGCGACTGTTCGCGGTGCAGCTGCGACCCATGTGCAGCGACTCATCGGACTGCAAAATTCTACACACTGGTCTATGAATCTGCGAACTAGCGAACCTATCCAGATGTCAACTGCTGGGATTCTACAAGGCTGATTAGTTGAGTCATCGGAATTGTAAATAATAAGCGTAGCAAAGCAAGCCATAAGTTCCAAATACATCAGCCTTCAGAAATCAAAGAGAGATGGCCCAAAGAGCGATTTCTCTGAGAGCGATAGTTCTCTCAGGCTCCCACATACTACCAGCAATGAAATCGTGCGGGGCATTATCCACTTCGAGGTATCGAACATGCTCTTCACCCATCGCCTCTACCATTCGATCGCGAAGAATGCGCATGGAGTCACGTGCCATCTCTGCTTCGCCTGCCACAATCATGGTCCTTGGGAATGACTTGAACACTTGGTTGCGTTCTGCGTCATCGCCCTGAAGCACCGCTGAGCCTGGGGATAGCCATGGTCCATCGAGCTCGGATTCGGGTAAGTTACCCAGTAGTGATAGGACGCTATACCGAGAGGTATACCATGAACGCAGGTAATCAGAACGCGCGTTCGTGACCATGCTGGAGTCCGGGATTGCATGAAGAGCTGAATCAACAGAGGGTGAGAGGAGTAGTAAGGCGCCTGGTACTGGAAAAGCGCCACTCGGAAGCAACGCGCTGTATTGGCAGCAATACCGCGCCAATTGATACGCTAACTTTCCGCCAGCGGAATCTCCGACGATGATGACATTTTCGGGCGAAAAGTTTAGCTGGTGGACCAGATAGTAGTACCCAGCCAGGACATCGATCAAGGCTGCAGGGAATGGATTGAGAACAGGAAGGGGAGGCCCGGCACTGAGGCGATACTCAGAGGCAAAAAGTCGAGAGACATGCTTGTTGTGTTCCAGCAATCCTTGCGAGATAGAGGCCAATGCAGTGAATGACGGTGCGGAACTACCCATCTGGGTAATGCAAGATTGAAAAGCGAGGTCAAAAACGCAAAGATGAGTATACATACAATAGAGCCTCCGCCTAATAGTAATACAAGATACCACAGATCAGATCGGAGCTGCGAAACAAGGCCAAGGGTGCTTACCGTGCAAAAGGTAGAAAACTTTCTCCCCGGGAGCTGCCTGGTCTCCGTCTGACCCCCTGGTTCCGTACCAACATCCGCCTACGCGAGCCGAGAGCACATTGTTCAGCTCTGCAATGCGTTTAATGTCACCAAGGATTAAATCGTCTGGTGGTGGTTCAATCCAGACGAATCCGGTCGTCTTTGCATTTGCGGCAAGACCTTCAAGAGATTCAGCCGATGGAATTCCGGTTTCGAGCATAATTGATATGGCTGCGTCCATGATTTCGACCATTAGAGCGCGAACAAAGGGCCAGTTTCGACGAGGACGCAATGCTGGTACGATGTTACGCGCAGCCCAGAATGGGATACGCAACAAAATCCAGAGTACAGCGCAAATGGTGTATAGCGTTCTTAATGGCTGATTCCTGTACTTGAGGGCCATTCTGTGGTAGAGGACGACTTGAGACTTGAAGGGACTACGTACATGTTGACTATGTAGTCGACCTGCAAGTTACGATCAAATTTCAGCGGACCGAGTGAGTATCACCGTGGGAATTGTTGCTGACAGATCACTTTCAACTTGCCATCACATCTTTTATCTGTACCCATGAGCTGGTAGTCATCAATGATTGCGAAATCATAACAGAAGCCCAAGCAATCGTAGATTCACAACCTATTGTGGCAAGCCCTTTGGTGAATCAAACCACCCCCAACTTGAACTGACGAGTCGATTCAAACAATTCAAAGCAATATTCCAAGCCAGCGGTACAATAAAACGCTTCAATGATTCAGACTATAGGCAGGTGCCATATTTTCTCCCATGCCTCCTCTATCTCAGTTTCCACCTGGTTTCATTGAAAAGTCCTATGGAGCGGAACTTATGGCAAGTTTCGCGGCCACCGCTCTATGGGGTATTCAATGCTTGCAAACGTTGGTCGTTTACCCACCGAGAATATCTACATGCTAACCCTGACCTATTACCAGCCTATTCTATTTCCAAGTGTTGGTCCGCAAGTTCAGTTTCCAATATTCCCGACTAACTTGCTTCCTAGCTATGGACGTGATCATTGGCGCCTCAAAACACTTGTGAGTACTAGTGCTACTAACAATTCGCGTTGAAACGAGTGCACGGACCCTAGGTTGCTTGGATATGGTAACTGGCTCTACTGATCATAATGAAAACCACCTTCATGGACAATTTTCAGGTTCATGGACACTGTTCACCAGGGCCTCGTCATCACACTCGGTAAGCATGGTCACCTGTGTTACGTGCTGATCCCTTTCACAATACTGAATTCCTCGAAAAGAGTATTCAACCCTTATCGTTCATTTTGGAAACCCTCCCCACGAGATCAACAAGTATGTCTTTAATCCGTAATCCTGGTTCTTCCTATCTTAAAGTTTACATAGGGAGCTCATCGTAAGTAGACTGTTCCAGCCTAACAGATACGAGATCTCATATCAATTCACTACAGGTCTCAATCCTGTTCACTGCGAGTCATTCATCCTTATATAACCTACTCAATTAGGTCTGACGGTTAGCTTACAGGTACTTGTAACCGTACCAACGCAACTGTTTTTCGTATACCGCATCTTTGTGTGTCAGTACACTCCCTTATCTTTGTCCGCATACTAACGCATTTTGGGCACATAGTGAACAATGGAAGGATCCTCTTACCTGCGTTTCTGGTACGCTTCTCGTCCCTGAAACGTTAATGCTACTCAATGAATCTAGGTTCTATGCATTCTTGGAGAAACTGGTAAGTGGTCTATGAACCTTCTGAGCACCCACCTCAGTTGACGACATCATCTCTTTCCATATAGTAATCTCTTGCTGTAAGACACCGCTCTCTCGATATTCATGCCTAATACATTTACCACGGCAAATAGTATATGTTAGCTACTGGTTGGTCCTTCTTTTATGCAGACGTTGCGGTACACTAACCTCTGCCAGCCTTTTACCCAAGACCACAATTCAAGACCTACTGACTCCCGGCACCCTGGTCGGAGTAAGTTCTTGGCTCTAGTCCCGATCGTTGATAAATGCTCACATGGAATATAGGATCTTGGACCGGCGATGATGATCATCACAGCTTGCATCGACGTTCTAATTGCAATGATGATGGTTTACCTTCTCAGAAAGACCAAGGTGGAAGGGTTATCACAGTCAGAGACATCTTCCTTTTAAATTCTCCGACTAAGTCACTCCGTTTAGCACACAAAGACTGGTGGCTCGCTTGATTATTTATTCTGTCAACACCGGGATGTGGACGGCTTTGCTCGCAATTGCTGTTGCTGTCACCGTATGTCAAGGCAGCTCAAGTTTGAATACTAACTGACTAATACTGTTATGCAAAAGACATTGACTAATTCGCAAACGTATATCCCTGTCGGCCTTTACATTCCTATCTCAGCACTGTAAGTTTGGAGCGATTCAATCTTCCGCTGACTGCTGACTTGGATTCTCCAGCTATTGTAACACTCTGCTCGCCAATCTGAATATCCGTCAACACGTCCGTAAAGGACTTGGAGACGTGATTACTCTTTCTGCCATCACGCCCGGCGTATCTGTGACCGCGCACGGAGGAACCTCCGATCGTTCGGATCAAGCCCAGGTCAGTGATATCCGGTTCTTTGATCAATAGACCTACACTGACTGTCGGATTACGCAGGATCATTTCGCAGTCAGGATTGCCAGGACAACTTCTACTTTTACTTATGGCAATCAAACTGAAGATAATAGTCAGAAGAAAGGTCATGACGATGCTTAAAGTATCGTACCAACCTCCACGGAATTGAAGTCGGAATACGGTCTCCCCTTTTGGTTTGTTTGCTATAGCTCACTGCTTGTATATGAAAGTCTGTTGGCCTATTTATGCACCTGGAATTTATTTGCTCCGATGCTGAACGAACGATTATGAGAATGGGTTAGAAGCCCAAAGTACGGAGGCCGAACTTTCCTTTGTGAATAGAATGTGCATGGAACTGAGCTACAAACAGCTGATGTGGGAGACTCGGACTTCGGACTTTGTTACATATGCACCGCGTCGTAGAACAAAGTGCGAGGTGGCCACATTCAAAAGTTTGCCGCAAACCCCAGACTTCTGTTATCTAGATCTCATCCTGCCTACAAGGAAGTCGACAATTTGTATTCTGCATGAGTGGTCCTTTTGTGGGGTGTCGATGCCTACACATCAAGATCATAACTTCTTCCGAGAAGCAAATTGAGGCGCTGGAGATGAACTGAGACGAGCCAACGTGGAGCAGGTGGGAAGATTGAACGAAAATGAAGGTACGCACAATTCTTAGACTTTGCTTAATGTTGTTCTGATGCTGACATGGGGATGCCCGACTAGCTGTGAAAACCATGATCAACATTGAATTGCGATCTACAAGTCGCTAGTAGTAGTGATGCATATCATTGAAGGTACTAGGTATAGATTTGCTCGCTACAGTGAACATTATCGCGTGTTCCAAGATCAATATCTTGCTTCTGACCAAAGACGTTTACTTCGTGAAGCGTTAGTGGCAAGATCTCATTGAGGCGATATCTCTTAGAGGTGACATGGAATGTTCTATTCTGACATGTAAGTGATCGGCTGTGTGCTAGTAGATTATGTTATACTTACAGATAACCGGCAACGAAAGCCTTCCATATCGTGAGTTCTCTTCCCTCCAACGTTTCACAGACACGGTCGTAAGCGTCCGTGACAAATCCTGCGACGTCTCGTAGGGTCTGCATCAAGGTTTGACCCGTAGTAAATGCGCGATTGGAGATGTAGTTCTGTGTTTCTCCGGCAAGGTACTCCTTGTAGAATCTATCGTTTACAATGTCAGCTTCAAGGCGTTTCCAAAAAAAACACGAAGCACGACTCACGATAAAACATCGTTTGTCAATTCAAGGAACGAGTTGACGTCACCCATGACTTGAATATACGATGGCAAGGGCGAGCACCTTGGAAATATCATGAATCCGAATGTTGGCGAAATGCCCGTTTTTGCACGCAGGAAGCTGGGCCAGGAAGCTGCCGACTTTCGAATTTTCATGGATTTAATTCCTTCGTTACCCTCCATCGCACAGCCTGTAAGGAATTCCATTACAGAATTCACCATTGAGTTAGCTGGAATATCGTCCCAGAGACGATAGGTATCGGCCAGGATACGTCGATATGCGTTCATAATATCCGAATCACATTCATTCGTGATTAGCTTCCTCTGAAACGCCGCTAGGGACTCTGGTTGTTCGACTGTCATAAAATCGTCAAAATACATCGAAAACCTGAAGAACGAAAAGGTTAGGAGCGTCTACAAATGTCGGACATACACACATCGAGTAACGCGCAATGTACAATTGGACTTCGTAATCGTGTACTCCATAAGGCAGCTAAGGTACAGAGTCAGGCATATGCGAATCGTGAAAGTTGCATTCGAACTTGCCTGAGCCAGGTTGACGGCTACCGTCGAGACCTCATCGAACCATTCAGTGAGGCGAGGGTGGTCCCGAAAATAACGTATATCGCCTCGCAGCGCATCTTTGAGCCTAGAACGTTGGGTGGCGTCAATTGCTACGGTCGGCTTGGAATAGTCCAAGCGAGCAAGAAATTCGCATATGACGAAGGAAATTTGCTCTTCCATGCTGGTTAACGAGTCGGAGCGCACGAAGGGGACTTAGACTTTATACCTCCCCAGAAGAGCCATAAAAATTCAGTCTTCCATCACTTACATGACTGCATTAAGCGAGAGGATGATAAAGAATTCCAATTGTAGAGAATAAATCGTGCCAAATTGATGTCTGTGTTCTCTAGCTGGGACCTGGAGGTTGTCGCAGCGATTGGTCATCAGTGATCAGTACTGTAAAACAGTATACTGCGCCACCAAGTGAACGAACGAGTTCTTTGATGAGCCTTTCCCATGATCAATACCGTCGATTGGTACAAGATGGATCATCTGGAAATCACCGACGGAGCCGAGTTGTGGGTCGTGACCAGGTGTATATTATTGGTTCATGATTGGTCTATTGAGACAGCCTGATCAGTTGTCGCGATAAGAATGCTAAAACTCACGGGAGAAGCAAGATAATAATCTATGTGCACTGCGCAAGGGCAAGCCCCACCAGGAATCCGACCCTACCAGTATGACCATTTGCATGATAGTTTCGCATTTATCAGATCGCGCAAACGTGCACAACCTGCGAGCTTGGGCACTTGAGGTATGATGTTGATGGATACCGTCCGAATCCGAAGTGATGACTCTTCTAGCTTCTAGCCCCACGCGAAACGCTTGGAGTCGAGGTCACCACTGACATTTTACGGTAGTTGTATCACCATGCCCTCCACAGTGATCGAGAGCCAGCTATACCGTGATTCAGGTATCCAGGTTCTAAAACTGTGCCTAGACGACAATCACTTATTTCGTGAGATGCACGAATGATTTTGCTCACCTGGCATACAAGTTGTATTCCGGAGTCTGGAGCAGTCCTGAAACCAATTGAAGCCATGTATAGAGTCGGAGTCAAGAGTTGAAGATTACATAAGTATCTTCAGAATGCCCACCACTGTCGGGCCGGGACGGGACGCGTCAATTCCAAAGCCTTCAATACCTTGTCAATTCTCAAGAT
The DNA here is from genome assembly GCA_037176845.1 of Paramarasmius palmivorus. Taxonomy (NCBI): domain Eukaryota; kingdom Fungi; phylum Basidiomycota; class Agaricomycetes; order Agaricales; family Marasmiaceae; genus Paramarasmius; species Paramarasmius palmivorus. The sequence goes on along the minus strand of JAYKXP010000025.1, from coordinate 640,144 downwards.
CTCAAGTTCGAATGGACTAACATGCATTGTAGACGGCCGAGACCACCCACCTCAAGCTGAGTGCTGGTATTGTAATTTCTCAATTATCCACGGGTCAAATATTGCAAAGCCTTCCAATACATGGTTCAATTGAAACAACTTTACGCGTCTTGCTCGATAGTACACGCCTATCATGTCGCGAGTCACTGCACACAGTGTTGGGTGTCCTTGTGGTGGTATCTGATACATGTACATCTGTACATTAATGTTACGAGCAGCTGGACGAGATAAATCCAAACTACGCACAGCGTATTGAAACATTTACTTATCCCAAAACTTCGCTCAACTTGTCTAGCACACCAACATGCCTCTGAACAAAGGTGTCCATCTCTTCTTTGCTAATCATCGATAGGTCGTAAGGGCAAGCTAAGATTGTGACGTGGTCCAAAATTCGAATCCCTACATTGAGCGGGAAGTTGACGCCGACGAAGGAACCCTGTTCTGTAGTGGCGAACCTTTGCAGAAGAGAAAACGTCTGTACTTCTTTGGTCGGTTCCACTGGTGTCTGGGATGTCGTGAGGTCAAATATGTTGAGAAGAGCAGATGCAAAGTGCTGGCCCCTTTCGGAACTTGCACCGACGATTTCAGCTGCCATATCGCATCCCGAGGCTCGATGAGGCAGTGTTTCGACAAACCCTTGATGACAGTCGCGGGCTACTTTAATGAAACGGTCGAGTTCCGACATATCATCGCTAGCTGGAGAGGTATTGACCTTAGTGTATTGATAATGTGTACCAAAACCCCAGGGATTCATTCCAGTTCCACCGAGACCATCGACAATCTCGTACATTGCAACCTTCTCGCGCCTCTCCTTTTCGCTCAAAGCAATTGCATATGCTGTTCGAGCAAGAGCACCCTTCGTAACGTGCAGTTTCTTGGCTATCGACGCCATATTCCCGTTCCACATCGAGACGTGGATCCCGTATGTGTTGAAATCCTTGTAGAACGTGAGAGGGACTTGTGATATCGGGGGCCAGACCGGGAGACCGACATCGGCAAGGTATTCTCTCCAGAAGACACGTCCTGCTGCTCGGCGTTCATATGCATGTGCCACTTGCATAAAAGCGCCAAACGACTTCTCTATTGAACGTCTGCCTTCTATAGCAGGGAATGCTGCTTCCCCTTTGTGGTAGAGGTCGCTCAACTCTTCTGACTGCATCGTCAGACTTCGGAAGTCATGTAGCGCGTGGTGACGGGAAGAAGCAAAAAGCCAGGTAAAATCGCGCTCATTGTAGACTAAGAGATTGCGAATGGGTACGACACCAAGCTCTAGGCCGTGTTCTCCAAACATCTTGCTGATGAGCGCATTCGCTTCTCCAGCATCTTGGGCGATAACCATATCGAAGAATGGGCCTCGGCCTCTAACATTCGATCGTAGTACGGCAGCGTTCAGACCAGCAGATTCGGCGTACGTTATTCCGTTCTCCACTTTCTACAAATAACGCGTATGATCAAAGGTCTGCAACTGTATCATGAGAACCCAATGCTCACCTTAGCTTGCTCAAAGTCGAGGTCCACATTGATGAAAACAGTTCGAAGTGATGGTTCTCGCAACACTAGCTGCTCCCAGCTCCACGCAAAGCGATCTGCGTCAAGATCTCCGCTGAGATCATACTTATATTGCGTCAACAGGCCACGCCCTCCGTGATTGAGAGCCAACTGTACCCAATCTTGAGCGATCACATCTACCGGGTACACATCCTCGACATCTTCGATATTGATATTGAGACGCTGCGCCGCATTCTGCCAACCTGAAGGGGCCAAAGCAAATGGAGCATAGATGACGTGTTCTTGTGCACCATTGACTTGAGCAGTGTTGGAGGTCGGTAGAGCTGCCAGATCTGCCAATGTAACGCGTTCATCTAAGAGGCCTAAGATGGTAGCGTCGAGTCCTCCCTCACGTAGCTTCGCGGTGAGGCCCATTGCTTGTATTGAGCTACTTCCCAAGGCCACGAGACTAGCATTGAGATCAATATTCTCGCTAGGGATAGCGAGAACCTCGGACGCAATACTAACCACCAATGTCTCGATTGATGTGGTGGCATGGCGTATAGACTCTCTAGGTGTTGTTGATATAGTGGATAGATGATTTTGGATCTTTGCACGGAGGGTACTTCGATCGATCTTCCTAGAAGTCGTTGTCGGGAAGTCTGTGACGGACAGCCAAACCGCGGGTTTCATATAACGAGGAAGGTACATATCACAAGCTGAGCTCGCAAATTTGATTGCTCGGGAGACTGCTTCATTTGAAGAGGGAACAACCCACTCAGCACCTGTCATCCCTGAGAATAATGTCTGGTCAGTTCATGGCCATAGCGTTCGTAAAGATTTCCAAATCACCTTTCAAGATGAATACTGCGACCATCACCTGCTCGTCGCGATGTTGAACGACATCGGCATGCACAACATGCAGATCTGGGTTCGACTTTTGGACCACGTACTCAATCTCCCCTGTTTCGATACGAAGACCTCGCAGCTTCACTTGACCATCCATCCTGCCTAAATGGTCAAGTTGCCCGAGGTGATTCCACCGACCAAGGTCAGCAGAACGGAACATCATACCCGGGTCTTCATGGAAAGGATCAGGCACAAACTTTGAGTTGGACAATTCTGGATCTCCAATGTAGCCACGTGCGACTTGGGGACCACCGATACAAATCTCGCCCACCTCGCCCTGTGCGGCAAGTTCCAAGGTGCCGGGACGAAGAATGTAAATCGTGTTCTCGCCGATGGGATAACCAATTGGAACGCGTTCTCTGAACGAACTTTCATCGCTAGTCGGAATGATGAGCTCTGTGGCATCGATTGTTGCTTCAGTAGGTCCCATGATATTATGAACCTCTCGTGTCCTGCTAAGACGAAGAGCGAGGTAAACAGGCAGGGTCTCGCCATTAAGGAGAACATATCGAAGGTGAGGGAGCCCTTCCGTCGGTATATACCGTGCGATAGAAGGCGTCACTCCTATGTGGGTTGGCTTCATGACATCAAGCCAGTGAGGAATGTCTGAAAACAACGACTCGCGTTTGACAAGTCCAAGTGTTCCCCCTGTAGTCAACGCAGAAAAAATGTCACCGACAGAGATATCGAATCCGTATGAAGCGAAGAGTAATTTTCGCATTCCCGGCATGGTCATAGCATTTCCTTTCCCGGTATTGAGGAAGGCACGTAAGTTTCGATGCTCAACTGCAACGCCTTTGGGAACTCCAGTACTGCCAGAGGTGAAGAAAACGTAGGCCAGGTTATTTTCCTTGGCATTTGGGATAAAGTTGGAAGCGGTGGATGAGGAGGTGAAGGTGTCGTGTGAGTAGGGTAGGACTGTCAGCTCTGGGAAGGATTTCCGAATATCGCCAATGACAGTCTGACGAGCAATGCCTGTGTCACAGACGAGGAGCCTTGCTGTCGTCAGGTCAAGGATCCGTTCCCATCGTGCTTGGGGATGGTCCGGTACCAAAGGGACATAAGCCCCGCCTGCTTTCATGATAGCTAGTATTGCCACAACCATGTCGAAAGAGACGTCGAATAATATTGGTACCATCACATCCGACGTTACACCTTTGGCACTCAACTCTGCAGCCAAAGCGTCCGAATGCGCAGCGAGTTCCGAATAAGTCATAAACGATGAGCCTTCGTAATCAAGAGCGATGGCTGAAGGTGTACTCTTCGCATGAATATCGAAACGTTCATGGGCCAATAGATTGTACGGATCAGTCTGTCCGAGCTCCCTGCTGGTTTGGTTGATACCTAGCGGGATGATTCGATCATGGCGAATATCACTGATTGTGCGGAAACTATCGGATAGCGATGATGCTGGGCAGGAGGAAAGTATGTCAATGGCAGAGGCGAAATGGTTGGCAAATGCATCCACATCAATCGAATCCCGGAGACACGCGTGATCATATGTGATCTGAATATTTGTGAGTCCCTCCTGCGAAGGAGACACATCAACACTGAAAGGGCTCAGCGTCCCGAACCTGGCATCCTATTCCAGAATAGACAATTAGCCTGCGGTCGCACCATGTTAAGCAAGTCGCGTACCTCGATTCTCCACCCAGGAATATTAGCATTGTTGATATGATCGAAGGCCGACAATATCTTGAGATGAATGCAAGATGCGAAAGGACGCATTTCCTCCGAGGTTGATAAGACAAACGATTCGACGCTGCTTGGCAGAACTTCTGACGGAGAGCGAGAAGCGTCCACACTAAGCCTCACAAACGTTGAAGCTAAACAGGGGCCAACGACCGTTTGCAGCGCTGGAGATAAAGATGGGCGCCTGGAGGTCGTTTCGATGAACAGATGAGTGTGGATCCCAGAATGTAGGGCCATCGTCGCAGCCAATGCTCCGCGAAAACTGGCAGTTGCTTTACAAAACTCCGTACAAGAAGCCCGCGAGATGGTCATGGCTGATGCAGATCCTATGCCTGAATGGGATTTCGCCGGAGACCATATGAAGTCGATGTCTGATACCCTACATATCGCAGCGGACGGGTCGATGTCCATGGCTAATTCTTGAAAGTTCGAGACTACGACCGGCGCAGATTGCTCAAAATACATGCTATGCAACAGCTGTATCAAGAATCTGGCACCAGCGACATCGCAGAGAGCTGGGTGTATGTACATCTGGACGTTGTAGCCAGATCCGAAAGTGCCAAAGGTATGTACGGCGATGGGAACTTCACCGTCAAAGACATCGAGGTTGGTAGCAAAGGGTTCCGTGTAAGTGTCCGTATTGGAGCTGACCCACTTTGCCTGCTTTTCGGAGTCATGTTTATATGTCAGAGCCAAAACATGCTCCTCCGACATGACAAAACCGGTGCGGAGAATGGGTAGAATGGCCTTGACACGGTCCCATGCCTCTCTGAATTCGGTGATATCGGTACCAGGGGGAAGCGATAGGTCGTAGCGGGATTTCGATGGGAAAACATGATCCAAAGAAAGAACGGCCTGCTGATATTGAGTAATTTGGCATACATGCTCAACGTTGGGGTTATTGGCATGCAACGAATGGTATAGTTGGAAACCGGAAAATTTCTGCATGGTTAATGGGGATGTTGCTATTGGATGGATGCGGTTGCCAGTTTTTCAACTTTCCGGTGTTTGTCGAATAAGAATTTGGTCCAAACAGTAGCAGCGCCCATGTCGCTGCAAATGACCAACAGATGAACCGGAACTCGAAGAGGCAGAAGGGAACATGGTGGCGATCTCAGATTCGAACGAATTCGAAGGTAGGAGGCTCTGGAACGCAACAGTCGGATTATGTAATAAATCCGACTTTCCTTTCTCAAGTCTTCCATCATGATGAGCTCAAGACGGATGTGAGCTCCTCTACTGCTCTTCTTCCATATTCATCTGGGGTTCTGATGAACTTCACCGTAGATTCGCATCAATAAAAAAAACAAATCTTAATACAGGTTTCAGGAAGGTGCATAAAAAAGGGTATTCATGATATCTGCGTTGACAACGATGATCACAATTTCAAGAGTCAACACAACTTGTCCATGCGGAAGTGAGCTTCGCTGATTGATTTCTATAGATTTTTATCTACCAGGTATTCAACTGTTATTGTTTTAGATGCTGCTCTCAGGCTCTCGGCCTTTCTGGATATCGCAAGAGATTGAGACTAGGCTGAAACGGCTCTCTACCGATCCATCATCTCAAAGTCGGAAGTACTACACCACACGCTACGCTTCCATCAATAGGTCAACTGGGCTGAACTGGCTTTTTCCATCTTGACTGGTTCGCGAGATGGTTCGCCATTTACAAGTTCAGATACCCGACAACATTCCAGCTCAGCGAGTGTATCTTGCACACAATGGGCAAAATACGCCTCTGGAGGAATACCGTTGCGTACGTGTAGAATGCGGGCCACTGGGGACCGTTGAAGGAAGCGAGCCCGAGGCACGAGGTTGCCTCGTTTGGTGTCGAAACCAATCGCATTCATCGAATACCTAGCACCAATACAGAGGTGAACTGCCAAATCCTGACCTTTATATATGCTATCCTACGCTTGACACTAGGTTAACATTTACAAGCTCAGTAATCGATAATAAATATACGAATAAATCTACAGGAGGTAACAGCTTCATATCGCCCCATGTTTCAGATTCATGAATGATCCTTCCCCCGAGCTGGCTTCACGTTCAGCATCTGGGAGCCTCGAGAATGTATCGCCACGCTTGTCCTGCTCTCTAACCACCGAGACATGCTAGTAGACCTAGGTGAGAAAAGGATCCATGATTAAGAGTAACATGCTTACCACCTCCTGACGATTCATTGGTGCCAACTGGAAAACTTGATGATTGCTCGTGCTGACGCTGCCAGTCGTCCCTCGCTGACTGCTCGTATTACCTGTATCATCGAATCTTCTAGAATTGAGGTTCATCATGCAACTGTTCACATATAATGCACCGAGAGGGACTAGGGATCTGTGTGAGAATTCGTATCGAGTGATTTTGACTTGTACTTGCAATTCGAAAGCCTGTGCAGCGTGAGCATTGAGTCGTATAGTAGATACACCGTGAAAGGGAGCTTACGCATAGAAGTTGGTGACAGGTAATGCCGTCGCGAAGATCAAGGTCATAAATGCGAATATGGTGGTCCACAAGCCTGATGCAATAGAGAGGATTGCCAAACGATGTAGTAGTGCAGCCGTTCTGATAAGTGAAATCAATCCTAATCCTGTCAAGGGACTAGGCCAAACGTACCCGGTGAACGGTGTTTCTTGCGACTTCTTGGAAAGGTAGAAGCACATGCATCCTGCGATGGCCATGTCTACTACAGGTGAGATGGCGTAGTATGACAGCATGAGTTTCACTTCGACCAGACTGTAACTCTCGATTAAAGCTACTTCACGACCTAATTCCGTCCGAAGGCGGAGACTGTCAAGACTCAAGGGTCAGCAGTAGCAAAAACACCAGCATCATTACCAGGTACGTACACTCGAGCCGGATAAACTGACGAGGAATACGTTAATAGGGCCGAAAATCGTATACCGTGTGGAACGACTCACTAGTGCTTGCAACTTATTCAGTGCAAGTATCAGCCAAGGACAAACCCTCGAGAACATGAATGCTTACGTAGCTCATAGAGAACGATGGGGGCCTGGCAGACGAAATGACGGATAAGCACGCTTTTTTGACGAGATGGCTGGTCTTACTCACAAAGACAATAGGAATGATACGGTTCCTCCCAAAAACTACCATTGATTCATCAACTTAAAAGTTGTAGCAGAAGGAGTTAACTCACAGAGCCAAATGCGACGAATGAGGTAACTTTGGACAATAACCGCTATCAACGCCTAGCAAGGGTGAGTACTCGAGTCTCCTGACATGGGTTTCTGCGCACCGAAAGAGGTAAACTGTACTGGAAGCCACCGTGCATGAATGAACTTCTTTTTGTAGTAGCAAGGGCTCCGTTAGAAACTCACAACATATTCCCTGGTGTAAATATCACTAACTCTGTGGGGAATATGCGAAAAGTAGTAACACTCACGGTACAGCTATAAAGGCAGGCCTCCGATCTCCAAATCTCGATACGAAGTCCTGGTAACCTGGACCATGAATAAGTTGGATGGCTCAGATACCGCGCTAATGTCAACTTACCACGAACTATGACGAGGATCATCTGAACATTGATGAGAGCACTGCCGAAAGCAAAGTCTTTGAAAAATGTCTGGCCGGATTGAAAGCATTGACCTTACACGAGAAGAAGCACCTGTGAGCTTGTCAGCTATTGCAGAGCTGCTGCAAAACGAGCAATCAACTGACCATTGCTTTGATGACGATACGATCTCTAGGATACCTACCATGCTCTCTTCAGGCATGTCCATCGCGAATCTATCAACTATAACGCACCGAGAGAAGTAGTGGATCCTGTCGTGTATCGAGTCAGTGAACGGTATAATATTAAGTGCTCGACATACGTCTGCAGCCAAACCACGGATCTAGAGAGAGTCGATCAGTCCTCAAATATCAGTCCGAATGCAAGAAAACGAACGTGAACGCGACCGTGAGCATCCCTCCAATGTATATTGGACCATAGAAGGGACCTATGTTCGGGAGATCCCCGCTGCTTGAAGTGCTGTTGTCCATGACGAAGGATTGGGCAAATGGTTCACACTTGGAGGTCTTGGAATCTAGCTGCGGGGCCGACATGAAACGAGGCTATTTAGGCCATGACGAGGCTCTGAATCCTGGAATAGTAAGGCTTCGAAGTGCGCCCAAACCTCACAATGGACCATGTGCTAAGGCCCCAATCCCATATACTGTGTGGGTAGCGGCCTACTAGTAGCTTTTGCATCAGAGCAATCTCGCTGACCTTTCTTCGAGTTAACACCGGCGTCGTAGGCGGACATCATGACGGTCCTGATGATCAGAAAATCCGCAAATTTTTGACATGTACGGGGAGGTACGGAGATGTGGTATTCGTCTCCACACATCCCCAAACCGCGGCCCTGAAATATAAATGAATAGAACGGGAAGAGGATGAGGCTTTGGAGAGGCTTTGTAGATAGTGAAGTCGTAAATCAAATGGAATTAAGAGCTGATACGCGACGAACAAAAACACCCGTTGAGCCATCACCAGCAAACCTTCACCGAGACAGGCCGCTACAAAAAATCAACGAGCTTGAAAGCACTGAATAGGCTGTTTGTGACGAGAGTAAGAATCCACCATGGAACCTGAGCCAACTCAGGCGAAGAGCAAAGAATAGACGAAGTTGCGACAACCCTCCTGTCTTCAAGGATGAGTGGGGTTCTCGGGCAGTAGCAAGCACTCACCAAGGGGAACAAAGGATTGCACTCGACGAATATGACCGGGATAATTCAGTCGAGCTCTTATCAAGTCCTTGGAATAAAGCGCAATGATGCCAAGTTTATCACAATTCCAGGGAGGTGGCATAAGCTCAGCTGCTATCTCCGAGTATGTCAATGAAAGCTTGCTGAGATATATGAATACATATGATGACCCACAATCGATACGAACCTAAATCCCAGCTATGAAACAAATATTCAAGCACAACCTCCTAATAGTTTTACGTTCGAGTTCCTGCTTCGCGCGCAAACAAACTTCGATGAGGGTGTGACGAGGACGGCGATCTATAATGGTGATTACTGCAAGTAAATATGTTGAATATGTACTCTATAGGCTCGTGCGTCTAAAATCATGTGCCAACCGTGAATTTCATAGCTCCTTTTTAGAAGCAGAGTTTTGAGCATTAGCGCGTGTCGAATAGATCATGTCCGTGAATGGCCTGTAAAGAGTGGTGTGAGTGCGGCGTAGAACATCATTTGAATTTAATAAAGACTGACCCTTCATATCGCAAAGCAATCATGTAAACGATGTATACGTATAAAGCCACGATGAGGCCGGCAGGACGTTCGTACCTGGTGAAAGTCAGTACAGCGGCTCTAACGGTAGGAGATACGTACCAAAGGGCACCTCCGACAAAAGTCATGGTGCTTCCGACATACATGGGGTCCCGGAGAACGTTGAAAGGGAATCTGACATGGTGTATAAGTAGAAGAAGCGAAACTTTCAATGAGCAAGACGTACCCTTCCACCCTGTGGTCCATTAAAATGCCAAAATAGTCTCCCAAAAATGTACCAGTGATACCCAGTGCCCAAGTAGAGGTTATCACAAAGAGCTGGCCAAGGCCGATGAGCACTGCGGGGACAACAGTCGCGTATGGTTCAGGCAATAAAGCCATTTTGGGTTGCTCTGACAGAGCATTATGATATCTAGCGAGAAATTCAGCTGCAAAGAATGAAAAAGAGAACACAAACACGCACATTGAATCCCTCAAGAGTCCGAACGAGAAAATCATCACAGCGAGGAAATAACACCCATATCGCGCATTCCCGCCAAACATACGCGTGATAGTCTTGTTCCTGTACTCTGTAATGAAATAAATCAGGCTTCTTCTGGAATTTTGATTGCTCAATAGGACGACAACCGGACATCGTCTGATTTTACCACCCCACTGACACGGAAATAGGACACGTACCATTTCGAGCCACGATATTCCAGGCCGTAGGGTTGAACGTTATGGCCCCAAGAGCAATCCAGAGGGAAGGCTTGTATGTGTCGATGATAGAGGACCAGTCAAGGTTTTCCATGGACAACGACATGAGTGCCAGCGACACGTTCTGCCAGCGTCAGTGTGGAGGGGAAGATTTTTCTCCCGGCGTCCGGCGTATTCCGGCCAGTGGCCGGACCGGAAAGCGCTACATTTGGCGTCACCCCAACAGTTCCCTTTACTCGTCCACTTCATTCAACCACTGTTTTCTGGGATTCTCATCCGGAAAACGGTGCCCAGGAAGGTCGAATCAGTGGCTTCAACGCTTCCAATGAGAATCTTGTCGTTCCCGGGAGAAATGGAGTCAAAGAATGTGCTAGAAATTGACTCGAGGAAATGATGATAAATGATTTGGTGTGTATGAGATCGATTGCTCCCTTGAAAATTTCAGTCATCTCAAGTCATTCCCCTTACTTCTTATAGACCCTAAACTCGTTCAGCAAGACAACAAAGATGTCCGAGAAGAAGGAAGAACTCTTTCCTGCTATTGGCAAACTCGCAGACCAGGCAGACAAACTGCCTGACGCACCGGTCGAAGAAAACAAGGAAGAAGAGGAGAGACCATTGCAAGAGATTGAATCCCTGTGCATGAAATGTGGTGAACAGGTGCGCAATACACGTCTCAATACGCGAAGAGACGCTGACTTTTTTACTGGACAGTAGGGCATAACACGGATGATGCTCACCTCCATCCCATATTTCCGCGAAGTCATAGTAATGTCTTTCCGATGCGAGCACTGTGGGACGACCAATAATGAGATTCAGTCTGCCGGTACAATCAGACGTGCGTTCAGCAGATTACATTTTAGAGCGTTACTGACTCTTGGTTTGTAGCGGAAGGAACGATGTACACTGCTCGAATTTTAGACCGCTCCGACCTAGACAGGCAAATTGTCCGATCTCCTAGCTGCTCAATTCAAATTCCAGAGTTCGAATTGACACTACCCGCGACCTCCCAAGGCCAACTCACAACTGTCGAAGGTCTCATCCGCGATGTCGTAGCCGATCTCAGCATTGATCAGCCCCTGCGCAAGTACCAGGATCCAGCTACATACGAAAAGCTACAAGCTCTGATCGAGAAGCTGAAAGAGATCCTTGGTGATGAGGAGGAGGTAGAGGAAGATGAGAATGGCGAAACCAAGATGGTGGAAGTAGGGAAAGCATCCCAAAAGAATTCACCGATGCCTGCGTTCACCGTCAAGCTCGACGATCCAGCAGGAAACTCGTGGATAGAGTTCATTGGTACCATGTCGGATCCAAAATGGAACATGCGAACGTATCCAAGAACTTTGGAGCAAAATGTCACGTTGGGTTTGGTTGCTACACCCGATGAGTCTTCTAGTATGTTCTACCCTTGATACTTGCCGTGATACTCATGTGTTTTAGGTGCCGCACAGGGTAAGGCAACAGTGTCCCTTGACAGTAACGGCGAAGACGACGATACACCTGTTGGCGGCGGTGCTGAAGGCCAAAACGAAGAAATTTACGTTTTCCATGGTACCTGCTCGAGCTGTGGTCACCCACTTGACACCTTGATGAAGAAAGTTAATATTCCCTACTTCAAGGTAAGTAGTGTTAAAATGCTATCTTTGCTCTTGAGTGCCCAACGTGTTCAACCAGGATGTCCTGATCATGTCCATGAACTGTGACCGATGTGGATACCGTGATAACGAAGTCAAGTCCGGTTCAGCCATCTCCGAGCAGGGCAAGAAAATTACTCTCAAGGTTGAGGATAAAGATGACCTGAGTCGAGATATTCTTAAGGTAACGCAACGTCTTCCCCTGCATCGCACGTATCCTGAATCTACGACTACAGTCCGAAACCGCCGGTTTGACTATCCCAGAAATTGACCTTGTCCTCACACACGGAACACTTGGTGGTCGATTCACCACTATAGAAGGTATCCTAGAGCAAGTCTACGAGGAGCTCTCGGAGAAAGTCGTTCGTGGTGGTGACAGTGATGCCTCTGAGGAAGAGGAACGCAGGAACTTCGTGGGCTTCCTCGGGAAGCTCAAAGAGGTCAGTGCCCAGTGTTTCCTCATACTAACTGGACTGACATGAATGACTAGGTCAAATCGGGATCCCAACCGTTCACTGTCATTCTTGATGACCCACTCGCCAATTCGTACATTCAAAATATCTACGCGCCGGATCCCGACCCAGCGATGTCTATTGAAATGTATGACAGGACTTGGGAGCAGAATGAGATCCTTGGGCTTAACGATATGAAGGTCGAGGGGTACGAGGAGGATGCTCAGAAGGAGGCAGAGGCGAAAGAGGCAGAGAATGCTAAAGAGGAGGCGGATACGAAAAAAGAGGAGAAAGTGGCATCATAGTCTTCAGCCCAATACCTGAAGCAGATGAGTAGATGTAGACATATGAAGTACTTGGTAGACCGTTAGTGTAAATAGCTCGCTCAAGCTCCGGCTTCCTTTACACTCATTCGCTCAAGCCGAAGTGTCCATGTCCGATTTCCCGAAACGCTTCTCTGATTCAGACCGCCATCATGTCCGCGGTCAGCCGAACTTTTTCAACTCTCCGTCCATTTTGCCATAATATCTCAAGAAGAGCATTTGCCACTCACACAAATACGGCTTTACCGCCACCACCATCTAATGAGCCTCCTACAACTACGCTTTATTCCGGCACTTCGCAGCCAAGGCCGTATTCTGCATACCATCCTACCCCTAGACCAAAACGCGACCTGCCTAGGCTTCCTGTGCGTATTCTCAGATACTTCGTTGACCAGAGACAGTTTTTCTAATTGTTAGAAACGATAATAGCGAAGATGGCCGTTCCTATTGGCATTCTCAGCCATTGGAGTAGCAGGCTGGGCAGTCTTCATGACAGTAGTAACAAATCAGGAGAAAATGTCAAGTTCAGTCTTCAAACAAGTAATGCGATCTGTCAGGAGCGACCCCAAGCTGAAGGAGGTATTGGGGGAGGCTATTCGACCTCAGCCTGAATGGTGGTTGAACGGAGATCCTAACATTACTGGGCAGGTGTGTCTCTCCTCGTCTTCCTAACCACGATTCTCGCTAATGCTGCGTGTCTTGGCTTGCAGATCAGTACTATGCAGGGCAACGTAGACATGAGTTTCAGGATTAGGGGATCCAAAGGTTCCGGAACGGTCTATTTCACGAGCATTCGAAGAGAAAAGGGCATGCCTTTCACTATACGTGCGTCTTCACCATCCTCCTATACAATGATGAAAGCTCACTACTTTTGTGCTTCCAGTACGATTCAAGGTAATTGCAGACGACGGAACTATTGTACACATAGATTCAGAGCCCCAGTCATGACTTGTTCATTCTACCCCAAGCTCATTAGCCGGTCAGTTCGCCCCCACAGCTCCATGCTCTCATGCTGATCATACTTGCGTAGCCTAAGACGTATAATGATACTATAGTGTGGTGTTACTATAATCTGGGCACAATCATCTGGAATTGTCATAACCGATTTTTCACATGTGATGGAATTCCGCTGTTCCGCTCCTTGGAGTAATAACTCGTACACCGTACTCTAATCGGTGTACAATGTCCAAGCCCCAAACTTCCCTCGGTATTTTTTTCGCGTGTACGCGACTCGGACGTGTAAAGAGCTCTTAGCTTTCTTGATTTTGGGGCATGCTCCACCTTATGCGAAAACGTACTGCCTTTCCTCTCGATGACTCTAATATGCCTCACATCTATCGCCTGTCAGTGAACGGCCTTCCGACACCGTGCGTATCTTCTTGACTTCATCTTTGTCCCTGGGCCTTCAATTTATTGCCATTGTAGGGTCAGGAAAGCCAGCGCTTAATTGGCGTCTAATGCATCTGGACAGCGCTCGAGCCCGCCTGGGCTGTACGGGTTTGCTTAGAAGCAGTTCGGCATGAAGAGAGGCAGAATCTGAGGATTCCTGGCAGCTGTGAGGTGCAGTTACTCGCCCGAATCGTTCGGACCACTAATCCCACCACCTGTTGTGCAACAACCATTGTCTTTCCCCCTTGGGCTAGCGAGAGATCACCCCGTTCGGCATTAACTATATGCGGTACTAAGACAGAACCCTTTCGAGAATAATGTATCGTTGCGTGGAAGCTGGGTGCATATATAAGATATGCTTTAGCGACATTCATTGGTCGAAGGACATGGACCGCTCAATACTGATCCTTGTAAAATACGTACTCGAAATGAGAAGGGGACTCTTGTGCCAAGATATGTACCCTTCTGTACCCTGGAATCTTCGCAATGAATTCCTTCAAACCCTGTTGTGTATCAATACAAACCTGAGGAGCGAAACGCGTTCGTCACAAGACCCTGCATTTTGCCGGCCTATCGTTCACGCGGTCACTGCGACAGACATTGTCCTCAGCCTGTTCCACCCATGGCACCCTCGTCCAAGTTAGTCCTGCACTCTGCGCGACATATACGAATTCTCTTCTAATCATATTTGATACAGAACACAGCAACTATTCGATAATTTGCCACTGGAAGCTCAAAGAGAGCTCATCGACACGGAACTATGGGGTCTGTTAGCCTCCGTTAATCCGACTCATGCTGAGAAACTGGAGAACAGTACGTAATACTGCCAGTCGAGCTAGTTTTGCTCTCTGATTACTGACGGATGTTGCTTTCAAAGTCTTTTCGCGCCTCCAGAAAAAGTACAAATCCGTTCCTACTCTAGATCTCCTAGCAAAGAAGAAGGAAATCAAACCCATGCTTGCCGACCTCAGACGCGACTCAAAACGCTCTGTAATCAAAGAACGCTTGAATCGGGACGGAATCTTGGAGGAAATCTTGGAGTCATTGACAGAGTGGCTTTCCGAGATCTGGCAAGTCATGTATGAGCACAAAGCATACTTTGAGCAAGCTCACGCTTGCTTGATGTATGTATGGGATGTCTTTGATGAGCTAAAAAGTATATTGTGAGCGATCATTTTTCTCAATTAAAGTTTATATCTAATAGGTCTATCCGGGTCTAGGTGTAGTTGCGCTATAGGCTACCCGATACACGCGTCAATCAAGAGCAGAAAGGGAAAGACGATCAAAAAGTTTCCGAATGCCAACCTTCGGAACAGTGACGGAATCCTGCTGTGGCTTTGGAGAGAGCTCCTCGTGTCGCTTTCAGCTGCAAGAGGTCCTCGTGCGAAGACGCAAATTGAGAGTATCCTTTTCGATATCGAAGATGCTTTGGGTGCTCCAGCCCTAGAGAGGTTGTTATATGGGGGTAGACGCGGTAAGTACTCGCTCAGTGCTGCTACTTGCCATCCCTTATCGATTTCCTTCTGCAGCAACCCTTGACTTCTTTGGACTTGACTTACTCGATGAAGACCCTTTCGATACAGACGATGAAGACGAGTACGAGGATGAAGACGAAGACGATGAGGAGGAGGATGGCGGCAAAGAATCCGATTGGGTGGATACAGATGACGACGAGAGCATTGCGGCCGAACACCATTGTCGGTGCCGTTGGCACGCCTCCCACTGGTCCCCAACAATCAACTACCAAAGAATTTACATTCGCGATGCAGTTCTTGAACGCCTTCGATCACTCTTCGAAACCAGCCCGTCCGTTAGTCTTCACCGAACAATCATGGCCATCTCACCGGACACCGCTACCACTACACGACAACTATCCGAGAGTCTTGCCCGTGTCGCCAGCCATTCCTCGTCTAACGTTGCCGCCGCGTTGGTGATCTATAGTACTGTCGGGGATCTCAACGATATCATTACCATTCTCGATAATTACTCTCACTTGATACGCCCTCGAGATGCATCCAGTTACCAATGCGCCGTCATCGCTCTCTGTGACGATCCAAAAAACCATTTAAGGGTGCTCAAGATCTTGCAAGCCGAGTTACAGGAAACTATTGGGGCGATGCATGCTGCAATCAAGTCGTGTTTCTCCAAGATCGATGAACAAGAGAGGAAGACGGAGCTCCAACGCATTCTGAAGCTTCAATTCGGCTCGCAGCAGCGAAAGGAACGAGTCGAAAACTGGGTCGATAGTGTCATGACTCCGTTTGCTGCTCCTATGAATCCTATGACTTTCATGGGACTTGTGATGGGGCTTTCATCGGGGTATGTCGAAGATGAGGAGGAAAACGACA
This sequence comes from Paramarasmius palmivorus, assembly GCA_037176845.1. NCBI lineage: Eukaryota > Fungi > Basidiomycota > Agaricomycetes > Agaricales > Marasmiaceae > Paramarasmius > Paramarasmius palmivorus. The sequence goes on along the minus strand of JAYKXP010000025.1, from coordinate 623,937 downwards.
TTTTGGCCTTCTTGGACACTATGGAAAGCGACGATGAGGAAACAGAGGATCTGAGGGATGAGTATCAACCCCGACTAAAGGAGAGATTCCAGGGATGGATCGATGTGGCACAGGGCATCAAATTCTGCCCTAACTTCGTGCAAAGGCACTATGCTCAACTTGTGGAACAGATGCCTTTCTTGAGAGGGAAGGACGTAGTCGAGGAAATGATCTGCAGGTATGTATGTAACTCTCAGAGTTTAGACATACGCGCTGATTGATTTGGGCAGATTCCGAGACCGACCAGCAAAGGCTCATGTTGCTGAAGCTTTGGAGTCTCTTAGTAGCTTCGCCAAGCTTCAACGACAGAAGAATGCCCTGCGAAAGCGAAAGAGAGAGCAAAGAGAGAAGGAAAAACAGCAAGAGGACACGAAGGCACAGGCACAGAAGAAAACGGGAGTGGATACGGACAAAGTCACCGCGACTCAACCAGTTCAACCTAATGGGCCTACTGCCAGACCGCCACCACCACCTCTTCTATCACCACCTCCTAGTGCCAGTGGACTAGGTTCATCTCCGTTCACCTTTTCATTTGGCCCTTCGAGGGCTACGCCCCAGCCCGGCCCTGGCCCCATCCGTACTCAGGGGGGATTGGACGATGTTGACTAGGTTGACTCCCATTCGATCATTCAAATTCATGCCGCCGCTGTTGTTTCTTGGACTGTTTTTGTCCCTCATCCTCATCCTGAAATGTATCTTTTTGACACAGATTATACCGTATCGCTTATATTGTATTTTGTACATGCTCGCATTGTCTCCGCGTATTTTAATGTAGCGTATCATTTTGAGCAAATTGAACGAAATCGAGTTGAGTTCTAGTATAGCACTGCCACATGTCCCTCACTCCTTCGCGTGCTAGTTCCTCGACGCCAGTCCCAGATGAACGCAAGTCACCACTGAGCTCTCAACCTCGTAATCCTGTCTCTTTGCGACTGTACAAAGTTCTTGGGACCAGTTTCGATGACCAGGCGACACGAGAAGCCTTGCAAACCCTTTCCGACCTTTACGCTACCACAGAACGAAAGGCCGACAATGTTGCCGTAGAACAAGAAGAGGAATCAAACGAACATGTTAGGAAACCCTCGAGTTCAAAGGAAACTCATGTAGAGGCCACACCAGGAGAGATAGCGACCCGGGCGAGGAAAAATCTAAGACGGGATATGGAGAAGCAGCTGGCAGAAGGAAGCCGTCATTTCCTGCAGATATTCAAAGAACTAGATTCAGTGAGTATTCTGGCCGTCTAAATCGCATATATGCTCTGACTCTTTTAGTAGCGTCTCGATATACTACAAACCCATGTATCAGCGATGCACAATTATTGCGATGAAGCAGAAAAGCAGCTGCAATTAACGAATGAAACCAGCAAATCTCTCCTTGAACGTGCGGGCAGTCTAAGGGAAGAAAGGTACGCGTCTGATGCCTATACATGCACCTTTTACTGAGCGCAAGAAAGACAGGAGGTGGAAGTCAAGCAGTCGATTATTTCCCTATTTCTATCTCGGTTTACTCTCACAGAGGATGAAGTTGAAGCCATGACATCCAGAGATGTCCCTGTCGGAAAACGGTTCTTTTTGGCGATGGACAAGACTGAGAAGATCAGAGATGACTGCAGAGTACTGATGGCTGGAGAGGAGGGCCCAACGAAAGCTGGGTGAGTGTCATTACCATTCTGGCGTTCCATCTCCCGATTAATTCATTAACTTCAGCCTGGACATCATGTCTGCTACCTCCTCTTATCTTGAACAAGGCTATGAAAAGATTTTGCGATGGTGTTCCTACGAGTTCCTACAAATTGGACGCGACGCACAGCTGGAAGTCAGCAATGTCATGCGTGAAGCTATCAGCAGATTAGGGAAACGTCCCGAATTATTGGGGTGTGTTCTCAGCTTTTGTTTTCAGGCCGGTCATTAATCTATGCTACCAGAGAAGCCCTAGCTTCCTTGGCTCAGACCCGTCAATCTGCTCTACAATCATCATTTATTACCGCTTTGACACGGGGCGGTCCCTCTGGCTTACCGCGACCCATTGAGCTTCACGCTCATGACCCAATGCGTTACATCGGTGACATGTTGGCCTGGGTTCATCAAGCTATAGCGGGTGAACGAGAGTTTTTGGAGAGCCTGTTTGGAATCAAACACGACGGGAGAATGGTTGGTAGTGTCCGTGCCTTCCACGAGAAGATGAGCGAAGAAGAGCTTAGGATAAGGGAGCTTATGGATGAGGCGGTTAAACGCTTGTGCGTTCCTTTACAGGTCGGTGAATACCTTGCAATTACAAGCCCTTATTAATATTTGGCGACTAGGCAAGAGTCCAGCAAACTGTGAGGTCTCAAGAGAGCAGCATAGTGGCATACAAGATTGCGAATCTATTGCAGTTCTACACCATTACAATGCAAAGCACGATTGGCATGGATGCAGTATTGTCAAAGACTCTCAAAGACACCACCGACCTTGCTTACAAGTCGTTCTACGACGCTATTGAGACACAATGTCGTGCTCTTTTGCGTGTCGGACTGGTAAGCGCAAACTCCCCTGACTACATGGCGCTTACCATACCAACAGGAAAACGAAGACCCCTCACTCACCGCACCTATACCTATCATCGAACACGTCCAGGTTTTGCGAGAGATCATGAATGTGTACCAGTCGTCATTACTCGGAGATGAAGACAAGGATGATCAGATTGCGGGCTTCGAGAAAGTCTTGGACACCATGATAGACCCTGCAATCCAAATGTGTATCAACAGTGCAGAACAAAAGAAGGCTGCCAAACCAAGATGGGACATGCAGGTGTTTATATTGAACTGCTTAAGCTACCTCTTGGTGAGTATTGTCTTGTCGTCCTCTGTACTGGTTTCTGAATGGCTATCCCAGAGCGCTCTAGAACCTTTCGACTTCACCCAAGGAAAACAGAACATCGTGCAGGAGATTATTCATGAAAGAGTAGGAATTTTGACCGATGAACATGTGCGTTCCTTTGCTCGCTTGCTTCGAGCCTGAAATCCTCATCTGGTACCCAGTATCACGATATCGTGATTGACGCTGGCCTCGAGGAAATTGCTACAATATGCCAAAAGCACGACGACTCAGTTTGTGATTTCTCTTCCGCATTTACAAAATATTAATCCTTTTCTGTTACAGGAACCTCTTTCTCATATACTGCAATCCTCACAGCTAACGACAGCCTTGCACAATTTCTCCCAATGGTTATCAGGCCCCGAGGTCGTTCATTCACCGCGGTTATCGCTATTAACCGTTCAACGTTTACACACCAAAATACATCATGCGGCTCTGGCCAGAATGGCGAAAGCGTACGGTGACATTTGCGAACAGGTCAGGAGGAAAGAAAATAGGTATGAAGCTGCCTCTACGTTGCTGGGAAGCGAGAGACCGTTCGGGCAAGTAAGCCTCGTTTGGCAGATATTCGGGTTGCAGGAAGATGGAGATGGAGCGGAGGTAGATGACGAGAAGTCAAGCAAGACTTAGTGTACCTTGGCGTAGCGGTAAAACACCATTGCCTTCCTGTTGAAAGGTTGACAATGCAATCATGACGCTCGGCTGCGCAAGTTTCGGAGGCATACCAAAACGATAACACCAGTCGAAATTGATGCTGTATTGTGGATACGGTGTACATTTTGTAGATTGATTTCCAGGTTCCAGTGGATTATGTATGGACTTCCATGTTCTGCGTTCATCATCACCGCAAGCCTGCTCATTTCTACAGCTCATCAGGGACGTGACGTTCCTCGGCCTTTGGCGAAGGGGTGTCTGTTTCAGTCTTGGAATCCAGCTTATCCAACCATCTCTTCAAAGCGAGGTTGACCTCTTGAGGATACTCGAGATGTACCCAATGTCCTCCCTCCAGCATCTATAACCAAATATCTCAGCGAACAAAGGTAAAATGAACGACGAACTACTCGCCTCAGTGGTAAGGTCAGGCAAGAAGAACTCGGACTTGAGAAGCTTCATAGCAAGAGCCCAATTTGCTACAGGATCCTGTAGGTGTCAATATCAGTGGCACGTAGTGACGTAGCATGGCTAGCCCACATACATCCTTCGGAAGAATGGCCAAAACTGGTTGAGGGATCGTATGGTTACCCTGATCGTTGGCAAACTTCCATGTGGCGTGACGATTTGAATCCGTGTAGAATTGGAGTGCTTGGGTTAATTGTTCAGTCCAAGTCAGTTCCGCGGAGGAAAGGGCTCTCACTGTTTCTGAATCCTTGTTTGTTATACTCTTCAATGAAGTATTCCTCTTCTTCTTGGCTGAAAAACGGTACAGGAGGTATCTGAGTGTTTAGATTGAGTTGACAGCTGCGAACACACGTCTGATACTCGGACAGAACGTACCTCTTCGACATCGCGCCACGCATCCAGGAAGGAGTCTGGGCTTGTCAGGAATGATGCAGGCGGCGGACTGGCACCTGTCCGAAGAGTGGCACGGATAGTCCTTTTGATGTCCTTGTCCAGCTCCGCGATAGCTTCCTGGGTCTTTCCGCTGAAGAAGAGTTGATAGGCCAGTTTCGGCAGGGCTGAAACAAGGTGTTTGATTGGTACAAAATCACCTGCAGCAGGGATATACTAAAGCACCAGTGAGTCTTTTGTGGGAACCGATACAGATGTGCTTGACGTACCGGGACGGCGATTCCAACTATGGCTTCGAAAATGTCGGGCCTTGACCGACCGGCTTCATAGCAAATAGCTGAGCCCCAGTCATGACTGGAACGCGTTGAGCGACACCCTTAAGATACTGTATGACAGTTATTATACACACACCCAATGCAAATGGCCTTATCGACTTTTGCGTCTTCAAGGATACATATAAGATCCCCAACATGGTCAAACATGGTTCCAGAGCTTTCTACATCGTCAGGGTGTGTCGAGTCGCCAAACCCACGTAAATCTGGTACAATCAAGCGATATTCTTCCTGGTCGGATGAGTGGGATCAGACAAGTATTGTATTTATAGGACTCAGTTCGCACCTTGAACTCTTGAATCTGATACGACCATGTACTCCAAAGGCTTGGCCACCCGTGTACCAGAATCAGCGTCTTTTCGGCGTCGGGGTTAATGTCGACATAGCCTAGTGTAACGCTTAGATACATTTATATGCTAGAGTACTACAAACACTCACTGAGGTCTATATCGACAATTTCGTCGCCTGTATTGCGTTTCGCTGCTTTACAAGAGACCGAACGTTTCTGAAAGTCTCTAGGATTGAAACCAGAGGGTTTCGACCCAAATACACCGGTGACCAGAAGAAGGAAGGTCGCGGAAAGACGCAAAACACGCATAAGAATTGCTGCTCCCTGAGCGAGAGAAGGAGGTCCTAGGTAAGAGGCTGTTTCGGATGGTTGTTTCGATATACGCTGTCTCACTCCAGAACGGTCATGATCATGATACAACGTGATGGAAAATGACAAAGCGTTACGGTAAAGATGGAGATCATTTTCTTCATCTGTTCAAGCTGAAGCCTGAGTTCAAGACGTGGCTCGACATGGGATTGCAGTCAAGTAAAGTGGCAGTTAGATGTAAGAAGTAGAGCACAGTTTACATAAATTTCGGAGGAAAGCAAGTTCTCACACCCGCAAGCTTCGCGTCAACATCGGCACCTTAATCCGTGCACCAGAAATGTACATGGCTCCTCGTTGTCCTGACATATTCACAAGGAAGTACCATACGGCGGACTCCCAAGTTAGGACTCCCAGGGCCGAAAACTCTAATGCCTATTCTCCATTACTGGGATCTCGCTTCCACCCCGATGGGTCAAGATGTGAATCGGCTGAATTTCAAGTCAAGTCCACAAGACACACGAGCAATCTGGGACCCACACCTGCTACACCCACGAGATCCTGGTAGTCTCGGCGATCTACCCTGCTTCCCAGGCTAGCGACAAACCATCCTTACATGATATGTAGGTCCCCTTTGGTGTTGGCGAAGCACGATACAATTTCAGGCGCCCCTTCGTTGACAACAGTTAGCCATGGCTTTCATATATCGATACTAGTCTTTACTCCAACATCTGCCATTTTGGGTTTTGCGGAACTTGTTTCCGAACGTCTCCGAAGTACCTGGTACTCGGATGGTTAGTCTATGTCAAGATGACCGACACTGGCGACACTGTTCGAGACGAGCCTTCCTAACGAAGAGTCGGACGGATTCGCTTGGGTTGAGCCACTACCTGACAAGCTACTTGTCGGCTCCATCCGCCACATTGCAAAGGCGAATGATAGAGCCGGTGGGTTTGGGTACGATACCAGAGGTGCAGGTGGCACTGTAGGAGAAAAAGCGGTTCCAGGGTGTCTTACTGCTTGCATGGTAAGCCATCGTCCTACGCAAGTTTGTTGCAGCTTGCGGATCAACCTAGAACACGTCACCGATGACCAAAAAGTTTGTGCTTTGAAACACAGGCTTGCATCGTCTGTACCAGTCTCCAACCCGTTCCCTGCGGCTTTGCTCGACATTCTCGCCTAATACTACCTTATTAGTGAGCTCAACTTCTCTCCAGAAAACATCGCCATTGTCGGAAATTCATGTGGAGGAATTCTCGCCTATCAACTCGTAAGGTACTGCACTTCGACCGAGTTGAGCGGACTGCACCAAACATGGAGCTCTCTTGCTTCTCTCCTTCTGCTAATTTTGCGCTACGATTTGTTCCAGGAGTGAGCATGATCACTAACCAGCGCTCGAATTATAGGTTCCCCGTAATCCCGAACGGCGACGAGGACATCAAAGGAGTCTTTAGGGACTTTCCGGACACCACGATTGTGGCAGAAGAGGCAGAAATGAGAGGGGATGTCATACGATCCTAGTACAGGTGCATGTTAGAGGAGATGGGGAAGGAGAGTGCTGTATTCTGCAGCTGCAAACGCGCCTCATGACCAGCTGTGTGTGATGTTCTGGGAACCTGAGAGAACAGCAACTTTGAAGGAGATAGCTCAGCGGGCTTCTTTCAGACTTTGAATAGATTTTTGACACTTACGAATGTAGTTCAATAGTCATGGGTTATACTGACGCGACCAGCATATGTTCTAATTCAAGGGTCGCTCCTGAAACGCGTTGTCTGGAACATGAGAAGGAAAGGAACGAGATGGCGTTACTATACAAATGAGTTTATGCAACCAAGAAGGCTCGGACTCCGCACACACCGGGGACTTCTGATACCTGAATAAAATCCCGCTCCGGGGTTCTGGTGGATCGTCCAGAACCTGGACTGTGTCTTCTCCCGAATGAAAGCATGTTTGATTCGGGCTTCAAGTAATGCCTAATGTGCCTTCTTGTATGATGCACTACACATGAACACTGAGGCACCCTGAGAGTAAGAGGACTTAGAACATGATGGTCAAGAGAAAGAGGCAATTCGGGGGTGTTCGGAGTTAGATAGGATTTTCGGTCCGGTCTGGGTACAATGCCGAATCCCGACCCCCGAGCTTTGTCTTCAACCGCATTGAAGTAGATTGAAGTCCTCAAAATCCGCAATGGCATTCGGCCGTAGGTTGTTGAATTTACGGAGGAGATGCTTATCTTTGTGGGGAATCACTAAGGCAACTTAGGTGAGTGGTACTCTGGTTCATCACCGGTTGTCGTGCTCAAAATTTTCTTCTCGGAGGCCCTCTGTGATATGGCTGTGGACGTGGCCCTCTGCAATCGTCGTGAACAGGACAATACTGTCCTTATCGACGACAAGTCTCCTCATTTGCCATTTGACATTCTGCATTGCATCTGCCAGCACCTCGAAGAAGACAAACGAACGCTCTCCCGATGTGCTCTTCTGAGCAGGGATGCTAATCATGCAGCGACACGTCTTTTGTATCGCATCATAATCTTCGAACCGCCATATTGGTATGGATACCGTCAGCGCAGTCTGGAGGAAACGGTGTGTTGTTGCTCTTCTGACAGTGGTCAAAACCAGTCTGATGCAGTTTCCGAATCACACAGGATATCCCAGTGTTGTTTTCTGCCACTAGATCTCGAAATGCGCGGTATGTCAGACGTCTGGAAGTCAGAGGTGATTGCCAGTGTTGTCTTGCCTTAATATACCACTCACCAAACAACTAGGCTATCTTTCCCTACGTTCGTCGACTGCAGAGAATCGCGAGATACTGTCTCGGATACTTGATAGAGCCGTCAAGACGTTCCCGAACATCCGCTCTGTCGCACTGCTTCCGTCTTCATATTACTCAGAGCTCTTCTCTGGAGTACTAGAGACCCTTAGTCAATCGACACAACTTCAGGAACTTTCAGTGAATAGGTCCTCTCTCAATGATGCATATTTGGCCTATTTAAGGAAGATAGTTGGTTTGAAAGCTTTAACTATCAGGGACCCCCTGTCGGCCTTTACCAAGCTCCTCTCTGAGGGTTGGTTAGGGCGCATGTCAGGATCCCTAGTGGAATTACACCTCGAGGTAAGTAATGGTTCTTCCCTCCATGTCGTATATGAAATTCAAGGTCGTCCAGGGAATCTGTTGTGCAATACCTTCACATGTCCTCTATGCGGAACTTGCCAACTTGAAACGCATTCGCACACTTTCCATTGGCTACTTGGGTGCACAGTCGGAGTCAAGTCTTTTCTCCGCCTTGGCGAGCCTGCCTGACTTGCGGTTCCTATCACTTCAATATGATGAAGTAAGTAGCAGTTCACTTGGTTTCATCGGGTTCCTGATTAAGTGTATTCAGGAAATACCGGAAAACTGTTACCGGCTTTCCTTGATATCTCTAACTATTCGATATTTTGGACCTCAGAGTCAATCGGACAGCAGTGGCCTCTGCAGCTGGGTACAGGCAATTATGAGCTCCTGTCCTCTAGAAGAACTCCACCTAATTGACGATAACGGAGAGGCTATCAACGGTGACATGGGCAGAGACGAGAATTTCCATCGCTTCGTGCAGTATATTGTCCTTCACCATGCCTCGACGCTTCGGTTATTGCGAATGCCGAATATCTTCTTTGGCGCCGATACTCTGGAATGCATATATGCCAAGTGTAACAGTTTAGAAGAGCTTACTTTTGCAACAAGCCGAAACGCCTTGGTTAGTGCATACTCGCCTCGTAAGAAATTACAGTTTTCTAACTTCAAACCCGTATGGTAGCTATCAGTCTATCCTTCGCACCCGAACATGCGCAGTTTGTGTGCATTGTCCGTCAGTCTGCGCGATGTTGATGGAAATGGCGATTTACGTTTATCATTGGCCGATGCGGGTGTAATCATGGGAAGGATACCCAGCCTCAGGTCTTTGATCGCTAATAACAGTGAATGGAAGGTCAATAGAGTTTCCCTTGACTATCTTCTTAACTCATATACTCCACTATCAGAGTTCTTGGGTCACATCGAGCGATTCTCACTTCCTTCTAAGGATCGCCGAACCAATCGGAATCTAATCGAATGATTCGAATCCATGTACTCAAAAGGTCGTGTGGACACCCACTCTTGTCTAACGCCGGAGTACTTGGAGAGTAGGAAAGCGAGTAAACTATTCATACCCGCGAAAGCAACGGATACCTGCAGCCGAGAAAGAAGCAGCGTTACCCTGCCTCAGGTGTGGATCTTCGAAACTCGGATGGTGATGTCAAAGCGTAAAATGGGTGGCAGCTGGTCTCCGGTCTCGCAGTTTAGGGTGTGGCCACTGCACCCTTTCCCACCCTGTCCTTCATGGCATCATATGCCAGCCTGTATATGATGCTCGTTAAATAACATGAAGTCGCCTCGTTTACACACACCGCCGGCAAGTCGACGATCCTCAGCATGCCTTTCACTGGACACACGTAGCGTGTAACTGGCAACATGTGCCTCCGGGTAGCAGAGATTTGCGTGTTCGTCTATGACTCGGACCCAGTATTTTCGCGAATCACAATTCTCTTCGCAAAAGCGATTCCGAATATCAAATACATCTGAACGATGTCAGGATGGATATCTACTTCGAATTTCGTGTCTCTGTCATTCCATTGCGCTAACAGAACGGCAATCCAGCGACTTATCGCTCTCCTTCCCTATTCATCGGACTTCTGAGTATACCGTATGGAACTTCGGATAGTCGTACTAAGCACAGATGTCTTCTGACCTAGAGGGATCCTGCATCAACTCGGTAAATGACGCGGACCATCTTCGCTTGCCGCAATACGAGGAGTTGTACAGTCTAACATAGAGTCCAGAGTTCCTGGCTCCAACGCCGAGCTGATTGACAACATGGACGGTTCTCCATGACTTTGGCCTTCTACACAATTCCTACTTCCAATCCCCATTTGCTGGTGGCCTTCACGGTCAATCAGGCACTTATCTCTTCCCGCGGCGCTTCAACTTGTTAGCCAATAACCCCGAGGAGCATCCGAATAGGTTTAAACAGCTAACCATATCGGATGAGGGTCACCTTGGGGAAGCCCCAGCTGGAGGCTACGCGACTCTTCAGAACGTGTAGCCGAGGATGCCCGACCACATTTTACCATCCTTTATTTCCGGCGCACTGTGTGGAGTGCCTAGGTACACCAATCCTTCGCGACGGTGGGAATACCCGCACCAACTTGTACACCGTTGATCTATCTGATTCTGCTGGACGCGTGTACAACGCGAGTCCACCACGACAGGGCAACAATCGCGCTTGTTTCATTCGACAATTCACAGCGACTGGGCGCCGGCTATTCGCTGAATGTGTTTTGGGGTGTTTGATGGGTGATGGGGTATGCACAGAAGTCGGCGAACGCAGTAACGGTTTCAAATCCGTAGTGGTGTCAGGTTTCCGCAGCAGCCAGCTGGATGGGAACTGGTTCAAGGCTGTCTGTAACAGAACTACCAGATCGTAATGGAACGACCCGTCAAACCAACATCCTTATGCGTTCAGCCAGTGCACATTCGGTCTCGCACTTCGTCTTGTTGATTGCGGGTCTGATTTCCCATACAAGTTGATGGACTGTTAGAAGGACTCGTATCGTTGCAGGCCATCATGGGAGTGGTGCGATTCGGCCGGACTCAAAAAACTTCATAGTCCAAATTTGACTTTGTCCAAGTACAAATGGGATGCGAAGGAGGGTCACATTGGTCTGACGGTAGACCTTCATATCCCCACAAAAACCAACGATACCACGCTGAACTGCAACTTGTGCATCATCATTTGGCATGTCCTGAAAGCTATATCTTTCCGGATTGACGCGTCGTCTGGTACAATTACTATACACGGAAAAGTTACAAATAAAATACACTACCCAATAAAAGTATTGTCCTTGGACATACAACAGCACGCTAATATCGAGTGCGTTTAGAGAGTTCGCATAATGATAGAATTATACATAAAAAGTGGAGGCCCAGCAAACAAGAATGAAGGCCATGTCGGGGAAACGTTTGTTAAAGGTCCAGTTCGGTGAGGGATTGTTCGATCATGCGACCTGTTCTCTCTGACCGTGGGCGGACGCTACAAGCGAACGGTTTTGGGTGCCTTGGAAAAAGATCAGTTGGAACACAAAAACAAGGTGGTCAATGAAGACTTACCGAACAAAACCGCTACAGAAGGCAACCTCAGGCGTGATCTCTCTACCAGCGTCATCCTTCGACTTTGAGATATCCACGGTCGCAATCATAGTAGCAAAAACGAGCCAAATACCGGTGTCGGCAAAGTGTCGGCCAGGACATTTTCTACATATGGGTTTGACGTTGAGGGACCGAAATAAACCAGAAACTGCATCAATAACTCACCTTCGCCCAAAGCCAAACACGGCGTCAATGGGATCTATATGGTAGAAAGAATCTATGTAGCGTTCGGGGGAAAAGACTTCAGGTTGAGGGCAGCTCTTTAATATGTTACTGTAAACACAGTTTGCTTCAGGCCCAGAAAAATGATTAGGTGTGAACTTACTAGATGTTTGCAATCACTGTGCTTCCCTTAGGAACGTGATACCCCCTATAAACGTCATCTTCCATTAACCGATGCGGCAGGCCGAGAGGAACAGGTGGGTTCCACCTGGTTTACATGACATGAGGTCTTGCGACAGAAAGAAGAGGGCCGTGACTCACCGCAGAACTTCTTTCAGAATACATTCAAGATAGGGAAGAGATTCCCGGTCTTCAGTCGTAGGAAGTCTATCACCTCCGACGACCCTGTCCATTTCACGTTGAGCCTTCTTGAACACTTCCGGGTGGAGGACCATCGCCAAAACGAAGGAGGCAAGCACACATATTGTCTAGTCAGTGGTCAGAATCGGACCTCTCGTTTGATGCATTGAACCTCGGTACCGTATCTTCAGCAGCTAGAGAAGGCATGAGTACGGGGTTGTAGGACCTATGGAGCGAAAATAAACGAACCAGCAAACATTGTGCCAGCAACACCCTTGATGTCTTGTTCGTCCTCATGGGTTACTGAAATTGCTCCTGAACGACTATACGTTTCTAGAAGCCTCGATGTAAGGCACGGTGACACGGTGCCGGATTTCTATTTCGTACCATTAGCTTGTATTCACATTCTAAGCTGTCTTGCGTACCATCTTATTCTTGACCATTTCATACGGCACGCTCATCATCTTGTCCACAGCTTCTTTCACTATTGCGGCATTGCGTTTAAAACCGGACAAGGGTGCCCATGTAGGAATATGTCTACGAGCATGGGATTAGCTCGCTTTGGAGTAGGAAGACAAGACATAGCTTTCACCTCAAGAAAGGGAAAAAGTCGACTAGCGTAGCCGCGGGTGTCCCCGACTGAACAGTCAAAGTCCCAGCTCGTTCCGCTATTGGTATGAATGAATCTCATCAGTGACGACCATTCCATAGACTAAAAGCACCCACTAACCTAGTTGGATGTAGACGTCGTCGACAGACGTTACCTCTGCACCATAAGTGACCTTTAGAATGGTAGCGGCTGCGAATCTAATCCGGATGAGAAACGAACTATAACGAGCTAAGGTGGGCCCCTTACCTTCGAATGTGTTGAATGAAATGGTCAGGAGTTTGTATCAACCCTTGAACTAGCATTAAAGTTTCTTTTTCTTGAACGGGTTTAAGGCCTTGAGATGCTTGTTGGTTAAACGTTTGATGTATAAAGCGACGATGTTTCCGGAATCGGGGTCCACTTCAAGCCCAAAGTTAGTTCTGACGGCGATATATGCAATACCTCGAACATACTATCGCATGTGGGTTGAGGCATTTTGCCATCCCATGCTGTGAATTCTATTAGGGAAGTGCAACACCCGGTTAGAGTAGGGGTTACCTACAGCTCTGAGAACAACACAAAGCGGGGCCGGTCTGAATATATTGCGCTTCGTTTTTCCAATAACTCTTGACAGGCCTCGAGAGAGTTCAATACAACCATTGGTTGACTAAAGATGCGGAGAAAGATGATCTCCCCTACGAAGTAGTTTGAGTTGACATTGCCAAGATGTTATGAACCGCGTACCATATATGTCGAACCAATCTCTGAAGATCTCTTCGGGATTGATGGAAGGAATCTGGAGTAAATTACTGCGAGAACAATAATAGGTGAGCAATCAGGAAGCATGATGTGAAGGGAAATCATACCCAATAAGGGGAAAGGGCTTCGGTCCTGGAGGAAACTGCGACTGTAAAGGGAACAGTCTGCGGTATAACAGAAACAGCAACGGAACAACAACCAGCATATAAGTAAATGCTGTCGAGACGGATAGCGTAGACAAAAAGGACGCCATAGGACTGGAGGAGGGGAACTGGGAATGAGAAGTGGCAGCTGCGACTCATTATATACCAGAAAACCTTAGTCCGTTTAATGCGAAACTAAAGCCACGCCGCGCGGCTTTTCAGGTTCAGCATCCGATCGGGATCATTGCGAAAGACCGGGTACAAAAGAGGCTAGGGTACGACGACGTAGAAGCCAGCCACGAACATGACAGCTCCTGATCACAGCTGCCCTAAATTTGGTTGTGGTAGCTTCCCGCAGGCATTCACGTGTCACTCATGCTTGAGCGCTGTCAGAGCCATCGGTCCTGGACCGGAATGTTTTTGTGGAAGAAACGAATCATTCTGGCTTGTGACCACAACGCTGTTCGTGTGTAGAGATGGGGAGAAGTGATGAACCGTTATCACAAACCGCGAGCTTTATCGATGATGTGTAGAGGCAATGGGGGGCCGACCAGTTTGTGGATGCCCTATTCGGTAAGGGCTTTACATCACTGACAATTCAGTCCATTATGACATAGAATTGCCGAATGACATGAAAGGGATAGTCGTGACGCGCAATGGTCAAAGAAGACGAACGACTTGCGGAAACTTAACGAGGAAAGTCCGATCGCCATGGAGCTCCATGCTTCTGGGATACGGAACGTTTTCTTGAGACCGGATGCAAAGTTCCATGCGCCAAGACCGCGAACGGAAAACGCCAATAGGTCAACAACAGTTCGATATCTTTATCAAGGAATGTCTCAAACAAGCCGGTGAAATCCCTATGCATACCCTCGCTAAGCAGAACTAATTGATCATGTCAATTGTCGGAAACACTAACCTAGTCCATAAGGGCATGTCATTTCATATCGCCTTCCTAGTAGACAAGGTAGACGCATGTACCTGGGATGCAGCGGAGGGAGACCTAAACCGAAAGGACCAATACAATGCTCCAGACTTCGGTAGCGAGCTGATGGAATTCCGTGGCGAACTTGGCGACGTTTTTGACACTGCATCATCATGAGAAGCACGAGTGGTGAGAATTCGAACCAAGAATCGGTAATGACCAGTCCAGGGCCTACTTACCGCGAGACTTGAAAGCTCTGACACTTGCAAACAGCAGATGTAAAAGGCATATTGCATGCCTAGAAGGACTCGGAGCTAATGCAATGGCCCATGGATGAGAGATGAGAAAAGCAGTATTTGTCTGTGTTTATATGTCGATACATGGCTTGAGGACGGGCCGGTAGTACCCGGACTTATTTTCTCTCGCAAAAGTTCTCTCAGCTATTCATTGTCAGTTTTACTTTTTGAGCGCTTGAAGTAATTCTGATTTTCCCACTTCTGACAGCATCTATCCAGTTCAAGAGCGCAGAGATGTCAGCTTTTTGACCCAGAAACTCGTTTCACTGAAGAACTTACTGATATGAAAGTACGTAGGAATGGCATCGGCAAAACTTGACCTCGCTAGGGGACTTGACAATGAAGGAGCGATTCAACACCCGCAACATACATCGCCTAGTTCATGTCGGAATTAGCACAGATTACTTACCAGCTAAGACTGACTTCAGCATAATCCGAACGCTTCTGATGCTCTGACACTGGCAGCTTGAATTTGTCACTCCTAGCCTCTTATTACCTCGGTATCGGCTACCTATATGAAAAGAATCAAAGTTCCCGCCGTCGGAAGCACGCGGATTCTGATTCACCTGAACCATGGACGACGTGGAGGAGCAGGGAGGAGCTTGGGCACCATGGTCACAGACGAGCTTAGGCTCAGGCTGTAGCAATGTAACAGTTTGCTTCGGCTCGAACTGGAGATCAGCAAAACTGGTATTAGGTCGGCGGCCTGTGGTTTATCCTCTGGCCGAGATTTTCATTGATTTGACAGAGAGTACATTGTGTCGCGGACATTGCATGCATCAAGGCTTCCAACTTCTGACGGAACGACTTCCGTACGTGGCACTTTTTCCCTGACGTGGAACTTACCGATTGCATCCGAGTTCCTGCTTCCATCAGCCTCTGTTTCTGGAAAGCATTTCCAACACACAATGTTTGGTGCTCTTGGTACTGCCGGAAAGGAACAAGGAGTAGGTTTCATTGGCTTTCCCGCTATTTCCGACAGGTGGTGAGTTGTCCGTTCCTGACTAAGTTGCTGCAGAGTTCTCAGCAGTCCAGCCCATTATGAAATCCCGTACTAGTCTCCAGCTTCGGTGGTCGAAGCACCACGAAGCCTCATGAAGTGCGCTGAGTCACGGTAGTACTGTGGGGTACCCCATGATTTATCACAGAAGTTGCGCCACACACATGCTATGCTAACTTTCGATCATAATCGGTTACATAGCGCTAATGAGGTCCAAATGATTGCCCAGAATATCATGAATCTAACCAAAACAAGCGTGTCTCTAGCACCTGACGCAGTGATACGGTAAGTCTCTTCGTCACCTCTTGATAATTGTATTGATGGCGATCCCCCAGTCCTTCGTCTGTTAGAAATCAATAGAATCCAAAGTTCCTCGGACAATCCATTCGTTGACGGTCGGCCACATACATATCCCGCAAGCAATCATCATCGACCGTGTCGAGCAAGCGCCGAGTCAACTCATGCAATTGAGACCCTACTCTGTCTGGACCTGCGCCTCTAATGCCCTGAATTTAAACCGGGTATTTGGACGAAAATGAGTGTGCCACTAAGGCGCTCCGAGAGTTCTCGAGAAGCGTTTAAATGTTGTCAACACTCGCAAAAATAACGTTGACTTGGTTTTAGATGAACTTTGCCATTTCAGCATTCAATATTCTCCCGATAAGAATCACGGAAGCCTACCTTCAGCGGTCGTTGAAAGCAGTAGTGAATTGATAGCTCTGGGTATAGAAAACTTTCTCCGAGCCTCATCCATCCCAATCCCCGCAGTGCCGACCGTTAATGAAAGCCACGGGTGAGTTGATAACCTTTTCCTTCTATATGTTGCCGGTGGAGTAACGGTTCACTTGAATAGGTTCTCGGAGGCTGTATTCCGAAGCTCCTGAAAGCCATTTTGGACGCCCATCATCCATTTATCCGCCATATCCAGACTGTTTCTTGTCTATCCCATGAAGGGAAAGACGCCCTAGCCCCCTAGTATGCCACAAGGTCTTTCGCTCTTAGTCAACTACGTTAAAGTCAACAAGGGACCATCCGACATGGTGTCACGGAGGTCCATAAGATACTCGCTTAGATTTGTAAGAATGCACTACCATCTACGTTGTTCACTATTTCGTTTTGACACCACAAGCCTCGATTCTCCGCTCGCAATAGCGTTACACCGAATGAGTGCCACTCCTATTTTCGCAACTTCGTATGTGTAACATCTCCGACTCGGACTTACGCCGCTGTCGTAGGATGGCGATTGTCTGCCCCAGCCTAGGATTTTCGTCCCTTGGCGAAGGTTGAAGGTTGACGCGGCCGACGGGTGAGGAGAGCTGAATAAGAGGTCGCTCGATAAACTCCCTCTATCCGCAATGTGGGCCTCGTTTGCAATAAACTTTTCTTTGTACATACGTAGACCACTGTTTTTGCACTCGTTCACCTGAACAAGGCACCAACTATTCGGGGCGGTTGACCTTGCAGTTCAAACTCATGATTAAGAACAGATGGCATAAGAGAACAGATATCCTAGTATGACAATCCTGCGCTACAACTAATATTATCTCCATCATGCAGGTGGGCACGAGATGATCATCCTGTCTAAATGTCCATGCAAAGTAATAGAATCACA
Organism: Paramarasmius palmivorus; assembly: GCA_037176845.1. Taxonomy (NCBI): domain Eukaryota; kingdom Fungi; phylum Basidiomycota; class Agaricomycetes; order Agaricales; family Marasmiaceae; genus Paramarasmius; species Paramarasmius palmivorus. Next base: position 606,536 of record JAYKXP010000025.1, on the reverse strand, counting down.
CAAAGGGTAACAAACTGAACGAAGGTAAGGTAAGGAATAGAAAGAACGAAACCTGATAGGTCGAAAGGAGAAAGAACACATATTTTCATCAACCAGGGTATCTTCAAGCCCAATCCTTTTGTAGAAAGCGACCGCTTTGCTTTACTCCTTGCGGAATCTCTGCCAGAATGGTTTCTTGGTGGTAGTGGTGGACATCGGATACGAGGAAGCACCTGCCATGCGATCCCTTCGGCGGCCAAAGCAGACAGTGCAACCGGCCAATAGAAGAAGGATCAGTGAAGCAAAGGTAAGCCAGAAGCCTAGATAGCGTATAGTCGTCAGTGACAAACTCTGGAATGACGGTCCCAAGGAATTCGGCCGCAAATGACGCAGGCAACTGATAGGTAACAGTTGATCCATCAACGTCGTGGCTTGATAAACGGGATGACGAATGGCGCGACATTGCGTATCAGGAATAAAAACGCGTAGGCTTGACCACCGTGCCCGCCGTTTACATAACCGAACAACTGACCGCCGAACGCGAGGAAGTGTACGTACCTGGAGCAGTATTCGTGTTCGCCTCAATGTCATTAACTTTCTTCAGCTCATGGTTAACAAACGCATAAAGCGCAATGTCCACCGCAAACGCGATCAGCGTTATGAGCGCCGCCAGGAACGACAAAAGTGACGAAATGAGGGTGACCGTGACATGACTAGAGAAGGAAAAGAGAAAAGCAATGAAGGTCACGGCAGTTGCTGGACATTAAACGGACATGAGGCGAATTGTGGTGAAGGTAATTGCTTGAACCACGCACCGACTGGGTGAATGGCAAGACCACGAGTCCAGCTACTGCCAATAATGACCGATGAATCCCTGTCTGTGTTCGAAACGCTAACCGCATATGCATGATTGACGTTAGCACAAATCTTGGTGTCGTCTTGTTGATAGGTGCATGGCGCCCTAAATGATTGAAATCAGACCACTTCTTCAACGTAAATAACACGGAATTTTTCACCAGATACCGAACTGGAGAAAAGGCGTTCAGTTCCAATCCACTAGGAGATATGAATAGCTACTCACTCGCAGCTCATCTATCCTCTGCCCATTCACCAATGCTTGTTCGCCGAAATGGCTGCGAACGATATCCAGAGCAGTCAACCAAGGAAGGGAAATAGACACCAAGAAGCTGAGCACAAAAGCGCAGAACAGGAATATAATCCCTGGAATGCAGAAGGCGCGAGCCATATCTACAGGAGAGAACAGGTAACTGAGGGATAGGATGAGGGGGGAGATGTGAAAAGTTATTCGTGCTCCCACTGTGATCTCAATGACCTCACCTCCCACGCGTTGCCCCTAGGCGCTGAGGCGATGCTGGATCCATGATCTGCATGCAAGCACTCCAATTTGCAATTCGTGCGTCACGCTGTCAGAACATGAAGAAAGCATTCACACCATTAGTATAAGGCGTGCAGTATAATAGGGCAACAAGTAAATGGTAAGTGCATGAAAAGGAGAGAGCAAATCCAAAGCAGAGCGCCAGGAAATCGGTCAAACAACCTGGAAGCTCCAGGAAGTGAATCCTTGAAGAACACTGAGATGCTTATCAGAACAACCCCAGGTGGAGGTATGTACATGTTTTTTAGCGTCCAGACTTGCCCGCCACTACCACACACCTCTTGGTCTGCTTGACAGGTTGCCGCTCCAAGAAAATGCTACTCTGATCAGTAGAATTGGCAGGGTCTTACTGTAAAACAATCCTCCGCCGCGATCCGTCAGTGACTCCACTGAGGAGAGCGTTCCAATTCGCGTGTGTTAGAGTCCTCAGAATGAACGAACGAAAGCCAATACGCAATGAGCTCCTCGGCAAAGGCATCTTCAACTGGGGTCATGGCGGAGAAGGAATTGGCCCCGTTGACACTGGTTGAGCCGCAGGTTCGTGTAAGGCACAACAAGTATTCACTGTAAAGATAGACTCAGTATCGTGCCACGAAACATGACCCAATTTTCAGCAGTATGGCCCGTGCCGCCACTAGTGTCCGCGTAAGGTTAGGTTGATTGTAGCGGTAAACCCATGATTTGGGTGCATCAAAAAATGACTCCCATTATTTCGTGCTGGATACCCGTCAAAGAGTATGTTCAAAAATAGAACTAATATAAACCGGGCGTACCTCACATACCAAGTTTCAACAGATTCTCTCCGGCCAGGGCATTTCGTTGTCGAGATGATTCAAAACCACCTTCGGGGTATACATATACAACCAAAGTCGACCAAGGACGCATCAGGGTGATGAGTCTCGCCCATCAAGGATGTCTTGAACATCCTCACCTGTGAGTGCGGGGACTCTGGAACGCAACAAAGTTGCTGGGTCCGCACTTCCGCCGACTGTCTCATTCGAGGTTGCCCTGAGAAATGAACGTGGACGTGGACGTTATCGGTAGGCAACGTAGCTCACCCCGCAATAAGAGGTACCCTGGTAACCTTTCCTGCTCTGATCAAGGTTGTAGGGTGGCCAAGAACGACCTTGCCGTCGATTACTGGCCTGAAGTTCTCATATGTGCCATTACTGCGAGCCCAGGTTGTGCATGAGAGCAAGAGACTCAACAAGGAATAGAAAGGGGGATATCGAGTCATGTCTTGTGCACGAGCCAAAGCACTGGCATTCGCGTGCCGGAGACAAGACAGCTGTTCAGTGACAGCCTCTGCACTACATCCAGCTTACGGATATAAAGAAGTCAAAATACAGGCTGTAACAGGGTTTCACTGTCATGTATCATCCGAAAGGCAGGGCAGACCTGCCTTGACTTGCTCCAGAGTAGGTGTTGACGATCTTGGTACATTTTGGGCACCTGCACCGGAGAACTGGGTTTCGCCACCAAAAGTTCGCCGCTAGGTGACACAGAACATTCGATTCGTAGAAGTTAGATAACGATATACCACCCAGAGCAAGAAGGGAGTACCTGAACCGCCTCCAGAGCTCTCTCCGTTGATGATCGCTTCATTGGAATGCCTCCGAAAAATGCAATACTCTTCTTGACCCATCTGAGAACCTCGATCTGATCCGACAGCCCAGTGTTGGGGTCACCATACACGGAGTCGATAAACTCGGGAATGGCGAGGAATCTAAAAGTTTTGAGGCGATAGTATACGGAGACGATGGCCACATTAGGGCTTTGTTGAATCCAGTGGTCGAAAGACCAGTTAGTTTCTCGGGTTACTAAAAGCATCCGCTTATAATCTGAGTGGAGTGAGCGGCGCGTTCGAGAGCGATGAGAAGGATACCGACCTCCACCGTGAATAGAATCCAAGACAGGTACTTGACCAGAGCATTGTTAGCCGAGAACCATTCGTACGAGAAAAATACGTACAATTATCCCCTTTCCTAGCTCCTACCGGTGCATAGATATTGACTTTCAAACAATCTTCATTGCCCAGCGCCTCTCACCTCAGCACCTGTAATACAGACAAACGTCCAAGATCCAGACCAGAGATTCGACATTTCACTTACCAATGCTTCCTTGAATACAAAACTCGGGATACCGAGTTGCACCCACCACCACTCCCTTGGTATCCGTCTTGTATTGCGCGGTAAGGGTGCACGAAACCGTGGATTCCCAGATAGGCGACACCATCGGAAGCGTCCGGTTTCCGATGTATTTAGCTGCTAGCATAACCCGTGTCGATAATATCGAAGACCGTAAATCGAGACGGGGTTCGACATGAGGATAGAAGGAATGAAAAATATTGGTGATTAAATCTTAGGATTCACAGGGTGCGGGCGTGTATTTCCTTGAGTATATGGCAAGATATTACCTGTGAAGTACCTTTGCAAAACCTGGTGTAATTTTCTTCCCAGCTAGAGGTGAAGGTTTACACTGCTTGGAGCCCTAGTCGCTTTGACCGTGACCGTCGGAAAGAGCAATCGCGTCATGAAAATTCTTGGGCAACGCGTTCGCGTTAGTACTTATTGGATTCATCTACTAGTTTGAAGTCATACTTCTAGTCGAGAACATAACAGGTGCGTTATAGCGCTCACCTAACGCATTTCATTACTTGATCCTTGGTGTGGTATGAGAGTTCTCGACAAGGCGAGAACGTCACCGAACCGCCGGTCGGCAGGAATTAGCACGTGAACCACGTGGTCTGTCAAAAAATTGTACTGGGGAAATTCGGTGCGTTACCAGAGTCTTTACCGCTCTCCCTTCCTCTTCCTCTCAACGATACAGCCAACTGCTCTTTGGTACTCTAGAGGTACTGTCAAGAGACCCAAAAACACGAACATCTCTTCTTTAAAGCCGGGATTGTTTGCTTATACGGTCGGGAACATTCAATCATTTGCTTTTGGTCGTGTTCTTCATTGAACAGGTGAGGAATCCTTAAAAGTCTAGCGAAATGAAATTCAGGCCTCACAATTATCTTCATGAACACTATTTCTGTGCGGAATAGTCGAAGAAAGCATCTAGAAGCTCATAATTTTGGTTTTGAACTCGGCATAAGACCTGAACTCATATCTGGCACACGAAAATGATACCACGTACCGTAAAACGCCTAGAGGCAGTTCTCCTGACCTCTAGACAATCACTACCTCGCCCAGCACGGCTCTATTCCACTCCTTCGAAAAGAACAGATGCACCCGCTCTAGCTACTCAGCAGGTCTCGCGATCTGAATTCCCCCAGTTCATGTCTTCACCACGGAGGGAGCCTTACGACCACATGGAAGGATTTTTAAATGGCCCGAACAAGTTTACATTCCTTCCAGCACCCAAGCCAGATACCTCCGCTGCCCCTCCAAGCGTATGGTTCACAGATACCGCGACCCAGGATCAACTTGCTATCATGGACGCGTGTTTGCATAATCTTTACGACGTTCCGCGTGCAAAGGGTATTTTCGATCGTTTGCGAGCGGGGAGTAACAGCACAATTCTAGAACACCGGATTTACAATGCATTTCTCGAGGCGTATGTCAATATGGCAACGTCAAAGGCGGATGAAAGCAGGGAGTACTGGTTAGAGATGGTTTGGGAACTATACGATGTTATGGAGAGCGAGACAGATCGTATAGTACCAACATCTGCTACATATGCAAACGTTCTGCTTGCATGGCACCGGTAAGTCTTGTTGCAGATTTTCAATAGATATTATGTGACTAAGGTTTCACAGGTTCGGTGCCGACTCTGCGTTTCCAGTTGAAAACGTCGGAGCTTTCCCTATAAAGACGTTACTTGCCAACATCAACAAGCGCCAAATACCAATCGAAAATATCATTGCAGATCGTGTTTTCACCTCTTCAGAAGAAGCTGCTGCAGTGATAAAAAAACTGTCAAAGGCAGCCGTCGAGTTGAACCTTACACATCTTGTTGCTGAACTTGGCCAAACGGAAGTTATCGGCGCACACGCTCCTGATATCCTTGACGATGTCCCCGAAGTGCTCCCCGTCCTCAAAGCAAAGGTAAATGGAATAGCTGTTCTATTACCTATCTTGACTCACATTCCTGTCATCTGAGCAGAAGAAAGATCCGGCCTCAGAAACCGATGCTGAATCCGATGAACCCGAATACGAAGTCCCTTTCAACCTTTCAAATCTCCGCAAGCATCTTGCTGAAGTCTCCTTTGCCCGTCGCGTCTTACCAGAAGACGTTGTCGCTCGCCAAAAGCTGCTCGAGGAATCAGTCTACGATACTGCAGTCGAGCGCTTGAAGCACGAAGCAGACGTGTTTGACAGCCTCGGTCTCGACGATGGATCTCTACGTCAGCCGGACTTGCGGCGATGGATGTGGGACTGGCACAACAAGCTGAAGGAAAGACTTGCACAGGAGATCAAAAGTATTGCAGAGGTTGAACAGAGCAAGGTTGGCATGCCTTCTGGATATAGTAGAAATGCGATCCTTGCGCCATATCTTGCTCTGGTAAACCCAGAGCGATTATCGCTGATCACAATCTTGGAGGTCATGCGTCTGCAGGGGACTGGTGGTGTCTCAGAGGGGATGAAGACTACAAGGGCGTTGATCTCCGTTGGGAAAGCTGTCGAGTTGGAGTATAAGGCGCAAATGTGCAGGAAGAATAATATCACTGTACCAACGTCCGCGAAGGTCGGTGAAAATGGCTACTTCTCCAACTTGGGATACAAAAGCCTGTTGGAGAGGCGATTGGTGGCTGCACGTCATATGGAGGATGGAGAAGCCTGGACAACGGCGTGGACACAAGCAATTAGGGCGAAAGTCGGTAGTATCCTGGTGGAATGTTTGATGGATGTGGCGACTGTGAAAAGGACGGCGACCCACAAAGGTACCGGTGAAAAAGTGTAAGTGGCTCTCGTCCTTTCGTGCACCGTTACTTACGGGTCTTCTCTAGGGCCGAAGTCCAACCCGCCTTCTATCATGCCTACGTCCATCACCGTGGCCAGAAGCTCGGTGTCATAAGGCTTAATCCGACCGTTTCGGAAAGGTTATCGAAGGACACTATCCGGGAGACGCTTCATCCTCGACACTTGCCCATGTTGGTTAGGCCTAAACCTTGGCTTAACCATAACGAAGGTGGATACATGTACAACCGAGGTACAGTATTCCTATTCTTCCTCCGAGTATTCAAACTGACGCAATTATAGTATCTGCTATGCGGTACAAAGATTCCATCGAGCAACAGTCCTACCTCAAGCATGCTTCCGATCTCGGCAACGTTGAGCTCGTGTACGCCGGTCTTGATGTTCTCGGAAGTACACCATGGAAGATCAACAAGAGGATCTTTGACGTTGTGTTGGAGGTGTGGAATTCAGGGGAACGTTTGGGGAAAGTACCACCGGCGATGTACGACGAGCCCGAGCCCGTATCTCCAACCGATGCCAGTCCTAGAAGTCGAGCGGTGTATCTGACGAAGATGAAGGCCTGGGCACAGAATAAGGCTTCTAACCATACAGACCGGTGTAGTGTCAACTACAAGATTGAGATTGCCCGTACTGTGAGTGAATTCCTCACCCTAAAGAGTGTTCATGCGATTGACCGACATTCAGTTCCTCGGCGACACAATCTATTTCCCTCACAACGTCGATTTCCGTGGACGTGCTTACCCCATCCCTCCTCATCTGAACCACATGGGTGATGATCTCAGTCGTGGATTGCTTATGTTCGCTGAGGGCAAACCTCTCGGCGCTCGTGGTCTGCGTTGGCTCAAGATTCATCTCGCCAATTTGTATGGTTATGACAAGGCCAACTTTGACGAACGTGTACAATTCGTCGAAGAAAGATTAGATGATATCTTTGATAGTGCTGTGAATCCTCTCAAGGTGACATTTCTCGATTGTAGCATGGTATGCACTCGGCTAATGACGGTAAACAGGGCCGACAATGGTGGACCAAAGCTGATGACCTCTGGCAATGTCTCAACACCTGCATGGAATTACATGCTGCCTTGACGTCCGAGAACCCAGAAGAATATGTGTCCTACCTGCCCATTCACCAAGATGGTACATGTAACGGGCTTCAACACTACGCTGCATTGGGTGGAGACTCTCGAGGTGCTGAACAAGTCAATCTTGCTGCAGGTGATCGTCCTTCGGATGTCTACACCTATGTTGGACAGATGGCCGAACGAGTCATTGCAGAAGATGCAAAGAAAGGGGAGAAATATGCCGTCATGCTTACCGGGAAAATTTCTAGGAAGCTCGTCAAGCAGACGGTCGGCCTCTTTCACTTATTTCAGCGAAACATGGTACTGACTTCTGTTTCGCAGGTTATGACCACTGTGTATGGTGTTACGTTTATTGGTGCTCGTGAACAGATAGAAAGGCAAATGAAGCTTAGCAAACTGGTTCCTGACGAAGAGGTTTGGATGGCATCGGCTTACCTTGCCAAAGTGGTATGTCCAATTGCTGGTTGTTCATCGGAGTCCCAAGTTGATCCAACAACATAGGTGTTGGGCTGTATTGGAGACCTCTTCACTGGTGCAAAGGATATTCAAAACTGGTTGAACATGTGTGCACGACTTGTCGCGAAATCCATTGCAGGTGCACGTATCCCTGAAGCTTTAGAGGAGGCCAAGGCAAAGAAGAAGGTCATGAAAGGGAGAAAGGCCGTAAATTTGATCGCTATTGATTTCCTCAAGCGCGAGCAGATGAGCTCCGTTGTCTGGACGACACCGCTCGGTTTACCGGTTGTTCAGCCCTACCGCAAGCCCAAAAGGAAGCAAGTCATGACAACAATGCAGACTGTTTATATATCCGACCCCAATATGCTGGCAGAAGGTGTGTTGTGGTAATTTTGCGTATATTCAAGTGATTGACAAGCGTCGTAGTGAACACTGCCAAGCAGGCTACAGCTTTCCCGCCCAATTTTATCCACAGTCTTGACGCCACGCACATGATGCTTACAGCTCTTGAGTGCCAGGTAAACACACATCCACTGTTCTTTGGAAATGTCCTGACTTCCCATATATTTATCAGACTCGCAATATGACCTTTGCTGCTGTTCATGACTCTTATTGGACGCACGCCTCAGACATTGACGAGATGTCTGCAATTATTCGGGATACCTTCATAGCATTGCACTCTTCAGATGTGCTTAGCAAGTTAAACGATGAGGTGAATTTACTTTTCATCATGTGCTTATCATAACAACTCACCTCACCTTTCCTATAGTTCCGAGAGCGGTACAAGGACTACAAGATCCCATTGGTTCAGCTTCGCAGCCCAGCCTTGATTAAGACGCTGAAGGACTGGGGAGTCAAGATCAAGGTTACTCCAGCTCAAGCGGCAAAGTTGGAATCACTAAGCCCATTGCTCGAGATCTCCGAAAGCTCCTCAATCGAAGAATCCCAGAACACGGATGAACTGAAGGCACTGTTGGAATCCCAACAACAGCAGAAGAAGGCAGGGGATGGCAACAAAACGGCAAAGCAAATTGCTGAGGAGGACATAGAGCTCGATGAGGAGGAGATGGAAATGAGCGAAGACGAGGATTGGGAGACTCCCCAAGCCAAAGCTTCCAAGAAGAGAAAGGCCGAGGACGAGAAGGCCGCGATTGATCTTTTGGGCAAGTTCGTCAACCTCACCGACCTCATTCCTCCGTTACCGAAGAAGGGCAACTTTAAAGTCGAAGCAATTAAGGCTTCGCAGTATTTCTTCTCATAACGGATAACATGCACACGATTCACATGTTTTGCTCTTTATCCCACTACTCACGCACCCTGCTCAACATGCCTCATAATGCTCGTCATAAATATTCGGTATCTTATTTTGTGCACTTTGCATAGTTTCTGCTTGTTTTCCTGCATTTATCATACAGTGTATCCCTTAGCATTAGTACCTACCATCTCCATCGTATCATAAGCACATAGAACGCAGTGGAATAGAATCCAAACAATTCAGACGTGGAAATCTCATCGGACATGCACAAGTAATTCGGACTTGTGGTATTCGCACCAGTCTATCCTGCATTACAGAATACCACGTTATATTCTATTTTCCAACTACCCGACTGTTCATTCCGCTTCTAGTGGTGGTGCTCCTCGCGCTTGGGGAGATCCTGCTCGAGGAAGTCGAGATAGGCATCAGCACCGCTGACGGTATCTGCGCTGCTTGAAGAGACGGGCTTGGGTGCAGTGGCCAAGGTGGGCTCGGAAGCGTCGAATGCAGACAGCTCAGCTGCGAGGTCGGAAGGAAGGGAAGGTGCTTTGGGTGCAGCGGGTGCAGAGTACTGTTTGACCGAGCCGACGTGTGCGTCCTTGGGCTATTCCCAGCAGAAATAAATGAACTAAGGTCCAAATTTTCATGAATTCAAGACTCACGACAGGTGCTGGCTTGTAAGCCTTAAGCTCCCTCAAGTAAAGATCCTGAACGAGGTCTACGGGTGTACTCGGAATCAACGACCGCGTCTTTGGAAAAATTAACAGTTTTGAACCGAACCTTTTCGGGAGACCACAGAAGAGGAGAAGAGGCGAGTACGAGAAACGTTTTGAGCCTGTAAAAATATTAGAATTACAAGAAAATAATGAAAATACCAAAGACTTACAGCCCGTCTGAAAATGGTCGACATGATGGTAGTGAGAGTGTGACAAGCGTGACACCTTCGGGAGGTCTCGATATGGGGTCGGTTACGTCGGTTCTCGGCCAACCACACTTTGAACTCTAACCATTACCATGCTCGCTACACGTCTTACTGCTGCTCGTCGCCTTCCTCAAGTTGCTCTCACGGCCAAGAGGTTTACCTCGAGTATTAAGGAAGGTTCTGTTGCTTCATCAAGAGGATTCAAGTATGTGCTTCCCAAGTACAGTACATAGGACTTGACTGACTATCATCGGGTAGAGAGAAGGAGAGTGCACATGAGAGTGAGGAGCTCTGAATATGGTGCTCTGGATATTTTCTCAACGTATCTGTATTACCCAGATGAATACGCTCGAAAGAAGGAGGTCCTTGAACTTCAGAAATTGAAGGCAGAGGTGCGTATGGCGCGTTTCATACCTTGAATTGTTACCTACAAGACCGCTTCGACTTTCAGATTGAGAAGAAGAAACTCGAGCTGGTAGGCTCTCTCTTCCCGTATTCGTTGTGAAACTTCCCTGACCTTTTCCCAGGAGGAACTCCAGAAGAAGAGCGAACAAATTGAGAAGAAGTAAACGCGGGATCAAGGACTCTGTTTCATGTTCGTTCCACGAAACCACAGATTCCTCCTCTTTGCTAACTCCGTCACCCTATAGTCATTCTCATGCAAAGCAACAGTACAAAATCTGTACACAATAGCGAGGGGATTCAATACAACATCATGTTTCTCTGTCATTCTTCATACACCATATGTGTCGTCGCAATTCTCAATCAAGTAGTATTTTTCATTCCTCCAACTTCGAAAATACTCGGCGGTCCTCGTCCAGAAGGGTCTAGGCCTTGTCACGGCTCGCCTGTCCAGATGTCACAAAGGTCTCCGATGCTCCCTGTAACTCTAGTATTGTGGCTCCACAGTACAATCCTCTTGAGTGGTTCTAGCTCACGCCTAGATAGTGAGCAGTTCATCTCTCGATTCTGTTGCTGCCATTAATGGGTTCCGAGGTAAAACAAAAGTCCACATCTGTGATAGAGGCGGTGAACTTGTATCTTGACTTCGAAGCGAACAAGGTCTCAAGGAAGCCGAGATCTACATATTCGCGTCACTGACCTGTAATCCGTGCTGACCCAGTGCTTGTACATATCTCTCGGTCTCGGGCATAGAGGACTGCTGACTAGGTGATTCTGCCTCGTGCAATGCACGGACTTTTTTGGGTCCACGAACACAATCAGGGTCGCGCGCTCCGTATTCTTGCCTTGACAGCAGTCATATAACGTTGGGTGTAAAGTTTTCTGGCACGCGTTCGCGATAAAGTTTACTTCAGTGCGCCTCCTACCTATTATGACCTTCTCAGTTTTTATTAACAACAGGTTCCATTCACCTTGTCTATGTTCCTGCTCTTGTTCTCCCACCTCCCCAATGGCGGAAAACACCCCGCTTCCGACGCTTAACACGTTCAATGTTACAGCACACCAAACGGAACACCGTTTCACAAACTCTGACTCAGCTTGAGCACTTCAACGTATGGGTGTACGAGGACCCTGGCATTGGTCCGATATGACACCCAAGCGGTGCACCAGAAACAGGAATCTCCGCTCGTGAACTTCCCAGAGCCGTTGGTGTACCATGTAGCATACCGGCGTTAGGAAGGATCGGGTCACGTCGTCGTTTGTAGGTAAGTCAATGATAAGATTTAAATTAGTAGATCCATAACTAATGTTTCAACATTTCTAGATTACCCTAGGATCAGCATGATCTTTGCGCTTGACAAGGTGGGTATTTGAGTTCAGCAAATCGAGCAGACGGAAGTAGACGAAGAACATTCTAATGAACCAACGGAGACAGATGAGGAAAAGCCAAGTACTAGCGGGTTCTATAGTGGTCGGTTCCATGGCGAATTGGGGTTCCTCAATCAGCCCAATCTCCTGCATTGTTTCGAGTACCACTTTCCCGCTACTAGGTTCCTCGTCGTTTTTGCGTCGTTTAGTAACAGTCGTTTGCGAGAAAAAACCTGTATGCAACTCAATCCTACTCTTGCGCACTCATTGTACCAGTTGCCAATAATGCATACTATATTACCTTAGCCTTGTCTTCACCGGTACTTCAGCACTTCGAAGCTTCATCGTCGATGGCGTCAACGAGAACATTCCACGTGACCATTTTCCTCTCATCTCGTTCCCGCTCTGCATTCCGCTCAACATTCCACGTCTCAGCTAGCGATCTATCATGTTGGAGTACTGGAGCTCCTATGCAAGTAGCGTCATGCGATGTCGATTGATATTGTGCCCAAAGATGCGCCTCCATATCGACGTCATTTTTAGACTCCAATATAAGGTGAGAGCTCCTCAACGTTCACAGCAACTTACACACCTCTAATGCGCCCCTCTATCTTCATCCTCTCAGCTTTACTACTTGCCTCTCCGGGGGTATTGGGCTCCTCGTGGTTTGGGGCCGACGAGCCTTCCTTAGCCTACAAATCTTGGGACAGCAATCAGCTCAAGAAATGGCTAGACGACCACCACATTACCTCTCCTAACGACCGCGACCAGTTCACACATACTCAACTCTTGGGGCTCGTAAAGTCCAACTGGAATACCGCATCCGCATGGTCTTATGACCAATACCACAACGCCCAGAAGTCCTTCGCAGATGTTCGAGATTCCACGTTCGATACGTGGGAGGAGTCTCGGCTCCGTGAGTTCCTACTGGAGCAGGGCATCGTTGCACCTAATGGACCAAGGGAGGAGCTCCTACTTCTAGCCAAAAGTCGTTATAGAGCGTACACGGACGCAGCTAGCTCCTTCACCTCCTCTGCTAGCCGCGCTGCCAGTACCGCGATTTACGGAGATCAGATGTACCAAGCTACGCAATCTCTCTCGAGTATCGCTGCTCAGGCTACAAAGGAGGCTCAGAAGTCTATGGATAACGCGAAGGATTATGTTTACTCTACCTGGGACGATAACCAACTCCGATCTTACCTCGAGGAAAAGGGCGTGCTGAAAACGAAAGTAGAGAAGAAAAGGGAGGAACTACTAACCCTGATGCATGATGCGTACGCGGGGGTTGCGAACCCTGTCTGGAATGCTTGGAGCAGTAGTTACATCGTAAGTGGAAACTCCGCAATTTGACTTTATATTGACCGAACTGTTTCATACAGCATGAGTGGCTTGTCAATCACAACATCATTGACAATCGATCCAACATTGAAAGAAAACGCGATGAATATCTTCAATTGATGGGCAACTATTACTACGACCTAAATGATCGCGTGTGGTCCACCTGGACTGACAGTCAATTGCGCCAGTGGCTCATTGACAACAACGTCATCAAGAGCGACGCACAACTTACCCGAGAGAAGATGCTCAAGCTCGTTGAGTAAGAATTCAATATTCATGTGCCCTCGTCGTGTCTTACCTAGTTCTAGCTTCAACAGGGTCAACTATGCCAATGCTCGGGACTATTTCTGGGATGCTTGGTCTGATTCACAAATCAGAGATTGGTTAATTGAACATGGATATTTGAGGTCCGACGCTCAAGTAAAGAGGGACGAACTCCTCAAGATGATCAATGAAAAGTAAGATTTCCGTGGTGCCCGTATCATACGTACTGACGTATTCATTCATTTTTTGACATTCGCAGGTACACGTCCGCATCAGAACGCACTGCTGCGTACTTTACATGGCCTGATGCCCGTCTTCGTGCATATCTCCGCGAAAAGGGATTTCCCGAAGAAAAGTTACCAAAAACCCGACCTGGGCTGCTCCGTGAGCGCCATTTCATATCGTATTCAATAGATGATTTACTTATGTATTCATTTCGCAGAGGAGGTTCGTATTCGCTGGGTACAAACTCAGACACGAGCAGAAGCACTTTTCGCTTCCATTCTGGAAATTGTAAACGGTGGCATAGGGGCAGCTGAAGAAAAGATTGCTTCCATCTGGGCATTAATTAGCGGGAATGCGGAGAAAGGCTGGCATGAAGCCAAGGGGTCGGCGGAGGAAAAGTACTACGAAGGGAAAGGAAAAGCATGCGAGACCAAGGAGAAGGCGAAAGCTGAATTGTGATGATTGACATGTCTTGACGGCAAACGGATTCTTTAAACCTGTAGGATACTGTACTATATGATGTCCACTAGTCCTGTTACGTGTATGAATATTGAAGGTTGCAATACAATTATTTGGTCGCTGTCGAACAGTTGAAGAGATTCAAAATCGGCTTTCTCGGACAATGATATTGACATGAAGTCCAGAGCGCTCACGTGAGGGCGTTAGCACAGCCACTTTTCTTTCACAGATTTTTCTCGAATATTGGCGCATTCCTGCCCAGCTTCTGGGGTTTTCTGTTCTTCACTGGAATGACGTAGAACAAGAACTGGACGGTATATATCCTATTTTTTTCTTGCTTTCTTTGTTGACACTGAACTCACACCATGTTTCACCGCAGCCCCTACTATCCTTCTAGCTACAATAACCCTTACTACACACCTCAAGATGACTATGGCTACGGTGGTTACTTGAATCCATATGCCCAAGCCGAAGCTCAAGCTCGGGCAGAGCAAAAACGTAGAGCTCAGCTTCTAGAGCTCGAGCGTCAGCGCCAGCAAGAGGAACAGCTTCGACGAGCACAATTAGAAGCCCTGCGTCAACGGCAGCGAGCTAGTCAATATCTTCCTGAAGCAGGGATGATGAACTCGCGTCCGAGCAGAAATTATGTCCCGGAGAGGGCTAGCAAGTATCTTCCGGACGAGTTCCAGGACTGGCCTTCGGCCAATGCAATTCAGGACGATGACGATATGGACGCGTACGACTACGGACTTGGACGTGCCGGCTCGTATTGGGACGGGCTTCACACAGCTAGGGGAAGGGAAAGACGCCCTTCTAAAGCCATCCCGCAATCACAGGCACAAAGTCGGAGGGTAAGTCTTATCAATGCTTTGAATTCTTTTTTGACACTGATCCGTGTCTTCCTATCTAGGCCGAGCACCATAGAGCACCCTCGCAGAGCACACCAGAAACGCGTTCACGGTCACCGGCGGTGCGCGTGTCTACATCCCCTCGTTCGCGATCCCGCTCCCGATTACCGGACGACACTACCCAGAAATCTCGAAATACACGACCTCCTTCCCAACATCCTTCCCCGCCCACACCATCTTCGAAACCGACGTCGGCTCCTGAGTCTCACGTCACCTCTTCTTCGCCACCTGCCACCTCGTACTCGTACCTTCATCCTCGCGATGTTCTTGATGAGGCTGCGACAAAAATCCAAAACGCATACCGCGTTCATCGTTCTTTGAAAACCATCGAAACCCTTCGCCAAAAATTCCTCGACCTCAAGTCATCATTTTCATACCCTTCGACCCTCGATTTCCAGACTAACGACCCCGAACGCCACATTACCATACCCGTCAGTGCAGGGTCGAATGCAGATCCTTCTGTTCCTACGAGCAACCTGTCTACGCTTAAGCTAATTGCTCAACCCAAGCTAGCGTACACGAACCGAAACGCGCCATTACACGGATACGTGGAGTCGCTTAACCGTCTTTTAACTTCCCTCGACGGTGTCGAGAGTTTTGGCGAAAAGAAGGTCAGGGAACAGAGGAAAGAGGTAGTCAGGGCTGTCGAGCAGGAAGCGGCGAGGGTTGAGGAAGTGTGGAAGACCGCTTGGGACCGAGCGATTGGCTCACTGGGAGAGGGTCAGAAAGCCTATGAACAACCATCATCTGTCGCTATCGGTACCACTCTTCCGGCCTCAGCCGACGAATCAGAAGAAACTGACACCATGGCACAGATGGAGGTAGACGGTCCTTCCAATAGCGACGAGCAGGAGGTGGCCAAGATGGTGATGGATGCTGGGGCTGGATCCTCGACGCCAGCAGATGACCATACGTCTGATGTGGAGGCTGATGATGAGGGATTCTTCAGTGCATCGGATTCGCTGAAGACTGAGACGGGATTACGAGGGCGCGAACAAGCCTGAGATACGATGGAACTTCGTGGACAGTGAGAACGAGGCCTTTTACTTGGGGTTATGACATGTACTTCAATTGCCACTGAGCCGGATATTCAAGGCTTTCGCGCTTACCTCTTGTTTAGGATTAGTCCCTTTTACGCTTTCTAGTTTTGGAACTTTTTACGGTATTCAATACAATGTACCATATACATTCGCAGTTCGCAACGTACTTAACGAACGCAATTTGAACTTTAATGTCAGTCTCTAGTCGTCGCGTGTATGATAGCCATGTTCTGAGAAAATTTGGTGGCTGTGTGCCGTCATCTTTTTGACCAACTACCATCCGTCGGGCCTTCAATTCTCCAGCCGTAATATCTTTCACCTAAGAGACTCAGAGTCTGTGGATGAAGATACCTGGCGTCTAATATTAAACGGACACTCGTCGCAAGGCAGAAGGCCCGCTTGGCTGTTCTGAACTCCGGATTTGGTACCTTCTCATCGTCCTGAACTCAGACGCAATTGAGCTCCAAGAGCTCCTCGATCCTGATCCTCTCGTATTCATCGGCGTCGCCTTTTCTTGTAACTGGGCTCCCCAAACGACCGTTTTCTGATCGCTCTCTATTCAATATTCGTACTTCAACACTTCTGGCCTCGATCTATCTATCCTGTTCACGTCGTATATGCGTTCATCGCGGGTTTCATGCACTTCATGCCCGTATTTAACCGTCTGGATACCTATATGTTGCCAAACCGGCTTTACAGAGTATATGCTAGTGGGGCCATATGGTCCACATACAATAAGTCAGCAGCTCCTGACACTGTTCTAGATTCTCCTTGTGGCTAACTCGTGTTGCACCGCCGACCGACAGACGAATTGAGATCTATGTGCTACCTATTCAGTTCTTGGACTGCGGGCAGAGTCTGCTAGCTCGGGAGCGTACAACAGCGATTTCTCACGATGGCTTTTTCACCCCCCGCGGAGGTGAAGGCGAATGGTACGTTCCGAAAGGATGCTCTATATGGGCGGTTCCACGAAACCCAGGAATGTTAGCGTCTCCAAATGATGTTTACTCTTCGGATTCTGCACGCCGCAGAAGTAGTGTTGCATTTGTTCTGGTAACGATGGAGACATCATGCCTCTTCTCTTGGAACACAACATAGGCTGTCCAAATGTATAGAACTGGCAGATTTCCACTGAGGATCGACTACGAGCCTCTTTCAACCTTCCGTTTTTTTCTGGAACGTCTATAAAAAAGGAACAGAACCTCCACGAAAGGAGTAATTGTGATCACTATCATTTTACTAGAGGTCTGGCATGGAATTACTTGGCTTGAAGCGATAAGTTTGGACGCCAATCCATCTGCCTGAATTTCCACGAATGTACCGCGCCACGGTAAGTGTTTTGCGTAGCCGGTCAATGAAATCCGAGTCCGCGCTGACGAGTGGTTCCCTACAGCGTGGTAATATGATAGAAGAGGGGCTACTTAAACGGATGCAGAAGGGCTGCACCATTTCCGCCCTTCGTTTCCGTTCTAGGAGCAGCGTTACGGCGAGCTGTCGGGCCCTGATTCTTGCCTAGCGCTGAGCTCAATTCAGTAGAATGCTTAAAGTTGCTTTATTAATAAATGCAGTCTGAACTAATCATAGACTAACTATAGGGCTCTGAGCTTTAACATCAGGTAGGTCTATTCTGTCAATCATAGACCACGGTCTCGCGCACTCAACAGCATCCACAAGACCCAGTCAGGCCATCATATACATTTTTGTATATCCATGCACACGTCAACTCGGACAGTTGGGACGAGTGAGCCGTAGTGACATGACGTCCAAAGTAGCTAGAAGACGTATCCGCAGAAATCAAACGGCAAATCTAGAGTGGCTGAAGGCCTGTCAGTGTCAGTCTAATAGCCGCTACTGGCCGGCAAATGCCTCAGCGCGATGATTCGCGGCGCTCCTGTTGCTCTTCGAAAACTAAGCTTTGACCGTTAATGTCAAACCCTGGATCGTTCATTAAACCTAGGCGACCTCGCCGTTTGTCATCTCCACACATCTTTCAAGAAATGCACTTACCTCGTATGTCAGTCCTCCGGTAGGCAACGATGAGGTTCCTAAAGTGAATCCCGTCACGATGCATGTCTGATTATACGCGACTGCCACTCCGTGTTGTAGTGAGTAAGGACAGGAGAGAGGCAGGGACAGCAAGGGACAGCATCAGCAAACGCATTGCGTTACGTTCACGAACACGACAAGTTCGGTTATCCAATTGGAAGAATTCAATCAGAGTGGGGGATAGGCATACTACAATTGGTGAGAAAAAAAAACGCATGTATATAATAGAATTACATCTGGACATGGTAGTGTAATGATAACAATATCAATAAGTAATGGCGAACACGTCTACGTCGTTCCCGATGGCATAAGCATAACCAGATGCGCGACAACCAGATCTTAATAAACTATCCCCCATAAGTGTATGTATGAGCTCCCAGATAGAGCAAAAAGGTTTATCTGAATGAGACACATATCCCAAGCGAGCGTATGATACCTATGAGGCGACGGTGAGTGGCGGCGACAATCTAGGTACGGCAGTTGGAACGTACGAGTAATGAAGGCATACACTATGCCCAAAATGAAACGCCTGTTTGCTACTGTTCCGCTTTTATGGTGCGAGAACTGACACTGCGGGGGTTGGTAGCAGAAGAGAAGGCACTTTGAGCACCATTCTCTATGGAAGGCGTCGTCCATGTCATGCATCGGGTGAGATGGAGGCTTATCGTTTGGGCAGCCACATCTGACGAGGTAGCGGGATTCGGGGTGGTCGCAACAGTGAACTGCATCTTCGCTCTCGGTTTTTGGGTGCCCTGACACTGAGGAAGGGGTGGATGCAGGAGTGCTAGTCGAGTTGCTCATGATGTTCATGGTGTTCATGTCGATGCGGTTGGCTGAGAGGAGAATTGGTGTTTGAATGAGACCCAGTCAGGACGAGCCCTTCTTATACAGGAAGATGATCCCGAAAAGAGGTAACGGCGATGTAGAGATAGTGACGAGGTGGCAATCCGCTTCTGACGGAAATCAAAAAGCTCTGGTTTAGAGTTCCTGGGGCAATGAAGATCCCAGCGGAACGTGAAGTGTTCGGAGAGGAGGAGTGAGTATCGCCAAGGATGGTATGACATTATCCTACAACGAGGTGTATATGTAAGGAGATGGAAGCGCTGGCCGGACATAAGAAAGACGTACCTGCTCGGGAAGCCCGATCAAGCTCTTCCAACAGGCAGAACGATTTGACAGATCTCATTTCATTTCCCAGAATAGACAATGGTATCCGAAGAATGGCATAAGAAAAACGGTGATCAAAAGTTATTGGAACGAGTCCACAAGACCTGGCGCCGTCCCTCTGCTGTACAAAAGCGTGAAACACGGATCTTTCGAGTATAGCATCTGGGAACTTACGTTAAGACAACGTTATACGGGTACTGTCCAGTCTGGATCGCTCCCGTCACTGACAGCAGCGGTGAACTCCAAAGTCTAAAGGCCCTGATTACGCCCCCCGGATATTTTTGTGCCGCATTCGTTTGAGAGTAATCCAGCCTGAAGACATAGTCCTTTGAATATTACAAGAACTCATAGAGCCGGAACGAGAGAACAAGTCGAGCAGCTAGGCAAGGGCAAATGATGGGGGATCATGGTGGTCGCAGTGAAGGATGGCCTCTGCCAATACTCCCACGATCATACCCGCCACGTCGACCATGGCGACCTCCAGCTTCAATTTTCTTGTCCTTTTCGCAGACGGGAACATTTAATCTGTCTATTGGACATCGAGCATGGTCAAGAGAACATCTGCATGGCGCCCGAGCATGGCCTGGGGATGCACAGCACCAGCCGAGGCTGGGAATGAAAAGACTCAAAAAGGTGACGGGGAGTGGGCGCAATCCAGTAACATAATCTACTTCCTCCTGTGGCCTGGCTGATTTCTCTTCCCGTTCGATACACAGCAAAGGTATGTAAATCATCAACTGTTTTTCTGATTGTAACTACCAGCTCATTGCTGGCCTCGCTTGATAGCAATCTGAGCTGAGCCTAACGTGTCCCTGTCCCTTTAGGTTAACTCGAGCGATTGATGGTTCTCCCGCTTACAAGCTCCATGATAGCAAGTCAGTCTTCTGGGGTACTCTCAGTGAAAATGGTTTCCTGACCGAATCATGATCAAATACCATCATATTCCGTCGGAGACTCAATTGACGAAAGATCCAAATCTTCAAAGCCTTCCGTCGTCCGTATCGTTCTTTCGATGGCCTTGATACTTGCTAACCATGCAGCCCGTACCAGCGTTTTCGTAGACGTCATCGATTGCGTATCCCTTTATGAACGAACCATTCAGTGCAGTGCTCAAGTAACATTACAATGTCGCATGTTGACTACGTTGAATGATACCACTCTCACGGTGTAACGATATTGTCAAGAGCACCCTTTTGATTGTTGATACATTCTTTCAGCTTTCGGAGTACGTGGTGGCACTATCCTAGGTACGAGCATTCACGAGACCGCTTTTTGCGACTCATTGTCAGTTTGACAAAGGACAAAGTATTCAGCGATTGATGGACGATTGATTTGGAAGTTTCAACCCAGCGGCACGCAGTCAATTTCCGTTTCTAGCACCATCCTCAATGCCGCACGATCTTTTCGGCGTTACAATAGAGATAGTAAGTAACACCATGTGTTCCAAGACTAGGATTGGATCTGGGTAACGGTGTCGCAGGAAATATCAAGGACATGTGAGCGATGGCTAAGACGCAATCCCGCTCTGGAGCACCCTCGCAGTGAGACTAGTACGATTTCCGTGTCATCACGATGCACTTACCTCTCACTCACTCGAGCTGTCAGTGACTCGGTTATTATGTGGCGCAATGCGGAAGATCCCGCAGAAACAGTCCGGGCTCACTGCTGTAATCAGTGCCACCTAGGAGCAACGTTCTGTCGACGGCGAGTTTACAAAGAAAAGTTCGACAATGAACTCGATTCTCGCATTAACTACCGCTTCTAGACCTGTTCACTCTTTATGGAACCTGTAACCCGAATGCAACGGAGACGTACACCCTTACAAGATGTCCGAAACCCCCAGAATTGCTGGCAGATATCGCAGTAGAAAGAGGGTCCCTACCATCACCTGGCCTATAGGACAAGCGGAAATCGAATACGATCCAGTACATGTTGCTCTTCTGGATCGACAACTTCAGGATTTACTAACGATTCACAAACACCTCAATTTTTGGAATAACATGGAATTGACATCTGCCGCTAAATCTGGGGTCCTGTTTAAGTCCACCGAAGTCCACGAATGTCTGACATTTTCGTCTGCGCCACCGCGGCTGGGAAGATATTTACCCCTACACCCACAGAATGCCGACTTCCCCGCGCCTCTGAGTCTCCAAGCTCAAATGTCGGGGCCCACTTAGCTTACAAAATATCTTCTCGTCCTCTCCATCTCCAAATCTAATTAATGCATGAAAGGAAGTTTGGTTGGCTGTCGACGGTCCAGGAACGGAGGATCTAAGGCTATCCGGCTGCGTTCATGCGATCCCGGTTGTCAACGGCTGCAGAAAGGTACAGAAAACAATTATTTGAACAATATGCGCGTAGACATGACTTCGTCGTTAATTATGCCCGCAAGTTGTCGTGCGCCACTGGATAATAACCTACTGGGTTGCGCAGCTGTAGCAAAGTCTGAACTTGGCTACCTGGATAAAGACTTCGGGGTGGGGTAGGTTTCTCATGGTCTTCTCTCGTTGACAGGGTTGGTTGCGAAGGACCATGTGCAATGGAGAAGGGTCGGGATTTGGCCTTTTGCCTTTTTACATCGTGCACGTACATCCTGCGCCCGTCAAGAAGCATCAACGATTTAATTTATACAGCTTCTACAGATAATGCGTGTCCTACGATTCGAGCCACACTGTATACAGCGTTTGAATTACTTGTTACGTCGAGTGTTGTCCATAACTTCCGTCATGGCTTTTGTTGCCTCCGCTCTCTCATTCGCTTCTTCGGATAGCCAGGACTTCGGATATGTGCAATCTTCAAGGGTTGAACTAACCCTAACAGTGGATGATGACTGGATGGGCTACTTCCGCCGACGAAGCGCCCAAGGCGCTTCGAGATTTCGATATCGTTTTCAAATATCGGTTCTTGACGCGCAGCACTGAGATGAAAGCGGGGATCATGGAGACGGTATTTCCTACATAGTCCTGTGAGAGAACAACGCAACTCGATTAGGCCGTACTTGCAAATTGATCGGCGAGTAGACAGCAACATGATGACACGATGAATGCAAGGTTTGATCTATCTTGAGGCTGGAAATGATAATCTTGATGGAATTGAGATACATCGTACAAGCGGGAAACATGGAAATTTTTTACCTTGACTTGGTAGGAAAGCTTTCGTTGTGACGGATGATTACGCGTCCGAATCCAAGCTCGATGTGTTCCGTTCATACTTACTGAAAGTAGAAGCCCACGAGCAGCACGGAAATTGTCAGAAGAGGACGTTCAAATTGAAAGAAACTTTGATTCGGAAAAAGTCGGAAACTATCTCGATGAAGCCTGAGAATCCGTCCACGATGAGTCGACGACCTATGGGCAATCGCCTATACGTACCCCGCGACCCAAGATGCGCTCTACGAGGTTAGAAACATTCTCAAGAGGCGGAGATGATCTTTCGTTCATGCATATGGAAATATCAATCCTCTGGATACGGCCCGGTGAGTTCAACTTACTATATAGCCTTATTTGATTTCCAAGACTCCGAGAGGTAGTGTCTGTCGAGAGCCTCGCCTGAAGGCGACTCGATTAGGAGTAAGAGAAGAGGCCGCATTCCGTTTCCTGAAACTCCGATTCGGTGACACTACATAGAGATGGCACCCATGGATGAACATCGACATATCTTCGGCGCAATGAGTTGGCGAATTAGGACAATTAGGCATGTTTCCCGAGGATGGAAATCTCGGCGAAGTTGCCCATCATCGAGGTCGCCGCTAAGTCGTCTTGTACCTGTAAAATCGTCCGATAGCCGAGATAATGGATGTGCTCTGAGGATAGGGGGGAGAACTCAAGCTCAGTGCAGCGTCTAAAAATGACCGCAAATGTCAGTATGCTTGCCTCTTCAGTGATACCGACATTGAAAAAGGCAATCGCGACAGTTAACTTCCTAGATGTTGAACTATCCAGAATTAATCACCGTCTCAACACCGTCTAGAGACCGCACGTCCGCGCGGCTTCTTTCATTTCCTCTGTTCAAGGTTCTTTGCCGCTAGGCAAAAGTAGTTGGTGAGAAATGCGTCATTTAGAGAACAGAGTTTACGAACTAACATTTTTGATTCATTCGGCGCGTAAATAGTGACGGTGAGAGACTTTTTGACATCTCGTGGGATTGCATTCCGTCGGAGCGAGTGGCTTCGAGACATAGACTTCTTAGGGTAGCAGCCGTCATCCATGCAGGGCTGGAAAGGATTGTGCAATAAGTAGATTGCAGAACATTCAGTCGGTTAGCGCTATCGGAAATGAGGGTACCGGCAAATGCCGAACACCTTGTCCAAAAAAAATGATGCAGTGACGCGTTCACCTCTTCATCGCCATGTCTTTACTCGGTCTGCCCAGCGACATTTTTCTGGAAGTGGCATCTCGTTTGGACCTTCTAGATGCATACTCTCTAAGTATAGTAAGTAATAACATGCGAATCCACCGCTGAAGTTAACCGCCCTCTGCACAGACCTGTCGGTTCATCCGGGACCTCTCTCAAGCGCAGGCGGCATACTGGGCAAATGTCCTAACGAGTACTCGGCGGATGCTTCCTCTTCCCCCGTACGAGAACATCCGTCTCTTATCTATCAGCACTGTCTGGAAAATTGCCCTTCACATGGTAGTGCTCCAGAACAACCTCGACAAAGAGCAGCCGGTGTTGAAGCAACCTGTGATTCAGCACGATCTAGCTGGACAGATTAGAAATCATCATAACCTCACCATAATTCCTGGCACGCCTCTCATATTACTTGGTCTCAAGAATATCGAACGACTCAGCTGTTTTGACTACCTACGAGGCCAAACACTTTGCTCGACCGATTTCACGGGTCATTTGCACGAAGTCTCCGCTCCCATGCATCAATATCGCAAGTCTACGGTAGTAGTACAGATCGCCACCAATATCATGGACGAAAAGTAAGGACTTTAGCTTCACCTCTAGCAGCTGCTGACCCACAATCCTAGTCCCTCCCTATATGTCTGGACCGTCGAGTATTCCGTGACAGACCAGGACATATGGAGTGCAAAAATGACTTTCAGTCGTATACCAAAAGTCCGTATGGATCCCATGGCGGGTCTCCCTCTTTACGCTATTTGCACAGACGCAGAGATCGTCGCATACACTATCCCCATGAACCATGGTAATCCTGGTAAACTCAAAGTCGTAGCACACGAGTTGCACACAGGAACGACTACAACCATAATTACCGATATGGCAATAGGCGTATGGTTCCCTCTGTCTCTCATTTTCTAGCCCCACTTACGATTTCTCTCTCTCCAGATGGATGTAAACGACTACATACTTACGCTCAAAGACCGGGAATTATTCATCATCAGAGAAGACAATGATTTCACCTGCATATGGACTATTCCCTTCTCCTTCTTGCCATATCCAGGTAACCCTACTGAGATCGAAGCCAATTACACTTGCGCCTCAAACCCTTACTATCACCGATACGAAACGGAAGCAGACCCAAGTTACTTGAGCCTCTTTGCTAACACCACTACCCGCGCTCACTTTGACAATTCTATCCTTTCGGACCTTCAGGCTACTCTAATCTCCAATGATGCAGTCTCTGGCGACGACGCATTATTCCGATATCGTAGATGGACGCTGCCTGATGCTCAGCAGCAGTACCAGGTTTCAGACACTGTTCCCTTTAACGTTGAACGTCCGGACGCTTGCGACGGGCCGCGGTCATTGTCCTCGGTGTCCTCGTTGCTTTATACGTCGTCGTCCGGAAGGAAGAGGAGGAAGGTCCGAGAATTGATGCTTGGACGATTTCAGGAGGGACGCCTCTCTCATCATAGGCTTCAAAAACCTGATGGACTAGATTTGCACGACGTAGCAAATTTAGTATTCGACGAGGGTCTAGGCGTTGCATTGGTGCTGCTGTGCGACGAGACGCTTGTGGTTCTTCGATATGGGATGGCCTGAGCAATAGATATATGGGACGACTGGTAAGTCTTGTCAGTCACTAAACCTTTCTCGGTGATCTACATTCAACAGGCGACCTATAGGAAATCTCTTTGAGCTCAGCAATCTTCAATGTGCCACATCCCGAACATACCAGCCTTTGATCTACTCGCGATCTACCCGAACTGGTGTACAATTTAATGTCATCCAGAACAGTACAAGTAGAGCTGTGTGATTCACATGCTCCCGAGAGGTGCGCCCTTGGCCTGTGAAATCAATTACGATTTCATTGAATAGCAGTTTCAGGGTCTACTGTATAGAAGGAAAACCAACTTGGTTGTCACATGAAGTAGTACGGTGGATCGCGGAATTAGAAACTCAGGTCCAGGAACGACACCGACTATCAAAGATATCGTTCAGATGGGATCTCAGTCCGCATCCTCGCTGTCGCCGATGCCAAGCGGTGAAAGAGAGCCGACACATTCACCCTCGGGTTCGAGCAACGAGTGGTAGCTTGTAGACTGCGTGCGCCGGCTTGGCCCAATGGCAACCTAAATCAAGAGCGCCCCGAGACCTAAACACAAATGGTTTGGCAAGCGGTAAGATTACTTCCTTTTTTGTAGTGATTCCTCTTTTGACGGATAGGATCCAGATGATCTTGACTACGGATCCGGCGGGATTCGACGTCATGGTGCATGTCTTTTTGATTATGTCGTTCGCCACCTAGAGCTGCATCGTCCGAGCTATTGAAGCTCCTCGGTACCGAGTCAAGTTTCCCAGTTCAAGCTACCTCGTTTGGTGCCACCGTCGGACGACTTCCATTTTCGATATGCTGTAATCCCCTGGCTTTTCGACCAACATCGAAATGTGTTACATATTCTACAAAAGATCTCAAAACCCCAGAGACTTAGGGAACTTTCCAACCTGTTCTTAGGACTCACTGAGCACACAGGCGCAGGCAAATCAGAGGCATCGTGCGTTTCTGATCTAACACCTACAATCTACTTGCTAACAAGTGACAGGATTACTGCCCTTTCAGGCTCGAGTCGAAAAATACAGCCTCACTCGTTTCATCATTACATTTAGACGGCTTGATCACGAAGAATATAGCTTGAGTACTTCGGCCTCGGACACGGGCATAACCTCGTTTGTAGGCCAAGGTTATTGGTTCCATCATACAGCTGGAATCTATGGTATACTACAGTCAGTGCCAATAGTCTGTTTACTTGAAATCAGTCCGAGTTGACCGTAACTCCCAGATCGTTACTCGGAGCTTTCGATGGGTGAAGTGTGCACATTTCCCATTGAACTCTGTGACGGTACGGTATACACCATCAACGCCTCGAGTGGAATACTGCAACAGTTTACACTCTGATCCCACTACATACGTATGGACACCCTTGCATCCTGAGGTACTTATTATCTGACGAAGCGATTTGGCTTGATGGGCTGATTAATGACATGTCAGCTCTACATAAGCACACGCGGCCCCCACGAATGATTCGAGCCTTGAAGTTGATATGACTCATGATGAAATATTGCCTTCTTCTACTTATATCGATGATGATTCCTCTAGTCATGACACGGCGAACTTCGACAATTTGATTATGATCCTCCAATTTAGATCCCCGCGAATTGCCCGCCAATATGCAACAATGCCCTTACCGACGGCAGACACGTTGAGGACTCGTGTCAAGGATGGGCGGGACGCGTGTTTTCCACGTAAAATGGTCAGAATGAAATGTAAGTGGAGGTGAGGTCTCCATTCTCCCATACTTCCTTCCGGCAGATGGCAAATTATCATTACATTGACTTCGAGAACAACTACCTTCCGAGCGGAAGCTAGCCGTATCTCTGGATATGAGCTGACTGAAGCGCCCTAAGAGCACGGAGGAAGGACGTTCTGACAAAGGGGCTTTGACTTGCTCGGCAATCAAATCTTCCATTTTCAGCCGAAGCTGAGTCATTCTCTATTTTATTTTCTGTCAACGTACGACACCGACTCAAATCTGAGCCGCAGCTCCGACTCTAAAATGGGGCCACGTCAATGCGACTTCGCGGTGTATAAAAAGAAACCTCGTTTCCATATCTTCTTGTTCCCCAGTTTTCCATTGCAAATCACACCGCCACCGCCGACTTTCACAAAGGCCCTTTTGTTATCAGGCAACCTTATTCGCCCAGAAAACAACAACCGCAGTAATGGTTTCTTTGTCCGCTTTGGCCACCCAGAACGTTATAAATGGGTTCCCTTATTCATCACTTGCATCCTACGAAATGCTTCGTGATTCATACGCTACTTCTACTAGACAAACCGCATTTGTCGAGACTGTGTCGCAGAGGCGTGCACGCGTCGACTTTCTGGCGCACAACCAGAGGCGAGGCGATCAGCGGGTAGAGAGCTGGGTTAAGGAGCAGGCATCCGTGGCTACCACGTCCATCATGCCCCCCACTACTACCGCTGCTGCGAAATCTCGGGGACATCGCAGGAACAGGTTTAGCCTCATCTCTTCCAACCAAATTCAGCCTCTTGGTGTCGGTCAGGCTCATTCACCGTCGCGGAAGCCTCTTCATTATCACCCCGCAGCGCACATCACGCCCATACCAGAAGATGAAGAACCATACATTGTCTATTCCACGCCGCTTATCGTCCAACCCTCCGCGATGACCCGAACCCAGCCACCGATTAATGAGCCTTACGTGCTCTATTCCACGCCTTCACTTTCCACAGCCACCCCCAGGCAGACACATCTTCCGGATCTAGTATCTATACCAGAGGAGTAGATGTCCCTCCTATGCGAGCTACGGGTTGTCGGTACCGGACGTTAGGTCACCACACATATCCCCACACACCAACACGCAAAAGTCGTGCCATGTCGCACGCAGCCCTACACCGAGATGAATGTCAATGAAGAAGAGGAGTCGTCCTCAGCGCGTCCAGCCCAACCGTGGACTACACGCGTTACATCCCCACTCTGTCTAGAACATTTTTTCGTCATTTTGTCACTTGCGGCTCCAATGCTATTGTCGGGACTTGGGTTTGACAGGAGTTAGCGCGCGGAGCTTGCTAGAGTTTGTAGTTATTCTGTTGACTATATGTAGACATCCATGGACTATGGTGTCCTCGTCTAATGAAATCAGTGGCGGTATTGCTTCGCTACTTACCAAAACATGCTGCTCGAGGACCAAAGCTCGGCGTTTAACTTCTCATTTTCAAATGTTGACGATCACTGCTCGAAAAGCGATCGTACGAGGAAATTTCAAAAAGGTGAAGGAAGGCACATTAGCCACAGCCAATGCCTCCAATGCCAAGTTCGTCTCAGAATACTGCTAAACGCGGGATAGGATCGTTGAGTCCTAAGTAAGGAAAGGGAAGTACTAGTAGCATTTTCGGAGCGTATTGTACTTCTGAGGAAATTTGGCGCTGAATGTTCTATGCCTTTGGAAAGTAAAGGCACCTCTGTGATTCCTGGGAGAAAAACTAAGTGGAAGAGCACTAGTATCGTCAATTGGGGCAACACACCTATTTCATTTAAGCCGCCTCTGCCCTCGTCTTGATACCCTCCGCCATTGCCTTGACAGCCGTCTTCAGATGCGCCCCAACAAACAACTTCACGACATATGCCAGTACACCTCTGAAAGCCTCATAACTCTCATATCTAACCTTTCCGTCCGCTTCGACGCTCACAATTTGCCATCTTTCAGCATCCAACAAGAACGAAGGCATCCCAGTCGTTCGCCATGCAACACGGTGGTTGGCAGGATCGAGGTAGGTTATAACAACGCTTGTGGAGTTGGTTCGCTGCCAAGGCCAGAGTTCCGATGCATCGAGAGAGGGTGGTAGGTGCACAGGGTACATGTATACATGGTTCCCAACAGTGAGAGTTTGATTGGGAAGAGGTTGTCGAGTTTTGGGATCTACGAGTATCTGTTTCCGTCTGGGATTGAGACAGTTCTTAATGTTCATAAATTTGAGACTAGAATTATGCGTACACAAAAGGATTCCTGTGATCGTTCATCGTGAAATTTGAGGTTGAACAGTATGAAGACTCGGACGCACCACTCATTGTAGGACTTGAAATCCAAGAGAATTTCCCATACTTTATCGATAGGTGCATCAATCTTGATGGAATCTGCAACAACGAATACTGCACTTGATGCTTCTGGAGGTGTATTGCCTCCCCAGTTCGAGCTGGACATGGTGGTGAGAAACAACACGACGGGCGGCTATTGTCGTATCATCTACATGATAGCCGCTAGCGCGCTTGAGGTCATTCCCAGGTAATTCAAAACCCTTGTATTCTCAGTCTCAAGTCTGTTAGCTAACTAACTACGATATTCTATTGAGCATACCCACACTGTCTAGACGCATGACCAGGATACCGAAGGGCATGCATTCAACTTGTACTATCCAGATATAGATGAAACCAACTGCGAACCGATCTCAACTTCGTTCACGTATAAAGGCAGAGCAAGCTTCCGAGCGGTAAAGATGACGGTAAGGTCAATCCTGAGAAAATATTTGTACAATCACAGGGAACTGAGCTATCTCGGCTCTGAGGCTGTAACAAAACGAATCGCTTGCGGTTTCCCCGAGAGAATACGACGCCTTCCAGGCCGGGTGTGGCGGCTACCTGGGAGCACTTCCAGTGCCACCAACGTTCGATAAGAAAGACGTAATAGCAACCAACGGAAGAAATAGTGAAGGAGAAACGGGAGTGACGGGAATCATTGTGATATGTACAAGCGCGGTGTGAACTTGGTGTGGACACTGAATTATAGTTCCAAGTCCAGCATCGAAGCTAGGTGCCAAAGCGTTTCAGGTCGACCGATAAGGGATCTCTAGCTTTCCGATCGAAAGGACGTCCCGTAAGGAGAATGGAGACGAAATCGGGAGTGCGTGATGGTGGCTGAAGCGCTGGAGTACTGAAGGGCCATAGCCTTGGGTGATGCAAACAGGTCTCTATCGGGTTCTAAGTTGTCAAGAGACGGCGTTTGTACAAGATCTTTCGTGTAGATTCAGGTCCTGTATGGCTCGGGAATGTGTGTGTCCGTATTGGGCTAAAATGAACGATATCTAACCCCTCTGCTTCAAGCGATATTCTGCTGCGTGTCAGTGCTAGGGGCTCAGAATTCAGCGCTGCAGCCCTGAGTTACATGTGACTCACCGTGAACCATTCTATGCAACGTGAATCTTACGGACAGACCATAGGTCGTACCCTGTAGCTCCTCCACCCCGGATTCTCCTGCATCAACTCAGTCAGTGCGCACGCCCCTCTGGCTCACAAATGAGCGTGCATTAGCGAGAAACCCTGTGCTTCTCGCTTGGATACAATGCCAGTTATTGGGTGTTCGAATACGGAATGCCATGCTTTTTTCTTGATCCACTTGAACTTGCATCTGTCATCCATGAAAGTGATAAGGATAAATGCTTGCCCACAATCAAGAGGTCACAGAACGAAAGAAGGAACCAGAATGAGGCCTTGAGGAAGCGGTGCCCTGAGAAGATATCATGATCATGACGGTAAGTGGGAAAGAGACATGAGCGGCAATTTGCTTCATGAGTCTTCACCGCCATGTCTTCGACCGCTAACACCTATACTTCAAAATACCCCATTCTTTTCAGGCCGTGCTGGCTCCCGGTAAACTGAAGTTTCATATCATGATTCCGGTCTTATTCTCTAACTGAGCACAGTGATGCTTCAAAGAACCTTCCAACCCGAGTCTTTCATCACAAGGCTGAGATTGAAATATTCATCCTATCCGGTCACTGATGCAGAAGATGGGCTGAATGTTGTTACAAGCCGGTCAGGAGAGCACACGTCAACAAAGCACCTTCGACACAGGGATTTTACCGCATCACACGGAAAGACTTGCACAGATATACCTAGGTGACTTTTCCTCTCATCATGACTCACTAATTCTCTATATTTATCATCTTCCTGGTTGCAGGACTCAAGACCAGAGTGTAAATGGCGAAAATCGACATTCTGCCTCCAGAAATTCTCATATACATCATTGAAGTGGTTCACAAGGGGAAGGGCGACCTAAAATCGCTTCGGCTTGTGAATCACTCATTCGCTTCTCTTGTCGCTCCATTGCTCTTTTCTGCCATCAGGTGCGAAACGACCACACCTTACGGCTATGATCCAGGATGCTTTGAACTCCTCGCAGCAATTAGTCGTCCAGCCAGCACAGTGGCACCTCACGTTCAGGTGTTAAATGTTCGCACCGAAGATGAACTGTTCTCCCGTCATCACTTCGTTTCTGGTCGACCCCGGACAATCAAGTCTCAAGCAGAGGAGGAATCCGAACATTGGGCATCCAAAGTCCAAAGTCTTTATAATGAACATCTAGCTACTGCTATTTCATCGTTGAAGAACCTTACATCATTAACGTGGGTTCAAACTTATGCTCATTTCGGTGCCATTGCCAATACTAACCAACACACATCGTCAGGGTCTCAAGGATACCCCATTCTCTCTCGTCGGCTTCTCTTTGGCGTGCCCTCACTAATGCTGACGTCCGGCTCTTAGCAGTCGACGTCTCGGGCGACATAAATACGGAATGTCTAACTTACCTGTCTTCCTATACCGGACTCGAGATACTGAAACTTAAATCTGAGGTTCGCATGTGGTGTTGTCCCTCATTTGAAGTTACGGACAGAGAAGATGCGGCTCTCTCAGTGGCATTTATCAAGGATGTCTTACCCCGACACGCTGAATCTCTTCTTGAGCTGTCTATCACCGCTCTTGAAGAAGGGCCATGGGCGTTGGGACTGGACAACCTAGATGCGTATGTTCGTTGTATCAAGCTACATACACTCGATGTCAATGTTAACTCCACCGGTCTTTCCGGGATATTGGTGGGCGCTATTCATTCTCCTCTTTTCCTTCATTTGACCCACTCGAGTTTTGAGCAGACTCGGTACCTCAATATAGCACAGACACTAGTCCATCTTCGCTTCCTGAACCTCTCTCCAGCACGAAGTCGTGCGCATCGAGGGCTGGCGAATCAACGGACGAGGGTAGTTGGAGGTGCAAATGATAATCCAGAGTTGAGGCACTTCGCATTGACAAGGAAGATGATCTGTGATGAGGTCAAGGGTTGGAGGCCTTCGTACGGTGACGATGTAATGAAGCATGGAAGGAATATAGGATTGGAGATTATAGTAGAACCGACAAAGTTTGCGTGGTCCAATGGCGATGGGTGTTATAGCGACCTGACTATGGCTCGGAGATCGAGGCGCCGCTGATTCCTAAGTGCTATTGACGATCTGTTAGTCTATGATATTTATTGTTCTTGTTTTATTGGTCCAAACTCGACTAATTCGAAAGGCGTACATACGCTTCCGTGTTTTTTATGGCTTTGAACAGCCTCTTCACGAGAAACAATTTTAATGCGTTGAAACATGTGATGGTCCACCGCCGCATTCGTTATATAGGTTTGCTAGAGCTCTCACTATGAGCGCCACTTCAACTTCCTTGAATTTACACCTCTGAAGCATGCTGTCATCGCTTTTGACTACGTTATGCAATTTTTAAATGACTCTCCGTCCTGATTCACATTGTCATAACGCCATTCCTTGAAGACACGATGAGAAACATGTAAAGTGCCAAATGGCAGAAGCTTGGACTCACTTTTGCGGTTTCGGTTTTCCCAGGTAGTCTAGTCTGAAGATAGGGGATAAACCATCTCGAACCAAGGTAGAGACCCATGGTGAACGCTGCTTTTTCCAACCAGCTCAAAGCCGGCCTTTTGATACAGCGGAATGAGCGGCTCGTGGGCAATCAACAAGACGCGTTCATAAACCGCCTTATTGGTGCGTCTGGCGTCCTGCAGTCGAGTTAAGTATTCCTTCAGAAGTCGCAGTGCGATGCCTTGTCTTCTGTAGCTTGAAGATACACACACTGAGTGTATACACACCGATGCAGCACCTGGGGTGTGGTTCGACATCGATTCGTGCGTCAGTGTATCTCCTTTAGCAAGAGTCGAACAGATGTAGCCGATGATACGGCGCGATTTGGCAGGGGTATTGTCAGGGAGAAATACGCCGAGGAAGAGTTCTCCTGCTTGTGATTGACGGTATCTTTTATGGATCAGATAGATATATGGGCGATCAGTGGAATCGAGTCGATACTCACTGAAATGAGGACAGAGAAGCAGCTTCGTCTGCGGGGTACCCTGTGGATCAAGTCCATAAAATTTCTGAGTGCGCTAATTGTAGTCGATCATAGAAATATCGAGTTTACCTTCCTCCTCGATAGCAATGGCTTCTACGAGCTCATCTGCCGTGACAAGGTCAAAGATCAACTCCTCGGTGCTCATGATGGCGAATAGAGAAGAGGCAGCTCGAGCGAAATCAAACAAATACCGTATCACCGGCAAAACCCGATAGAACCGTAGAAATGTCCGGGGCTTCATATTGAAGACTTGACATACAGACCAACGCTTTGGGTGGTTTGGAAAGGTCGAATACCATATCACTGGAGTATTTACGCCTGTATCAGCCGTTTTTTTTCGCAGTCGTCGCAGTCCAGCAACATGATTCCATATACCTAAGAGTCTGATCTCCAGAAATATGTTCCCCGTACATATTCCCATGAACGGTCGGTGGAATATAAAGCTACAGCATATTCTGTGCAGTGCGAGGAGCTGACCATGATGGACAGACGAAAGGTGTTGACGCCCAACTGGCGCTGGGCACAACACTGGGTTACCAGCGACCATCATCACCGCCATCGTCCGCGACGACCAACGGCTTTACCACGAACAGGGATACATTATACCCCCGAAGATATCTGCCTCGATGTTGCAGACGCTCCCCGAGGCCCTTCTATTATACCTTATCATCTCGCTTCCTTCTCAGGTTCTCGCACAGACCCAAATCCCATTGAACTCGGTCATATCTCTCACACCTCAGAATCTCTCTTCTTCTACTACCGAATTTAGGCTACCGAGCTCAGAAAATCTCACCATATCCATTGCTTCATGTTTGTCATCTTCGAAATTCTTCATATCGAACTCTACTTCAGAACAATCGGAACTAGAACTTGAGGATGGTATCGGCGTCTTTTCAGGACGGTTTGTAGACGGTGGAACGTTAACGGTGGAAGGTATTGGGGAAATGGAGATTGGTGCATCGAATAACGGGCCTCTACACGAATATTCGCAGTCTCTTCCCATGCTGGGAGACACGACAGCAAACCAGGCAATATTGTTTTCGGCGCCGTTTCAGCAGGCAGATATCAACCAGCCTCAATATCCAAATTATACCCTTTCCGTTCCAAGCAAATCAGAAATATCCGTTACACCGCCTGCTACAACACCCAACTTCACCCTGGTCATCCAGGACTCGCAAACGAGCACCGCAGGGTGCCTAGTCACCTCATCCTCGTCGTCACCGTTGAACATGTCTGGGACGATAGTCAACTCGACTTTGTGGCTGAGAGATGCCAAAGAAGGATGGAGAATGCAGTGGCTTGTCGGTGGACTTACCCCGTCGACAAATTACACCGCCTATGTCATTCAAGGCGGGAAGAACATTAGTGGGCCCATACGCTTCCTCACAAAGTCGGCTTCATTCTCCTGTCCTCTTGTCTCATCCCTACCATACTGCCCTGGGATCTCATATGCCGTCCCGTTACCTCAACCCGATCCACCTACTTCCACATACGACCACACGAACCTTCCTGATACCATCCAAGATCCTATCATCGAATATCTGACGAACTTTACCATAAGCCTCACCACATTTGCATGTGGGAGAGATTGGTATTCTCCTCTGAAGACTTGTGCCGACTGTCAGAACGAGTACAGGAAATGGCTATGCACAATCTCATTCCCTCGATGTGGTGAAGCTTCACCCACTTCCACTTCATCAGAATCTTCATCATCCACGCCAGGAACTCAAAGCCGTAGTCTCTTCGCCCGTCTCATCAAACGAGATGGTTCAGACTCGGACAATCAAAAACCCTTACCAGTATCCGCACTTACCCCTGTGCCAACCAGCGCACCACCACGGAATACAGCATTTCCGCCTTTCAACGAGACCTACAATGTCCTTTTACCATGCTTGGAAACATGCAATGCAGCAGATCGTGCGTGCCCTGCTTCATTAGGCTTCAAGTGCCCAATTGCAAAGTTTGGTGCGGCACAGACGTATGGCGTGGGGATCATTGATGGGTCAGAGGATGATCAGCAGGGCATGGGAAGTGCTGGGATTAGTCAAGACAGGTGGGGGAATGTATGGTGTAATGCTGGGTAGGAAGGTACGCATGTTTGTTCGAGATTGGAGATGAGGTGTTGAGGGATCGCGCAATAGATTTTCAGAACAAGAGCGTCTATGCCAACACGAGGTTCGTGATCTGCCGAGGTACGTTCCCATAATAATAACACCACGCCGCACCGCGCGATACTGAATCCCATCTAGTTCCGTAGGAGTACACGATATCCCGATGTCTTCTATGATATGTCATTGTTGAATACACCGTCAAAGCTTCATTTTGCATTCGGGCCGATTCTAGTAAAACTTCTCTTGCAAGAAACGCCGCGTTACCGTTCCGGAAGTATATGCCCTCATAGGCCCCATACTATCTATTGTCCAGACCCGTTGACCTCGCCGCTCAACTGCTTCCATTCTCATCTTGTCTATATCCACCGCGAGCGGTCTTCTCAAGACGGACGTTATAACACTCATACTCTACAGCATGCGTTTTTCGGAACGCTTGCCTGGACTGTATTACGTTCCTCTGCTGTTCTCTTTCCGTCCCTTGTTCCTAACAGATGGCATGAATACAGAACACCGACTCTAGAATTTCGCTACTGCTGCGCCCAGTCAAAGATGCTCCACTTTCTCTTCATCTTGGATCATAGTGGTAGTGATGCCCAGCGCGGGAAGAGTGTATCAACATGATCTATTTTTCCCAAGTGCTGTCGGATAGTGTTCCACACTTCTTCTTTCCTTGGTCGTGGCGCAGTCTCTCGTACAATGTTCACCAAAGATTCAAACACAGGGTGAATGTCACTGTTTCAATCACATACGACATACGCCAGATGCCGTCCCTGCTGATTAGAAATCAGCCCGAGTCCGAGTCTGATGGCTATGGTTTGTTCCGTGCGACACGATGCTTTGCAAGGCGTTAAGCATCGTCGGAGAGGTTACACGCACCATAAATGGGTGGGTGGGAGTGCTTTATTGATGTTCGTACTGATACTGATTTCTGATATTGATTTACTTGGACTTACATCAAGTTCCGGGGATGCAGGCGTCCCTTTAGAAGAAGGTATTATTCTTACCTTTACCTGAACTTGAGGTAAGTAAGTACGTGACATTTCGTTGACGGAGTCAGAACTGACTTTTTGACTGTTGATACGAAAAAGGTGAGCAACGGCGTTATGGAAGAAGAGTCCCTTTGGGGAACGGTGCTGTTACATCTGTCTAGGTCGACTTCATTTCCGTCATTTGCTCATTTGCCTGGACGACTCGTTAAGTCTTATTGTTCATCGGCGATAAGAAACAGCGTCGAGGTCCATGGAGAAATGATGCAATTGATCGGGAATCTAGTGGGTGCTAGCGGATGTGGCACAGGATATTCTGCAAAGGATGGCTTGACGGCTTATGAGAAATGGCTTCTATGTACTTTGTGCATAGCTGGGGGTGTCCGGAAGGCTTTTTAACTCTGATTTTCCCGCACTTCGACTCGAGTCTTGTAGCCAAGGCAAGTCCTCTCCCAACTAAGCCGCTTCTCAAGTTTCAAGCTTTCGACTTCCTTGCCATGTCATGTACACATCAGATGGTGTTGAACCCCATCACACGCAAAACACCTCGCAAGGCGATATGCATGATTTGTTCTCCAGGTGGACTGGACAGCCCGTCCTCTGAAAAGGCCCAAGTCAAACGACTAGAGTCTGTTTCATCTGAGCCGCTATGAAAAGCTGGAGGAGGAGGTAGAGACCATCGAGCGACCGTGTAGATCTTCCGCCGAATAATGACTTCTACGACATGATGTAGGTTTTCCTTTTTACTCAACTTCCTAATGAATGCAGTCCTTGACTCTTACAAACATTCGTGCCGATGTCGGCGCCGAAATCATCAAATAGGGTCGGAATATACGCACAGTCTTGACCGATGGAGAGGAATTCCTACCAAACACTATCAAAACTGGCTAACGAGGATTCGGATACCCTCTACAGCAATCCTTTCGCATTTTCGTTGTGCCTTCCCCATGGTATCATCGCCGCCGACCCTCAAACCGAATTCAAATCTATAGATGACATGCCTGGCCCTACCGAATCGGATATAATGGTTCACACCATCCTTGCCCACACATTTGTCCCACTGCCCCGCAAGGAATTGTTTCGGTCATTCGTGTTGCACTGTCACGCACCATTGGGACTGTTCGTGGAATCGTCTTTGAAAGCCTTGCACACGAAGTGATCGTAAACGAAGGCAATTTCGAAGTGCGCTGGGTCGCTACCAAAGGTTGATCAAGGGTAGAGAACTCGAATATCGAATCAAAATAATTTTTTTGGGAGTGCGTCTCTCGCACTACTCGGCTAAAATACGGCGGCGGAAATAAGGACATCATCAGACATCATCCTGCTATTACAATCTCAGTGAATCCAACAATCCGACGTTCGATTCCTGGAATCCTTTGTGCTATCTCTGTGCCATCGCCTTCCAGATGACAGTCGAGAGAGATCATACCATTTGTCGAAGAAGGAATTTTGGGAGGTAGAAAACAGCGTTTCCGGCCTGACCACCTGGGCCTTGGGACGATATGTTCAACTTGTATGGGATCGACGGTGTGTAACGGTGCTTTGTTATGTAGAATGATGTTCAGTAAACTGACTTCACTTAAAGTGGGCAATGGCTTGACTCGGAGATCGATCGTCCTTGATGGGAATCCAGAGCTGCTGCCAGGTGCTACTGAGGACGTGAAATGAAGGATAGTGTACAATCATCGGTAGCTTCTGTCGTCTAAGAGCTTGTAAGCTTAAGTATGCTAGGTTCGCTTCTTCCGGCGGTCAAGTACGTAAAGGAATTTCTCTAGTTTTCCACCACCAACGTGCAACCATGGTACCAGTACCCTCAAGTTGGCTGACCATGGCTCTTCTTCAAATTGCTCGTCAACCGCGTCTCGGAGCGTATCTATCAAAGAAGCCAAAGGAAAAATCTTGAACGCAATGCGAAGCAAGTCGCTCGCCTTGGGATGCTCACCGGCGGCAGGCCAGTACGGGACAGGCTCGCGAAGATTACACGAGGCTGCTGTGTTTCAGAATGGTGAAGACGAAGGGTGCAGATGTTTGGAAACGATTTGGTGCGTGGTTTAATATGACATCTATCGAGTTCAGGACTGACCTTCTCTGGTGCTAGGAAACGTACGAGTTAATTCACAAACGGCATTAGATTGGATCATGCCGCGCTAGCAAAGTGAACTGAACTTTTTTCCCAACGGAATGAGATACGCTCACTGTCGTTTGCACTTTCGGCGGACCATCGGGAGCTGAAGCTTGAAGGCCCAACGAAAACACGCTAGGAGTCGATTGAAATTGCCCCCATCGTCGTTCAGGCAACCTGCCCACATAGATGTGCTTTCTTTCATGTACAGGATGCTCGAGATTCGACAGGCACGCTCAGAAGACTCACAAGCAACTCGACCTCGTTTTCACTGAGCGTGACTGAGTACCAAACCTGGGCATTTCTCGTCTAAATCCATAATCTAATCTTCGAATCTCGATGGCCTAGGCTCGATGCTTATCCTATATCCGATATTCAACGCTGCGATACCCCACGTATCATCAAACTGTTCTTTCGGTAAAGGGTCTCCCAGCTGTCTCGCTGGCAGTTGCCAATTGGGCTTGGATACCCTATCTTTGGGAAGAGCACCGTTACCGTTACCCTTGAGAGCCAGTACCTGGAGAGACAAGGTGAGTTTGAAATCATTGCCTCGTAAACTGGGTGCTGATGGTCTCGGTACTTCAGGCTTCAGGGCTGGCAATGCATTATGTTAACATGCCGGATATACCTTATTGACTGCCCTGAAACCGCACCCACATCCGCCCATGACTCCCAATAGTCTCAAAGGATGTACTCTGCGTGGAAGCGCTCTCAACTCCTTCCGAGTAACTACACTCATAGAACGAGTCAAACCCAGGTCAAACCGCTCTGCCTTTCACGCACGTACATACAACGTACTGCTACCTGATTCTGAGGACCGTACTCAGCGATGACACCCTTCCTGAGAATATCAGAGATTTAGAAGAGGAAGAGTCAGGCGTTGAACTTGGAGATGTAGGCGATGAGGACGCGGAAGTCGCCGAGAGAAGTCAACAAGGAACAATGTTTGAGAAGATATATAGGTGTTCGAGAGAGTGGCAACGGATCAGTCAAGGATCAAGGTGAGATATCGAGTTTTCCGTGGACAAGGTTATTTCTCCGACGCTAACAATGCTACGCAGACGCAGACCCATTGGATGATGAAGATGCAGCACCGAGTAAAGCACCCCGTATGGACGCCAACAAGGTAACGGACGCTGGGGTTCGTTGCCAGCCTTTGCTCATACATACAGTATACAGTGTACACTATGCAGCGCTCAGAGGTAACCAACATCTGTACCAATGCCAACGTCAAGAGCAAAGATCATGCCAAGATGGCGTTGACGAGAACAACCGGGAAAAAGGTGCTGAAGGCCGGAAACGGAAAACCGCAAGGCCATAATGATAGTAGTCACTACTCGATTAATACAAGAAAGTTCGGTGTGCACGCGTACTTGGGCGCACGTATTATCCTCAAAGTATGACCTAAGTTGAGTACATACCAGTGGAATCCAGTACGTTCAGTCATGGCTGCAACCGCAAGCATCGGGTTTAAGGAATCAATGTTTCCTGAAAGAGACTAGAGCGCCACTGGAGAACCCGAGTCAAAAAATTTTCGAGGTAGCATCGTGGGAAGGTTGCCAATAAATAGGCGGCGTTACGCAAGTGTCACCGCAGAATCGATAACAACCTCTCTTTCCTTTCAACCACCACCTTCACCATGTCCATCACCAAAATCCACGCTCGTCAGGTAAATATCACCCAGAAATGGCTCTTATTCACACCTAGCTGATGTGTATCCATGAATAGATCTTCGACTCCCGAGGAAACCCCACTGTCGAGGTCGACGTCTTCACTGCCAAAGGTAAGTTTCTTTTCGCGACTGTTGAAGAGGTTGTTGGGTCTAACCTGTCGCAATCCAGGACGCTTTCGTGCTGCCGTTCCTTCTGGTGCATCCACTGGTGTCCACGAAGCCGTGGAGCTTCGCGACGGTGACAAGGCTAACTATGTTGGCAAAGGTACGCGTCGTTCAACTTTATTATACAGGCAATCACTTATCGGCCATCTTTCAAGGTGTCACAAAGGCTGTTTCCAACGTGAACGATATCATTGCTCCAGAGCTCGTCAAGTCTGGTCTCCAAGTAACCTCGCAGAAGGAGATCGATGACTTCCTCATCAAGCTTGATGGTACTCCCAACAAGGGAAAACTCGGTGCCAACGCCATCCTCGGCGTTTCTATTGCTGCTGCCGAGGCTGGTGCTGCTGAGAAGGGTGTTCCTCTCTACCAGCACTTTGCTGACCTTGCTGGCGTCAAGCCTCCCTTCGTACTTCCTACACCTGCTTTCAACGTCATCAACGGTGGTTCCCATGCAGGAAACAAGCTCGCTTTCCAGGAGTTCATGCTCTTGCCCACCGGTGCTAGCTCTTTCACCGAGGCCATGAAGATTGGTACTGAGACCTACCACACCTTGAAAAAGGTCATCAGCGCGAAGTACGGAATCGATGGTACGTTCTCGACTCAATGACGTCATGTGGAGAAGTCTAAAATTACGCGCTATAGCCGTTAATGTTGGTGACGAAGGAGGCTTTGCACCCAACGTCTCCGGTGCCGATGAGTCTCTTGAGCTTCTTACTGAGGCCATCAAAAAGGCTGGATACGAGGGCAAGATCAAGATTGCTCTCGACGTTGCTTCCTCCGAGTTCTACAAGGAGGGCAAGTACGATTTGGACTTCAAGAACCCCAACTCCGACCCCACCAAGTGGATCTCTGGTGTTGAACTTGCAGACCTATACCTTAGCTACGTCAAGAAGTACCCCATCGTTTCCATTGAAGACCCCTTCGACCAGGATGACTGGGAAGCCTGGACCCACTTCACCAAGAACAGTGGTATCCAGATCGTCGGCGATGACTTGACTGTCACCAACCCTCTCCGAATCAAGACTGCCATTGAGAAGAAGGCTTGCAACGGTCTGCTCTTGAAGGTCAACCAGATTGGTACTATCTCAGAGTCTATTCAAGCGTGAGTGTTAGTTCAACCTTTGCGTCTTCATTTGTGGCTCATATGCGACATGAAAGCGCTCAACTCGCTCAATCCGATGGCTGGGGTGTCATGATCTCCCACCGTAGCGGTGAGACCGAGAACACCATCATTGCCGACCTCGCTGTTGCCCTCGGTGTCGGTCAAATCAAGACCGGTGCTCCTGCCCGAAGCGAGCGTGTTGCCAAATACAACGCCTTGCTCCGTATCGAGTGAGTTTCATGTCAGTGTTCAAAGCCACTCCATTCTAAATGTCTGCTTTTAGGGAGGAGATCTCGGAATCTGGTGCTACCTACGCCGGCGACAAGGGATTGTCCGCTGGTCTCACTGCACCTGCTTTGATCAAGAAGTAAAAAAAATGGATCGGATTTGGAGGATGAGGGTAAAATGGACTGAAGATTGCTGAATGCTTGCTGTACACTTTCATACTGACACATAGACTGCATACTTGTACAAGAAAAAATGAAGCTCTGCTGTAATATCAATGATTATTCAATTGTCGTATTTTGGGAAACGATGACTAGAGAATGCCATTCGCGAAGACCTGGAGTAAACCATGCTAGCCACGGTAATATCCGTGGGAACTGGTCACGGCCTTGCAGTGCACTGTGCACATACACCATTCTTGTTCGGGAACCCATAGCAAAGCTTGCGACGAGCCAGTGTGAGGCCGGAGTATGATGTGGAGAGGTAAAGCTTTGATTCAGTTGCACAGGAACGAATCAGATCTTTGGTATGTCACGCCTAGTTCACTGTTTTTCGATGCTTGAAAGCTCAAAGACGTCGCTAGACTTCAAGAAGAATTGCAGTAAACCAAGAAAGAGCACCTTCGATATTACTATCAGTCCATGTACTATGCACACGCTACGCAATTTCAATCGTCAGCGCCTTGAACTTCCTCGAGTCTTCATAATGCGGTGACCATGAATATTGGTTTAATTTTGAAGTAGGTTAAGGTGTGTTATCAAGAGATCGTATCTTTCACAAGTGAACTTATTGTAACGATACCTGCCCCAGACTGCTAGGATCTCAACTCTTCATCTTGTTACCCAGGCTGGCCTCAAGTATACGCATCCCATCACAACACTGTATCTCACCTACAAGAAGTGCTTGATGGATGCCAAAGATGTCCAAGGACCATCAATCTTGAACAATGGGCTGTCACGGTGTACACCGGCGCGATGAAACAACCTGCAGGGTCAATCTTACGCTGCCGCTGTTACTGCAGGTTGCCGAGGTACGTTTCTGAATCTCTCTGGAGCCGCAACACACGGCACGGTTCTGAATTGATGACACCAAGACACCTTCTACACTCATCGTCGAATACACCGTCAAAGCCTCCGATTTTAATAAAGCTTCTTTTGCAAGAAACGCCGTGTTACCGCACCGGAAGGATGTCCCCATATACTTACAACAACCAGCGAACAGGCAGGCGGTCGTATTTTCTGGGGGTTAGGGTGCGTATCCTTCCGCTGACCTCGCCGTTTGTGTTCTTCTATTCTCGTCTATAGGTCTTCTCAAGAAAGACGGACTTGTGATTTTAGGGCGCTTGTGTTCCTAGTGATGCCGCGGGAAGATATATGAATATGGTATGTTTTTCCCAAGGGTCAAATCACTGTTCATGTCTTTTTTTGCAGC
Source organism: Paramarasmius palmivorus (assembly GCA_037176845.1). Taxonomy (NCBI): domain Eukaryota; kingdom Fungi; phylum Basidiomycota; class Agaricomycetes; order Agaricales; family Marasmiaceae; genus Paramarasmius; species Paramarasmius palmivorus. The sequence continues at coordinate 563,382 of JAYKXP010000025.1, read as the reverse complement.
CTCTCGTACTGAACAATCAGAAGCAGAGTGGGTATCACTGCTTCAATCCCGAATGGTGACCCTGTTCAGTGCTGATAGAAAAATCAGTCCGAGTCCGAGTGTAATGGCTATGGTCTGTTCCGTGCAACACGATGGTTACATATTGGACAGGTGGGAGTACTTTGTTGATGCTCATACAGTCGTAAGTACTGATACCGGCTTTTGATGATGTTGTTGATTCACTTGGACTTACATCAAGGTCCGGGATGTAGGTGTATCTTTGGAAGGACTCGAAGGACTTGTCACCTTTACTTTACCTGAGTACGTGACATACTTTTTAACTGAGATGAGCGGCGGCGTTACTGAAGCCAGAGAATCTGTTTAGAGTAATGGTGTTGGATCTGTTACTGCCTCTGCATTGGTCGACTTCATTTCCGATACCCGAAGGCGATATGATGATTCACCAGTGCGCCAGGTCCTATTGTTTGTCGGTGATAAGAAGCACTGCTTCCGAGGGAAGTAGGTCCGCGGTGAAATGATTGAGATTGATCAGGAAGAAATTGTGGACACGAGCCATGAGAGGCGGAGATATCCAGTGTGAAGACGGGGTAAGTGGATCTGAATTCTCGACACAGTGTTGTGGTACTCTAGATTCTGCAGGGTTGGCTCCTAAGTGGAACTTTCGGCCGCCTCTCGGCTGCTGGGGCATCAGAAGGTATCACACCGTCTATCAAAAGGGCGTTTGCATTCATGAACTTGCGTCTGCATTCATCTGTTATTTCCGAGGTGAGCTGTGAGCTTTTTCAGCCTGTGAAGAAAGATAATTTTAACTGTCGTTTTAGTGGTTCAAGCGATGTCGGAGAGAAACCGACACAGGCACCGCAGGGCACCAGGATTTTCTCGACATCAACAACTTTTTCTTTCACGGGTGCAGAGTTATTTTGATCGATGATCCGCCGTGCAGTTCGCATGTGGACCTGCACATGTCTATTCAGGTTTCCTGTACGGTGCTGCTCTGGGCACAGGGCTACTAGACAGAAATATATGTACAGTCTGAGAGACAGTGACAGAGGAAATTAATGAAATAAATAATTATTAATGCAGTAACTCGGCTGAAACGTAGCAATTGGTTGTTATGGTCAGAGAAGTGAGGCACGTGGCAGCGTGGTTTGAAAGGTCCAATTTTGATTCTGAACAGTTTTCTTCTTGACCACCGACGACGACGACGACGATGGCTACCAATGCCTCACTCCAAATCCCCCCGGCGTCCTCCTCAAGGTCTCCCAATAGGCCTGCCTCTGTAAACGTCAATTCTTCAGCTACATCGCCGCCGTCAGCTTCGTCATCCAGAAAGCAAAGGGCTTCACATCAAGTCGTCTCGCCTCAGCAGCACAGTCGTGAACATCATTCCAGTAGAGCTCAGGAAGACGGAAATCCACCTTATACAGATGTCTACAATCACCCTGCTGCCATAGCATACGCCTCAGCGCATCCACGTAGGACTATCCCAAAATTCGGTCCCTATCTTTTATTACAAACACTCGGCGAAGGAGAGTTTGGAAAGGTCAAGCTGGGCTTGCATTGTCAATGGGGCGAAGAAGTTGCGGTCAAACTCATCAGACGTGGCAATGTCGACACCGCTGTCCGAATGTCCAAGGTTGAACGAGAGATCGAGGTTTTACGGGTAAGCAGTAAAAACCTACCATCTCATTAGTTCTTTTCTAATTTGCAAGATTATTGTCCTCTTCTAGACGCTCAAACACCCCAATATCGTCCGTCTCTACGACGTGATCGAAACAGACAAATACATAGGAATCATCATCGAATACGCCTCTGGTGGAGAGCTCTTTGACCACATTCTTGCACATCGATACCTCCGCGAGCGGGATGCCGCCAAACTCTTCTCCCAACTCATCTCTGGCGTCTGGTATATCCACCAGAAAAAGATTGTACACCGCGACCTCAAACTAGAAAATCTTCTCCTCGACAGGCACCGAAATGTCATCATTACCGATTTCGGTTTCGCAAACCGCTTCGAACATCGTGCAGATGACCTTATGCAGACGTCTTGCGGCTCTCCGTGTTACGCCGCTCCAGAACTCGTCATCAGCGAGGGCCTCTATGTTGGAAGTGCTGTTGACATCTGGAGTTGTGGTGTTATTCTATACGCAATGCTCGCTGGTTATTTGCCCTTTGACGATGATCCAGCCAATCCGGATGGCGATAATATCAACCTGTTGTACAAATACATCGTCAACACTCCCTTATCCTTCCCAGACTACATCTCGGAATCCGCCAGAGACCTGCTCTCTATCATGCTAGTACCCGATCCCAGCCGACGAGCCACGCTCGATCTGGTGATGAAGCATCCATGGCTGGCAGCCTACGATACACCACCGAACGAAGACGTTCGCCGATCAGGCAAACCCACTGCATTCGGAAAAACCGTCGAAGACCTAGAGAACCTGGCCATGGAACAACACCACCAGAAGAGACTGGCCTATCAACGACAGATGAAGGCTGCAGCCGCCACCAACAACACCCAAACCCTTAACCCCAACACGTCACTTCCCATTGTCAGCAGGAGTCAGTCGCATCAAGACCCTTATGCAGCCGCGAATGGGTCGATGCCTGCTGCCGTTCGAAGCCAGAGTGTACAGCCGACGGCATTGTATGAGACCTCGGCAGGGAAGAGTAGCAGGGACAAGGACAGGTACATTTCGGATGATATGAATGCAGATGATCCGTTCGCCGCTCCTGCTGGGTTGGGCGTGGGTTCGTCGTCTTCTGCCGCCGCTGCTGCAGAGAAGAAGGCGTCGGAGAGGCCGCATACTGTGCAGGTCGAGTATGACTCAAGGCCTTCGAAGAGAGATCGTGCTGAGCGTGAGCGTGATCGCGAACGCGAGCAACGAGAAAGGGAGCGCCAGGAAGACGAGGAACGTAAACGTCAGCAACGCGAGAGGGAGCGTGAAGAGCGAGAGAGGGCCAAGGAGAAGGAGAGGATGGAGAGGGAGAAGGAGCGTGAAAGAGAAGAAAGGGAGAGAGAACGCGAGGAAAGGGAACGCGAGAGGGAGAGACGAAAGGCAGAACAATCTACACCGTCCAGAACAGAGCGTCGTAGAGAATCCGAGTCTAGCTCTCATAAACCTTTGCCGTCTACACCTGGCCTCGTGTCTAATGGTTCTGTTCCTCAGACTCCACGCTCCCAGAGAACGACGCCATCGACTACAACCCCAAGGAAATCAAGTGTGCCGCCTCCAGTCTCGACCCCGAAACAGGATCCTCCGAGCATCACGCTCGCCAGTCCTCCTGATACACCAATACAATTCGCCTCCTCCGAAGGCACCGATGCTGAAGTTGCAGATGGAACTCCACGTGGTACTCAGAGAAGTGGTGGAAGTATCGGTAGCGGTACAAGCAAACATAAGAAGGGTATGTCCGTTGATCGCCTCATGAGAATTGTAACTGGAGGCAGTGCAAGTACAGAAGATACCAACGCTGCCGCGTCTTTGAATGCACCAAGTGTAGGCACAGGAGCTGCGTCTATTGCATCCAGGACACCGTCGGGTTCTTTGCTCTCCCCTGACAAGGAATCTGGTACGGAGAGCGCGTACGATACTGCTGCTTCGGCCAAGAAGGGCCGTCGTGCAACGCTTCAAGTTGTCGTTGGGTCCATCAAGGGTGTTGCTGGGAGGTCGAGGAAGGATAGGGACATGGATGGTGGAAAGACACCTGTTTCTGCTGTGCCTCCTGACAGTGCAGTCGTAGAGGAAGAGAGACGAGGACGAGGCAGGAGTACCCGTGCTATTCCTGATGAAGCTGCAGGCCATGATGGACCAGGAGAAGATGGCACATTGCCACCTGGTGCTAATCGTGCAGGTCTTCAGGCTTCGACAAACAAGGCCATAAAGGTCATGCAATGGTTCAGGAACAAGAGCAAGGCGAGAGACTCGGTCAGTGTGACTGGTCACAACGAGCAACCGGCATCTGCATATCCTTCTGATGATTATGGATCGGAACGAGAGAAGCACTGGCAGGCAAAGAGGAAGACCGAGTCAAGTAGTACCGTCAATCAGGCAGGTGTCGTGCCTGAGGGATACAAGACGTTGCCTGCCACGCCTCATCATGCTCAGCGAACGCCGTCTTCAAACACAGATGCATCAACCTCGATGCATGCTACCGCCACACCTTCTCTTATCGGACGATTCCGTGACAGTTTCACTGGGGTGTCGTCGACTGGACGGTCTGCCTCTAAGGACAGATCAAGCAGGACGAGCACAGCGAGGCGAGGCAATGGCAGTTCCAGGAGTCAAGGCTCGGTATTGAGGATTCACCATGGTGCTGTAGATCCCGAGACCACAACCACTCGTCCTCCGCCTGAAGTTATAAAGCACATCAAGGAGGTGCTCGATGGAATGGGCGTAGACGTTCAAGCCGAGAGTGACTACAAGTTAAGATGTGTTAGGGTGAAGCGCAAGAAGGCTCCTGCCAACAGTGGCGAAAACGTGAGCGGTATTGGTGGAGGACCATATGCAGCCGTGACGATGGTCGGCAGTGCAGCCTCGAATGGGGTAGATAAACGAGGTCTGCCTGTGCCTGTTTCTCATGGTTCATTCTCTGGGTCTGGGAGCATGCTTCGGCTGCTCATGCGTAGACAGTCCTCTCAAGTCTCGACTGGACCTGGCTCCTTGGACGACGATAGTGCGATGGCTCACAGCGATTCTGGAGATGGATCAACATCACCAACCGGGCGGGAACCACTGTACGGTGAATGGTCTGAGGATGTCGGTGATGAGGTCAAGTTCTCTGTAGAGCTCACGAGGTTGGATCGTTTGGAAGGAACATACAGTGTGGATATTCGGCGGATGAAAGGAAATCTAAGAAGTTACAAGTTCTTATACGACACCATAAAACGGTAAGTCTCGCAAAGCATCTGTTTTGATGTAATGCTCATATCCCACTCAGACGCGCAGAATTTCAGCGATAGAGGACGTGATTGAAGGTGGAATACTAGTCGCAATGGAATGAATGGCTCTGGATAATTATTCTCTTCTCCTTTCTTACATGTATGCTATTTTTTCTGTCTATATCCTGCTTTCGCGCCTACAAGATCCCATTCCATCAAGCCCCCCTGTCACCTCAATTACCATCCTGCTCAGTTTTTGCACGCATTAGTATTACACATACCATAATCGGTCTCTACTCAATCCCTCTCTCTCTGTCCTTCTCACTGTGTCTATGTTCAAAGTATTACGGTCTTATGGTCTCCCATATATCTGATTCGCTGTCTGTTTAGTGTTCTTTACTCATGTATATCATTTATGTTTTCTGTTCCCTCGTTGACTGCTCCACCATGTCTGGAGAGCCAACAACTTGCAATGTCATCGATAGCATTTTTATGACCTTTATTGGTACTAGTACAAAAACATGGACAGAAGTATGAGTTCGGCGTACAAAAGCAAGGTCGACCAGGTAGCACGATGGCAAACTCCCTGTTCAGTGATAAACGAAGAGTGCAAGAAGGTACATAGGACAGGAAAGAGGCAAACAAGAGCAAGAGTATGATATCAGATAAATAAGACGAGCGATACTTATAAAGATATGAACGGCTAAATGATGAAGGTGTAAAGGCAACTCCTTTACGGTACTCATGCTGCACCTGGCTCTCCCGCCTTCTTGGGCGCTGCCTTGACCGACGTAGTCAAACTCTTGTGAATAAATGGCAACACTCCTCCTCCTGCAATTGTAGCCCTGACGAGGGTATCCAGTTCTTCATCTCCACGAATGGCGAGTTGCAAGTGACGGGGAGTTATACGTTTCACACGGAGATCTTTGGAGGCATTACCTATTGACGTTTGAAAGGTTATGCAAACGAGCAATGAAATGAGAGGCGCGAATTGAAAGTAAAAGTCAGCAAATAGCTCCTATCGAGGAGAATGACCCACGGACCTGCAAGTTCCAGCACTTCAGCAGTAAGGTACTCCAGTATCGCCGAGGTATAAACCGCCGCTTTTGCTCCAATACGAACGTTATGTTGTGTTCTTTGCTTCAAGTAACGGTGAATACGACCGACGGGGAACTACTCGGGCAAGTCGGAATGGGAAGAAAGTCAATTTAACGAAACTTGGCCAGGTCAACATAACACACCTGAAGTCCTGCCTTCTGACTCCTAGTCATGACCATCTTTGCTTGTGTTCCCGAGGTTCCCGCAGCAGCGGTTCCTGCAGCATTCGTTGTAGTACCAGGCTTGGATTTACCACCGGATTTTGCTTGAGGTGCCATTGGAAACTTTTAGTAGAGTTCTTAACGTCTGAAGATGATGTTCTTGAGATAATGAAGCTATATGACACAAAAGACAAGCATAAGTTCTCGGAACCGGAACTACCACAACCCAAATCCCAAGTTGAACACGTACCGCGTCGCGCCTAGGTCGTTCAAAGCTTCTATAAGACAATTTCCAGTTACACGTCGTGAGCTGAGATATCTTGAAGGTGCATGTTAGAGTCAAGACCGATTTAAATGCCGGGGAAAGACGTACAGAGAGGAAACGCGTCGGTGGCTGACCTCGAGATGGTGGTTTGACGGAAAGAGGGTGTTTGCACGTGTTTGTAATTTTCGTTTCAATTTTGGCTGATCAACAAGACTCCTGGGTCACGTGGACATGTTTGAGCGCGACGCGACGCGTGTCAGGCACCTGCGGTCCCATCATGGGAATAAAGCGATCCATTGTACAAAACTATTATTGTCCTAAAAAAGTAGTACATCAATGTCATAAGTTACCTGAATCCCAAAAAAGTCCGGGCTGAAACATCGTAGCCTATGTCCAGTTGTGCGTTCCTCTTCATCTTGCATCTCGTATTTACTTGACCCGTTCCTCGCTACCATTAACAGTGGTTTCTCCAAAATCGCTGTGCGACACTGAGTTAACCTCGACGAACACTTGAGGCGTCAAAAGTCCGCGACGAGAGACATTCTTCTGCACATAATTGAGATGGCATCACTGTGTAGAAAGAGCGAAAACATACTGGTCCTTCTCTTTCTTTGTTATTGAAGTCATGACCAGCTTCATTGGATGGCTCGGAGGAGTGCACCACCCTCTCCGCCTTTTTTGTACGAGAGTTCAAACTGCTCATCAGAGAGACGGTGTAAAGCTTTGCGAGCGGAAAGTTGAAGATGAGATGCCTGGGTAGCGAAAACACCGTGAGAGGATGAGACGGGATCGCGCTTGACTGCTTACAGTCCCGTAGGCTACCATGAAGAGGTCAAGACACAATCAAAAGGTAAATACATACTACTCACGTTCACCAAGAAGAGTATTAGGTCGATTGTCGCACATACGGTGGTAGTCAAACCGGTTTGTACAACCACTGGCAGCTCTGGAGTAAGCACCTCTCTCCGGATTGTGTATTCCTCACTTACTCCGAATGATTCTGTCCACGAGCTGGTCTGAATCCCGGAATCCAGTCTTGTGTTTTTTCTGGTAACGAGGTCAGAAAGAGTATCTTGCACCCGTGCAAGCGCATTCGCACCCTGTGCCCCAGGTCAAAACGCATTTGACAGTGGAAGATTGAGTGCCACTTACAGATACACAACTAGAATCACAGTAATTGCAACGTCCGCAACACATTCTCCAACGAGCCAGACAAGAACTGTCGCCTGGTAAAGTTCAGCAAACGATGTCACTTCAATGCAAGGCGATTGTGATTTACCTTGAAGATTCGAAACTGGGTGAACCTTGGATAGTGCATTACGCCAACAGTAGAGCCTACTGCGCCGGCTGCATGACACAATCAGCAGCAAGTCTCGACCAGTACTCAGAAGAAATCTCCGTACCGAAACCAGCGAGAGCAAACCCTGCGACCAGTCCGGCGAGCCAGTTATTGGACGTGAGGATCCGAGCGCGCCATGTAAAGAAAAGTTGAGCCATCATGGCAATCAAGCCCTGAGATGATTCGATGTTTCTGTACTAGTGGGCTACCATGTTCAATATGAACTTACCGTTAAAATAGGATCTGTAGTGGAATGCAGAGTTGGCGTCAAAAAACAGGACAATCGAGGACAATCGGGCACGAACCAGTCGCGAAAACTGTTGTGCAGCGTCAGGCGAGGTGATTCACATAAGACAATGGAATGGTTCGTACTCCAATCTGCAGTTCCGAGATATTTGAAGTCGCCTATGGGTATTTCTGAGAAAACAGGAAGAATATCATCGCGTGCTGTTCACATACCATAATTCGGTATCAAGGAGTTGTACAGATAGACGAAGATGAATACGGTGTTGAGAATGTTGGCGACGTATAACGAGGTAACCTGGTAATAGCGAGGTCAGACAAGTCGTAGAAGACATTCCAGGCGACTTAAAACTTGCAAATATCTTCAACCAAGGGCTGTCGCTGTTAGGCGAGTGTCAAACTTCCACGCCCCCATCGTCGACCGTGTTCGAAATCCACCGAAACTCACTTGCCAAACGTGATGAAGTAGTTGTATACCTGACAGGTGATAATGCCAAAGAGAAATAGGTTGAAGAAGAATCCAATAAGCATTGGTCCATGCCTAGAATCAATCAGTAGAAAAAATGGATTAGCAGACTGCAATACGCACGCAATCTCAGCCGGTGCTAAGCCCATTCTCCCGCTATGTATTTCCTCCGGGTAGTCAAGTATTTTGGATAGAGCACGACTCTAAGTCAGCTGGAGAATACGTTGCTCGTCTATAGAGGTATCGCAGAAAGTGAGGGAAAGAAGAGAGGACGCGTCAGGTCACCTGACACGTGTGTTTCTTTCACCTCTCCCCTGATACTAATAGTACTACTCGCACATCCAGAGTCTCTTCAACACCACCCATAACATGCTTCTCTCCAAATAGTCACTTCCGCTTCAGAACTCAGACTTGAATCGCAGGAGAGCACCCATTTTGCTTTCAAATGTCCCTCTACACTTTCCTCTCAGGTAAGATAAGTAATTCATCTTGTTATTGAATTGTTAGTAATCCCGTGTTTTCTTTTCTTTCTTGCAATAGTATTGTGCGCCCCAGGACCTTTCTTTGTCGTTTCAAAGTGTTCTAGTACATGTCTTACTTGCTCGAATATGACGGGTGCAATTACCTTTGGCCTGAAATGCGACAATCACCAACGAGAAGATTCAGGGCTGAGGGAGTGGCATTGCAAAGATTGACCTGCGCGAGGGATCTCCGAGTCATTGGCAGACTGGTGAAGTGGAGGCACTACTACAGGGCTTCGTGACGTTGTCGTGTTCTGGATGTCACTCGGCGACAGGCGCAAAGGTATGTGGACTTGCATTTTGTCTCTTTTTATGCTCTTACTCAGGTTTGCGCTGTACTCTTAGAATTTCTCATCCACGTTCTCCTGGCGAACTATAATGCTCAACAACAATGCTCAAATTTCGACTAGCATTACCGTATGATCTTCCCAACTATGGGTTCTTTAGGCAATAGGGTACATCGAGAATATTATCTGCATCCCGCGGTAGAGCGCGCCATTCCCAACATACAAACCATCATAAGTACACTATTTGTTGATCCTTCGCGCTACTATCGGATCGAGCTAGCCAGATCCTCCCGTGTTGAAATCGTGTAGCACAAATTGCGCGTTATGTGTCGACCAATACCGTGGTGAATGGTACAATTAAACTTCATTCTTTGGTTGCTCTTGCGTCGCACGAGCACTGGGCTTGATGTACATTTCAAGAGCAGCGAAAGAATCTAGCTCCAAGCGATGGCCATAAACGACGAGATCACGGTGCCCGTCGGCTTTTGAAGCCATAATTTGTTCCGGTTTGAATTCAGGCTAGAAGTTCTACAGCCTTGAGTTGCGAAGAGAGCAAAATTGAATGCTCTCCGACCATTCATTGTTAAATATCCATTGGATACTGTACTCATACATGAATGCACTACTGTGGGCAACCAGTATCAATCCGATTCCCACTGGAGAGAACGAGATCCTCCCCGGTGTAAAGATACGCGGTCTGTTAAAATGAAGCTGCGGTTCCTGTGGGAACTGGCAGTAGTACTAAGACTTACGCGAGAGCTGGTATCTGTAGTGCTATTGTGACTCTTGCTGCGACTTCTGCAGCAAGTTGAGGGTGGTCTCTGAGGTAGGATCATATCACTGTCAATTGGACTGGGACTGTGAGTTCCCGTCGCAGGACTTAGAGCCTCGGAGTGTGGGCAGCTTGGAAAGGAACTTTGGGTGGAATTAGGAGTAGCGCTAGGAAGAGAATCTTGAGGGGAATTCGGAGAGGGGCTTCGAGGGCAACTAGATGATGAGCTTAGAGGGGAGCGAGGGAGGACCAGTGGCAAGCTTGGAGCTTGTACTAGGTTCTGAGCGGTGTTTGTCTGGGTATACATGGAACTAGGAATAGGGTTGGCCATGGCCCCGGGATTCTGCATGCTGGTGCCACTAGTGGGGGGTTCAAAATTTGTAACACGATTTCTCTCTGGGATACGACTCGAGCTTGTTGTCGAGATGGGTCGGATATCGATTGAGCTGTGCCAAGCACTGGAACCGCTATCCGAGGCAGAAGTATACGCATACACAGACAGGCCAAAATCACTTCGTCGTCTGATCACGAGCTTTTTCAGCGAGTGAAGGCTATCACGCTAGAAAAACAGCTTTAATTTCTAGAAGACATTGCCGATGACCGATGTTATAACTTACCTTGAACATGTTCCAAGTGGGGACGCTCTTATAAGTTCCAGAGGCGATGTCATGTAATATTTGTTCGTGGTTGCCGCTGGAGGGTTCAAAGAGTCTGGATAATAGTTTGTTAACCTTTGTACCCTTCTTGCCTTTGACAGTAGTTGCCAACCAATCGGCATCTGACTTTTGATCAATACCAACCGGTAAGAGATATATATGGATAAGGCGCCCCTTGAAATCGGATGAAGCAAAAAGTCTATAAAGAAGACTAATGCAGTGAAGTACTTGGCCCCAGCTGGAGTTGGTTGAAGCCAGTGCACTTTCACAGAAGACGATTGGTCCTGCCCAATAACTGCGCACAATTGGACGAGCGATAGCCAAAAAGCCATTAAAGAACAATTTTAGTGCCTTTATGAACCTTCTAGGCTTCCTCCGTCCAAGTGACTACCATATAGAATGATATATTCAGTGCTGCATAGATTTCTGAACTGTACAGGCCATACCTTTGCCCATAAGACAGCAATTTTCCAGAAATCAAAGTAGTTTCGGATAGCGAGACCGAGATCATGGCTCATTTCCTCCAAATTCAGGACAATGGTCGCGACAGGATATGGATCAAATTGGTCCAAAATTGCCAGCAAACTATCACTTGGAGAGGTCACTTGTTGACAAAACACGAAACAGTTTCTCGCAGAGTAGCGTGTCACGTGCTTGCTGCGGTAAATACTTTCATCCCACTGGCGCCACCAGTCTGCATCTTTGGAATGTGGAGGAAGTAGAGATGATAAGGGAATGAGTTGGCGCAGTAATAAGACGGTTACGTGATCGAAGTACACCGACGTGGGGATGTTTTCGACATGATTTTCACCCGAACGATTTCCGTCTAGGAGGAAATCTGTGAAGGACGTATGTAGGATGCGTATGTCCATATTTTCATCGGCGGGTACCTCCACTACTGAATGTAATCTTAACAGAAGATTATCGACATCACCCGATGCAAGATTGAGGAGGAGCCCAATAGCTGAAGAAGATCGCCAACCAAAGCCACAAACTGCCTGTCCATGTCGATCATAGAGATCACAACGAGGAAATGGATGTGGTGTGAGAAGTGGTCGATGAGGTGTGACGAGTAATGAGAAGATTTTACGGACCACAGTCCAATTGCGGCAGTTCAGCAAGATCTGGTGGTAGAGAAGATCTAGATTGGAATATGGGGAAGGGTGGATGGACTGCTTCGGAGAGGTAAGGATGGTCTTCAACCGCTCCAACGGACCTGGCAAATCATCGTTACAGTCCAAATATTCCATGACTGTAGTAGCGAAGATGAATTGTCCGCAGGCCTTCTTTGTTAGCTGAAGAATTACATCTTCACTGCCCCAAAGAGGATTGATGCGTCTCAGGGAAGGGTACTTTGATTGCATTTCACCGAAACGATGGCGCAAATAGGACATTATGTCCACGCTGGATTCATAAGAATCGTCGATGAGAAGTTGACCCAGGAACCCACTGTAGTTGAACTGAAGGATGTGAGACTCTGGACGGCTGTAAATGAGAAACGCCAGGCCTCCTCGTGGCATCACGGCAGCAGCTTCTCGAATCATATCAAGGAGCCGCACTTGGGAAGCAACGTCAACACATTCGTCAAGCCCGTCAACAATGACAAGATTCGGAACCGTCTCCCAATCTTCGGCGTGGATTTTGGAACAGGAATCGAGTATTAATCTTCGGAACTGATGTTCAAAAGTCTTATCGAAAATTTTTGGATCTGTACGAATTGTGTCCACAATTGAGCGATGAAGCCGCTCTGGATGGCGTGTGGATCCAAGAAGCTGGTATACGATGGTGGGGACAAATGTTTCCAGATTGTCCCGGGTCCCGTCGTTTCTCGAAAAGAAAAAGCTTGCAGCGAGCCGCCCTCCGGGCATTGCGTGGTCTTCGGAAAGCTTCTGCGCAACTGCGGACTTTCCGACCCCGGCAGGTCCACACACCCAGTAGGCTCGTGTCTCCTTGGGTTCCTCCCGTATCCACTGATTAAGCTGAGCTAGGACGTCGAGTCGGGTACCAGGGTGGCAGTTTGGTAATGGGTATCGTTTGCCTGCGTTGTAGAAAGCGTTCGCTGCAACCTTGGACGCAACAAATTCGAGGATGTTACCTGAATCAGATGAGTCGTGAACACATGTCCCGGGACGAAAAAGAGTGAGGACACACTTGGAGGAACCGTGTAAGTATTGTTATATTGGTCTCCATAAACCGTGTTAGATGCTCCACCATGGACTTCGACGCTTCGAACAGAGGAGAACATGTCGCATAATGTGACGGGACGAAGGACTCTTGTATTCGCATATTTGTGTTCGCATGCCTAATATCAAATCAGTCACCTTCTTAGGTGATTGGTGAATTTCACGAAACAGACCTTATCCACGACATAGATACTTAATAAAGAGTGGAGTAGTTGGAAGCCTAGGCTGGAGCTGAAGTAAGCACTGGAGCTCGAGAATGATGGGAGCATTAGACTCAAAACGTTTTGAAGACAGTTGCTCAAAACCTACCGCGCTGGTCAGTGGTCACTGTGGAAGGGTACAGTAGCTGAATGTTGAACACACGCCGGGCCTTCGTTCAGCCAATGCTTAGCGCGGTTCCAGTACTCAAACCTAGTGTACGCTACTATCCGAGCCGTTTCCTATACTTTGCGAAGCACGAAAATGATCCGTGACATTACTATCGAGTATGATATAGCTACAGGATACACTACGTATCTGACCACCGACTCGTACTATCTTCTATTCGTTGCAATTCCAGGCTATTGCAACCAATCTGACTTGAAACTGGCGAAACACTTTTCTCATCGACACCACCAACACCACCTCCTAGCTCCCTTTGAACCGAGAGCTTTCGAAGCCTCAGTACCATCCGCGTGACGGTTAATGTCGTACCAGCCCATACAAAACTAACGGTGCAGAGCGTTAGCCTCCAGGCCTCGATAATAGAACACCGATGCTTACAACGTTGCGATGAAGATGAGATCAAGCTGCAAAAGCGCAGTTAGACAATGGAAGGGTTTAAAGTATACGCTCAAGACTGACTGGAGCTAGCACTGCTAGTGCGCTATTCGCAAACCGAAGAACTTTCCAAAAGCAAGTCAGGGATATGCGTGAAACACGCAATCATGCAACTCACTGAATAATACCTGAGAAAACAGGTTATGACGGCGACAGTGACGATAAAGGTCGTAAAACTCACAGAGAAGTATAATAAGCCATTCTTGTGAAGTATTGTGGTCAGAGGAGTTCTTGCACTCCGGGGTGTCCGTAACGCGCTGAAACATAATATTATGAAAGTAATTAGTTCGAAAAGGAGCTTCCAAGTCGTGAGTGACCTTAAGCAATTCGAGGGAATGAAGATAGCCTACTCCTGGTGCCCACAGCATCACCACATTGCTTCTTTCTTTCAGACCGCACATATGTAATCTGTCGTTGAAGTAGGTGGTAACTATATAGGTTAGCAACCAAAACAACGCAGAGCGATGTCATCTTCTCACCCAAAATCTTACTCAAGACAATCCCCGCGCATATGATACTGGTAATTTGCGTAAGAGTGAATAGCACAAGTGTCGATAGAATGAATCCTCGTTTGCGTTCCCAAATATTCCATAGATGAAGCACAACCAAAACTGGAAATTTCCGGCGGCTCAGAACCAGTTGAAATGAATGAATGACACCACATACAATTTGCGAATCCAATCCTGTGCATCTCGGTGCATTAGTGGAATGCATTGAAATGACTGAACAAACAAACAAGGTGCTCACGCTACGGTTCCGAGAATAGTCTAGCGCAAGTGATGAGTAAGGAACAAATTACGAGAGGTTACTTTGCTCACTGAGATCGCGAACCAAATCTTGCAACTGCAATACATTCATAGACGTCCAAAATGGTAAGGAAAATGACATACAACTGCAAGATTTAGTTAGCTCGAAAGGCACCATATATGGAGGCTACAGCGGTGATAGCGTTTAACCGGTATTAGCACTCACCAAATCGTCCAAGCCCGCGCCCGAGAGACCACTAAGCTCTATCAACAGCCAAATGAGACCAATCTTCACTCGGAGTGAGAAGAACCCGACATACGATGCATATGAATAATGAGACACGACGGAACAACGTATCTCAGGAAGAGGAAGATGGTTTTAGGGATAGTCCAGTGGGCCTTCCAAATAAGATCGACTTCGTCATCAAAACATAGAATGTGATCGTAGAGGAGCATCTGGGATTGACTTCATGACAGTTGCTGACAAAGTAGGCAGAAGAGTACCCACCACCAGCCCAGCAACTAAAGAGAAATGCCTGTTCAGATATCGATGCAAGATAAACCAAGGCTAGGTATACTCACCGCTCATGTACCTGGACGCTCGAATGTTCCGATAAGTCTCCACAGGAATCGCCTCCATCTCGTACAAAAACTCGAAAGACCAGGTAAAAGTGCTCCTGGCCGACGTACAGGACGAAAACTGTCGCTGTCGCTGACAGCCAGCTAGTGGTTCATGAAAGAGGTGGCCAAGAGAGTGGAACCGGGGTGAGCTTTGCCAAAGGGTCGTGGAGCACTGCAAAGATGCCTGGGAGAATATGTATACGATAAATTGAATGGATTAGAACTCCGAGGGAACTCTTCAGGGCCGCAAGACATAACTGTGCATGGTCATGATCATTGCAAAGATGACCGAATGGGCTAACAGAGGCTTTTCCCATTGTTCCGTACAACATCCACTGACTCAGAACTCTTGCAGAATACCATCTTTCTCGTCATGGGAAAGTGATGTGCTGTGATGTGTCGTTTTTTAATTTTGAGAAGAGAAGAGAGTCCGTGATGAGTAGGCGCCAGCATCCAGGATCCGAAGTATGGGAAACCGATTTGGGCAGGTCCCGAGGAATGGTAAGCAGGACTGCAGACGAAACTTGCACAACCCTGTGGCTGACTGGTAGTCAAGGGGATAGTAATAACTGCTGTCCTGGTAGTGTCTGTCATGGTTGAAACATAGAACGTTGGATAAAATGTATATGCCGTGGCACGGCTTGGTTTCGCTCACTGCGAAATCTGAGTTTCGGTGGGACAAGTTTAATATGTGTAGGAATACAACAATGAGTAGAAGTACAATCAAAAGTCACGGTATCGTTTTTTCCAGTCCTCCTTCCTTTCCTTTAGTGCCGCACCACCCAGCTTTTTAACCCGAGAACAGTCAACCTTGTCCACAATCATGAGACCATCCAACTCTTTCACCCTCGAGAGTGCAACAAACGTCAAACCAGCGCAAAACTCCCTTTTCCCTAAACCAACCTTAGCCTTCAGAATGGTGAGACCTTGAGATTTGTGTACGGTGACGGCCCAGGCAAGTCGCAGAGGCAGCTGATATCGAGTGCATTGATGACCGTTCATCTCGAAGGAATGCTTGTAGACATTGATAGGAATGATTGGAACACCTTCGGGAAACCCGTTGCGTGGTTCGGAGCGCCATACAGTTGGGCCAGTATAGGTTGGAACTTCAACAAGGACGGCAGTTGGAAAATCGGAACGCTGAGCATCTTCGGGCCAAATGACATCGACTATCTTTCCCAGAGTGCCGTTAACGAGACCTGATGCAGAACAAGAAGATAATAAGTATCAAGAGACGGCGAGAGACGTGATAGTGACCCTTAGTCGGTCACCATCACTTTTGAGTTTACAACGTGATCACGGTAGTGATTCTGGCCGCCTTCAGTTGTGTAGACCTTGACAATGGGTAACTTGCGGGAAATCAAGATCTCTTCAAGTTCGGTTAGGTGGCGGAGTTCCATAGGGACAGCATCTATAACCCGTAATATGAGTATGCATAAGGCTGAACTAAAGGTTCTACACACTTGGGTTGGTGTTATTATCTTTACTCCACTTCTTAACCTCGTCTTTGTCATTATGACATCGACGGCAGACACCATCTCGTATGATGAGGTTCCATCGTGACTCATTACATGTGGAGCACGAGCTATACTCCAAAGCATCCTCCGCATCGACGAAATTTTGCACGCAGCGCTTCTCTCGTGCAGACAGCGCGTCTTCTTCTGGGATATCAAAGTCGAAAACATCGTCCATGTCGAGGCTGTCGAATTCATCGCCATCCACGTGCTGTATGCCTTCAGGTACGTCGTCTGGGATCGCGTCTTCATCCTCAGCATCAGGAGCTTCTTCAACTGTCGGGCTTCTCCTTTTCTGGCGACATGCATTACAGAACCTCCAAGTCTGTCCAGCTTGGTCTGTGAAAATGGCTTGGGAGACACCTTTTTGGCAAGCACCACACCAAAGAAGGCCTGGAAATAGATGCATTAGTTAATACGTAGCAAGTTGCTTTGAGAACACGCACCGGCAGCTAGAGCAACAGCCTTTCTTCGCAAAGTCCTGGCTGCAACATCATGTCGACACTTGGCACAAGCTACCAAGAGGCTCCCACGTACTCTGTCAGTCATCCCATGCTGATTATACTCCGTCTGCAAACGGTGAGGCACGAAGTGCTTGTATTTATAGACGCCATCGCATTTCGTGCATTTCTTCTTCTTTTGACATCTATTGCATTTCGAGGGGTCTTTGGATCGTGAATTCGAGGGCGGAAATAGATTCTGTGGGAGCAGTTTGCAACAAACCGTGCAACTTTTGGGGTTCGAGCGACAAAAGAAACATCGGTCATGAAATGGTCCGTTAGACGATAAATCTCGGAAATGTTCGCGAGGGAGAAATATATGGCACTGAGTGCACTGCTGCCGATGAGGAATTCGAAGATACAGAGGGAAAGAACGGGTTTCAGCGGGACCTTCGCGCGATTGTCGATAGCATGCAGAACAATACAAATGGGAGGTCTGGCCGTTAAAAGTGCTGTTATCGCGTGGAAGGGGAGTACCGCAACTAAGACAACGATGAATTTCACGTATTCTGCTTTGAACTGGAGGCATGTCGAGAATCAGGATTGTGGTCAAGGACAAGGGATATGCTGCAACGCACCTCAACAACCAACGGCGCATCTGCGCACAAATTCAGACCCAGAGCAAAACCCTCAAATCACACGCAATTTTCCCGGGAAAAAAGGGAGATACTAGATGGCCATGTAACAGAGATTGTACATTTCGAGTTTCAAGGAAAAAGAAGACGAATTGAACGAGCCACGAGGCAGAAATGAAAAACGTCACTCCAGAAACGAATTCTACAAATAAATACAAACACGGACCGGACCGACCCCATGCGAACCCAGATTGCTCACTTCGTTCGCAATAATGTTTGGACAAGCTGAAAGTTTGCCGGAGCGGCAAAACCAGGATACGACAACCTGCCGAAACTCGCTTCCGGAGACATTGCATTTCGATTTCAAGCTGTGAGCTAGGTACAACGCCAAAAATACATGCTAAAAAGGTATCGTTATGACTTGATATCTATTTGAAGAATATGCCAAAAGGTTTCATTAAATGGTAAACAAATCGTGAGCATCAGAAACATGAAAACGTCCGAATCCTTATCGTGGGCTCGTCCCTTCACCGTCAGCTCTTTCTGGAGGTGGTGTCCCTGGTGCACTACTTGGCGCACCACGATGGAAGACGGAGGAATATCTCGGCGTCGACCTTCCGGGAGACATGTCATCGTCCATGAACCTCACCGAACGTGCAGGTGAAGCTTCCCTGTGAGAGTGCAGCGCTCGAATGGTATCCACTCGCAAGTTTCTGGCACTCGCTGTATCATTCATCGACGAGTCGGAGACTTGTCGGGCGTGTACAGGCGCAGCTGACCTCCCACGACGATCTTCTTCTGGTACCCGCCTCGATCCGCCACTAGACACCATGCCCAGCAAGCCCTTCCTCATGGAGTTTCTTCTTCTTCCTGAGCCGGCCGCTCTTGGTTTTCGTCCAGACCCCGAACCGCTACCTGAAGCTTTCATTTTGGGAGACTTGCTCCTGCTTCCACTATCGCTCCGGTCTCCACTGACCATATCCGTTATCGAAGATGGATCGTCATCAGATGCCCAGCCTTCTTCATCTTCGTCTGCGATCGCACTATCGTCAACGACCACATGAGGAACATCGTCCCTCCTGCGATTATTGGATGATGAAGGTGGCGGTTGTGAAGAACTGGATCTGGGAGAGATTGTCTCTTTTACAGTT
The DNA here is from genome assembly GCA_037176845.1 of Paramarasmius palmivorus. Taxonomy (NCBI): domain Eukaryota; kingdom Fungi; phylum Basidiomycota; class Agaricomycetes; order Agaricales; family Marasmiaceae; genus Paramarasmius; species Paramarasmius palmivorus. Next base: position 544,580 of record JAYKXP010000025.1, on the reverse strand, counting down.
TCCTTTGCCTTCTCCTCGAGACTTTGGATCTCTCTCTCCACCTCCTTCGTCTTTTCCGCTGCAACGTGTTCTGCTTTTTGGGTCTTGTCGGCCACTTGTCGCTCCTCCGCTTCGACAAGGTGCTTGAGTTTACCAAGATATGTACGCATGTGACTGCGAGCCGTTTCCTGGTTTCCGCGGAATAGCGAAGACTGGGCTTCAGGGGAACCATAATTACGAATGACTTCCACCTCAACCTTAAGAGTTTGTCAGTTAATCAAGTGAAGCTAAGGATACCTCCAAAGATGCTTACCTCTTCTCCAGGACCTTTGCGTCTTTCAATCACCCGATGCGGACCTTCCTGCCATTCCGACAGAATCTCTTCACCGTCAGGAGGAGTCTCTCCTTCAGGGAGCACCTCTCCGGTCCTACGAGCCTCCCCACTTTTCTTCGCAGCCTCCTTCTCGTCAACATCAGTACTTGACGTCGGACTTTTCTCCGTCGGGGTTAACTCTCCTCTTTCCATCCCATCGACGGCATCTCGCCCTTCAGCATCACGGTTAATGACAATATCCTCTCCACGAGCGACGTGTCTCGTCTGAGTCGCCCATTCAGGCTGCTGGGTCGTTCCACCAATAGTGGTATGCCTTGACCATGTACGTGAGACAGAGTGGACGCGACGTCCGAGGGAGAATGAGGGGATGGATAGACCGTGGATTAGGATACTGCAAAGAACCATGAACGCAGTTATAGGTTGAATAGATTTAGCCAAGAGCTGCGTCTGCTCGTTCGCATCCTCAATTTCGTCGTGAAGAACTTCAGCGGCAAGTGTTGAGATGAAAACAGCACCTAGGATGATAGAATAAGCAAAAGTGTGATGTCAAATAGCCTTCATACATACCAATACCGATCGGCCCAAAATGTCCACTAAAGATCGCCTCTCTGAACGTCTTCACATCCGGAATCCACTTGTACAGTGCAATCATCACCGGCAACCTCCTAAACAGAAGCACCAGAATCGCAATAACGACTAATCTCCACACGCTCAACGTCAAGGACGCATCTGCGAAAGAGCTAAAAGGCATCCAAGCACCGACATAGACGAACGCGGCAATGTTGAAAAGAAGATCCATGACGGATGAAAACACGGATTCTTCTGTTTGCCTGTTGAAAAACCCATCCCATGCAAAGGCAGTACCACAAGCAAAGGTGGAAAGGAGATCATCCGAACCGAGGAGACATGTAACACCGATAGTGAAGATAGCGAGGGAGACGTATTGTGCGACGTAGGAATGCCTGTCGATGAGGTCTTTGCTTTCACAAAACTTCATTAAATGTCGGAAGCCGAATCCGAGGAAAGACCCTATGATGATTCCAAGAACGACTTGCCCTGTAAGAAACGGAGTCAGGCCTGGGTGCACGGATACATGGACAAGTAAGGACTGACAGATCCACAACAGAACAAACCAATCGCGAACGGCTAACCCAGTGTCGTGATCAATAATGAGATAAAGAGCAATGAATAGGAACGGGAATGCAGCTCCATCGTTGCAACCAGATTCAGCGGCCAACAGGTGTCTTATGTGTGCAGGGACATGCTTATCGGCATATTTACCTCCTACAACTGCTTGCGCTAAGATGGGATCCGTCGGAGTGAGGCAAGCTGCCACAGCAAGCGCAGACAAGAAATTGAGGCCGGGAACGAGGGCGTAAATGAAAGCTGCGGAAACGAACCAACCCTGTGGAAAAAATAAGATGTTTGCGTGTGTAAAGCAATCATATAGCACGCACCCAAGTCATTACTGGGCCCAGAAGGAAAAACAAACTCTTCCAATGGCGACGCATGTAAGCTTTCGGTAATTCGACGCCAATAGCAAAGACACCAATAGCCAATACAACTCTCGTGAATTCTAATGTGACAGTGTTGGCCACTTCCTCGTTTCCCCATCCTCGTGGATTAAAAATATTGGCTCCATAAGGTCCTTTGGAAGGGGAATAGTTAGTCAGGAAGAGCTGTAAAAATCCTCTCACTCACCGATGATAACACCGAAAATGAATGCCCAACATGCTTCTCCTATATACAACTGTGCATGATCATATCAGAATCGCTTCGCAAGAAGGACAAGAGAACCAAGCACACCTTCTCCCTGAGGAATAACGAGAACATGCCAAACTGAGGAAAAGAAATACCCATTCTAGTGAGCTGAGAAGACCAAGATGAAGCCAAGGATTCTTACCAGCACGACAAAGCCCCCGAGGCAAGCATAGATGATGTGGGGAATAGTAACTTCATACTAAGAAAGTCGAGATCTGCGTCGGCAACGTCTTCGGCGATGGACAAGAAAAAAAGAACGCACTGGTTCAAACTTCATGACGTCTTGTGCATGTCCTTTCCAGTACTACAGGCGCTCGAATAGCAAAATTCGCTCAACTCAATCGATAGAGTAGAACGTCAAAGACGATGGCAAAGATGTGTGCGTCGTCGTTCTAGACGTCGAGGTCGTGGTATTTTCGTAAAAAGAGGACGAAACGGAGTGGAGCGGGTCGAGATAACATGTTTGACCAAGCCAAGGTCCTTTTATAAGCGGCTGTGCTTCGATCAATTTCTTTCTTTGCACCCCATTTCCTCGTGCCTAAATTTTTCATTTCTTGTTTCGGTTTCTCATGTTGCCTGTCATTCTCCAAACTCTTCCTTGCAATTGCTGCAAAAAGCTAGGTACTCGTAAAGGATAAAGACATGCACAAGTTTTCATCTCTAGGGCCCAAGCCTAGCCAAGAGATGGACTGTCAAGCGTGATGATGACGGTCACATCAGCTCCGACTATTCGTCCGGCGTGTAGTCGGGTTCGGGATATATCCGAAGCTCGATCAGGCTGCGAGGAACGGTGTCGGAGGATAATTATAACGAACGTTTGAACCAATGCCATGTCAGCACGCAAGTCGTGCGATATGAAACCGCCTGGCTTTCATAAACACGGCGCTATATGGTCATCTGCTGTATTTTCATGCCACAAAGAACACCTCGGAACATCTACTTCTCAACCGGTTCTGCTCCATGCATCATAGGACTAGCCCCACTGTGAATATGTCGTTAGTTCGACAAGGATATCCAGTAAGTATCCTCTTTACTCTTGGCTAATTGAAAAAATGGTTTACTAGTTCAAAAGTGTATCAACGAATATTTTGAACTCTGAGCTTGAGCTACAGCATAGCAGGTTCAGCGATACAATAGAACAATGGATCCCCGTGGAGGACCTGGGACTTGCAAGCTCGGACAGCTTTAACTGAGCTTTCTGCGGCTATAGAAGTAGAAGGGTAGGTAATCCCGTTTTTTTTTTTTTGATTTGACGGGTGCATTTGCGTTCTGGAGCTTGCATTTGGATGTGACGGTGGCGTAATATAGGCCACTTAGGGCTGTTGATGATTGGCCGGTGACCTGCATGAAACTCAGACGTGCATGGATACGGGTTTGTCAAGTACTTGACTACCATGATTTTGCTGGAGGTCCTGAGCACATGCATTTTGATACCTTTTCCGAGACAGATTCAGTTACCGAGGTGTAGCGCAGAAAAGAATCCAGGGCGCCAACATTATAGTGGCAGTGACATTAAAGTACAGTTAACATAAAGATACACGTTATTATTCTCCCTTTGTCCATTTGTATTGCTGTTCATCCAGAATCATTTTAGTCATGAGGGGCACGAGCCTGACCCATGGCAGCAGCCTTGCCACCAGACTCCCGCAGCTCTCCCTTCTCGTGCAATTCAGGCTTGTGTGTCATCTTGCCGATAACCTAGGGCTATCAATCAGCATCGTGAAATTACAATGAATATGAACAACAAACCTTCTGCGTCTTTCCAATCAACTTGTCAGCAGCAGTTGCACGACCTTCAGGCAGGTCACTTCGGCCGTCAACGGCGACACCACCTACAACTTCAATCAGCACAAACCCCACAAACCGACGCGTAAGAGACAAAGCTTACCGGCTTCTGTAGGCTGAACGTTCATGGGCCTCTCTGAGTTGAAAGCGTTCCTCCCTGACTGTTGGGATCCAAACTCGTCGTGAGTCTGATGCTGAGTCTGATCGGCAGCAAACTGGCGTTCGTTCTTCTCATCCCAAGTACTGGGAGTACGCTCAAAGTTTTCGGCGCTGTAATCGACCGCGTTGACGCCTTTGTTTCCTGGGAGAGGGTCGGAGCTGCCGTGAACGTGGTGTTCGGGGCGGACGGCGGCAGTGTTGAGGTTGGAGGTGTTGAATTCGTTAGAAGACATTGTTTGAGTTCGAGTTTGAGTTGTGAGATGCGATATGATGTAGTAGATGAGTATCCAATAGTAAGTCCAATTGATATGGGAAGGATCCTTTTATACGAGAGGTGAAGGAGATGGAGCGAGCGACGTCATGGAGCTGGTGCGTCAGAAGAGGAGAAACCAGTGCCGTAGTTTGCGTCAGGGATCGTCATTGTTTATCTGAATCGCCCAGAAATAAGCAAGAAGGTGGCGCAGGTGTAGAATGAGCACGAGGTCGGAGGAAAGATAGGATGGTGTGCGCAGAGTCGGGAGTCCGAAATCGGATCTTCAGAACATTTATCGCAAGATAGTGCACCTCGACCTTGAATGCAAAAAATAGCAATCCTCCAAGTGAGTCCATTGTTAGCTATTTCTTGGAGATGTACCGCAGATTGTGCAGCAAGAGTCAGAGCGGAGTCAGAGAGCTAGTCAGAAGACAAGGAACTTGACGAGGATTCCAAATTGAAAGGAAGCAAGAGCAGCATCCACGTGACGAGACCGTGGATGTGGCGGTGCAATTTTTCATTGCCGGCGGCAACTTTTTCTTTGGACTTTGACGCCTGCGACGATGGTCTCTAGCCTTGCGGCTCAGCTGGCCCAAAATGCCTCTCTAAACACTTCTCTTCTCGTCGACAGAACGCGCAGAAAACCCACAGAATCATACTTGTTCACTGGAAAGGATGCCGATCAATACGACTTGGATTCCTTGTACGCTTTAGCCGTGAACGGGTTTCTTCAACTGCAGTCATTGAATCCGTCTTTGGCTGCCTATGAAGATGCTTTGTTCTCGAATGCTGCAAAGGCTACGGATAGGACCCTTCTCACGGCGGAGGCGATTGCTGAGCTAGATGCATCGATATCGTCTTGCTTGCAGGCACTAGGACCGTATTTGTTGGATGCACCGACAGGAAAGGTGCTGGAGTGGCTGGTGAGAAGGTTTAGGATTAATGAGTTTAATGTGGAGGCTATACTTGCGCTGTTTCTTCCTTACCATGAAACTCCGCATTTTGCAAAGATGAACACCATCTTACACATCAAGTGCGTGCTGAACGGTTACTTTCCGTTTGCTTACTGAAGACCTTTCATCTAGACCAAATACGACATGGAGCTTTCTGCTTCCTTTCAAATCAGCAGCACAGAGTGTTCCAAGAATAGCCTTGGTATCGGAAATGACGAAGAATACAGTCGCGGCACGTTTTATTGCTTCCCTGCTGCCTAAGGCTATTGAAGAGGAACGGGCGCATCGGACATTGATTGCATTCAATGCTGCAACCTTACACGACTTTATCATGCAGAGTAAATCCCTCGATGAAGGCACTCTTGCGTATCTTTTACCTGCCTTGATCGAACCTCTTGGAACTGAGTCTCCGAAGGAAGCTATTGTATGTTCCACCTACCCTTTTCCCAGAATAAAACTCACACCTTCATAGCTCGGAAGTTATGTATTAATAGCAGCACTGTCACACAAGTGCAGTCTGACACCGGCTGCCCTCAAAGCCTTCCTCGTGGCAATGATATCTCGTGCACATCAGGTCGGCGTTACCCCACTCGTCAATGCCCTCATCTCGGTTTGCGAACCCCAAGAGGTTCTAGATGAGCTACCGAGCGGTACCGTAAAGGCGTTTTTACGCGTTAAGAACGTTGAGCAAGAGGTTCGGGAAGCTCTTGGCTGGGAAGGTTCTGAGAAATTCATCTTGCCAATGCTGGGTAGTGTAGTACGAAGGTATGTGTCTCAACGTGCGACCTTGGCATTATAATTGACACCTTGACAGGCTGAAAGACGACTCCACGACCGATTTCGTGGAGACGCTGATAACTACACCCAATGTTCACCAGGACATTCTACGCCGTTTGACGGCTCTTTTACTCGAACGAGCAGTCGCTCCAGAACCCTTGGCTCCCGCCAATCGACTCTTGCACGATATTCTCCAACGTCACCCCACTGCGTACCGCGCAGTTGTTGATGAACTATCTCAAAGAGAGGACGAAGCTCTCAAGGTCAACATTGAGCAGCTGACGATCACGCTCACTATGGTAGGTTCCAGGATAGTGCATGTGCTATTCGATACTTAGCATCATTGATTTAGGGCTATACAACACCAAAAAGCACCTCGGAAAGCATTGATGCTATTGTTGCTTCGAGTAATGCCGACGAGAAGCTAAGAGTGAATGCGGTCAAAACATTACTCGAAAAGGTGTCCGATGCTGATCCTTCTGAAGTGGTATGTCCCGTTGTCCGTGTCCTTACATTCATGTTCTCAACTATTCTTGTGCACAGGATGCACTCCACTCAGCCATCCTATCGCGGATCCAAGACACCAACCAAGCTGTCCTTGAGGCTCTTTACGCAACAAACCCATCTGCACTCCTCAAAATCGCTCTCAAAAACTCTCAATTATACATCGAAAACCTCAACACCACTCTAAGCAGTACTGCCAAGCCCAAACGCGCTATCCTAAAACTACATCTCGGGTTCCTTGCCGACCAATTCCTCTCCAAAACCGACTCGGATAAGGATATTTCGGATGCGTTTCATAGGGTATTCTTCCCGTTCTTATTGTATTCCAAGCCAAGGCAGCATACGGCTGATCTAGTTTGGGATATTCTGGGACAGTGGCTGGGTCGTTTGAAGGGTTCTGTCGTTGTGGGAGAGTTGTTGAATGGGTGTGATGAGGTCAGAAAGGGCCTCTGTGAAGATGATCAAAACGATGGTGATGCGGCTGAGAGGATGGTTAAATTGAATGCACTGTTGACGGCTAAGATCGCAGGTAGGCTTCACACGACGATCTGGAGAGAAGCGTTTCCACTGACTTGTATATCCATAGAAAACATCCTATCTTCCAATATGTTCTCAGAACATCTCACCGAGCTCGTCAAGAAACTTCAGGACTCCAATGCCCACGTTCGGATTTTTGGGTACTTTATTGCTAAGGCTCTACTTAGCCGTATGTCGGGACAACATCAGGTTGATGCGGCGCAGCTCGTTCTGGATACCCTGAATGGAGAGCAGATCACTTCTGTTGACGACTCTGATGACGATGTGCTCGAGGTAGGTGATGGATGTCCTGTTTCATGACCTTGGTCTTACTGTGCATCAACATCCCAGATTGTTGAGAATGCCGGACGTAATATCATCGGGAAGCCTAACGGCAGAAATAGTATGAGCTGGGTACAGTTGTCTGTTCTGAAGACGATCGCAGAGATTGTACAACCGGATGGTGTGGTGGTGGATTTCATCACTTCGTTGCCTAAGGTATGTCACGAAGCTATCCAATGATTACCGATTCATTGATGTTTCTGTAGCGCCATTCTGACGACCGCGGCTATCGATATACCAAGCTCATGCGGAACGTCTACAGATTATCCAACTCGCTCGGGCCGAACCTGAAAAAATGTCTACTCAGCACTCTCTTTGTCACTCTCAAAAGCGATGCCCTGCTTTTCTTCGCTGGCGTATGGCTCTCAGATTCCAGAGAGAAGGATAGCTCAGCTTTGAAGAGATTGGCCTTAAACCATGCACAAACATTCTTAGAGGCCGCAGCAGAGGACAACGAGAATGCGGGTGTCGATTTTCAGACCGTAGTACCCTCTATTCTTGTCGTGCTTCGCGACCACAATGCGGACGTAAGAAAGGCGGCAGTAGCACTGTTGGGCTTGATCAAGAAGACTACGGCGGAAAAGAAGTTTGGAACCGTTTATGCGTTTGACTTGGTCTATGGAAGTAGTGAAAGTGAGTTCTACTCGTATCCTGTGTTTGCTGTTGACCGATTGAGATATCTACTAGATCCTATACAATACTTGTCTCAGGACGAGCTTAGGAAGTACATGTCGGCGCTCATCGACCATGTGGAACATTTCTTGTATGATCCTGATTACATACGAGTTTTCCATACAGACCACCTCAGCAAAGCGAGGGGAGATTCAAAGAAAGAAACTAGGTATGCCTATTTATTCATCTCGAATAAGTGATTGTATTGACATCAAAAACTACAGCTACAAGCACAATGTTCTCTGTTACTTGCTGGCACACGTCAACGCCATGACGCAGCCGTCGGCGCAGTATGCTCTGCTCGACACTGTAGGGGACATCTCCGACAAAGCGAAGGCAGAGACACTGCTGCCGACGATCGAAACATTGGTTTCCGATTCTACGGTAGAAGTCATGTCACAGATCTATGGATCTTATGTGAACGATATTGCTCGATTGGTTGCCTTTTCATTCGACCTGTCGATCAGTCAAGAACTGAACGAGAAGCCTAAACTATGGGAAATCTTTCTGGCCTTAACGCGAGCTTCTGTTACCTCGGGTGTGTATCCTGCTGGCCCCAACCATGAGATTGAATATACTGACGACCTTCCAAAATAGGTTTGATATCTTCCGTGAGATCCACCATTACGGATAAACTAAAGAGCGGTCTATTCTCAAAGCTAAAACGGGAAAAGAAAGTGGAACTTTGCTTGGCGTTAGTCGAGCAGAGTATTGACGAAGATACCACCGTTGTGGGTCGTTTTTCGTTCCTGCACCGTCGTGGATTCAGCTAAACTTGCTCTAGCATACATATGTGAAGTCTCTTCTTTCGTCGATACTGGATGAAGCCGTCGTGATCACTCAGTTATTGGATGCGCTACGATCTGGGATTCTTGATGGTGGTTCTCGGGCAATAAAGAGAGCAAAAGTAGACGAGTAAGTCTAGTTCTTTTATCTCTATTACGATGCTCTCTTACACCGTAAATTAGCGCACCGGACGACGTGATGTTGCGATTAGGTCTTGTAGCAGAAGTGCTAGGCTCGATGCAGTTGCCAGGCTCTTTTGACCTCATATCTCACCTTCTGGAAACCCTGAGCAAAGTCATGCAATCCACGAATGCGATTCGGGCAGACGCGATTTTTATTGAGCAATCCCTGATGTCAGCTGTAGACAACGCGGCAGGCAAAGTAAAGGTAAGAGGCACCTGGCCTTTGTCAATTTCATGCTCTCAGTACCGAAAACAGGAGATTCCCAACCTGGCGCCGAATGCTATCAGACTAGATGTACTTGTCGAGCTCATCCGCAGTAAGCTCTTTTTCATTGTTACTCGAGACTTGACATACTCACTTGATTTGAGTTACTGATAATCCCCAGACGTTCCATCAGGCTTTGCTTTTGATAGCAAATCTGGCGCGCTTAGCACCTGAGTCTGTGCTTCACAACATCATGCCTGTGTTCACCTTCATGGGCTCGAACATTTTCCACCGTGATGATGCTTATAGCTTTGCGGTTGTCCAGAAGGCAAGTCGCTCGACTGTTAATTGGTTCACAAAGCTGATACAATTGATGCCAGACCGTGGACAGCATTGTGCCAGTCATGGTTTCGTCATTGAAGCGAAGTCATACTTCTCGCCTGGAGCTTTACATCGCTTCGAGGGACTTTCTTCGTGTCTTCACCGACGCTGCAAACCACATACCCAGGCACCGACGAACAAAGTATAATTTCTTGATTTCCCCAGTATAGCATTATTGACTTTTCTTTTCAGCTTTTTTGCACACCTTGTTGACGTACTGGGCCCTGCTGACTTCCTAGCGCCCATTTGTTTATTATTGATTGAAAAATCGACGAACAAGATCATTCGTCAAAACGCTGAAGAAGTTTTATCAGTACTTGCATTGCCCATCTCCCTTCTTCATCACTATTCGCCGTCTTTACAAATCTCGGTAAGTCTCGCACTGGCCGTCCCTTTGACGAGTTTATGCTGAATATCAAAAAGGCCCTAGTTGAGATGATTCGGGAAAGTGAACGTTTGGCTGACCGGGCGAGTGGCGATACATCCCAGGCTACACTTCTCGACGATTCACTGTAAGTCCACATCTATAATCTAGTACTTCGAGACTCATTATCGGTGCAGATCTGAAGAACATTCACTATCCCCCTCAGTAGTATACAGACGACGTTCTCAGGCTATTATCACCTTCTCAGCGTATTCTGCTAAGTCCTTCCCCAGCGAGATGATCACTGAGGATGGTGGTACTCTCAGCGACCTTGTCGCTTTGCTCATCTCTTTGGCAACGAAGAAAGGCGGTTCTCATCCAGAAGCCGGTATCGACGACGTCAACAAAACTGCACGCTTCGCAATGGACAAACTGTTGTCCGTCGTGTCAGCCACTGATTATATCGCTGCCGTTTTATCCATGCTGTCCTCCGGTGACCAATTGGTGCGTAGTCTCTTCGAAGCAGGATAATCAAAGCTGATTTTGGCCATAGGTTCAGACAGGTGCCTTAGATCTTTTGAGTTCGCGGTTGCCAAGAGTGTCTGGGACAGTTCGACAAGCTGCGACAACTTCTGTCACCCAGATTATTGAGACTGTGAAGAAACTTTTTTCTCAAAATCCCCCAAAATCATTCTCTATCTCTGCTTTCAACGCGATCAGAGCCGTTGGGATGACAATGAATGCAGGAGAAGAGAGCTGTGTGACAAGTCTCGTGCCCACAATGCTTGTCGCAACACGTGACCGTGCCTTGGCTGTTGCTGCCATGTCTGCTTTGGCATCTCTCCCGTTGAGTGTTCCTTGTCAAAGGTTGTGAAGATTGCTCATCCGCGTCTAGAGAGAAGCTTGGCCCGCGTTTTATTCCTTTCTTCCGGGACACTGTCACCCAAGCAGTAGCTGGTTTACGAAGCGGTGAAGATGGTAAGTCATGTTGGTATATTGTACCCTATATGTCTGAATTTCTGCTAGTTCTGATTAGGCAGTCGGCATCTCTCCTACAAGGCCTTCTTGTGTCAATCCCCACGTTTTGGAGTGCGAACGAGATCTGTCAGGTCTTCAAAGTCTTCCTGGATTTCTCTGCGCAAACCCAGCAGCTCCACGCTGATGTTGTGTCCCTTGTTAAAGCAATCACCAAGAAATCTCCCGCCAAAGTATTGCTCCCCGCCGTTTGTGATATGTGGATGGGCGTCGGGACCGTACCTCAAACGGTAATAGAATTGCAATGTCCGCTCAATCGTACCTCTAACGGCGTACCTACAGGATGCACTCAAAGGCTATCTTGATATTCTCAAGCGATCAATTCGGAATGCAGCTAGGGCAACTGTCCAAGAAAATCTTAAGCAGTTATTCAATGTCTTTGTTGGCGCCTTTGAGGTAATCAAGAGTCAAGACGTCACGAAAGGCAATGTATGTTATACATCGTTTAGTCTTTCTCAGCGTCTCAGACCTCAGACTTCATACAGGCGAAGGAACAAGCCATATCCGCTTTTATCGAGTTGGTAATCAAGTTAAATGAGCCGACATTCAGACCTCTCTTCCGTCGCCTCCATGATTGGTCGTTCGTTGGTGACAACGGTGAGCATAAACTAACACCTTCCTGTCCCGTACTTAGCGATGTACTCTTTAGATTTGGCTAGGAAAGTCACATTCTGTCAGCTATACAGCGGTCTCTTGGACTACTTCAAGGTACCATGTCTCACATCGCAACATCAGCCTATGCTAATTTGATCCTCTTGTAGAACTTGATGAATCCTTACATGGCCATGTTGATGACACCCTTGCTGGGGATTCTCAAGGATTACATCAACTCTGAAACAGATAGCAGAGAGCTTCTTGTAGCAGTGTTGGAGACACTTGGAAAGAGCATCAGCTGCGATGACGGAGGTACCAAGTTTCAAACTCTTATGCTCTAGTATCCGTTCTCAACATCTTATAGGGTTTTGGAGAGATGAGAAGCTACGGCAATTGACGCCCTCGCTCATCAGCTTAATTCCTGTTTGTGTGAGACTGGACGTGACGGAAGCCAAGGTCCTTCTCCGAGAAACGTTATCATCTGCGGTTGAGCACGTCACAGATGATACTTTACTTAAATCTGTCAACTTGGATATCCTGATGCACACCAGATCAGAGGATGCTGGAACTCGAATCTTCGCCCTGTCCGTTTCGGAATCACTCTGGAAAACACACGGTGGAAAACTGCTCGGTAAATATCCCAATAATGAATCTAATATAATACATCTGACGAGGCGCCCAGGTTTCGTGGCTGAGACGGCAACGTTCATTGCGGAATGCTGCGAAGATGAACATGATACGGTAGCACGGGAGTCCTTTAAACTGAAAGATGCAGTGGAAAGCGTAGCAGGAAGTATAAATGGAATATAAATCAATAATATTAGATGCAATCGGGTATATGTTTCCTATATCATGAATCGTGATCTTCTCTCTGTTGAATGACTTGTTCAATGGCCGTGCATTGTTGTAGAAGTTGGATGATGACGGGACGCCCGCATGAATTTTTAACGAATGGATTCTATGGAAAATAGTGAGCGAGTTCCTGCGGAAGAAGCATCGAAGTATCCATACCTTGGTAAGCTGACTGGCATCTGGGCGAGAAGAAAAGGGTTCGGAGCATAAGCGAAGGAAGTCGTGAAATGCGGGGGAGTAGAGCTGTGGTTTATCCAAAGGAGGCCATCTCTCTGCGGGGCTGGCTGTTTCCGAGTCTGCAAAGGGCGGTCTTGCTTGAGCCATTTCCCAGACAGTTGCGCCCAATGACCACACGTCGACCTTGAGTGCGTTGTAAGGGCCACTATCCGAACATAATGAGCTTCCGGAATAACCGACAAGGTAATAGACTCACATTCGAATTTCGGGTGCCTGTGAAACACGGTCGGAAAACTAAGATGCCAGGTACTGAGAGATCTAGAGGAAAACTCACCTGCCAGTATAATACGCCTACTGGGTCAAAGGCCATTGGACTCTCACGGGGCAGCTTGATAGCATTCGAAAAGTCGGCTGTACACGTTGTCAATCATCCGACAGGAGCTAGCGGCAACAATACGCACTCAGTTTTAGATAGCCATGTCTGTCGAGGAGTAGGTTGTCTGAACGAACATCTCTATGGGCGATGTTGTGACTGCGCAAAAAAGTCAAGGCCTCGGCGATCTGGGTATCACGGGGAGTCAGTGAAAGAACCATGTGATAGACGAACAACTCACATCGCTGGTGAACCTCGCGATCATACGCTCTTGCAACATCAACCCTTCATCTATTAGTTCAATTACATCTGCCAAACTTCTCTCCATGAGCTCCATTCTGATCCACAACGAATCCTCGACCACGTCAACATATAGAGCGTCCATCGTAAGAATGTTGGGATGCGAGATGCCTTTCAAGAGAACCAACTCTCTCCGCAAGTCATCCAGCTTCGTGGATCCTGTTGGCATGATCGCCACACACTTGATGGCGACGAGGCTTGTGACACCACGCATCTGATTATCGGCATCCTGTGCCTTGAGGAGGGGAGGGAGTTTGAGCTTGTGAAGGTTGCCTGTATCTGTGATCTTGGCAGCGAATACGGAGCCACTTTCGCCTTCTGCTATCTCTTGGAGGTCACTGTAGTACTCCCTCGGGTCAACTTGTTCATCGATGAACTCCTCTAGAGGTTTCAAAACCTCTGAGACCCACCCGGGATACCGCTGTGCTGGTGTTATTGGCGTAATGGCAGACTGCATCGCAGCGGTAACTGGACCGACTTGTACAGGTGCATTGCTAATGACAATTGTTGGTCGAGGTGGTGCAGCTATGTTGTTTCCGTGCGAGATTGTGTGGCCACTGCTCAGCACGTCATCCTCGGGGTCGTAGTCGTCGTCATCAGGTAGGACTTGGCCGTCATGTTCTTTATCCTCTTTGTCCACGCCACCAAAGGTATCAGTAGCAGAGGTCAGGAGATGGCGATAGTCTTGTACACCGCGGTCGAAATCAGTCTTTCCTGGAACTGGACTTTCCAGGTAATAGACTAATCCATCGTCGTCCTCGTTGTCTGTCTCAGTGGTTGGAGACAACTGAGATACCGAAGAACCGCTCAACCGTGAAGAAACTTCAGAAGACACACCAGACGACACCGCTGACCCTTCTTCGCTTCCGAAATTAGAGCTTTGCGGTGACGCAGGGTGCTTCAAACTGGCTGCCGGAGATTTTGACCTCGTTACTGGGAATTCAGATATCGTCGGGGACAGGGTAGGTGGTGGTTGTGGTAACGGTAATGGTGGTGGCGGCCGTGGTGATGATTCCTTTCGATGAGCAGCTGAGGCTCTGACGGTAGAAGAACGTTCCACCGATCCGTCGGCATCCGCCTTCCCGGTGTTCGTCTTCGTCGCTGCGATGTTCCGGACAGTCAACGTAGAAACAGTTGACGTACTGCTGCGGCTCGAGTTGCGATTTGACTTTGACTTTCCACCAGTGGTCAGCATGTTATCGTCCTCTTCTTCCTCGACGTCCACATTTTCGCCTCTCCAACCATCCTCATGACTCTGCCTGCCCGACTCCCAAGCACTCCTCATTTTCTCTCGATCCTGTATCCTGTACGCGCTAATCCTATTACCCTCGTTCCCTGCAGGATCCACCTTTCCATTACCGCCAGCGTGTCCATTGGTGTTTCCAAATCCAGGACTGAATGGAATCGTTGGACTATGTGTCTCGCTGAGCGCAGGACTATGACTACGCTGCATAAGACCACCGATGGGCTTCCCTTGCGCCCTACCTCGCACACTCGGTGGACTCAATTTCCCTCGATCCAGATCTTGCTCATACTCATACTCATCAAGCCGTATTCCAACCATACCCGCAATTTCATCAAACAGTCCGGCTCTTGGCGAAGGTGAGGTGATAGAGGGAGCATACTCTGACACCATATTGGGTGATACAGGGAATGTCTGCCGTTCATCGTGCTCGACACTGAGGGTACCATGACCTTCACTGCTACCTGCAAAGTTCCATAATGATCGGTTTGGGGATGGCGGACTGGCATTGGTTGCAAAAGTGGCAGCTGAGGGTGACAGTGAAGGTTGTGGCGATGTGTTGAAAGATGTGGTTGAAGGAGAAGCGGTGGATAGCGGTGAGTCGTTTGCGATAACATGGACTCGTGGAGGAAGACCTGGTACCGGGGCAGGGGGTTTTGGTCGAGGACGATCGAGAACTGAACGATAAACAGGCTCCTCTTGGGAAGGCTTGATAGTATCTCTACTCGTACTAGGGTTGAGTGGCGAGCTTCCTGAACTCGATAAACCCGAACGTGTTGGCGGTGATGATGACGACGGAATGGATGATGATTTATATGTCGACGTGAAACTTCCATTCTCCTTCCTAGAGGACCCATCCTTGGAAGGACTTGTAGACGGAATGGAACCCAATAAATTTTCACTCCAAGAATCGAGACCTAGATCGAGGTTCAAACTGAGATTGAGCGCGGAACCCAACTCATTACTGAAGTTTCTCTTGGATCTCCTTTTACTTGCCCTGCTCGACGTGTTTGTGCTCGTAGATCTCTTTGGGCTGCCTTCGCTGCTATTATTGCTCCGCATACTCTGCTGCGAAGCAGACGAATTAGAATACTGATGTTTGAAGGGAGGTCTTTGAGATGGCGAATCCGACTGAGAGCGTGCAACCCGTGAAGGAGATGACTGGGAGTGAGAAGAGGAACCGGATCGCGTCGAGTCCGTGCTACCTTGCGTGTGATGTCGCCTAGCAGAAGCACCTCTTTGCTTTGGCGTATCTTTCTCCGAGTCTGGTTTCTCGACGGGATAACCATTCGAACCTAGCTGCATGGACTGCTGGTGTATGCCGTTCGCAGCCGAGTATGAAGGTGGCGGACTCTGCATCTGCGGCGGTGTCTGTGCGTTGGCAACAAAGTACCGTCTCTGTGGCGGCGTAGTCGGTCTTGAGCCTGGCGAATTTGATTGAGACCCTTGCTGCGCGATGTTACCGACAGCAGTGGGGACATAGGGCTGCGTCCTGGGACTATCTTTCCTGCTCTTCAGACTAGGATTGCGGCTCGGCTGCCTGCTCGTGTTACTCCCACTTCGATCTCGACTATGCCCTGCTCCGCTGGTCATCCCTTCGTCCAAACTTCCTTGTACTGCCACTACATTAGACCGTAGCCTGCTACCTTCCCCAGTCGGTATTGTGACCGATAGTGCGACCGAAGACGCCGAATTATTCCTCGATCTTTCCGTACGCATCATTGGTTGCTGTTGGCTCAGGTTCGGACTTTGGCTCGGAGAGAAGCCGCGCGCCGCAACGATCGTCTGCCTCAATGATGTATCAGAGTACTGACGGGGAAGAGATGTTGACCGTGGCACTGGGTGAGTCAAGACAGGTGATATGCCTCCCGTGCTCCCGTTCGAAGAAGTTGCGGTCCCTGGTCTTTGCAACGAGGAAGCAGCCGCGCTACTCGCTATCGACATTGCTGCAGGTGATCTGGGTCTGTCGCTCCCGTATTGGTAGTATGGACTGCCGTAGTCATTGCCAGGAGTCAAAGTTCCAGCTTGTTTCCGAGCCAAAATAGCAGAGATTTCTTCATCAGTGAATCCTGCTTTTGTCAGGGAAACCGTCCATGATGGGGGCATGCCTGCCAATCTGATGCGTCAATTAGACCGAGTGTCTGGCAAATGAAAGATAGATAAGGAAGCGCACCCATCGTCAACGTGAATATTATGCTAAGAGTAAAAATGATCAGCTTTTGTTCTCTGATATACACAAGCAATACACACCTGAAAATTATAAGGGGTCGATATGTTCTCGTCCTCTCCATTCGACTGCAAGGACATTTGATCGTCAACACTATTGCTCCTTATGCTAGGCGACTTGGTGCCACGTCTGAAAGGGAAAAAGCCAGACTTTTTCTGTTGAGGCTGTTTCGGTAGTGGAGGTGGTGGTTGATTCGTCACAATCGTATCTGACGGCGAAGAGACGAACGATGCAGATGACGACGACAAGGACAATGTCGAGCTTGTAGCATTTAACGGTGGTCGTGTGGGATGTTCGCTTGGAGCGTAATGCGAATGTGACGACCCAATGACTGTTGTTGATGCAGCATACGCTGTACCAATGGAATGGGGCGTGACGGGGGTAGCTGGCATGGATTCCTGGGGGTAATGAAGGGACACCAAAGAGCGATTTCTGAGGTAAAAGGGGTCTTTCGGAGGAGGGGGAGGTGGCTTGAGACTATCCTTCTCTCTCGAGAATTTGCCAAAAACCTTGAGCGAGGAGAAACGTGAAGACTTTGACGATGATGCACTAGCACCTGGGTAGTTATCGGAGAATGCCATTGTGAATTTACTGGGATCCTCGGCGCATCAGTGAGATTCCGAAATCTATTCTCGGGAAGGGAGACGGTTCTGAGAAGGTGAAGGGGTAGTAATGAATGATAATGTGTGGGGGTAGAGACTAGAGATGGTCGCCAGAGAAAGAGATTCCAATGAGCTGCTCACTGTCTAGCACAATGAGCACGATGCCTTGCTCGTCGTCGTCGAGGTTGAGGTCCAAGAAATAGAGCAAGGGGCAGACCCTGGCAGAACCTTGTAAAGTTTCAACACCAAATTCGTGTGTCACGTAAGTCACTTTCGTGACAGCGCCTGTGACACATCGCGCCGGTGAATGTCACACACGGGAAAAATTCTCCTTTTGACCACTTCTACCCAGTGTTCAATATTCTCTATCATAGCACCGTCCAATCCTCAAGCCATGCGCACCCGCAAAGAGACAATTTATTGCCACCAGAGTCTCTCGTCATATCATGCCGTCTCTAACCAGGTTCCCTACATCTGGGTCCTCATCCTCAACATTGTTGCAGTGCTTCGTCAAGTTTTCATCACTCAGTAGTATCTCGGCCACCAGCCCGTATGATGATCTGCTCCAAGGTGTTTTCGAGCTGTCTCCCAAACATTCCTTTCATTTTTCTACTAGATGAATTCCGCACGTCAAACTCAAATATTGCAATGCAATATGCACAGGGATCAAAATCGGTTTGATCCAGGGATCTAGGACTTGCCGGATCGACAGAATATATCTCCGGGTAGCGCTCGGAAACACATCCCCTCAAACTGCCTTGCATGCGTAAGGTCTATGGAAACTCATCATGACAGATGATATCAAGACTATAATTATGGTGTCAGGTCTTCGATAATTGCTATCTCCCGCTTTTTGGGCTCACCTGTTATGGTTCCATCGCTGCATAATCCCCGTCTATCATATAATAAAGTTGGAAAACAAAGTGAAAGGTGAAAGGTACGCGAAAAACGGGCCTTCGGCAAACCTCATTCTCAGGTGGAAAGGTACACTGATTCTGGATCCCTCTCGTCACCCAAGCTAATAGTCAGGTCAATCCGATAATAGGAAAGGAACGAGAAGCTTGTTTGCCAATTTCAGACGTCGTCGTCTTTACTCGAAGCACATATAAAAAGGTGTAAGGCTATGTAAAGTCGACCTTGTTCATGCATCGAATGCGAACTCGCATCCGGGCCCTCCGCGCAACGTCACTTCACTTCTCGGTCTCTGTTGGTCGGAAACCGAGTGCGACTGGTCTCCATCATAGTTTACGATGGCCCAAGGTTGTCGGGCGCAGTTGATTGTTGACGTTTGATGGTCCATAGTGGCCTCTTGAAAGAGTCTCAGTATGTAAGTCGTAGGCTTCTTGGAATCTTTACCGTGACATTCACACACCCTTGAACAAGACAAGCATACCGTAGAGTCCCTGCACCGCTACTTTGCAGTCAAGCTTCACTGTGTCGCGTTCGCTTTCGTTCTCGAAGATAAATCTCGTGCTCATACGAGCGAGGCGTTCAGAACTTCAGAACTTCAGACCGCAGACAATTCCATCACAGATTGAAATTCATCGACATCGACTGTGACTCTTGTTACAACATTCGTGTCGGTGGAATTAAAATTATTTTCCGTCGCACCACAAGATATCAGCTGGCTGGAGTACTGCTGGCAATAACGTCCCTCATCATTGACATTTCTCATCCTTCTTCCTCCCTGGCGTTCTTCTGTCTTACAACTTCCTTCTAAATCACAATCCCATCGCAACTATCATCGGTTCCACTTCGCGTACAACGAAAGCACCTAGCCTTATCTGCTAGCCGCCACCGCCGTGTCGGGCCATGGGGCAAACCCATGATGGCCTTTTTTGTTAGCCGATGAAAATTTCCCAAATTTGGAAAACTAGGTTCGCGTCGCGAATCGTTCGATGTTTTCACCCAACGAAATATATATCGGTCGGTCTGTCAATGAACGCTTGACGACGACTTGTTTGCTGTCCACCCACTCATCACCCCTTTCCCCCCAACAGCTTCCCCGATCCCGATGCCCAAGCTCACAAAAATCACTTCCTGGCAAGGAACGACACGGACACAGCATAGCCACCACTCCTACTCAAAACTCGACTCGGTTGCTTTTAGTGGGGAAAGGGATGATGATATAGCTCAGGCTGCGACTTCATCTTGCAGTCCCGGGCGCTCCGAATGTGTCAATGAAGATGATCACAGACGCAAAAGTTCAGACAGCGCTGGCCGTTCAAAACGACGCACTGCCGCTGCAGCTGGCACTAGCCCGAGCCCGAAATTTGGGTTTTCCCGGTTCAGAAAACCATCGAGTTACGATGAATCATGCCCCCTCACCACCGAACAGCCTAACGCAGCTACCTATTCATCTTCATCTTCCTCGTCGTCATCGTCACCATTCCCTGCGGGATGTTCCCATCCACAATCTTCGTCGTCATGCAAGTCGACCCGGAAAGTCTTCCGTCAGATTCGATACGTCCTTTCTCGACCTCTGAAGAAGGTCAAATCGCATATAAAAGACTCGGTGGAGGAGCTCTACTTCCAGACTCGTAGGACGTGTCGCGGGATAAAGTCAAAGTGCCGGACAGGTCTGGTCGCGCAGATAGCGCAAGTGTTGTTAGTCCCGTGGCAAGCTGTGCGAGGGATATTATGGGTTCTGTTGCGTGAGTGCCCGTGCGTCATCTGTACTCGATAGCATCATTTTGACCTGGTCTCCGTATAGTTATCTGCCTAGAAGTAGCGGAGATTCTGCTGAGCATTGTTTGTACGCCCAGCCTCATATTGTTGCGCTGTTTCCGAATGCTGATCTTCCTCCCGTTACGCAGTTGCTATACTTTACAAAACGCTCAAGATGGTTGTAACCACACTACTTGTGCCGGTAATCAGTTGAGTACCCTTGTCATCCAATGAAATTCGTCAGGAATTGACATTTCATTTTTAGTTGTTGCTGCGATCATCAACGCTTTCCGTTGAGCTCGAAATGCGGCTGTTGGGTTTTTTCGTTCTTAGATTCCTTTTGGTTAATTACTTTTTTACGATGGCATTTTACGAGTTATAACGAGTCATGCCTGTCCGCTCTTTATATGTTTATATCCAGTATCGTAGTTTGTACATACTACCCTTAGTTAGTTGCGTGGAATGATATGCAATATGCCAATAACCAGCGCAGTATTGATACCATCGTATGGGAACACCGACGGGACCGCAGCTAGAACTTGATCTATACTAAACACACTGTGGCTCCCCGTGAGTGAAAGAAGCCTATCTAAGGCTCTAAATACAGGATTAACCATCGAACTAGAATACATATGCCGTGCGAATGAGTAGTGGTGTATGTGTATGTGTGTCTGAAAATGCTATCTGTGTCCATGATGACCCCGTCCCTCTGCCTCAACCTCTGAACCTGAGAACAACCCGAGAAAGCGACGCATCGCACTCGAAAGACCGAGCTCCCCGTGCGCAGGACGATTGAATAGGCACCGCGTGGCGTGGTGCTACCAAGAAACTCGAGCTAACTGCGGAGTGATGTTCCTTCCCAAAAATTTAAATTATTCATCAAGCTCCGGTATCGTGTCAAGGTTCGGATTCGTCCAGCGCGATCGTCTTCGACGTCTGGTACTACTCTGCGATTTCGTTGTGATAGGGGTTGTGTATGAGGATATGTGTGGTGTGGGGTATCGTTTTGGCTGCGAAAGGGGTATCGGTGTAATGTGAGGTGCGGAAAGGAAATTATCCGCCAAATCGAATTCGAGATCGTCTTCGCCTTCGACCAGGATATGAGGCTCGTAGTGGTGCTTGCGATGTTTCCTGCTTCTGCTTCTGTCCCTGCTGCTACCCCTGCTGCCAGCCGCCATCTGGGTCAAGGAGATCATGAGGGCGCTGTTCTCGACTTGACTCTGTACCCAGCTCGCTATCCGGGATGTATCCCTCTCCTTTTCAGAGTCCAAGAATTTACGTCGCGCTCGACGCTGAGACGAGGTCTCGATATATGGTGGTTGTCGGGAAGATGAAATGTAGGGGTCCATGAGTGTTATTGAAGATGTAGAGTCTCGGGAGTCCACTAATATAGCAGACGAAG
Organism: Paramarasmius palmivorus; assembly: GCA_037176845.1. Classification (NCBI taxonomy): domain Eukaryota; kingdom Fungi; phylum Basidiomycota; class Agaricomycetes; order Agaricales; family Marasmiaceae; genus Paramarasmius; species Paramarasmius palmivorus. Next base: position 523,155 of record JAYKXP010000025.1, on the reverse strand, counting down.
ATGCCTCGAAATAGTTCATAACCACAGCGGCTTTTTGCTGTCTGCTGTAGAAAGCGCGTAGAAGTAAGAAAGGGATGTTTAGGACAGGCTGTCGACCAAATTCATTTTTATCATGACGGGATGCTGCGGACGCGGCACAGTAGAGCTGAACTGTTTTGACCGAATAAAACACGATTCGGACTGCGGAGCGCTGCCGGAGTGGGGCTTACCGAGATCCGATTCGACGGTTGCATGATTTTGTCGCAGCAAGCTGAAGCTCAAGCGGGCCATTTTTGACAGCCTACGGCGCTTCGCAGCTTTGTAAATGTGGCTTACTGTGGTCGAAGTTTAACCTAATTCACCTGATCGGTGTGGTCGGAACCATTTGCAAGTGACTGGGCATTCATATATTCATATGAGCATCCTCTTGAACTGTCGACAGTAAGTACCAAACAGCTCGCAGTCTCCGATATACAAGTATGTACTGACTGAGCGTGTCAACCACCACCCAAAGAAGAATACCCTGACCGAAGCTACCCATCCCCGTCGACATGACGTCGACTTCGTGTTGTGGAGCACGATGAAAGCACTAATGCTTCGAGGGACGACATGTTCAGGTGAGCACCTCGCAAGCAGTAGAAGGCTATCTTCCTCCTTTCTTGCCGCGAGAAACCTTCGGGAACTCCAACGGTGCCGTCAAAACTGCCATTTTGGTATCCTGTAAGGATTTTGATAGGCCCAATTTGGCGAGCTGGGTGTCGCTCAACTTTTTGATCTTGCAGCCTGAGGAGGACGATATAAATGGGAACACAAGATATAGCGTTCGGAGGATGCACATACCCAAGTTCTTGAAAAGCTCGTTCACTCTGCAAGAAAACGTTATTGTCATTGCAGCCAGCCCGTGTTGAGAATTACATACCTTGTTGCGGCAAGCGACAGATCTTTTGCGATGACCTCTGGGTTGGAGCTGTAGCCATCTGCCCTGAGACACAGAGCGAGCATGTATGACAGCAATTTTGTTTCCATTCCCGATGTTAGTGTGTGTCTAAGCCAAAATGTCAGAGATACCTTAGCAGAAATATAGTAAATGACACACGTCGCAGATGAATCTCTCGTTGTCTCGGTGAATCTAGACAACAGACCATCCACAATTATTGTTGGAACACGATTCATCTTTTGATGAATACTGTCTTTTGACATGCCTTTGCGGCCTAGTACCCAACGCAGTTGGAAGAGTGCAGAAACGTAGTATACCACTTTCCTGTCGAACCAATCAGGCACCAGCTTCGGGAAGATAGACATTGTCGTACCATGTCTTTCTCGCTGCTTTGGGGCTGCTAATGTTCTCCAGTGCCTTTAGGTGACTCTGAATCCACTCGGGACGTGCCATTGGAAGTAAACTAGCCATCTCTTTCAGCGTTTTCGTGTTGTCAAACTCTGAGGTACTGATGACCTTCCACTCGGCCTCCGGAATGATATTGTGAAGAGGATACACCTCGGCCGGATCGTCAGTCCTATCATTAAACCGTGGTATGGGGCGATTGCTATCTTCAATTTCCTTTGCCTCCTCTATTCACGCAGTTAATAAAGTCAACCCTGCAATCGGTCGAGAATGACGCACCTGTAGTCATCAAATTTTCAGCACCCTTTTCGATACCGCTCATAACATGCTGCATGACACCCTGCATAGCACCGACATCGACGCGATTTCTTTCCTCTGCTCGAATAGCCGCTTTTGCCTTTTTGGTTCCAAAGGTTTCTCCAAGAGCATTCCTCGCTTCGCGATAGGCTAGCGAAGTGGATTGAGATTCATCTGGATTAGCTTTGAGGGCCTTCACAGTTCGTGTAAGGATGTGTGGTGTTTTCGATTCGGGAAGTAAGGTTAAAGATGACGTTTTACGATTGTGAACGGCTAACATGTATCTGCGTATTGGAGTCAACTGAAAGCCTCATCGTTTGATGAAGTAACTCACCGGCATCCTGAAGAAGCAGCACGTTGAGACTCCACAAAATGCGACACAAACTCGACGTCTGGTGTTTCTCCTACCACATCCATTCTTCCTTCCTTGACTTGTCCATCAGGCGCGTAACATTTGAAAACCGTAGAATTTGGTGCTTGGAGTGCAGGAAAGCTCACTAAAAATGTATGGAGAGAATCAGTTTTCCGAGATCTAAAAAGGGCCCCGGTCACTCACCTAGAAGAGGTCCGAGAGCGCCAGCTTTTGAAGATTCTGCTACTTTGACCGATACACCATCCCGTTCTGGAGAGACCTCGCGTTTTCTTTTCTTTGAATTACTCGTATTGACTGAAGGCATCGGCAGAGTCTGATACTGCAAAGTGGTGGTCGTGGTATGAGATCAAGCAGTGTCAGAAAATTTCCGCTGTTCGGTCGCAAACCTGTCTCCTCCCTGTCTCTCCTTGTACCCACACGCAAATGTATTGCTAAAGGGCCCAAACTCTCGCAACCTAAAGCCTTATTTTAACTTATATCTTTTTTCTGGTTTTCATAGAGTCTTCCAAAGTCGACTGCCGTCGCTGACGGAGCCATATTCTCCTTGGAGCTGTGCAAGGACCTTTTGTAACGGCGCCATGTCGCAGACATATGTGGACAATTATTCTTCAACAACGACCACGACAACGACGACAGTGAAGAAGAGTAACAGTCCACCGCTTGCAGCAAGTAGCAGTCGACATTCTCAGGCGGAACCGTCATCAGTCACAAAATCCGACCTCAAACCCGAACCTGACCTTCCACTTGACTTCTGCTTGTCACCAAGCACCACAAGGCCCATGTCCGTCAAGCAAGAGTCACCGTCAGTATCGCGCTCACAATCTCCGTCTACGACAGATGTGAAACCCGTGAAGAAGGAGGAGGAGGGCTATGGGTCACCCATGTTGGACGACATGAATGCTTCAGCCAGTGGCTCCTCGTCAAAACGGCCGTCGCCACCAGCAGGAGCCTCTTCATCATCACGAAAAGCAGTAGCATCAGCTCCTCAGCTCATAGGTCATCTCCCTGTAGCTCGGGAGGAGGCTTTGGCCTCGTTTACTGAAATGCCTGATAATTGGTATCAGTACAAGTCATTAGGTCGCTCAAGAGAGCTCTTGGAGAGTATGACCTGTGATTGTGTCTTTGACCCAGGTTGGTAGTGTCTTACGACGTAGAGGTAGTTTTCTTGGTCGTTTTTTTCGTCCTGTAGCTATTATAGCGTTCCCTTTTCGTTCATCTTGGTCCAAGAGCTGTATCTGACTGCATTTTGCCTCACACAGATTCCGATGACCCTGAAGTTGCCTGCGGGCATTCTTCAGACTGTATAAATCGTCTGACCCAAGTTGAATGTCTACCAGGGGACTGCCGGTGTGGTGACTACTGTCAAAATCAACGGTATCTATCACCCCCTCCTCTCATATTGGTGTCATGTTATTGAAATCCCCCTTTACAGCTTTCAAAACAAGCAATACGCGGCAATTGAGATTGTAAAGACTGAAATGAAGGGTTATGGGCTAAGAATCGAGAGTGATATTCCAAAGTGCGTGGCCTTTAGTCGTATGAGGAGCAGCAACTCACCTATCAATAGAGACACCTTTATCTACGAATACGTCGGCGATGTCGTGAACAACCAGTCATTCAAGAAACGCATGCGCGATTATGCAAACGAAGGCATTCAACACTTCTATTTCATGATGCTCCAGAAAGACGAGTTCATCGACGCGACCAAGAACGGGGGTATAGGCCGATTCGCCAACCACAGCTGTAATCCCAACTGCTACGTCGCAAAATGGACAATCGGTAACACGGTTCGGATGGGGATATTCTCCAAACGGAATATCAAGAAGCACGAAGAATTGACGTTCAACTACAACGTCGACCGTTATGGGTACGGACCTCCGGGCACTATGTCGGCCAGACACTCATATATTATCATAGACATCAAGCACAGACGTGTTACTGTGGAGAACCCAATTGCGTTGGCTTCATCGGTGGAAAGACACAGACCGACGTTTCAACAATGGATGACCTCTATCTAGATGGTCAGTTTTCACACCCTGTTCCTGACCATCATTGCTAATTGCTATGTAGCTCTTGGTATTACCGACGACGCTGATGTTATGGTGCTGAAGGGAACCAAGAAGAAGAAGGGCAAAAAGATTGACGACCCAGATTTCATGGTATGTTGGCGGTGTATAACGCATACAAGTGACTGGTACTCAATTACATGGGATACAGCCTCAGATGAAGCCTATTGTAGAGAAGGAGGTACCCAAGGTTGTCCAAGCCTTGCGTCAAGTACAAAGCAAGAAAGTGCTTTCAAAACTGCTTACACGTATCAAGGTGAGGATTACCTATATTACCCGATTAATACTCATCAGTGATACCTTATACAGATTACGGAGGATGGCGCCGCATTGCGACAAATCATGCGCTTGCGTGGTTTTAGTATCATGAAGAACATCTTGGAAGATTATGCCGAAGAATTAGATCTCGTTGCGCTGGTTTGTCTACCAAACTTTCCACACGACCCCTCTTATAAGTTATGTCTTACGCAGGCCTTGCAATCCATGGTACCCTGGCCTTTGGTCGTCCGCAATAAGGTCGAAGATTCACAGATTATGATTCCCGTCGAAAAGTTCACAGAATCTACTGATGAAGCTGTCAAAGCATGTGCTATCAAGGTTCGTACCTCATTATACCTTATTTGTTTCCGCCACTTGACATCTTTTTAGCTCAAGGAACACTGGCAGACACTCGACGTGGCTTACCGAATACCCAAACGCACAGCACCGGTAAGTACTGATTCGCCCCTGCCTACTGACAAGGCATCTGACATGTACTTCAGAGTCCTCCTCCATCTCCGCCCCGGATAAGCTTTGACCCTCCTGCAGAGGCCAAGCGCTCTCGGTTTATCGATGCAGACGACCAGAGAAACAGAATCATAATGGCCGCGAGGTTGAAGAAGCGTCACAACCACTCGTCAGGATCCTTCCCCCGTAAACGAACGCCTGAACCAGAACGTTCTCCTACGCCACAGACGCCGAAAGGACCTTCAATTTGGGAATTGAACTTGGAGAAGCAAAAACAAACCAATGCTGCGATCAATAGTATCATTGCAGCTGCAGCCGAGGAGCGAGCTGCTGCTGAGGCCGCTGCTGAGGAACGAGCAAGAATTGCCGCCGAAGAAGCTGCAGCTGATGCGGAAAAGCAGAAGAAAGACAAGGACAAGGACAAGGACAGGCACGGAGATCGGAAGAAAAGCTCTCAGAGTTCCGCTGAACGAGAGGCAAACAAGGAGAAAAGGCTTCATAAGCTTGTTGGTGCGATTGTCGTCAAGTGCATGTCCAAACACAAATCTTCGATGGAAACCGACGTGTTCAAGAAGTATGCAAAGGAGGTGTGTAATGATAGCACTCTGGCAGGCTCACTCTAATCTCTGCCAAATAGCTGACGGAAAAGATTGCGGAACGAGAAAAGAAATCTTCTGCATATCGAGAGGGCAAGTTAGATTCGCTCTCAGAAGAGAAGACGGCGAAGATTAAGAAATATGCCAATGAATACATCACTAGCAAGATCCTCCGCAAGGTAGGCAAGTCCAGCCACAGATCACGACCATCTATCACTCCGGGTGCTCCTTCGAACTCGGATGGCACACCCAACTCGGCAGACTTACCATCTACGATGGCCGATTTGGGCGTTGATGAAGACATGGAGACTGATTCGGACGGTGAAAATGGTGTCCCGATGGACCTTGGTGATGACGAGGATAATGCATGGAATGGAAGCGGGTCACACGAGCCACCAGATGCCCACCCGCCAATGGAGGTTGACATACCAAAAACAAGGAACGATAAAGTCTCAGATCCTCGTCAACGACCTCCGTAGCTGGCCTGTTTGAACCGCATTCATAGTGCCATGTGTTTTATCTTTGCCACTTGCTTGGGGTTTTTTGGCACGATGTACTTACCTTATTACCGTATTTGTTGACCACCTATACCAGACTCTAGTCACTGTTCCACTAAGATTGCATTTGCTTCGGTGAGCGTGGTGAGCGTGTTAAGTTGTGGATATGCTTATTGACTGGGCTTTCCTTTTATAGAATCCCAAATCAGCCCAAGCACCTATTGAATGATGATCATTTATCGATATTTATCACGCTAGTTCTATCCGTGCCATTTTGAATACCCATCAACGTCGGCGTAGCCTCCATCAGTCAAGCGGTATCTATGCTCCCATGTAGGAACTATGTCATCGTCACGAATTCGTGGCCGTTGTAATTGCTGCTGTTGCTGTGCACATATGCCTCAGTTCCGACTTTACCTTCCTCACTCTTCTTAAATCTTCCTCGCACATGCTCAGTGCTCATATCCGACCACAGTGAGTACGAGACGATGAGCGAGGAACATATTTCTTCTTCCCCTTCCAACTCGCCATCATACCGTGGCTCTGGAGCCCTGATCGCGTTATTCATTTCTGCACATACTTTCGTATGGGTTGGCTCGACCCTCATCATCTTCACAGTCCTTTTTTCTGCAAAACTTTATCGGCATCCTACATGGGTGAATCTCAAGCTGAGCTGGATTCTTGCCTGTTTTTCGTTCTCGTGCTTGTACGTTTCCATCCAACTTGTCGGGGAAAAGGAACTTACGCTCTTATGTCAGGTTTACCACTGGACAGTTGTATAAATCTCAACCAGCATTCCCCGTGTGTTTGACTCAGGCCTCTGCCATCTATGCTGTACCATCTTTGTACGTCGACATTGGTAACACAACTTGAGGAACCACAGCTCAACAAACAATGAAACAGAACCTCAGGCGCGACATTGGCGGTGGCTATCTCGGTACGCCCACTTTGAAATATCTCCTCCAAAGTCATGTTCACGACGAAACTAGCTTTTCTTGCGTATCCGCGACGGCGGAAAGAACATCGACCCCAAGATACAAAGGCTAAGGACGCTCGCTGTGAGTGCTATCACTGTCCTTGCCGATCATGACACAACGACTTATTCGGTTGATTCACAGCTACTCGGAATCCCATACATCCTGCCAACAATCATTTTCATCGGGATTTTATCTGTACGTGCCCGCGCCGAGTCCCGAGCTTCCTTGAGTGATTGATTTTCATTGATACCGATCTTCGAACAGTATGGTGCTCGAAATAGAGATCAAGTTGCACTGGCAGATAATTGGATGGTCTGTGGTATCGTCAATCCAATAGTGTGCGTTGGGGCGGAATTCAACTCCTAGCCGTGGTGGTCACTAATCAAGCACACGTTTCTAGGGGCAAAGCAGCCGATATTCTTGTCGTGGTTATAATGATACCAACAGTAGCCATCGAGACCTTTACCATCATATATGTGTATCGTCGTGCGGGGCAGTCACTTGGGAGGAAGATTGTTCATCTCCTCGGCCGGCTGGTCATATTCACGATGTTCGGTATCTTTGGTGTGGTGTAAGCACCTCCATTATCGTTTGTCCGAATGAGGCACTCAGACCCTTATAGTGTCAGTTTCACTTTTTCAAACCTTCGATTCGCGGGCGCTTGGCAGAGTGCTATAGCAAACGTCTTACTTGCGTTGCGTAAGTTCATTCTCAGCGTCCAGACGCCCATTCCTGGCATGGAAAAACTTATAACCATTCTTCCGCGATGTAGCTCCTTTAGCATATATTTCTCTGTTTGGGCTTCAAAAGGTCGGCTACCTTTGTGCCTTTGACGATGTTCAGTAACTGACGCATCACGCCATCTAGGACATTCTCCTAACATGGGCATTCTGGAGACATCGTCAAGAACCGAAGGAAGATAAACTTCCTAAAGTAGACTCAATAGGAACGTTCACCACATTGAATACACCAATCATGGTAATCCAGAGACAAGAACCAGTCTAATGCTATGTTAAAAATAACACGTATATAATGTGACAAATGACCAAGATGTACAATGCGAGGGATGCACTAAGAGTTGACAGATGCGACAGATGATTTAGATGTGGGTAGATGTACAGTGGTAGGGATCATGGGATAGAATGAGGTATCGCAGATAAGTGGTCGGGTAAACCTGTTTGGTATCAGGACAGGAAATCTATTTCGTCGGGGCCATCGTCGTTCATAGGATAGGTTTGAGATTTTCGGATCTGCTCAAGAACTTCCTTTGGCGGACCCTTGGTCTTCAAAGTAGGTTTCCGGACTTTCGACGCAGAAGAGGGCTTCCTTCCCTGATCCAAGGTTTTAGAGTTCTCTTTCTGCTTCCTAGAAACAGTTTTCAGCCTAAGGAGTTATGAGCAATACGCCCAAAACCTGGGGTTGTAAAGAACTCACCGTTTGTCGGAGGCAGCACCTTCTGTATCAGTGTTTGGTTTCGCTTTCTTTCTGGCAGGTTCTCGGTGGTCTTCGTCCGTACGTGACTGTTGAGTGTCCTGAGCCTTTGCCGCAGGCTGGGCTTTCTTCGTCGTGCCACGTTGAGCTTTCCGTTCGATCGGTTCTTCCTCTTCATCAATTCTCCGCTTCTTAGATGTCGCTGAGGTAGATTCTTCTTGGCCACTTTCTGCTCGCCCAGCCGATAGCTTCCCCTTATCCCCCTTCCTAGTATCTTTATTGCCCTGGTGAGATGTCGCAGCACCACCCGTATCGCCCTTAGTTTGAGACTTTGTCGCACTTGTCGAGCCCTTTGACTGCGACACCTCTGTTGCGCTCGCATCCTCTGCCGCAGCCGCAACTTTTGCCCTCTTCTGCGGTTTCGCAGTCTGATCACTAGCATGAGGTACAACCTCTTTCTTCCGCTTGCGACTGATATTGAGTCGTGCATTGCCAGGCTCCTCCTCTTCAGAGACATGATCCTCTGTGGACGGTGGCGCAGGCGCAGACTTCGCCTTTGCTTTCGGAGGCTTTGCCAAAGACGCATTGGAAGTTACTAAACAGCCTTGCTTCCGAGAGCTAGGCTCGACTTCGGAAGTAGACTGTTGGGGTTTTTCGGGATCTCTCGAGACATCTAGGCGTGTGTCTTCTTCCATCTCCTGTTCTTCATCCTCTTCAGCCTCTTCAGCAATGTCAGACAGACTACCGTATTTGTTTTGCGGTCTTTCGGCACGGCGTTGTTCATGTATAGCTTTGGAAGTAGAGGCCGTGTTTTCAGGGGTTTTCTTGCCCTTCCCTCTAGTTGTAGCACTCGTGGAAGTCTTGGCAGCCCTGCCCTTTCGTTTTACAGTAACAGGTGCCTCGGAACCTGTATACGGAAATTAGTGATGAAAGCCTGTACTCGCTCAACTGCATACCTTCTTCCTTGCTTGGTGGTTTTTTACCTCTTCGCGTAGGTTTGGCTGTCATAGGTTCGACTTTTTCCGGATTTTCTTCGTCTTCAACATCAACAACCTTCGCTTTCGCTTTCCCTTTAGCCCTGGGTTTGGCCGGTGCTTTCTGTGCCTTTTTTGCCGCTAGTTTGCGTCCCTTTGCAGGCCGTTTCCCTTTAGGATCGGCATCCTCTGTTGCCTCTTCGTCCTCTTCGACGTCGGACTCGATAATTTTCTTCGTGGTGCGAGGGCGTCGTTTTGTCGTTCTAGCGGGTTTACCTGGAAATTGTGAGATCGACAAGCGAGGGATACCTTTTAGAAAATCACATACTGGGTTCTTCCAGTGGATCATCATCATCAGCCTCTCTCTCGTCTGCTCGCTTGGATGTGTTCCTGGATGTTGTTGACGGACCTGTGATTCATCTTAGCATCGGGCTTGGTCTCAAAAGTGAATGAAAGACCTTTGGCTTCGCTTTTGCGTGCTCCTTTGCCTTTTCGAGCCGTAGCCGCTGGCTTCTTTTTGCTAGAGATAGCGCGTGGCTCCGAAGGACCTGTTCAGTGAAATGAGCAGACGACATCTATTGGGTAGCCCTTCCAGTTCGTACCAGCAACAGCAGATTCTTCCTGACCTGTTCTATGAGCTGATTTCCGCTTCTTTGACTTTGTATCCGATACAAATGGGTCTGCATTACTTTCTTGGTTGTTCTTGACAGGCGACAGGCTACGAGAACGAGAACGACTTCGTGTTTCCCTTCCACCTTTGAGCAAGATATTTAACAGCGTGTTTCTTGGTTGAGGTTTATAAATTCTTGGGAAAATACGTCAATATCAAGATATATGGAACGAGAATGACTGCACTCACCCCCCTCGGTCTCGAATACGGGCTTGCTGACGCTGTAGCCGTTTATCTCTACTCTCTTCCACGCTGAGACCATGATGAGCTTGCTGAGCCTTTACAAGAGGAGTGGTGAATGCTGGATCTGGATTTGGCGGAGCGGACACATTCATGTCCAGGCAAACAGCAAGAGATGGTTGAGGACTCGGAGTAAACGGACTACGCGCTAGGCGCTCGGGCCAGGTATCTTGCACGTGATGCTGTGGGCACCCGAGTCGGACCGGTTCTTCAGCTTCAACCGTAACGTTCTTTGACCGCGACTGCCATCATCTCACTTCCCCTCCGCAAAATCCAAATATTCAGATACATGGAATGATTCTCGAGTTTGCAATTGCCGCAAAGGCATGTTTACAGTACATTCAAAGAATGCGGGGCACTCAATTATCCAGGGTCATGTACACAGCAGCACGGTAAAAGAACAATTTATAGGTGAATCTAATCTTCCATCACAATCTTTACAGTAATGACGATTTAGATCTCATTGCCTCAAAATTCATTCGTGACTTACGGTGATGCGATGTTTCTGGTCTGAGAACGAATTTCAGAGATAGTTGCCATTTGGTTACATACCATCGGTACGTCTTTCCCCAAAGACCATAATGGAGAAATCCAGCTGAATCATCTTCAGATTCGATCTAGACCCTCGAAACTGAATAGAAGAAGCAAGAAACCAAGTAGTCGTTGGATACAAAGAGACGCTGGGGCACTACATATGACTTGGTATGCCTTGTTCTCAGGATATAGCCTTCTTATCCTTCAATGATATTGTGCTGAGGCCCTTCGACATTCGATACCCCGTGTTTCCCTGGCTATCCAGATTACTGCCTTTCAATAGACTTGCATTCAATACCACGTCGGACTTGCTTTGCTATTCGTTGCCTAGTGAACGCCTCCCGAGTATACTTATAAGCAAGCCAAACGCGTCACTCATGAACAAGTACCAACCTCCGTGTCATTCCGTATATCATCTCCATCATGGCAATCATCCAAGGATCAACCAAGTTTGCTATCCAAGGTGGCAACTTTACAGCTTTTGGAGGAGCTCAATACATCCATAACCTTCATGGGAATGTCATACACACTCCGTCTCAGTGTGTTGAACAACAGCAATCCCATAGTTCAGCTTCGCGCTCGACAAGTGTTTTGTATCAAGTGCGTCGGAATACCTCTTATCTACCATATCTTGCATTCGATGATTTTACTTAGTACCAACCCGTCACAACGGGAAACGTCCGTCTCGTACGCAAAGTAGCAGAACCTGTCGTGAAAGGATCCGACCTAGTGAATGACCTGACTAGGATCAAAGCCTATCGGACTGTTCATGCTGCCCGTGTTCGAGGTGAAGATAGAGACGCCGACTTTACGCATGTTGGGTACAGTGGGCGTGATGCTGTTAAAGTAGGTCTAGACTCTGGTTCGCACCATTCGCCTGTTAGCTGATTGCTAGATAGGCTTACCAACAAGACTTTGATTACTTTTCCTCGGTAAAGTGAGTGAATCGTGTGGCATAGTGCGGCGAATAACGATCTAATCAGCGATTCTACTCTCCAACTCCCAGAGACGTCAGATTTCTTCAACTCTTTGGCTACAGTAGCTGGGAAACATTGCCGGCGCTCCTTTTCTATGACGGTGAGGCTCAACTGGTCCCGTATTCCTCCTCAATCACACTAAGATCTTGCGGCAGCCCTCGTACCGGTTTCGCATATCTGGGAACGAAACAAGTTTTCATCCATCTTGTATACGTATTTCGAGTACCAGGTCAGTCTCATCAGCGTTCAAGTTTTTCCTCTATCATCCGATTTGTCATTGATGAATCCTTCGTGTAGCTGAAGTTAAACCAACTAGTAAATGGTCCTGTGGTATGTCCCTTTGTAGCCTGAAGGTATCACCGCGGTGCTAAAATACCACTTTTCAGGCCCTATGCAACCTCTGGGCCGACTCGAAAACGGGTGCATTGCGTATTGGACCTTACGTTCGACTGTTATCTGCCGAAGTGAACTATGTCGCCGGTGCTTTCCAGGAAACGACATTCTCCCCCGATGAACGGCCCCTCTTGACCCTCCAGTTATACCACGACGCTCCGGTTCTCCTTGACTACCTCATCAGAGCGCTCTCTATACGCAACATACTCCGTGGGATTCACAAATCCGCCAGAGTGATACTGGAGTGGGTAGATGGTAACCAGGATGATGCCAGGAAGACTTTATCATTCTTATCCGGTAAAATATACCATCGAACAACGAGAGAGGTCGTTGCGTGGTGGCCTGGAGATAGAGCGAGGTGGAATTACGAGCTGCAAGGACAACACTCTATAATGCCAGATATCATGCGACGAAGTATGACCGCGATGGGCAATGGTTTTATTCGGTGCGTTCGGGGTGGCGATGTCAGAAACTGAGCTGACGTCATGCAAATATAGATTTACATTGCCGCTTTCAATTGTCGGACGCCTCCGTTGGTTCCGATTGTATTATGAACTACGTCCTGCGGAGGGATTGACTGACTTCGTTTATTCCTGGCTATCACAGGGCCAGACAATCTTTCGCCATCTCGGAATTCCAGAGGAAGAGTGGTCCAGCTACTGTGAGTTTGATGTTACTTATACTTACAGAAATGAATGCCAATGTTTATTGGTTACAGCAATTACGAACCGCTTTGTCGTCTTGTTTCAAAGGCAAGAATGTCAGGAGTGCGTGCTGGAAACTCCGACTGTATTGCCTTCTGAGTATGTATACCTCTTCATCGAGCCAATGCCTCGCCCTTCAGGATCAGATACCGCAGGAACCGCAGGGACGAGGTGTTACTGGTCCTTTGATCCAACTGGGACGACGGAGGTTCCAGTGGAAGAACAACTCAGATTTGCGATCCCTACACTCCTTCCCAAGGTGCAGATTTGGCATGACTGGTGGCATCAAGATGCCTACAATGTCGTGCAGATGGTCCCTCATTCAGATATCGGTGTTCAAATTCTCGGTGTCGTTGGCGACGATGCACACTTTACAGAGATCGAAGATGACCGTCGTGAGTCCCTTATTTGATTACTTGATGATCGTCGCTTAATTTTGCTCAATACAGTACCGTATTCGAAATCTCTGATTATCCGCAACTTGTCAAAGTCATTGATAACCAGGCAGGTACTGCAACGAGTGAGAAGAATGGTATGTGGCATCTACGCGTGTAGCCTGCAGATGATCACAACCGAACTTTAGATGAACGCCAAATTTACAAACTTATTAGGCACCCGGCATATCTTGAGAAGATTGGCATGTTCTCTATTCCTCGTCTGTCATGACCCCAAACTAATACGTTCAGGTAGAAAGCCACAAGGACGATGCGATCATTGTTTTGGACAACGTGATCCTGCGTATATCAATCTTTTACTGTCTTCAAGATTCCAAGCTCGCAAGGCTCATCATTGCGCCTATTCAAGCGCCATCCGAAGTAACGGTGCGGAAATTCATCTGCAGGCAGGATATACACGCCCTGATTAGCACTGAAATAGCACTCTGCATTGCCGACGTTATTGTTTTGTCGCGCAAATCAAGAAGTGAAAGGGTAGAGCAATCAAAGGGCAGACCGAGCGAATCTTAATCTGTTCGAAGATGGAAGCCAACCACTTCGTCAACGTTAATGGTAATGGTCACACAGGTACTACGCAGTCCCTTGTCCTTTTGGAGTCCTTTTGAATCTGATCTTCCAAGTTCTCCCCTTAACTTAAAGAATGTCCTGCTCCCCGTACTTATACTTACGTATTTATCGCACCTATCATCGAAATCAATCATCGGTATTTCGATAGCCTAAGGACACTTTTCACTACGACTCTGTCGCATCTAGAAGGATACCTTGAGAAAAGGAAGTTAGCGCTCACGGCGCAAGTTGAAGAGATCCCGAGAAATCCGATTCGGAGAAAGCGGCCTGCCGATATGTCCGATTCCTATGGACAAGCTCTCAAGCTTAGTCCCGAGCTCATCACTGCATAGCTTTTGTATACTCGTTCGGTCCTGAAATCTTGCCCATTCGACCGAGATCACACAAGTCGCCCACACTGCGTGTTGAAGCGCCAGACGCTAGTACCTAAGGATCCTCTGCTGTCGTGACATCGTACGTCAAACGGTTGGGACCTTGCGAAATTGTGCTCATCATACCTTCAAAATTCAGGACACGTCCAGGCAGCATGACAGCGCTCAATACCACGCAGGAATCTGAATATGGCCGCCACTCATATCAAGCGAGCGTTCAAGCGATTTGAGTCTGTTAGGAGAATGGGATGGAATTACAGTTGCAGGAGCCGAAGAATCCAGAGGCGATTTTCTGGTCAAGGTGCGAAACAATACTCTGCATTGCCCTCAGCTGCGTCTAATGACTGAAGTCGTACAGAAACAACCACTTGATGCCCATTCTCGCGCTCAAAAGAACTAAAGCAGTTATACCATCTAGAAGAAAATCTTGAGTGGCCGAGACTTGGATCAAGGAGAAGACGAGCCTCATATCAATGGTATAACTTCTACCCAGCCCCTCAGAAACCGGTGCACTTGCGAGTGTCGGTGACTCCATAGTACCACCCTGTAGAACTCTTCCACATGCTCACGTTCGTGGATTCGCATTTTCTGCGTGGAATTTGAATGGCGTAACTTACTTCAGGACCCCAATACATAGGGTGATTGCAAAATGCTTATACTAGCTTCCAAAGACGACTGAAGACACAAGCGACGGAAGGAGTTAGCCAGCTCCCTGAACGAGTTCCCCGAACACTTCAGACACGAACTGTCAATCTGCGGAGGTACCTTACTCTCAAAAACGCTAGGACTCGTAACACTGGTCGTAACCTGCTACTGTTCGTGCCAGCTAGAGTGTGTTACTCCCCGACAATTCTCCGAATCGTTCTAAACGTTTTGGTAAGAGTCTATTCATTCAATTGAGCTATGTCTGACATATCTTCTCTAAGCGTTGTATCCAGGCCTGTCAGTGTGAGGCAGATCAATTCTCAGCCTGGCCCGTGCCCCCCGGAACTGGATGAAAGCACGTACCTCTGCAAGGGGTTTGCAAGAAATGCGTTTCACCTCATCGCAACCGTGACGCTCCTTTGCATAACCCAAGCATGTCAAATATATCCTTCCACCACTAGCATTCATGATGTATGCACATTCATGGGACTTGTTGGGGACTTGAAACACTCGATAAGCCAACATAATCAGCCATCGTTCTTTTCATTATACCGGCCATCATGTCCGACAAGGTACAACCGACTCAATGAATCGACGACGGCTGTCCCTGGCGCTCAGATGGACCAAAGGCAAAGCGACAATAATCTCTATTGACAAACCTCCATTTTGTAGTAGTTTGCCATAACCCTGTGGCGTAGCATCACGAATACGGCGATGCACGGTAACTGCAGATGTTGGGGTCGGGCTGAATCAGTCCTGAATGAGGTAAGTTTGGTCTACCCCATCCTATAGCCATCTCAGTCTGCTCACAATTGGTATAAAAGGCGTCCAGCTGCAAGACCTTTCATCAGTCTCGAAGATGCGACGCGTCTCTTCAGTCATACTTGCCTTTGCGTCTACCTCGGTGTTTGCCATCTCAAGCCGTCAATGGCCATACACAGCACAAGTCAACTATGCTGAACAGCTACTGTTCGAGTCGACCGACTTGACAATCAATTGTTTAGAGCGGGATGACACTACAGTCGCGGCACAATGGATTCGTACTGTTAGTGTATTCTCGTGGACTTGGTCGTCGTGAACTAACAGCGTACTTCCCAGGCATATCATGATATGGCAACGCACAACGTACACGATGGGACTGGGGGTCTCGACGCTAGTATACGATTTGAACTCGATAGAGCGGAGGTCAGTGAACAGATGACGTGTTCGATGAAATCCGCAAAGATCTGATGTCTTGGATATAGAATGTCGGCATTGGGATGGCAGAGACGCTTTCCGACTTTCATAGACTACAAACAAGGGTCGTAGGCAGTAAGTCTTCAACATACTCTTTTTACTCCTTCGTACTCACATTACCGTAGTGGCTGATCTTCTGGCTATGGCTGTCGTGCATGCTTATGGTGGTTGCGGTGGTCCTTTCGTTCCTTACAGAGCAGGACGTGTCGATGCTTCTGCTGCTGGCGTTCCTGGTGTACCCGAGCCTCATCAGGACCTTGCATCTCATATTGCGTCCTTCGAACGACAGGGTTTCACTCAGTCAGAGATGATTGCTCTCGTCGCCTGTGGACATGCTGTCGGTGGTGTACGAAAGGATGATTTCCCAACTGCTGGGCTCAACGATGACTTCGAACTCTTCCATGGAGCACAAGCATATGACAACACGGTGTAAGCAAACCAACGTTCCTTCGTAACAATAAGCTAATCATATCTTATTTCACTATAGCGTCACTGGTTGGCTGGACGGAACTACGCCGAACCCTCTGGTCACTGCAGCAAACGTGACAATGAGGTCTGATCTCCGAATTTTCAACAGCGATAATAATGCCACTATGACAAGGTAAGGTTCCTTTGACGCACTTTTGAACAGCACTAATATCAACGTTTTGCGGCAGTCTCGCTTCAAGAGCCAACTTTGACAGTACATGTAAATCGCTGCTTGAAAGGATGATCAACGCGGTCCCAAGCGGCGTCACCCTCACGGACGTGATCGATCCTATCGAGAACAAAGTAGGCAAAGCTCGATTGTTTGTCTCCAGTACCTCAGACAACTTGGTCTTGACTACAACACTTCGCGTAAGTAGTCTTTCCCAACACTCTAAACTTGGCGCTTATACGTGGTTCACCACAGTTAGTCAACCCAGCCGATAACCCCCAGCGAACTATTACCTTGTTCTGGACCGACCGCCGATCACCAGCTACCTGTCCCTCAACAGGTTGCTCTGTCCAAAGCGCCTCTGTTCAAAGAATCACAGGTTCAGATGTCAACACCATTTTCCCCAGCGGATTCGACCTGCGTGGTATCACTGCATTCCGATACTCCTTCCAGGCCGACATCAACCCCACATCTTCGATTGCCAAGTTCTGGTTTGAGATTGATGAGCACGATGGGTCACCAAAAACGGTCCTAGATAATGGAGGCAATGGGTACCCAATTGACCAGGACGAGGTGTTGTATGATCCTCTGCGAAGTACACTTTTCACTGGGTCCTCTGGGTCTCGGGAAATCGTCACTATCGCGGTTAAAACGAATAGCGGCTCTCCAGCAGTCACGCTTACAACTCTCAATCCCTTCACTGCGGGCCCGCAATTCATTCCCGAGGTTACTACGCTCAGCGTACCGTTGGATACGAGCATTGTGCCTCGTGCCGGGTATACATTCTACACGACGGAGATTAGCTTGGGAACGCGTTCGTTCGATGTGCGTGGTGTAGTCGGCGGTAATACCTATGTTCAAGAAGTGATTCTTGTCGAGACTGAGCTCCTCGGAAGGGGTGATGTGTAATCTTTGTCTTTTGGGTTCGATTGTACTAGGTTTTTACAAGATGAAATATATTTTATCCAAGCTCAAGCCACACAATACCCTGACATGCCAGTTCGGTTCCAAACATTAAATCCCCTTCTTGTCCTTTCCGGTTTTGCTCTGTTCACCGGTCAACTTGTTGTATCTATCTGACAAGCGGTCGTATTCTTCGGCCTGAGATTTGGCTTGGTTCTTGAGGGTGTCAAAGTCGCGCTTGAGAGCCGTGTACTCAGGGCTCTCTTTGCCACCTGGAGTATATCAACTTTGTGAGACGAGATCACGCTGAAAATGAAATGGAATATGCACCTTTAGCACCAGAGTCCTTGATTTTCGCGTACTCTTCTTGGACATGGATCAAATCCAGTGTGATGTAGAACGTGCGAGTGAGGACAAGCGACAGGAAGAGGGTGAAACCGGTTAGATATGTGTTTCGTTGGGCGCTAGAAGGAATAGCTCGTCAATTCTCTTGTTCCATAGATGAGGATCCTGAAATACTCACTAGAATTTCCTCGCCGCGAGATTTGTTTCGGTTCGTACATCATTGACACCACCAGCACCTCCGCCGTTTCGTGCCATTTCGGTTTCGGCGGTAATACGGAACATGCGTTGAAGAGCATCGAAGAAGAGGATCCCTACGAAGCTAAAGATGCAAAATGATCAGTTATGATACAAAGATATTGAAATGAGCTCAGGAAGAGAGGCACACGAGGCAGAATCCAGTCGGAAACACGGTTGACACAATGAAAGCCCCAACCTCCCCATACCAGAATCGAGAAGAAAACTCACATAAAACTAATCTTCAACGCATAAGCCACTTTTGCAACGAGCTTGCTCTCGCTTAGGAACTTGAAGAGACCCCGCCTCACCGTATACGGGAGAGGAGCTACGAGAACGCAAAATGTGGCCATTTCTGCAGCAAGTAGCAGAAATGTGAGAGTGTAGTAGATCGTCATGATAAAAGAAAGGGAACAGAGAGGCTTCTGAAGGGTTGATTGAGGAAAATTGCTAAGAGTTGAGGGTTCCAGTCAACGTGTATACGTATTTATATGGGACTGGCGGTTGACGTCAGTTCCACGCACTCAGCTGCGCGTCACCGCCTCCACAGTGAAGCGTGGGGAACTTCATTTTTTCTTCATTCACTGTCAGCAACCATGACGGCTATCATGGGCCTGAACTAGAGCACGAATCGCGAACGGCGCAGTCACAGAATTACTCTAGCTTCAGGAAATGGGTCTCTCATTGCATCTTTCTCAGTCTTTTTGGCGGTTATTGTGCATTATATTCAGGGAGAGAAGTACAGCACTCGCCATGTCATTCAGTGACAGTGCAGCTAACAAAGATAAACAGGTGCTTCCTCAAGCATCCGACTTGAAGCTTTGAACACGAAGCGATGTAGGTTCCTAGCCCAGAGTTGGTGAATAGCTCTTAGGGGATCTATCAGGACCTAGTTGAAGCGTTGACATGGTATTCAATTATCAACAATCGACGTCGGCGAATGGTGTACAGCGCCAATCTTGGCACAGCATACGACAACAAATATGCCTATACACGCCTTTTTCTTCCCGCCCCACCACCTACTATGCGACGATATGTTCTCCTCTGCTCAAAATGTCGAGGTTCATGGTGGTGCATCCAATACGGTCCACGGAGATCAATATAATACTAGTTACACGGTCTTTCCAAGTGCGTCCTTATTTTTACTTTCTTCAAGATATACGCTCATTTAAATTAGACGACATCCTCGATTTTGTTGCGTCCAAGGCCGCCGTGAATGCCTTTTACAACGCAGGCCAGAGATATCCTCCGCCGAATTGTCATCCCGGCACCCGTGTCAATGTCCTGGCACGGCTCAAGCAGTGGATTTTGGAAGAGTCAAAAGAAACGCGGATCTATTGGGTGCACGGGCCTGCTGGGGTTGGAAAATCCGCAATTGCACAGAAGATTTCCGAGGAACACGCTTCTCCTGGAGGTCGGCTAGCCGCCAGTTTCTTCTTTTCGCGAGGAGACCCAACCCGAGATTGCCTAGAGTTCTTTGTTCCCACTATCGTTTATCAGCTCCTCACATCCGAACCACTTCATGATCTGCTTGGTCCTTCAATCCGTGAAGTGATACGCTCAGATCCAAAAATTTTCGATAAATCTTTCGATTACCAGTTTCGAAAGCTGATAGTCGAACCATGTTCTAGGGTCAGTATGACAGACTGGAATACCATTCCCAACCTAGTGGTGATTGACGGTGTTGACGAATGCCTCGACGTCACTGCTCAGAGGGGGCTTCTTGGTACGATTCGATGGGCGATGCCAGCACTTGGCCTGGTCTTTCTTATTCACAGTCGTCCAGAGCCACATATTTACCGGGAGTTGAACTACTACAGCTTCAGCCACCCGCTCGGTCGTATTCTCATCGATGATTCTTACGAATCCAATGAAGACATACTATTGTACTTGCACCATCGCTTTGGTGAATTACGAGCAAAGTATCCTTCCCTACAACGCATCAATATGCCCCGGGGCAGTGAAGATGTGATTCGTCAGCTAGCGAACAAAGCCTGCGGACAATTCATCTTTGCTACTACAGTCATGGATTTCCTAGACTGCGAAGATGACCTACCGGGCCCATCGGAGCGTTTAGAGGCCATTCTTGATCCTCGAAGACACGTTCAAGCTCCTGGTTCTCCTTACTCCGAGCTCAACCTCCTGTATCGTCAGATCTTGTCGACCTGTCGCAACTGGGAGGCAGTACGTAGGATTCTCTCTTTACTTGTCACGCCTCACCGACCATTAGTTACACCACATCCCTTTCCGCAATGCGGTCTTTACGACCAGCAAGGACGAACACGGAGTGTCGTTACCTGGCGATCTCCCATGCTCCTCGAACATTTCCTGAAGCTTAGAACAGGCGATGTCCGGAACCTTCTATCCAGGCTGCACTCAGTTTTGGGTGTGCCTAAGAACGAGGGTTCAGATATCACGGTCCTACATACCTCTTTTGTGGAGTACCTTTTGGATCCCAGCCGTTCAGGAGAGTATCACACCGAGGAACTCCCCGAGTCGACATATTTCGATTACGTCGCTTCATTCCTTCTGCGTCAAGTCAGTCTCTCGACGTCTCACTTCCCGCACTCAAGCAGCGCCGAGTCTTGGTCGTCATGGGATGATCATGTTACCACGGCCAGTCAATTAAGACGCTATGCATTCAGAAACAGCCTAGTGTTCTGTCAACAAGTGAAATCTCCTAGTAAAGAGCTGTTGGCGGCTTTGGATCAGTTTGATCCGTACCCTTCAATGACCATGGTCATAAACTTGGAATACATGACCGGTGACCTTGGATTGGCTATTCGACATTACTTTGATTTCTGGAGGAGCGCCGTCTCATGGGCAAAGGTATGAATCAGATCCCTATCTATATTCGTAGAATGTACGCTGACGTGGTGTTTTTGCAGTCTCTTGAAAGGAAGCCCAAAGTGTTTATTAGAAGCTTGGAATCTTTCTTTAACGGCTTCACAATTGTCGCTCATCCGGAGGCGCGCAACTTCTGGGCGGGACCAGCTGCATTCTGCGAAAGCTCTCTTGCGCCGACAAGCGACTCTAGTTGGAGTGAAGTACTTCACTGCGTTAGTCTTCTTGGTAGGCTTTTCGCATCACGCGACTATGTGGGTCGTCTTGGCAGGGTCTACGTTGTGCCGACCTCTACCCAAAGCCCTGGTGAAGGATGGCTGAGAACAGAAGTTAAATCTAGGAGGGGCAAACAGTTTAATACTCGGGCGATCGCACTCTTCGATGGTTCCAAAACAAGAGAGGCTCAGAGCAAGTTACTACAGGACATTGCTTCTTGGACTCGCGAAAGCGTCCCCACATTGGATTTGGTTAAGGTAAAGTCAATGATCCTTCAGCCATATAATTGGGACTGACCCCCCGTCGAGCGTACAACCCTTCACTCGTTGACAAAGTTTGTGGCCAAGCGCCGGCAAGACCTTGGCCTACCTCCCTACGCGTATAACGGCTCGGACGATGATTCAAGTGGTATGGATAGCCCAGCCGGATCCGTTAAAGGCATGGAAGTTGACAATGCCATTATCGCCCCCGTTCCCCTACTGGCGGCTTCGACTATAAAGACCAGTGGAAGCGTTGAAAGCTTCTACTCTTCTGGGAATTTTCGAGATAATCGTTCCCCTATTATGACTCATTCGAGTGGGAGCTCACCTCTTAGTGACCAGGTTAGTTTCA
The DNA here is from genome assembly GCA_037176845.1 of Paramarasmius palmivorus. Classification (NCBI taxonomy): domain Eukaryota; kingdom Fungi; phylum Basidiomycota; class Agaricomycetes; order Agaricales; family Marasmiaceae; genus Paramarasmius; species Paramarasmius palmivorus. The sequence continues at coordinate 501,314 of JAYKXP010000025.1, read as the reverse complement.
ATCGCATCGATTCACCTACTCCTTGGGATAGCGATCAGGGCAGCAACGCCAGCTCTCGTGGAAGTCGCAGCAGTATGGCTAGCTCTCACAGGAACCGCAGTTTCATTTTGACCGATCCTATACCTGCCACGGGCTCTTCACGAGGAGCGTGGTCACCAGTTTTTAGACAAGATTCGGATTGATAGTTATATATCAATATAATGCCAGTACTGTAGCTAGTCAATATTCTTGATGTGATAACTTGGCGCTTTCCCTGAGCTGGGTGTGAACTGGCGTCTGCAGACTATCCAACGAGGTACGAGTGATTGAGTCGGCTTACAGGAGACTAGTCTGCAGACGCGTGACAATGTGACAACGCTGTTTGATCAGAAACCACCATCATGCCGCGTAAAAAGTATGTACTGGGCCATTATCCTGACCTTTCTAATCATTGATACAGGACAAAGAGTACTGTTGCCCAAGAAGATGCTTCGCGGGTTCGAGAACTCGTTCGCAGCGGAAGAGCTCTGGAAGGGAACGACCCAGACTCCAATTTCGTTCGTCAATACGCAGAAGAACTTCGTCAGAAACTGGATCACCGTTCCTTACGGCGAAAGCCCGCTGATCTGCTAGCTCAACTAGCGTTCTGCAAATCGATATATTCTCCTATTCGAAGACTCCCTCCTGAAATCTTGTCCATTGTCTTCGAATACGCGGTGGAAGACAGTCCGAATTCATGGTCAAATGCTTTGACTTTGGGATATGTGTGCAGTCACTGGCGCGCTATATCCCTATCGGCGCCACGAATATGGACCTCCATCTATTTCCCTGTCAACCAATGGAAGCGTTCTCGCAAGTACGGGAAGTTCCACTTTCGTATCATGACCCAGCTCGAACGCTCCCAACACTGTCCCTTCTCTCTAGAAGTCGATTTCCTCAGAAGTTTCGTTGACCGCGACGAGGAGATGGGCGCAGAAGAGTCGGGGGCGTTGGCCTTGATCGAACAACATCGGGTTCGGTGCCAACATCTGAAGATTAGACTCAGCTGGGAGGGGAGTTTTGGATTCGGGTCCCGGAAATTCACGCAGATCTATGAGCTTATCCAACATAAATTCCCCGACTTTTCCACTTTGGAAATTGTGTTGGGCGATTGCGATACCTTGAAACGTCTCCTAGCGCTTCGCAAGCCTCACCTTCACACTCTCCGAATCACAGACGACAACTTGCATGCCTCGCCCAGATTTTTTACTCGCAACCCAGCTCTCCTTGGCCAATTGACCCATATCGATGTTAGGGCCACTTCAACAGCAGCAGTAACCATCCTTAAATCCTGCCTTGCCCTTGAGGCTGCCCGTTTCATCGTACCTCCCGCTGTTGAGTCATCATACATGCGGGCCGTCTTTCCGGATCTATACCCAGATGCCCAGAAAGTCTTAGACGATTCTCTAACCAGAGAAATGGACGAAATCATAGATTGTAGTACGCTTCTAGACGGCGCAGACGAGGAAGAAAGTGTAGGTGATCTCTTTGGCAATGAGGTAGAGGTAATGGCAAACCGAGATCTTCCATGCCGGCACGCATCTCTCCGCTCCCTCGTCATCGAAGTCGTCGATACAAAGTATTGTTGGCAGAACGCACCGTTCTGGGGGATGTGCAGGATACTTAATGCCTTGACGTGCACATCACTGTCTCGCCTCTCGCTGAAGTCTGACGGCCGACGCCAGCAACATTTGTACGACAAGGCCCTGACAAATGAAGGCGACGCAAGGGTCAGCCTTCGTCCCGCCATTATGGAGTTTCTAGCTCGTTCCGAAGCTACGAAAGCACTGGAGAGCTTAGAGCTGCAGTCTATTCCCTTGACTGGCCACCATCTCCTCGCTGCCTTCCAAGTGATGCCCGAGTTGAAGCACCTAGTGCTCACAGAGACACCGCTCATGTCAGACTTTGACTCCCTTCTACATCCAGGTAACATGGACCAAATGCACGTACCCGAGCTCGGTTCGACGGTTAAACAGCCCGACGCGATACTCCCACGATTGCAGCATCTCGAATTCACATTTGACGATCACCCAACGAGCGGGTCATTGGAGGCCATGCTCGAATCCAGAAGTGGAGGCGTACTTCGATCTGCTGTCCTCAATATTCGTGGTGAAGCCAAAAACGTGGATGTGCCCCTGTTGGAGCGTTTACAAGACGCGGGTCTTGTGATCAGGGTGACTACTAATAGTAAAAACTCATGAAGAAGAGCATGTGCAAAGGGAGGTATCCCATACAAAGCCAAACCGGAATCTAGACTGTCTGAAACGCGCGTACTCTACTAAAACATTTCTATCTTCAGTACCCATGGAAGTTGAACCTGTATGTACCAGACTATGTATAAGTTTGTATTACTTCAGAGTTTGAGTACTACCAATACGAGCAGGGAAACAAATGCGGCGACGAATTCTAGCATTGGCCTCGAAGATGACTCGCGATCGCTCGTTCGAGTCAGATTCGCAGAAGGTGTGTATGTGACGACGCACCGTGACTCCGCGTTCCGCTCAGCTCGCTTTCAACCGTCATCATGCCTCATGCAAGGCCTCATGTTCTACCCAAGGAAGTTTGTGTCTCCTGTCCTAAACATGATATAGCTGACCTTTTGTTACAGGGCAAAAGTTGCATCCGACTCGGATGAAGGCGCTTCACAGATCCTCAGACTTATTCGCAGTGGAAGACCAGTCAATACACAAGGAGACGATTCGGATTCGGATTTCGTTCGCAGATATACAGACCGCCTGCGCCAAAAATTATCCCATTTAACCTCATTGCGAAAAAGAGTCGAGTGCGCTTTGGCGGCTTGCGATTCCCTTTTTTCACCCATCCGAAAGCTTCCTCCCGAGATCTTGTCAGTGATCTTCGAACACGTAGTGGAAGGCAGCCCGAACCCGTGGTCAAGTGCATTGTTTGTAGGCTCTGTGTGCAGCTACTGGCGCAACCGGTCCCTCTGTACACCCCAGATGTGGTCATTCATTCCCTTTATCCTCAACCAGACAACCCGCTCGCGCAAGTTGGCTCATGACAGTCTTCCTGCGCGTGTCAGGATTCAGCTTGAACGCTCACAGCACTGTCTCTTCTTCCTAGAATTCCACTTTCCCAAGCTTTACTTTGGTGAAATGGATATGTATCCTCAAGAGCTTGAAGCTTTCAATGCTATTCAGGAACATAGCATCCGTTGCCACCACCTCAAGCTTCATCTAAGTTGGCTCAATAACTTCGAGTATGGACCCGGGAAACGAGTATGCGAGTGGATTGAACGGGGTCTTCCGAACCTCTCAACTTTGGATATCACGCTAGGTAATTGCGATCAGGAATCATTCGAGCGTATCTTCGCCTTCCCCAAACCCCAGCTTCGCACTCTACGCATCATGGACAAGATTTTGCATGTGGCTCCTACATTCTTTACATGCAATCCGACCTTGTTCGGTCAATTGACTCATATCGACGCCATGGTCACTTCGACAGCGGCAGTGCATATCCTACAATCGTGTTCCGCGCTCGAGACCGCTCGTTTCATTATTCCTCCTGCCGTCGAGTCGTCGTACATGCGAGCCTTCTTTCCGGATCACTATCCAACTCTCGAGTCGGTCAAGGTCGATATACGAACTAGAGAAATGGACAAAACCATAGGATGCAGCAGGCTTCTCGAGCACGAAGACGACTTTGGAGAGGACCCTTTTGGTGGGGAGCTAGAGGTTACGGTGAACCAAAACCTTCCGCATCGCCACACCTCTCTCCGCTCCCTCACGATCGAAGTCGTTAGAGCAGAATACTGCTGGGCGGGTACACCCTTTTGGGGAATGTGTAGGATCCTCAATTCCTTGACTTGCACAGCGTTGTTTTCGCTTTCGCTCAGGTCTGATGGTCAGAGCGGACAACGTTTGTACGATGGAACTTTGACTTCTGAAGCTGACCCGAGAGCCAGCCTTCGTCCTGCCATCACGGAGTTTCTTGCTCGTTCAGATGCGTCGAATTCAGTAGAACGATTGGAGCTACATTCCATCCCTCTCATAGGCCAACATCTTCTAGCAGTTCTCAAGGAGACACCCCACTTGAAGGATCTAGTTTTTACAGAACCATATCGGATGACAGACGCAGTTTCCATACTCCATGCGGGCTTTATGGAGCAGATGAGTCTGGTGAATAAACAAACCGACCTAATACTCCCCAGATTGCGGCATTTCGAGCTCACATTCGACGACCGTATGACAGGTGGTTCATTGGAGGCTATGCTCGAATCCCGAAGGAGAGGTGCGCTCATATCCGCACTCCTCAATATTCGCGGAAAACTCGAATACTTGGATATTCGGTTGTTGAAGCGCTTGCAAGAAGCGGGTTTAGCTGTTAGGGTGGTGGCCACAGAAGGACATGTACGAAGGGAGGTACTGTCGTATTGAGTCAAGTCAAGATAACATGACTGCATAAGCCGCGCCCGTGTAGCACGGAAGCGGCCGTTCCGCAACGGGACCTGGTGCCGTTTTCCTCCTCCTCCTCCATCCAGAACCATATCTTTACCTCATCCGGGTCTACATTTACATTTCTATTCTCAGTGTCTATGGAATCCTACCTGTACTAGACCAGAATGTATTCGAAATCAATGAAACTATAATGGAATAACTAAACACGACGACGAAGGGAGATTCTCGCGTTCGCAGGTGTCGTAGTCAACCATGTCTTCCAGTCTGTTATGCTCTTTTGTTCAGACAACGGCCTGCCCTGCAGATCCGGAGGAGGCAGGATCTCAAACTTCCGAACCAGATTGGCGACAAGACAAAGTGACTCTGTTGTAGAGAACTTTTGTCCAATGCAACTTCGGTGGCCGGTTGAGAATGCGAGGACTGGGTGTCTCGTTAGTCCCCAGAAGGTCCAACTTACGAGCGGGTACTTACAAGCATCTCGTGGCCATTTATATGTATCTGTGTCAATGAAACGCTCAGGTCTAAACTCGTGCACATCTTTGCCCCAGTGGATGGCTGCGAACGAGTCAGACGCTGCAGTGACGATGGAAACTTGGGATACTTACGGTTCATGTGTACCGCGGTAAGATCCATGAGAACTTGAGCACCTTGTCTGATGTTGACCGGAAACTCTTCTACGTCTTGAGGACTTCCGTCACGTCCAACTTTGAAGCGACGTGCTTGAAGAGTGGTGTCTGCAATCGCAACCCGACCGAGACGCGGAGCCACCGTACAGAGCCTGATTGACTCGTGGAATACGGCTGTGGTGTAGACCTGGGCTAGGCTCAGAAACCGCACACGGAATTCGAAGAAAGTATCTTACAAGTTTTGACAAGTGCTCCTTGTATGACTGGATCAAGGTGTGAGTACGTTGCTTGTGTTTGTGACTAGGAATACTCACTAGAGGAATAGACAGATCGCCACTAGTCAAGCCAGCGACCTCCTCCGAAACCTTGCGCTGAACGTCTGGATAGACCGCCATGAAAGCAATCATGAAAGACAAGGAATGAGCAGTCGTTTCTACCACCGATAATCAGGGTCCAAATTAATGGAGTGTAGTATAATAGCATACCATGACCTGCGACCAAGAAGACCTAAAACGAACTGTGAGGTTTCTTGTTGAAGAGTCAAACGGAGCAGAACACTTACAAAAGCATTTGACAGTAATTCGCCGTCGGTGAGCCGCTTAGAACCTTCCTCCGCACTGTTAGCTTCGACTAGATTCCTAAGTAGTGCTGCATCCAGGGTCCTGTCTTTGTTGTCGGATTCCATCCAAGTACGAGCAAGGGCAACGAGATCCAGCATGTGAAACTTGATATCGTTGAAGCCCTTGCGAATCATTGTCAATTTGGGGCCGACCTTAGGGACGTGGACCCTCTCCGCAATATCAATCAGCCAAGTGGGAGTAATAGACCGTGGAATAAGCAAAGAAGCAGATGCGGATAATGCTTCTTCAAAGGGTAGCAGCTGGCCACCATTGGTCTTGTCTCTATTATGGAATGTTTCTGCCCAGTCTGGACGACGCCCAAACCCGGCAGCTTGTATGACTTGCATCGTAATCTGACAATGATTTCTGTGAATGTGCGTTAGATAACTGGAAAAGGAAATCACTCACAAGCCTGAGGTCCTCCAAGAGGTCAACATGAGTGTCTTCCCCGCTTTTCTCCATGTCACCCATCCATTCCGAGACGAGACGAGACGTCTCCTGCCAAACCAAAGCATTGTTAGCCTACCAATTTCGTCTAAGTCATTGTTCTATCCAGAATCTACGATGAATGTACCTCGTTGAACGCTGTTTTGGCTATGGAACGGTGTGCTTTCCATTCCGCACCTTCTGTGGAGATAATGTTGGTCCCCCAGAAATTGAGAAAGCCTTCGTACTAATGCCGGCTTGGAGTCAGAGGTTCTTGAAGAGGATGGAGATGTTCTTACCACGACAAGATCCTTTTGGAACACCGTCTTCGAGTTGCACACTGTTTTGATGGCGTCGGCATCACCTAGCCAGTAGTACGGCTCACCATTCCAGATGACGAATGAGCTGAGAATCGTGCTTCCATAATGCTTGTACGCTAGTTTGCATGTCATCACGGAAGTTTCGGATGATCAAAGAGGACTCACGGTCAAATGTCGCATGGTAGTCGTGAAAGCGCCATTTCAAGGGTGACCACCTGTCCATCGCCAACGAGAGTCCTCCGAAAGGATTGTAGAACAGACGACCACGACCAGGGCATGATCCAATGTCCCAGAGTGTCTTCACAACCGCAACGTATCTTTGAATAGCGTTTTTGAGGAGCCAGACAAAGATAGCAGCGATAAGAATCTGCGTCGGCGACAAAGAAGCCATGATGAGAGTTCAACGTTGAACAAGATGGATGAGTCTACGTTGATGCTGCTCACCAAAGCAGTACCTATGTATCACCGCCAGCCAGTTCTGGGCGCAATGAGATACAGTTCCGAGTTTTGAATCATGGCGTAAGAGGCACAGAATTGCTTGGAGGGCATAAATTGTCGATACCGTATTGGTTCTGTAGAAAGCAAACCAGCGCATTTCGCTGATGAGCCAGAAGGGCCGCCGGCTCCGGAATCTGCCGTTTATCTCCGGTTCTATTTACGTAGGTTCGCTAAGCCCTTTTGATCTTCACCCACCTAAGTCCGATGGTCTCGATTCCTCTGCATGCTCCAGGAACTGCGTGGTTTAGGAAACCAGAGGCCTATTTCAGCCGTGTACTACCCCAAGAAGCTACCGCCATTACGGCTCCACGAACCATTGACGGTAACTGGTTATACCTAGTTCATCACTTGCATCACTCACTACGATCTTGGGGTTCCTCTTATGTGTCGCCCAGAATGATTTTCAAAACCATCCGAACCAACTGGGCGTTGGGCGGCCTTCAGCTATGTAGCCTTATGGACTTGCTGAAACCACTTTTCAAATTTTGCCTTCGTCCCTATCATGAGAATGGATACTTTCTTGATTGAATCCTGGTCCATTTGGCGGCCTTGATTCGCGTGGAGTTCTATCCCGAATCTCGCTTTCAGCTCTTTCGGCCTGGTCCCGTCATCTTCCAGACCCGTTTTGTCAAACAGCAAGGCAGGTATACGATCATTCTTTCCCCCACTTCCCTCAAACAGCTATGGAGAGTCTCCCAACATACGCTGGCTACACTCTGCTAGTGCTCATCGTTTACCGGCTAATCCATTCCTACGTCCAGTATCGCCAATCGCCACTCCGGAAAATCCCCACTGTCGGATATTCCTCACCCATCCTATCATACATCAGTGCTTTCAGGCTCTTTTTACGCAGTCGCGAAATCATTCATGAAGGGTACACGAAGGTATGTCCCAGTGCCCTCAACTCGTGTAAGAAATGCTCTGAAGACCTTCTAGTACCACGGACACGCGTTCAAGATTGCACAAGTCAATGGCTGGCTCGTGATTGTCAGTGGTCCCAAGCTTATTGAAGACATCAAACGGGCCCCTGACGACTACCTGTCCCTTAGATTTGCTGCTGACGAGGTATAAGTTTTGCTATGCACTGTTGCAATTCCTGCTCCCTCAACGCGTTTTTAGGCATTGCAAGCTAGGTGGCAAATCGGAGACTACCGCCATGACCACGACTTTTACCGTGTTAACGCAATTCGGAACAAAATCACACGAGATATCGTTCCCCGCTTTAGCGACGTGCGAGACGAGATTCAGGCGGCGTTTGCAGATGAAATACCTATCAAGAGTGACGGTGAGTATTTGCCGTGAACTTTGTCCGTCCTGAGGCCTCACTACTTGCAGAATGGGTCAAGATTCGTGTGATGGAAATGGCGAGAAGGGTTGTTTCTAGGACCAGTAATAGGCTATTCGTTGGCCTTCCTTTGTGTCGAGATCCTGACTATAGGGACCTCAACATCGAATTCACGGTCGACATCATGATCGCCTCTAATATTCTTCAGCTCCTTCCCCAATTCATGAAGCCGTACGTTGTTCATCCTCAAAGATAGTAATTAGGTCTCACTACGTTTTATTCAGGTTCGTTTCCAAACTTGTTTCGAACATTCCTAAACAAATGCGTCGTGGCGTTAGACTTTTGAGTCCTCTGATTCAAGATCGACTCGACAAGGAAGCTGAATATGGGAAAGACTGGCCAGGCAAACCTGTTAGTTCTCGCCTTGTACTTAGATGCCCTTGACACTCATCTTGATTCAGGATGACCTTATATCCTGGCTCATAGACTCAGCTCCACCTTCTCAGAAGAACGTTGAAGATTTGGCATTACAGATTCTTGTGATCAACTTCGGTGCCATTCATACTACTGGGATCGTGAGCACCTTTCTTCCATGTTCCGCGCGTCAATCTTGATCCCGTTTTTCAGGCATTCACAAGCACCTTCTATTATCTCGCTTGCCACCCAGAGCTACACGATTTTCTCCGGGAGGAGATAGAGAGCATCGTCGAAGAAGAAGGTTGGACTAAGTCTGCTGTGGCTAAGATGCACAAATTGGACAGCGTGCTAAAGGAGGCACAGCGTCTAGCGGGAAACGGCGTTAGTGAGTGTCCTTTTTCGTCCTTCATCTCACGGGACTGTACGCTGAACCTGAAAACGTTATCATAGCTGCTATGAATCGGTTGGTCCTAAAGGACTTTACATTCTCTGATGGTACCACCGTCCCTGCTGGTACCTTTATTACGGCTGCTACAAACGCGACACATAATGACGAAGTCTGTGTTATCCGGATTATCTCAAAGCCAGACATCATATACTCATATGCTCAACAGAACGTCTACCCGAACGCCAACGAATACCAGGGTTTCAGGTTCGCGGAAATCAAGTCGGAAGAAGGAGAGGAACTTGGTCAGAATATGGTAAAGCCCAACCCTGAGTACGTTATTTTCGGCTACGGTAAGCACGCATGGTGAGTGTTTCCGAGTCCTCGAATCATCATCTTGTAAATCTGATCCCATCTCAATCGCTTTGATAGTCCCGGTCGGTTCTTCGCTGTTAACGAGCTGAAGTCAATGCTCGCCCATTGCCTCTTGAATTACGACTTCAAGTTTGAAGATGGACGCACTGAGCCTCCAGCGCCGACGTGGATTGGAATGGCGATCATACCGGATCAGACTGCGGAAGTTGCGTTCCGAGCTCGTCGTCGCAAGTGAGGGCGCAGTGTATGCAATGTGACAACTGTTCATGATCGTGTAGTGTCACTAGATAGAGATAGTCAATTCCACTAAATTGAATGTGAAATCAAATGTTTATTTGTGAACCTCTTCCTTGCGGCACGGCCGCGCATAATAATACAAACTTGACTCTTCTGAATTGAATTCGCAATGTTCAAATGTAACATGGTAGCGGATATTGTTTAAAAGAATCAGAATGAAATTCACTGAAAAACACCATATACATAACTTCTAACTTCTACCTGTTATCTATGTACAGTATTAATTACAAGCTGTTTTACTTCTGCACACTGTTGTACCTAGGGCATGTAGAGCTCCAGAACCCACTGCCACCGAGAAGGTAGAACATCCCATCAACGTATCTTTTGACGGTCTCCGAGCTGCCCTTCTTGAGGTCAAGACCAAGCTTCCAAGTCTGTTGTTCCGCTTCAACAATCATGCCCTTAACAAATATCCTCGCGTCCTTCTCGTTCATGTTGTACTGCTTCATGACGACAGGGATCGCGTTCCGGACACGATCAGTGGCTTCCTTCTTCTCCATATTCCACGACCAATAGTCGTTGGTCAAAGCCATGACACGGCCAGACCAAGCATAAAAATCTTTGGTGAGCTCCGTCTCTTCATCTGAGAGGTACACGCTGATGCACCATTGCATGAAGGATGACATGATCCTACCCAAAACCGTCACCAAGGTGCCAATCAATACATCTAGAACAACATACCGGAAGCCGACGTTAAGTGTTCGGAAGGTGACGTAGTCCTCAATGTTGTCGTAGTTCTTGTCGCTGCCATCGTACTCGGTCAAGTATTGACGGAGTGTACCAATAACCCAGGGAGAACCCTCCGGATCGAGAGCGGTCATACGCGTAGCGGCGTCGCGGAAGATGCTAGTCATCAGGGTCTTCTTTCCGGGCGCGGTGCCATTGGCCTCCTTGCTCCCTGACGCAAGCATCTGTTTAATGGTAGCATGCTCGAGGGCTGCTTCGTCGTGAGGAAGTGCCTCAATGACATCTAGAAAGAGATCGAGCAACTTGAACGACTGCAGTATAGGAGACTGAACTGACCATCATACATCCACAGAGCTTCGATGATTTCTGCAGACAGCTTTGTCTTTTCGGTGTCGCCCTCTGGATAGCAAATCGCGTAGGCATCACCATAGGGCCCTATAGCATGGGATCGAGTGTCTTTCTCTGGTACGAGGCGTTCAAACAGTTTGACGGCGGCGTTGGAGCCAGCACCAATCTGAGGCTCGTCTTTGTGGATGGCCACAGGGAAAGAGCCAAAGCATTCTGGAACGAGGGTGATATCAATGGGTTTCGACATTTTGCAGAAAAGAGGAGAGAATGAGAAGGTAATGACAAAGAGTTTCCATTATTCCCTTTGACTTTAAACGGGAACTTAGGGTTTGCATGGCTAGGTAATGCGATATCCGTTTAGCGTGGACACTGGAGATGGTAACTGGAGAAGAGAGCCAAGGGGGCTTAACAGGACTTAACCGAAGTTACCTCCGAACAGGAGCGCCGGCGCCGATCGGTTCAACTTTAACTGGGGTCATACACGTGGTTTGAGTAAACCGCTCTCAACATTGTACTCCCGCTGAAAAGTCCGAGTTTTCGACTATTTTCGACCTTATCCGTATGGATCCACTGGTACAGTGACTATATGCGATTAGATGATTGTCAATGACTCAAGCTATAGATATGTGGAAGCACAGCATTGTAGCATCTGGCCCGGGTGTATAGATTTCGTTTTCAAGATATTTTTTTCTGACGGAAATCTTTCACTCTCAAAAAATGCTCATACTTAGTCAGGTACCTCTGATTATCTGGGTGATTATTGCTACACAAGGAAAAGGTTACACGCCGCGCCGCACGGTTCAAGTACCACATATACATTGGATGCAGTCTGCAGGCTTCTGCAGGCAGGTATGTGTCGTTTAGCGATGTCAACTAACTCTATAGCCTGACTTATCGCAGATTCGTAGCAGACTCGCAATTCGTTGCATATACATCTATTCCGTGGGATTCGACACATTACAGATACCACAACTTATCCCATTTTGAATCCCATCAACACCGAATCATTGGAGCTACATCGGGCTACATCAGGTCATCGTGCATAATGATGGTTGGAGAGGGTACCTAAAATTTGACTACAAAGAGATGGTGACAGCTGACGAATTCACGGCCTTCCAGATTAGCGGCAGTTTCTCGTAGCCTGAGTCAGAACACTGCTCATCCGTTTCAACCGGCGAACCGCGCGACCAGGTGGTTCAGATATACGTCGTGGGTTTTCGCATCAGAGCTTCCAAGCCGACTCTTGATGAGTTTCAGGGCTGACTAGGCGTGCACGACCCACAAAGCGATCCAAAGTGAAATTTCGTGTATCCGGCCGGTATCATGCACCTATGCACCATCTTCGACATTCTCGGGTTCCACAAAGTTGCCAGATTGTAGATATGCTCCGATCAAAGCTTCTCATTATCCGGGCAAACTCCCTGACCTAAACAGGTCTTGAAGAACCCGATAACTTGGACTATTCTTGATCATCCTTTGCTACACTTTTCACCCTCATTTCTTCGTCGTCGCAACTATGGGTCAGGTCAACAAGACAAACCAAGATGCGCCAATATCAGAGACAAAGACAATCTACGACACACTCCTCGAGCGGCTGTCCAACGAGTGGGAATGGACTCAGCAGAATGAATCGGTATGCCGGTGCTTTATCGTTATCGACAAAACGTTTCTCACTGTTTTCAGAGCATCATGGAACCCTACACCTACATAACCTCGAACCCAGGGAAAGATATACGATCGCAGTTCATTAATGCATTTAATCTGTGGCTCAATGTACCTCCGGAGAAGACCAAAGCTATCGCCAGTGTAGTTCATATGCTACATAGCGCGAGCTTACTGTGAGTCAATCATTTATAACATGAAAAAGCGCGCTAAACGATGGTTTAGCATTGACGACATTCAAGATAATTCCCAATTACGTCGTGGACATCCTGGTAAGCATTTTTTTTTGATTCTGTATACACCGAATATGAGCTAGAGTATAACCTCCAGTGGCACATAAGATCTACGGCATACCTCAATCGATTAATTCGGCCAATTATGTCTACTTCCTGGCTTTCCAGGAAATAAGCAAACTGCGTGACTCAAGTAGACACCCAGAAGCAGGTCCAGATGTCGATGCCATTGTCACCGGTAAAGTCCTATCGTGCAATCCCCCTTTCCATGGCTAATTCACCAAATCATAGCTGAGCTACTGAGTCTACACCGTGGTCAAGGTCTCGATCTATTCTGGCGTGACTCTCTTCAATGCCCGACAGAGGAAGAGTATATCGGAATGGTTAACAACAGTAAGCCTTCATCTTTGAAGCGGGACTCCGTTCAACTCACGAAGCTCAATCGGTTAGAGACAGGCGGTCTTTTACGGATCGGTATCAAACTTATGATGGCCATGGCCACCACCAATACCAAAGTGTAAGCTTTTTCGCACCCAAAAGGAACTGTTCATTGAACAGCACTCTTTATCAGCAATTATGTTCCGCTCGTGAACCTCATTGGAGTCTACTTCCAGATAAGAGATGATCTAATGAACCTATCAAGTGCTAATGTACGTCCCTGCATACTTTACTTCCCCTTTTTGGCTGAGCTCACCGATTTCTTCATAGTACGCAACAAATAAGGGCTTCGCAGAAGACCTGACCGAAGGCAAATTCTCGTTCCCCATTGTACACGGAGTCTGGAAGGATACTGAAAATCGGCAAATTCTGAGTAAGTGGCTCTGTCCTTCCATGTCGACGTCTCGTCTCAATTTCTACCTGTAGATGTCTTGCAGAAGAGACCATCAACTCCTACACTCAAATTGCATGCGATCAATTATCTGAAGGACAAGACTCACAGCTTCCAGTACACACTCGGCGTTCTTGCGAGCCTCGAGACTCAGGTGATTGTTTGCTATGTTCTGTTATAAAAGATGGCCTATTGATGTTCTTTGATGTTCCTGTTATATAACTTATTTGTTTCAGGTCCGGATGGAAATCACTCGTCTAGGTGGAAACGAGGGACTTGAGTTGCTCATGGACCGTTTACATGTTGACCCAGCGACGCTTCAGTAAGGGACTCGCATCGCATGTTCCACGCGCTCCATCGCGCACCTGGCTGTAAGAGTTGTCCCTGACACTGATGGGGACAATTTGGGATTTTGATTGCGAGCTTGCGATCATCACTAGAGTTAGATGATATGAGTTCGTTTGTTTAATTATAGTTTTTGTACGTATCTTGTAGAAGGCACCAGAAGGCACCGTGTATGAATAGCGATATCAAAGACAATCGGAATTTGTTATGAGGCATAGAGTCAAGATAAATCAGCCCGGGACCCTGTCGGAGTGGGACCGTCATACTTATCTTTTGAGTGCAACACTCATAGAGCCCTCTTCGAAATCGAGTTAGAGCATGAACGATGCGGAACATATCTTGAATATCAGAACTGCGAAAATTGCGAGCAATAACTAATTTCAGTATGTATAGCTCCGGTGGAGAAACTAACGAGGTCGTAACGAACTGAGCCAACGATTCGAGTGGCGTTGCGGTGTGCTTGTATAGGTTCACGCACTTGGAGCCAGGGCACAAGAGTTATGTACAAGGTGGGTTTTGAGGTATTTTGTTATCGTATTGATAGTAACCACCCAATCCATCAGAATCCTTGACTTTGAGAAGTACTGTATGTAGGGAAATTGAGTTGACGAGTTGCTTGGTATGGAGCACACAAGGATAATGGTGGGTGAGTGACTCCGGGGGACGAGCTGGAGATGAAACATGATTAATACAGGGCAAATTACAGTATGTGATAATAGTGATATCCACACGACAGAGCCCCATGGAGTGATCCCTAGGTATCTGCGAGTGCAATGGACGTACATCGCAGCCAGAAGGCCTACAGATTCTGATCATAGAGGAAGTATTCGGAAGTTCGCGAATCGCTAGAACGACTATCTTCTGTATACTCAAGTAAAGAAGCCGTCTAGTGAATCGCGACGCGCGTTGAGGAGGAAACGTGACCGAGGGAATTGTTTGCCGTGTTTGGGTACTAAATTTTGGCTTCCTCGTCGCTGTCGGACACATCGAGTCGTATTTCTTATCCTTCTCCACTTGCCAGCAAACGGGTATGTCGAGCTAAATTTTTGAGGGCTTCCCTAGTAGCTTACTGTCCCTACATGGTCTCTAGGAAGCACCCAGAGACTTTTGCAAGCTGCACGAGGATTTGAATCTGGGGAATAACCGGGTGAGTAATGCTGGCCGAAGAGTGGTGGTACAAAGTCTAATAATGCTCAAAGATGTGACAAACGGATGCGTGCATGTCTTGCTCTATACTTCTCTCATAGCTCAAGACTTTTCGGGGCCTCAAATTCACCGTTCTATTCATTCAAACCGTCACGATTTGTTCAGCTACTTTCGGCTGACGAAGGTCCAAATCATTCAGTATACTCTCTCGTCGACTTTTTGGACCATCCACAGAATGGCCTGGGCACATTGTTTGCCAAAAATCTCCCTTCGGCGCGTGCACACCAGAGGAAACGGCTCATGGCTGACCTGGGTGAAGACACCATAACCCGGGAGGATGTAGGACGGTGGAATCCTTTATTACGCACAGACAGTATAGAGAGAGCAACAGCTTATCTCTCGCGCTTGGGATACATTACGAAGCCGACTGAAACTACTTCTCCACTGCTAGAGTACGGTTTAGCCGACAATCTCTCTGTCACCAGCCCAGATCGCACGCCTATCCCTTCTTGGGTACTCCTATATCTTGTTGCGCACAAGGTTCGAATACCTCCCCATGCAGCCGGGCCCATGTTGGATCTAGTCCTGTCGAACCTTCCGCACCTTGAAAGGGACCTACAACCAGGGCTTATCATTCTCTCCACACTCAACCTCGCCAAATTTAACGCAATTCTGCCAATTCATCTTCTCACCGCGAAGTTTCTCCAAATCGACTTCGGAGCCAGCAATAGTGGTTCTCGTTCAGCCGAACGCCACTTCAATCTTCTCCTGCAAGCCATTAAGCGAAATCCCATTCGTTCTACTGGTACTGCTGGACCCCTTGTAACACTTCTCAAATCGATGTATTCCAGACGGGTGCCGTTATGGGAGGATAACTGTGACGAGTTGCTCAAAGATCGCTTCGTCGTTGTGGAATTGACCAAATGGTTGAGAGAAAGAGCGGTTGGGGAAGGGCTTGTTCCGACTCGGGAACAACTACTGGAACACGCCAGATTATTTGCTGGGAAGCGTCCAGCTATAGAAGACGAGCAGAGATATATCGCCGTCTTGAAAGAGCTGGATGCTGAGAGAGAAGCTTCGGTTAGTGGGGAGGCTGCGAAGGAGAGTAGCTTTTTTTCAGGAAGCGAGCGGTTAACCAAGGATAGGTTTTCTGCGATATGGTTTCTACGGAGCTTAACTTGGAAAATTACTCCAAGGTATACCGAGAAAGCAGCTCTGCCATGGGATCGAGTCAGGTGGAGAAAACGAGGCATACAAAGCCAGCAAAGAGCTCGCATACAGAGGAGCAGGCTTATTGGCCGTCGCCGTGTTCGCAAGTCACTACGAGCACCATATGTAACCAGAAGACCCACGTCGCGGCCAAGTGATGTCGTCCGTCCGTCTCTGAAGCCACTGGCTCGATCTTCTACGCCTTCATCCTCATCCGTCACTAGCGTACCTTCATGCGCGGCTCGACATCCTTTCCCTTCCTCTAGAACCAGTTCGACATCCCAATCACCACCTAGCCAGTACCGGTCTCCAGCCGAGGTTCTTCAAGGTCACTGGCTCACAGCTTTTCGCAAAGCGACTAGTGCTGTTGATGATGTATCGGCCTGGTCATTAGTGACACTATTTGAATGGGCCATTCCTTCTACAGCGCAACGAAGAACATCTCAGGTCCAAGTGAAGCCTACGAGAGGGCTTTACACCGAACTAGTACAAGCGCTTCTCATACGGGGTGATCGAGGACGGCAGACTAGTAGCTCACATGGCTTGATAAACGGTGCCTACCTCCTTGCAGAGCAGTATTTCGCGCGTGCTAAGACTATGGGATACGCATTCGATGTTCATCTGGTTAATGTTGGACTTCAAACACTTACCAAGGTCGGAAAAGTGAACAAGGCCTTCGGATTGTTGAACGAGTGTTGTTTAATGGGAATCCAGTCCAACCTGCCCAGAGTTCCCGGCTTCCGCAGCTCGCTGCTCAATCCTACATCGATCACCCATCCACGTTCAAAGAGGCTTACTTTCCCTGAGCCCGGTACGGATCCATATCGAACAACCTTTTACACCCTCCCACATCGTTGTAAACCTTCTCATCGCCTCCAGAAACGGCTGTTCCCACGGATAAACCTCAACTCGATCACTATGAACGACTTCATAATCTCTATGATCCGCATGGCTAGACACGACGGCGTTTGGTGGATCTTCAGGAATTCGGCGGCATTGTACAATGTCCAGCCTGATTCTATGACCATTCATCTCCTAATGCAGGCAGCAAGGAAGTCATGGACTATGGCGCGTCGAGCGCCTCTCTTTGGTGGCTCACGTAAAGAAAGTCGCTGGCGCTTTTGGTCTAATAGGTCAACTGCAACAGACGCCGAAAAGAGCGCCAAAAACGCGGCTATGAACTGGAGAGACGATGCGTTGAACGAGATCGTATCTCTTGTCGGCGCATCTTCAGCTCCCAAACCCACCCCATACAACCCCGTCAACCCAATGCCCGTGCTTCAGGTATGGAAGGTGTTTTGGGATTGTGTAGTCAGCCAAGAGATCTTGCATCCAGGAAAAGAGAAGACCTTGTTGGACGTTCGAGCTCCAGCCAACCTATACCCGCGTTCCGACTCCGAAGGCCTCCTTGACTCTTTTGTCATACCGCTTCCGATAGATCCACCACGCCAACAGCCGCTGACCTTACGTAGGCTATTGGAGCAATACGATATATCGCCAGAGGAACTCTATATCGACGGAAGGCCGAGATATCCACAGGTGCTTCTTCAGGATGGGCACTTTAGGGATTACATCTTGTTATTGGCGGTCGCACAGCACGGAGATAATGGGGTTCCACTTATATCCCAGCTTCCGTTAGTTCTCGCTTGGCAGCGGCATCTAAACATTAGACCTTCGAAAGATACACTAGCGGCGGCGCTGGTACTTTTCATTGAGCACGGTGGAAGCGGTCTACCTCTGGTAGAGGAAATAAAGAAGTGGACGTGGGGGTGGAACTCGAAAGAGGGAGAAGGATTTGCACGAGACTGGGGAGGCGAAGATAACGAGTATGTCAGATTCGTGCGCTGGATTGAGAGTTGGATCGATGAGAGTGTTGGTGAACAAGTGGGAGAAGGTGCCAGTCGACGGAGGCTCATGCCTGATACAGATCAACTTAGCAAGTGGAGAGAGATCATTATGTTCATCAGAGAAGAAAAGCGTAGTTAGCGCTAAGTACATTAGACCTGGGCTGCTAATTTCCAGATACAAGGGCTCTAGAATGTCATAGAACCTTAAGAATCCACGTGGAGTGAAGTCATGTGGGAACTTTTGGCTGTGCGAAATATTGACTTGTATCCTGATTCCTCACCACCACCACGCTCTCGTCGTCTAGCTGAGGGTGACCTAGCAGCAAGAGCTACGATATGAAACGTATCTTATTTGTCAGAGGATTTCACTCAACAACCCGCGCCAGAGACCTTGCTTACGAGTTTGAAAGGTATGTTAGGTCATTTTTTTCGGCAGCTTTTTCATTCAATACCTTTCAGATATGGGCCACTAATACGCTGTGATGTCCCAGCTCCTCGAAATCCCAATGCTCATCATTCGCCGTGAGTATCTCGACACTACTTTTACCCTTTTTTCGTTCGGGAAAGCAACGGTCGAGCGACGAATTGCAGTTGCGAAGCTTCGCCAACCGGATTTCTTTCAAGAGCATGAATGTCGTCGCCTGTTCTACCACGTGTCGATGCCAAGGTCAAAACCCGGAAGCAAAGATTAAAGGATGAACGAAAACTTTACACAACCGGGCGCGCGTTCTATCGATATTATCTCGATTTCGAGCCTTGCAAACTTCTCTGCTCTAATAATCAAAACCTACGAGACGAACTGAACGCTCAACGACCTCCACGAACCAGTTACGCCTTTGTCGAATTCCGCAGCACTCGCGACGCCGAAGATGCTTACAATGACATGTATGTATTAATCAACCTTTCAGCATCGCACATCTAATACTCTACTATTCGTACAGGGAGGGCCGATATTTTGAAGGCTATCGCCTGAGCGTCGAGGTCAGTAATCTCTGATAAAAAAACCGCCTTCACACATTCAAATGACTGTTATTCAGTGGGCAAAAAATCCACCATCGTCCGTTTGGCGTTTTGATCGTCGTGGTGGTGACCCGCCATCCCGTTCTTCGCGTCCTGCGCCCTCCGAACGGGACCGACAGCGTTCACGCAGCCCACGACGAAGCGACCGAGACCGTCATACTGACGATAAAAGGGAACGGGACCGCTACGCCGATGAAAGAGACCGCCGTGAACGAGACTATCATGAACGAGACAGACACGCCGATGACAGGGACCGACGTGACAGATTTCCCGAGGACCGAGGAAGAGAACGCCGAAGAAGCAGAACACCTCCACCTGCCAATGGCGACAGGTACGCTGATAGGGATAGGGACAGGAGGAGAAGCTTGAGTCCTCGAGACCGCGAAAGAGATAGGGATAGGGCTAGGACGCCCCCACCACCACTAGCGACTTCAATGGCCGAGTCCAGAGATGATCGTGCCGTTGAACGAGGGACACCTCCCGGGTATACTCACTAATCATTGATAAGCGACTTCTGATGAAAGAAAGAAGACGTTTCATTCTTGACACCTTCCGCTTAGTACTGGAAGTTCTTCTTGATCTTGATCTTATTGACGCAGATTTTACCTGCTAATCGCAAAGCTTTTATTTTATCCATTTGAACCTTGGCCCATACGATACAATACTTGTATGATCACTTTGTTCATTGTAGAAACAAATTTTTAGTTGTACAAAAGTAGCATTTGGACTACATGTATTGTTACTGATCATGATGTCCGATGCCATTCAGAAATTTCTTGCGAGCTGGATGGTCTTGCAGTTCGTCGATTAGGATTCTCTTGCCCACGAAACCTGGCTCTCCCTGTGTGCTTTTGATCAACGTATACACGGACGTTGATACTCGCGATCTGTTACCTTTGTGATGAATGCGCTTTTATAGCGCTCATCGATGGATGACTGTCGAACGAGTCCGGCAGGAAACAAGCCGCAATCTCCTGCTAACATAACAATCCGTATTATACTAGAATCGTTACCGAGAGGGTCTAGTTTGAAGCTGTATGATTAGAGCGCTGTCGTTTGATATCGGGTGCACTTACTTTCAACGTTAAAAACACATTCACCCGAGAGTACACATGCCACAAGGTCTTCGGGAAGAGCATAGCTACCACATCAATCAGCTCGCGTTCTTTTGACATACTTGGCTTAAAAAACTGACTTGTCTCCGAAACGGCGCTCAGGCTTCCCTGGGACATTAAAAGCTTGATACTTTCTTGAAGCAGAGGACTCACGGGTTGACCGGTATATAGCGTTGCGTCGAAAGTTTCAAGTGCAGCATCTGCAGGAAATCCGTTCTCTTTGGCTACCTTGCGAAGCTCAGCCTCGTAATCACTGACATCGCAGGACCATAGTTTGACACCTAGAGCAGCTAGAGAATCAGCGGGAACTTGACGAGTGTCAGGCACCGTTAGGTCGCTGTTGGCTTCGCAATAGTATGCCCGCATATCGAGGGATAAGGATGAGTGTTATTATCTCCACATGGATCGTCCTCGGGCACATGGATCCTGTGATCATGAGCACGAGTGATGGGAGCAGGGAATACATCCCGTGTTGCAGGGAAGAGGTTACAATCCAGCCCTGAATCAGGCCTCATTACTCAAATTCACTTGTCGGGTTACTTGGGCGCTACGGAGATCTTCATTGATAATCGATTCATAAACCCATTAAATTTATTTGAGAGCATCGTGGTAGGAAGGTCAAAGCCCCAGCTCCTTGATATATCCTGCTCGCTGGGGATGCTTATCGTTCGCGTCCTCCCAATTATAGAGGAGTTGAACAGATAAAGGTTGTGGTGTCTGACCATGCTTTGAGAACGAATCTTTGAAAATCCGAGTCTACGCACTTTAAACATGATATATCCGACGAGGTTAGAAGTCATACTCTTGTTCTGGTGTGCGCGAAAGATGGTGCCTGCCGGAAAATAAACTGCATCTCCCTCTGTGAACGAGATACGAATGAGTTGGTCAGTGGCCGGTTCTGGAATACTGATTCATCAGTCGTGTTCTGTCAAAAGGAAACAGGACGTATACCTCTCATGTCGCAGAAGCCACCTCCGGATAGTACACCAGCAGCCACATCCACCAGCAATAGAGTGCTAGAATCGTGGGTAAGCCAGAAACAACACAAGTTCTTGCAAAAGGCCAATTACGAACTCGCGGGAGAAATGATCCATTAACTCTGGCGCAGGCTTGGGGAGAATTCGAAGTCAGAGACAACTGAAAGCAGTATCGCGGCAAGGACTTCATACCACGCTAGGCATTCCAGGAATACCATCCTTGGATGCGTCGAACATGAAGTCCTGAACGTTTCCGCTGACAAAACCGATACTTTGGCCAATTTCTTGGAGTGAAGCTTGGCGCTGAGTATCAGAGCCATCCAGCGTCCAAAACTTCAACTTCAAGGCGCGAAGTCTTTCCTCCGATACCTGGCGACCGGAGTCGCTCGGCAAAGAGAGGTTATCACTAGAGTTGTCAAGATAGTATGCCCGCATTGAAGAGATGTTGCTGTACCCTGACGATTAGACCTTCTTTTATCTTCTACTTTCAGTGACATAATGTGAGCCAAAGGGCTACACGAGTTCGACTACACGAGTAATGCTTACCTTCAGGGAGTAGATTTTGGCCGAATTGAATGCAGATGATCTCAGTGGCGTAGCAAACGGAGCGAAGTTATGTCAGAAGATTGTGAATCTAGTGACAAAGTCGAGCTCTGAAGTTCCGAGAGAATACAGTACGAGATGTGAACATCTTCTCGATATCGATACGATCCAATTACTATTCAAGGAGACGACAATGGATCCCGTGCTGGTTTCGAAGGTTCGTAGTCATCTTATCCCCGAGTGATTCTATCGTCATTCAGGCTTCCAGAGTCGACACAGGGCGTACTCTTTGGTTTTGGTTGATGGCCAAAGAGGAAACCTGTCTGCGAGATGATGGTGGTACAAGGTCAAGGGAAGTGGCCGGCGCTTAGCATAATCCTGAGCGCTAAATTAAGGTACTCTAAGCGTGACTCAGGTTGACTCTGTATCTACTCTATCTCACCTTTTCGCTCAACGTATCACAGGAATCTGATATCCTACTAATCCGCTCAACAATGGTCAGAGGAACAGGTGGGCCACCAGCTCCATGTACAATGCTTGCAGCCGCTCGTCATACTGATCCTTTTTCCGCAGGAAAATTCAAGCAAAAACGAGGTGGTGGTCGTTCTTTCAGGTATTTTGGATATCAAAATTCCAGCTCGTATCGATACTAATACCTTATCAGTAAGCATATGGTGCTCGACGAGAATGGCACAGCAGTGTCGAATGACAAGCGATGGTGTGTTGATTTTCCTTTCGCTTTGGTGCATAGCTAACAAATATGGAACAGGAATCGTCGCGATAAAGATGATGATGACGAAGATGACTCTGAAGAGGAGGAGGAGGAGGAAGAAGAAGAGGAGGAGGAAGAAGAAGAGGAAGAGGAAGAAGAGGAAGGAAAGCCAGAGATGACCCGTGCAGAACGAAAGGAATTGAAGAAGAAACAGGCCGCAGAGAAACAGAAGCAGCAAGGAGATGGCGATGAAGGCGATGACGACGAAGATTTGATCAATCCAAATCATGTCAAGAAGAAGATGAATATCAGCGATCTCAGTGCTCCACGGGAACTTAGTCGAAGGGAAAGAGAGGCGAAAGAGAAGCAGGAAGCAAAGGAGAAATACTGGAAGGTATGCACTCGAAATTCTGTATTTGACTGCTACCCATTCATACACCTTCTCGTTAGCTTCATCAACAAGGAAAGACTGATCAGGCTAAATCTGATCTCGCACGTCTGGCGAAGATTCGTGCTGAGCGTGAAGCTGCAGCAGCCAAACGGAAAGCGGAAACGGAAGGTACGTCCACACGATATTGGAAAGGTTGTGTTTATGCTAATGTCGTCACCACAGCAAAGGCATCAGACCTCGCAGCGAAAGTGGCCAAGGAGAAAGAGAAATCCAGGAAATAGATGCAGCAAATCAATATTCAACTCATCTACGACGTAACATGTATCAATGTGCAAGTCTGTGTAATATAGGTCGGCTTTTGGTGCTTAGAATTCAAAAGAGTATGTAAAAAAAGAGCTATGTTTAGAATAAAGGTGGTATAAGAAGTGATGATAATACAAGGGGTATTCGTACAATTTACGCGAGAACCTAGAATCCGTTCACGAGGCATGTAGACCAATAAATACGACGAGGGATCTCGAGGGATCCATTTATCCGCCTGATTTGTCCTTCGCAGGGTCTGGACCACAAAGATGCTATATGACCATAAGGAGACGCTTTGAGCGATGAAGAGATGGTACGAACATTGAGTTTTTTGGCGTGCTCTTCCTTGTGGGTCATCGTCCGACAATTGTAACCATACCTGCGAAAGGATGGTGTTAACCTTCAAGCAGTTGGAGCAAGCAAGTTGCAACAACGTACCAGCAATTTTCATGTATCTGATCACCAGCTTTAAAGGACAATATCGCTATCAGCGTCCAAAGCCCACCGAAGTACAGATAACCATACCTTTTGTCTTCTTGTCCAACAGCCACAGATGTAGATGCTCCTTCAGAAGCTTCGTCAGGCACTCTTTGCATAACCAGTCATTCGCCGAGCGAGCTGCGAATTCGGGTGCTTTGTAACTACTTTCCAGGATGTCATCTACAATGGCATAGACATCCTGTGACACATTGTCGAATTCTTGTTTGAACCTGGGAGCATCGGATCTACTGAAACGAAGAGAGCCTTTTGCGAGCGAAAAGGGGTTCCTGGCGAGGTATGGAGCCCCGACGCCGAGGTATTCGGAAGCTGCAGAAATCTATGTAAGCACTCTTGAGAGATCTCAGTGTGAATGCGAGAAGCTTACTGCTTGGACCCCACAAGTCGAAGCCGGTTGGTTTGTTGCAGTGAGCACCTGGGAATGCAAGGTCAGCGTCATCGCAGAATGTTCACCATCGGTAACTTACAAGGGTCGTTTTCCCCTTCGATCTGCTCCAGGATCGACCTCCAGTGCGAGGAATCTGTCGGTGGCGGCTTTGCTTTGCGCTCTTCATAGAGTTTGGATAACGGATATGAGAGGTATCCAGCAACCAGCGGATGTTCATTATCATCCTCGATTTCAATGTCCATCATAGCTTCCAGTATAGGTTCGGGAGATAGTATTTGCACGCACTCGTGGATCGTTGCGGGCCCAGTTGAGAGTGCAATATCGCCATAGTCGTCGTTGACTAGAAACGATTAGAGAATCGTACAAAACCTTAAGCACATCCCGAGACTCACGTATTTCGTGTTGAGTAACCCAAATCACCACCTCAACCAAAAACAGAGATACGCTTTGAATTTCATAGAGCTCCTGTGTTGCAAACTCTGACAAAAACTTCTTCCTTTCTGCTCTTTCCTTGGATAGCCTCGTTACGAGGTCATCTCTGTCGTCGTCGTCATCATCATCATCCATATCGTTATATTTGCTGGCAGGAAACAGGCGGCAATAGAGCATGATTCGGTACATTGCCCGATGAAAGCGCAATGATTCCTCAAAATTCAATTGACTAGTCTTGAAATGCCGATTCTTGTGCCTGTGATGATCTCTGTGGTTAGCTCAAGGCACTAAACAAGTAGTTGGCATCGTACGCACCTCAAACTAAAAATATTTTCGAAATCCTTCACAATCTTCGCATTTCTAACAAGCTGATGCGTCTCCCCACTCTTGATGGGTGCTCTCTCTTCTGTTTCATGTTCTGTATTGGTGACAGTTCCCATTTCTTCCTCATCTTCAGTCTCCGAGTCATCCGGGTCTGAGACATGGTATCGAATGCAGCGCAGAGCTTGAGGAAGTGCCGGGCCCGTAATGTTGTACGCCACAGCACGTAAGATGGAATTGGGATGTGTCTTGAAAACATTGTGGAAAGATTTGCTGGCGAGAATTGTTGAGCGCAATGTGGCAAAGTCGGGTAAAAATAGGAGTATGCGGTCGATTATATCGTCTGCGAGTGGTAAACCGTTGAAGCCTCTCATTATTGAAGAATTATCGAGTTCTCGATAGTAAGAAGTGAAACGAGAATGAAGGCAATATATAGAGTCTCGGTAACTGTTGGGAGTCAGAAGAGAGTCAGGGGGACGGGTCCGTGCACTGCGCGACGTCAACGACACGTGACTGCATGACCGCGAACGGCCTGTATACGAGCGCAGATTGAGTGGCGTAGTATAGTAAATTTACCGTAGCGGTAATATACAGTAAAGCGTAACGTAGTAGATGCAAGGAACAGGCTGCTATCTGCGGTCAATCAGATCCAACCCAGCTGCGTCGACTTCTTTGAAGTCCCTGCTCTTCACTCGGCGTGTTTCTAATTCCCGTTTCACAAGATAAAGATGGAGTAGATGGAGAGCATCCTTTGCTACCACGAAAAGCCCAAAACCAATGGTATTCCGCCACCTAAAAGTCGGACATTTAGCTTGCTTTTGATGAGACCTATGCCCAACACTTACCATACTGGATCATATTCGGCCCATGCCTTTCCGCCACCCCATAACGCCCGTAGTACAAGCTGCCAGGTAACTTCGCCACGAGCTACGTGTCCACTCGGCCGCTTGCTACCGAAAAGTCCCCTTGTGAAGAGTCCAGTCGAGCCAAATGGCCATAATCTGTGCGTTGTAGAGGATGATGCAGCCGAGGCAGAGTTCGCTCGTACACCCAAGAACTTCCTAAGAGTCTCCGAATGCTTGGATAACCGAAGGAGTAGGTCTCCCATCCGCTTCGCGATGTATGGTATAAGCAGAGCCCCACCAATCTTTCTACCAAGCGGTGAAGCATAAATCGTCAATGTTGTTCCCGCTTGACCACCATCCTCATCGTCTACATCGTTCCCATCCCCATTGCGGTTCTGATTCTGGTTTTGGCCTTGATTGCGATTCTGGTTCGGCCTATCAGGAATCCCATTTCGTATCCGTATCATCAACATGCGGTCCTCTTCATCCTCTTCACCAGCTCCAGCAGCCTCCCCATTTCCCGCCGCATTCCTTAGTCCCCGTTGGGGCGTCGAACCTAAGACCCATTGCGTCACTCGCTTTAGGCATTTGCCATAAATGTACCGCACGATAGGATAGGCTATAAAGCCTATTGTGAACGGTGATGGTGGCCATAGTGGGTACGAAGGTACTATTGGTAGTTGGTCTTGATTATATCGGACGTCAAGCTCGAGCCTTTGGAAATTAGGCCATTCCAGGAGAGTAGTAATAAGCGGGAAGATGTTATATGATGTTTCAAAGCGGCTAGCAATGAGACCGATTGGGATGAGAGGAAGGTTGATTAGGGCTGTCCAAGGCCAATTGCTGGGGTCGGAAGTTAAAACTGTGTTGAATAATCTGACAATGTTCTTGAGCTTTAGATAAGACACAGGGTTTGAAAGGCGACGCACTCATCACCAAAGAATTCTTTAACGGCGTAGGCACCGTACTGCGTCAGGACGATATGCAGTCCCACGAGTATACCAGTTCCAAATCCTATTGGGATCATCTTTATGAACACTTTCCCCACTCTTCCCAACGTCTTATTCCACCCCGTTAAAACGTTGTTTATTATCCTCATTCCGGGTGACAAATCGCTCTCCAGGTAGTACTTGGAACCACACTGGGGACATTTAAGAGCGTTCGCAGCTGCCGTAGATGATGGATTTGTTTGTGCAGTCTGTATCCATTCAAGTAGACATGATTCGTGAGCAAGCAGTGTGCATGAGCATGGATGGGTCCATTTCCGAGGCGGATTTGAAGGTTCTGTAGAATTTATTACTAAAAACCTTTTCAAAGAAATGAGATACTCACTGTCAAATGTCTCCTCTTCCCTACAAATAAAACACAGTTTGACCCGGAGGTCATCAATCGTGGGCACGTAGTCGCTCATCGTCGGTGAAGGCGGTAAGGCATGTGAAGGTCGTCAGTCAAGGAAAATTGATAAGATAACGTCAGACGATCATCTTGACTGAAACCACGACCTCGATACCGATACATTCAATCTCTCTGCGTTCATCATAGGCTATCTCTGTAAAGATAGGCCGAAAAGTTACGAGTCTACTAGTTGCAACGCTTCGACCCCAAAAGAACATCATCAATGATGCTTCTTCTGCGAACCAGCCTTTTCAGGCTGCTTGAAACCACCTTTCAGAATGGTCTCCTGCTCTATTCACCGGAAAAGAACGTTGTCATTCACGTTTTGTCTTCTTTGCTTCTTGTCGCCAATGAGGTGGGTTTTGTCACCTGTTTAGTCTTCGGAGTGGCGATAATACGGTAAGCTTGGTTCATAAATATCGACGGTTCGCTCCATGTTTCCTTGCTCTCCCACTCTTTAGTTCCCAACATGCGAGTTTACTACTGCAACGCTGACAGCGATAAGGCAGCCCCTGCCACTCGCCCAGTCTCACCCGAAACTCTGTCGGCTCTCGGTCTAGAGTTGTGGTCCAGGGATGTCGATGATTACCAGTTCATGCTTCGCCAGGCAGCCACGGAGAGGGGGTTTCCTGCGAACGCTGTGCTTGAAATCTTCGATTTCACACTGGCTGGATGTCATGGGAATCAGACGGTAATCACGATTTCAAGCTTCAAGCCCTGAAGCTCTCACTGTCAGGGTCAATGATCGAATACTGACGTGATATCGCTACTTAGGAATATGAACGTACAAGACGTCGGTTTGGAGAACGGTCTGTGACGAATGCTCTGATATTCACGATCGTTTACTGACAACGCCGAAACAGCTTCGCACACCCTGAAGACGTCGTAGCATGCGTAGTTTCCGGAGAAATTCTTATTGACTTTGAGGGTGAATGGTATCTTACATTTACTGCGTGTCTGCTCAATCTGATTTCCCGTCTAGATCCGCTGGCCAAGGATGCTTCAAACGTCATACGAACCTTCCTTACGCCAGGTGACCTCCTTGCAGTTCCAGCTGGTACCATTCAACAGGTCTTTCCTGACGGAAATAACAAAATGGCATTCATCATGAATGTAAGGTATTATTGCAATAAGTATACATTCTTATGCTGATTGGGACGTCTCAGGGAGAGCCTGGATTAAAGGAAATTCGAGGAAAACAGCTAGAAAACCACCCAGTTCGCAAGAACTTACTGAGCAACATTGGGCTTGAGTGAAAGCCACGGACGTTAGTTTGGAACGTTCATGTACAAATACAACAATGTTATCAATACACGTCCAATATACGTACACATTCTAAGCAACCTTGATAACCACCTTCCCGACGTGAGCCTGTGATTCGAGGTGCTCGAAAGCCTTGATACTATCCTCAAAAGAAAATACCTTATCGACGAGCGGGCGAGTGGCTTCTGGGCGACTGACAAGTAGCCGATTCATTTGGTTGAACCTGAAATTCAATCAGTCAGTAGCGTCTCGACGCGAAAACGGATATTCTTACAGTGCAATGGATCCAACCTGGATCCCTCGAATGTACAAGCCTTTCAAGATGGCAGAGAAAACAACGCTGGAGGTGGCACTTGCATCATTTTGCTATTGAAAAGTCATTGCCTATTCTGAACGAGAGCGAAATGCCAAACTTACTAGATCAAGCACACCGATGACATGGACCCATCCGCCGAATCTAGTTGCTTCTAGGGACTTAGGGAAGGTTCCAGGACCGCCGACCTCGACTACGTGGTCTACGCCGACACCTCCAGTAATGTTCATAACCTCCTTCTCCCAGTCGGGCGTCTTCTTGTAGTTGATCGTGTGTTTTGCTCCGTACTTTTTGCCGATCTCGAGTTTTTCATCAGAAGAAGAGGTGAGAATGACAGTAGCACCGATTGCAACCGCGAACTGTAGAGCAAAACTGGAAGAGCGGATAAGAAGGTAGCAAACTTGGGTGGTCAGGAAACGTACAAGGACACGCCACCGGTACCTTGAACGAGAACTGTATCGCCTCCCTTAACAGGAATAGGGCCATGCAGCGCGTTATAAGCTGTCAGAGCGGCGCAAGGCAAGGTGGATGCTTCTTCGTAAGAGAGATGCTCGGGGATGGCGACCAGAGCCTAAATCATTTTTAGTCGTGACTCTGTCGCTTCAGTTTTCAGACGTACGCTTTTGGAGAATACTTTGTACTGTGTCAATACTCCATCAACTTCACATCCCCAGACACTCGACCTCATAGCAGGCGTAAGATCTCCGTAGAGGTGCAAGGGGGCAAAATTGGCGCAGACGCGATCTCCAACTTTCCACTCTGTTACTCCATCTCCAACAGCGAGAACTTCGCCAGCCATATCGGAGCCAGGGACGAGATTATCAACGATTGGCACTGGGTACGTGCCGGAAGATATCATGAGCTCCCGGTACTGCAAAGAATACTCAACATCGATCATACAGAGAGCTAGAGCACTAATCGTACCTGAAGGGAGACGGCATGGATCTTGACTAAAACGTCGGAGGACTTGAGCTCAGAGGGCAAGGGACTTTCTCTGAACTCAAGGTAGGTATATGACCCCATCTAGAAAATAAGAGGATATCATGTTCAGAATAACTCATACTGACCGAAGGTAAATACTGGGCCGCCTACCTTGGGGTAATAAAGTTCACGAGTACTCGTGGGCAATGGCATGATGTTGTTGACCACTTCCACCTTTCGCTCTTGATTTTAGAGTATTGCCCATATCTCATGCGGCCGTCTTGAAAATGCTACTGTCGTCCTTCGAGCCTCATGGTAGAGGAGCCTTATTCAATGTAATTAGTGCAATCTTTTGTTGGTTTTGCCGCGGCTCTAACAGCAGATTAGCCAGAGGTTGAAAAGGTGTCCGTTTCGGAGTTCGTCCTGTTCTTGCGGCCATTCAGCAACGCTGCGAAGAACAAAACCACGGAAAAACACTGGAAGAGGTGGGCAATTGTAAGAGACGTTAGATCTTGGCTGAGCTGCATCGGCCCTCGGCGCCTCGGCGCGGTCCCGGTTATTATCAAGTGGACAGCCAAATCACGTGGATATCAACGTCTCATTTCCATCACTGTCGGGCCTCGGCTTCAGCGCTACTGTGACTTCGTCAACGTATGAGTCTTGAGACTGACGCGCAAATACTTCTTCATCTCACCGGCGCCCTCAAGAAAGATTATATACCCAGACAGAACGCGGAAATTATACGCGACAGGTGACTTCAGCAAGGTATTACTCGCTACTAGCTATAGCCAAGGAAGCTCAGTGGAAACGTATCACAGATCCTTGATTTAGGACGAATTTCGCGAGAATATTGCAGATTGACCTCAATTCCGCCTTTCAACAGACTCAGAGGTCCCCAAGTCAACAGCCAGGAATGGCCATCATAGCTACGTGTTGGAGACGTATTATGACCTCTGTGAAGAGGATACCAAGCTGTCCGCATCGATAAAATTGCCTATTTCAGGTGCGGTAGTCTTTTCACATAGTCTTATTCATCCCGATGGCACGGCCTTTATCCCACACACTGTCTCGCAAACATGAAACTTGGAACCTGATCAACGTCGGCACCTCGCCACACTCTCGCAGAAATAGGTGATCGTACTGTGTATTTTTGGGGTGTTCCAATGTCTCCCGGGCGTATAATGCTACAGGCTCCTTGGGAGGTACGTTTGGTACTCAGCCGCACCCATAGCCAATTTTAATTCATGGAACTTCAAATAACAAATCAGCAAACCCGACCAAAGGTGCCGTCGGGATGAAGGCATCGGAGATGCAATCTTCTGGGAAGCATGTCGCAGGACGGTTAGTTTTAAACATACATTTTCTTGCACGAATTGGCGCTCACGCAGTCACTGGTATAGTCCTAGAATTTTTGGGCTATCAGCGAAAGATAGATTATTCGACTACTGTACTGGATGCCGCATAGCAACGCAGTGCGAGATCTGTGGTGTACAAACAATTTGCGGGCCAGGGCAGCCGGTCATAGTTTGTCTTCCCTCCGTTATTGCGATGCAATCAATCACGGGATTTATTCGAGGTGATTTTTTTGCATGTGTCATTTTTATTGCTATTTCTTTCGCGGGGATGCGCCCAAAAGAATCTAGGACTCAGACGAATAGCTCACGACGCCTAGAGGCCAGAGGGACGGTCAGGCATTCAAGTGACGGAAAAAAGTTTCCACGCATAGCCAATGAGGTCCTCAGGACCGTACATCGTTTTATGACTCACGCTCGCAGAGATACAGGTCATCTGAATGGATGGGATCAGTTTTCCAGCGAGTATACATACTACTGGTCCGTTACTGCGCAATGTTGTTTGAATAGCACGAAGTATTCCTGTGCATTGCGCGGGATATATGCGTCTTTTTAGTCCATCTTGCGCCTGTATTTATCCTTCGGTTTCATGGTTACTCGACTGTATAAAATTATTGACCACGGCGCTTGAACACTGTTTCAGGGCACATCGGAGCATGCCGGACTTTCGGTGTGTGCCGATCATTCAACCGGAGGCTTTTTGAGCTTGCTTAGACCCCAATCAATTCGAGCACCGGGAATTTTTCCAGCCCTCTTGCGGGGTAAATTGTGCGGTAAGAGTGGTGTGAAATGTGTTGAATTTGGGTGGGAATTTTGAGCGGGGACGTCGACGGAGACCTGTCCACCTAAATCGGAAGGTTCCGCTGGGGTCCACGAAAAACCGTGTGTGGCACGGTGCGTCAAGTCGACCAAAAAGCGGTGCCGTTGAGCCGCGACCACTTTCCACTCCTTGCCCACTTTCAACCATCAACACCCCACCATGGTTGCGCTTGCACCACACAATTCTCTTTTTTCTTCCTCTTCGGTTACAAAATCCGTTATTTTTTCGGACTCTCGTCATTCTGATGTATCAATGTCAGAGAGGGTCGAGACGGCATCCGTTTCTGAATTCATAGAAACGATGTCAAGCTCGTCATCCAAATCCTCCCAATTTTCTCCGAGTCCTTCTGCATTCTCTTCGTTATCCCGAAGGTTGAGGAATTTAGATAGCCTTCCTGATTCCTTGCAGGAAGTCTATGATATATTCCTTCATCTTTCAACTGTCGACCTTCGCCGTCGATATGGAACCGAGGTAAGGGGGCTTCTCCCTTCGAAAACAGCACAATGAATTAATATGCGGCTCTAGGTCATTACTCTTATCGAGGTATTACATCCGATCGCAGCATAAATAACTTAGTGTAGCAAGACTGACCCAAACATCTAGATCTCTCAGGAAACACTTACAAAGGCCAAGCTCTCCCTGTGGAAATTCTCGCCTTGTCCGATTTTTTTCAGACCTCACAAGAAAGCCTATTTCGATCTTTTAGAGCTACTTGAAGCTCGAGGGTCATGTTTTAAGGTGTCGCTCCAAGGTAAATACTCTTTCGACTAGATGTAGTTCAGAAACCTCACCAAAATATCTCTATGGTCAGAACGCTGGAAGCGCCTAGTCTTTCACCTGTCAGAGGACTTCGAAATCAACCTCGGCGAGTCTTCTACCCATACGTGGCCGTGCCCATCTGAAGTGCCACAGAGAAAGAGGCATCGTCTCAGTGATACACATGGCACTGCCGCTGAGTGTCACGGTGTGTCTGCCAGCGCTGTCTGTGACTCTCGTCTCATGCCGCGTAAGTCGTGCATTATGGCCGCCCATTGGTCCCAGTAATTGTAACTGATTTTTTTTTGTCCGGAGTAGCACCTAGTGCATTTCCGCCCTCTGAAGGAGTTTCCTCATTATCACTAGTGCCAGCAAAGAAGAAAGGAAAGCCCCTGGACCTCCATGAATTCTTTCCGGAGGTGGCGTTTGCAGACTCCTGCATGCGACGCATTCGCCGTCCGATGACCCAACGTTTTGGGATTTATTGTACAGGAAAAACGTCCATGTTTCAACCTCTCGGCCATGGCCGTGGTAGACCATTGTCACGAAGATCAAGGTCTCGATAATATTCGACCTTTGTATTATTCGTGTCCCTAGTGCATTCTCCACTGTGATCGGCACATTCAGACCGTTCTCTCTCTCTTCTGGTGCTGGCTTGACATTGATGATATCGTTCTCATTACCAGTTATTGTCGTGCTCTCTGTCTGATAGATATACATTGTATTATAACTGTACTAGTCAATGAACATCCCGCCCTCTTGTTCCGGTCGTACTCTCGAACCGGGCCTCGACTTCTCGGGTGTTGCATGCCCTGCGCGAATGTCGTCCAACTCGGCTTGCCAGATCCTGAATTTTGTGAGCAATGAATTTTCGGTTTGCGATCCTCCCTGTGCAGTTCCCTCCTTTTCCACTACCTCAATCACATCTCCAAGTGCTTTGTCGAGCTTTCCAAAGGCTTCTCGCATGAGGAATGGGTTCCCAATCAGTTTTTGCGAGCTGTTACTGCGGCTTGTCCCGGGAATAGTGCCTTTTGGAGCGAAATGCAACAGCATACAAGTCAACGTTGTAAACTGCATGTTGATCGTGGTTTCTCTTACTAACCTGCGTTAGGATCGGATTTTGGAAATACCTGTAGAGTGGGAGAGCAGGTCAGCGACATCAATCACAAGCAACACTCGGAACTGGCACACCTGTCCTGGATTTTCACGAGTAGGAGAGGGAGGTATCCCGCTGGCGTGCTGGTTTGGGAACTTGGCATCGGCTGAATAGCGGCAGTGAGGTGTAGCGTTCATTGGATTTCGTCCAGCGAACGTTAATATTATCCGAAATTGATGAAGGAGGTGAATATGTGATAGAGTGAAAGACTGAATACTTCCAAATGTGGGTCAGAGGTAAAATTCACGCACCGTCGCCCATAGACATGCTTGATGATGATAGTTTCGGTTCAAGGTTAGTAGAACTTCAAAAGTCTCAAAGCTGCAGCCAGTGACGTTCGAAGAGTGGGTATTGACGTCATTGTCGGAATCTTGTTGAAAACAGGTCCCCATGATAACCAATAGAGAATAGAAGCTAAGTACTTATGTCGCGTCGAGGATAATTTTACTGAATAAGTTCGGTGGACTTTGAACGCGCAAGAGATGGTCTTGAAAGCAATCTTCCGCATTACGCGCCTGATTATAGTGAAATGAAGGCGTGGCATCAGTGACAGACTGATACTTACCTCCAATGCAGACAAGGACCCTACAGCCTGAGTGTAAGGTTGGTGTAAGGCCAGTCCCGTCAGAGATGGAGGACTCTCATAGCTATAGAAAAGGTGTACTCGGCGACAGTAAAACCGTATTAGGGCGCATTTGATGCGCCCACAAAACTCCAAATCGTCGTGGCCAACGCAATTTCTGCTCCTTCCGAGTCGAGCTTGACTATGAGTCGACTTGCCCTCAGAAGCGCAAACGTTGCAAGTATCAGGGCCCACCTGGTATAGTAGGTAGTTCAGGCTCATGGTGGTCAAGAGCCAGGGCCCAGAATACGTAAAATTTTTTTACGGTCACAAGGCTTCTATAATAGGAATAGCATGATGATGTGACAAAGGTGTGACTTCCTCCACAAATGTTCTAGGATCATGATGTCACGGCCTACCCACATGTGTCTTTCACCCCCTCGTTGGCGTAGTACCGCTCGTATTGATAGCCCTCTCGGTTACTTACCAGGCTCAATATTGCATCAGGGACAGGACATTGACTGATACCTCCGACTTGCGATTAGACTGGGTTATCAAAGGCAATGTCTTTGTTTACTGGGCTATATTTCTACACGTGGATATGGTGCTCTCGTACAATCTTGTCGGGTATTGGCAATCGTGAAATGCATCGACCTTTACGATGGTCGTCGATTAGCAGCTGGACACACCCACTTACAGCGATAGTGCTCACCTTCATCGTTCTCAAGGAGTAGGAGCCAAAAGCGCTACAGTGGCACACGTTGCGGAGCAAGTGCCCAAAGCGGCGTTACAAGCTAGGATGGCAGCGGGTGCTGCTGGTGCAGCGATAACGGTGCCAAAGGTGAAACCTGCTGCAGCATAGCAGGCGACTGCTACGGTGTTACAACCTGGGCGTTGCGGCTTAGCGGTAGGTCGACGGCAATGCCATAGATGGTCACTCACCGGTCTGGCATAGGCCATAGGCAATAGGTCCTCCAGCGACTCCTTGAATTCCAGTGAGCAGGAGGACGAGAGGCGTTACGAGGATACTAGTGGTGAAGCGCATGCTGGGCAAAAAGGGCAAAGCCAAGTGGGGGGTTTGAAAGCCAAAGTGAACCTTTATAACGGCAAGCAAGCCAGAATTAAGCTCAAGGTTTGATTAAAACGAGGCTGAAATGTGGGTCCTATCAAGAACGTTCTATAGCATTTCTACAGCATGTTCAGCACCTTTGTGAGTCATAATCGTATAGTCAAGCTTTTGAGCCAATGCCTTCTGTTGTCTCCTTCTCCTTATCTCCTCGCTTCCTCAGTTCCCCCGTCAACAAACCAGACACCGCAATCGAAACAATAGCGCCCACCAAAAGCCCGGCACACACAATAAATGAAACCCTGTACGTTGGTCCGTATATAGCTATCAAGAGCCGATTAGCATGACAGATGTCAAGAAACACGCAGCAAATGACTTACTTGAGAACACCTGGGGTCCTAGTATCCCAGAGAATTGAGCTGTAGCATTCGTAAGGCCGATAGCGAGACCAGCGGCTGTGGTACCACGAGCAGCCTTGACACGATTGGGCCATAATATTGGATACACTGATCCAGCGGTGGCAGTGGCGACGATCAACGATAAGTATCGGATGACAGTCACCTGTGGATGGGGTAAGTCAATTATGCTTCGTCTAAAGTGGAAACTCGGACCTTGACCGTGAGTTGCAAGATGCAGCAGATGATGTTCGTAAACTCCAAACCCATCGCAACCCTGTAGGGATTCCACCCTTTCCTTTGCACCAAGTATCCAAGAGCGTTCAATACGAGGAATGTGCACGCCGTGGGTGGCATCGAGAGTACGTTTGCTATGGCAGTAGTTGTGAATCCTGAATGGAATTGAGAATGAGAACGTGCTTCTAGCATCTGTGGTTGGCCACCGATAAGATACTCACCAAGCTCATAGATGACGGTAGGGAGAACATAACCGAGTCCGAATCCTCCGACTGCATGACAAAACCACACTGCAGTGAAAGACCAGAAGCTAGGATCCTTGAATAGCCCGATGGCTTGCTCGGTGTCCCATGTCTTCGCATTCTTCGTTGGGGCGTCTTTCGACAGCCGATTGGCAACATATTCTCTTTCTTGTGGGGTTAGGAACTTGGC
Source organism: Paramarasmius palmivorus (assembly GCA_037176845.1). Taxonomy (NCBI): domain Eukaryota; kingdom Fungi; phylum Basidiomycota; class Agaricomycetes; order Agaricales; family Marasmiaceae; genus Paramarasmius; species Paramarasmius palmivorus. Next base: position 465,113 of record JAYKXP010000025.1, on the reverse strand, counting down.
TGTCTGAGGATAATCGGGCATGATGAAGAGAGTCGTTACGCCCATAAGCACAGCAGGAATACCCTCTATGACGTAGATCGTTAGTATCTGAGAACAAAGGACGAGCGTGAATCGCACCGATAATAAATAGCCATCGCCAACCCGATAAGCCACCAAGCCCATTCATGTACGATATCGCAAAGGCAAGGAAACCACCAACAAATCCACTAGCCTGACCAAACGAGTAGAAAAGAGCAATACGCAACGCAAGTTCCTCCGGTGGGAACCAAAATGCCAGGTAATAGATGACGCAGGGATAATAACCGGCTTCTGCTGCTCCCAGCACTGAAGGAGAGTTTGTCAAAATCGAATAAACGGGATGACTGGTTTACTCACACGTTCGTGTTGCAATGAGACCAGCATAGTTTTTCACTGCACCAATGCACATGACGATTATGCCCCACATAATCATGAGGCGACCGATCCAGAAGCTCGGCCTATATAGATTGTCGGTCAGAAGAGTGTAAGGGAAGCGAGGAGTGTTACATACGTTGTACGTTTCATTAGCAACGTAGAGACTGGCTCGAGAAACATATATGGATAGAAGAAGCACGAAATGGCCCAGTTCCAGTCTTGCGCACTTAATCCTAGTTGCTGCTTGATCCCAGTGCCTTGTTCCAGATTCATGATGGCGGCGTTGGCTATATTGTTGACGTCTATACGCATGATCAAATAGGTGAGGCACAACCAAGGCATTAAGCGGATATCTTCACGAATATACACCTCAGTCAAGTACCCATCGGAAGTAATGCACGGGTAGCTCACCTATCCGTTTTCGAATCCGCGCCCAATCTTCCGAGGATATGGGATCGGTCTCTGCTTCGCTGTTTTGCTGTTGAACAGGGAGCTGTGATTGCCGATCTAACGAAGCGTCTTTTTCGATGCTGGATCGTTTCGAAGGAGTAGACATGTTGAGAACTGAAGAGGGCGGGCCTCAAGGATCTTTCGGGAGTGTCTTCGACATTTTAAACTTCCTGGTGGTAACGACTTTCACCTGACCTAAGACGTCAGTTTTGGTGCTAGGAACTTGGAAGGAACCTGGGAGTCCTATATTTCCGATGAGCCTGGTCATTCGGCTTGATATTCTAGTAAGAATACCGTTTATACCCCATCTTATCGCCCAATCAGAGTAGTTAGAGAGCACGAGAGCAGAGTTACAAGCGAGCGCCGAGTTTTATGGTTGTGGTGGTTGGGAAGAAAGGTTGGAGGACAGGAATTTTGACGCGTCAACGCGTGTCGGGAAATGCCGAGTGCAGTCTTTCCTCAACGTCGACGACAACGACAACATACTGTTTGTCTCTACGATGTCCCTTCTTCAGCAGCATTCTCTTTTAATATCTCAAAAGTCCTATATCATTTGACTCTATCAAATTGGGGTTCTAGTGATGGTCCTGAAAGCATCATTTGGAGTTCTTCTTGCGCAATCGTCGTGGTCGGTGAAACCCTCTCTTCTTTCCTTTTGAATGGCGTAATAATTTGGTGATTTCAGATTCCGGACCGTCATTTGAACTTCTGATATGATCAAGTGGGAGAGAAATACCAGATTTACCATCTTTAAAAGCTGTCGTGGGACAGGTTTCCGACGATACTTCTCTACGTGACCTTACTTGCGCTGCTTCTGTACTATTCGGAACTATGCCCGCACTCGTCAAACCCCAGCTCGAAACTTGGACCAGTCATCCGGCAACTACTGCTACACTTGACTGGGCGCCATTGCAGACCATCGACCTCTCCAAGTTTGATGCACCTGGCGGTAAACAACAGCTCGCGGACGACCTTAGGGATGCAGTGAAGCGATGGGGATTCTGGACCGTCACAGGCACAGGAATCTCGCAGGAAGAGCTCGACAGACAGCTCTCTATCGCGAACACTTTCTTCAAGCTACCACTCGAAGAAAAGAGAAAGGTTGTTTGTGATTTCACAGTTGGAAAGTAAGTGATGGTCAGTCACAGTGCCTTAGCTCTTCTGACCATATCGTTAATAGTTACTTCGGATATCGTGAGCCAACACGGTTTATTGGGAATACCGATGTAAAAGAGAATATGGAAATGGTGTGTTCCTAGCACCATTACTTTGGGATAGAGGACTTATGAGCTCCTCTCTACAGCTCAATCTTCCGAAATATATTCCGGAATACGAGAATGTCTCTCGCCATGACCTCATCAGAAAGTTTGAGGATGAAATTAGGCCTTTCCATCGACTCGTTTGGGAGAATGTAATTCGCAAGATCTTTATCCTCTTCGCCATCATTCTTGAGCTCCCCGAGGACTATTTCGTCGACCGACATCACTACGACGACCAGTCGGAGGACCATCTTCGTTACGTGAGTGGAATCCAGCTCACAGGCAGCCGCAGCTGACTGTTTCGCAGATGATATACCATCCTCGGCCTGCTTCAGAAGACAAGAAGATCGGTGACCAATGGAGTGCAGGACATACCGGTATGTTGACGTCTTTACCTCTAACACGCGCAGTGACTTGATGACTGCAGACTTTGGGTCTCTCACGTTACTATTTTCTCAATCGGTCGCTGCGTAAGGCATGCCTATTCATAAACCGACACCTTCTGATTCGCTACTCCAGGCTTCAAATACGAACCCCTGACAACGAGTGGAAGTGGGTCAAGCATGTCCCCGGGGGCATTGTATGTAATGCCGCCGATACTCTTTCATTCTTGACGAAGGTATGGTACCCATTCGATTCTCCGAGAACACGTTCATCATCAAAATTCTTCCCAGGGATACATCAAGAGCACGATTCACCGTGTCGTCCGTCCACCTCCGGACCAAGCGAGCCTTGAACGCCTTGGTCTCTTCTACTTTGTCAGGCCTGGGGATAAGGTTCCAATGATCCCAGCTCCGAGTCCGGTCCTCAAACGTGAAGGATACCTGACTAAGGAAGACGAGAAGCAGTCAGAAAAGGATGCCGTTACTGGTTATGGTACGTTGGCATTTATGTATGTCTCTTTGCTACTAAAACTCGACGGACTTGCACAGAATATGTACGCGCCCGAGTCAAGAATGTTCACGATCGGAAAGCAACACGTATCGCCCAGGACAATCCCGATGCTGTATTCCAGGTCAAGAACCTCCAGGTTCAGGATTACTATGTGTAAAGGGTCAGTATGCTATTTAATACCACATTGAGGGATGTATGTGTATCTACAGGATGTAAAAATGTACCCACGGCTACGACCACTTTTAATTTTGCTTGAAAGCATGGGCGCTTAATTCCTACTGCCTAAGCTGTGCCTAAGCGGCCCGGCAAACACCGAACACAATTTTCCTTACGCCGACACGATAGCATTACCCTTGGACAATCGAATTTCTATCGCTTTCTACCATGGATATGCACTCGATACCTCGAGCTTCAAGTCTTTCTAACCACTTAATGTTACGAGAACCTCAATTCTGTCAGCTGAGTCTTCGTTGACCCTCTGACCTGATGCGGTGGGGGATTTGCTATCTTTATACTGTGTCGTGAGACAGCATTCTAACTCATTCGATCTCTCAGAAAACAGCTTTTTCTCGCCGTATCCCCCAGTGTCTTTGGAACAATGCCAGCACTTGTCAATACCAAGCCCCAAGTCGAAACCTGGAACAGTCCTCCAGCAACGACTGCTACACTCGACTGGGCACCTTTGCAGACAATCGATATCTCTAAATTCGATGCGCCTGGAGGTAAACAAGAGCTTGCGAACGAGTTGAGGGATGCAGTGAAAGTGTGGGGCTTTTGGAATGTTGTAGGCTCGGGCATTCCTCAGGAGCTGGTCAATAGGCAGTTCTCCATTGCGAACACCTTTTTCAAGTTACCCCTCGAGGAAAAGAGAAAGGTCCCTTGTGATGTTACTGTCGGGAAGTGAGTGCTTTGTTAATGCCACTCAGAGGCTCATCTGACGACCAAATCTACAGTAACTTTGGATATCATGAACCCACACGATTTGTAGGGAATACCGACGTCAAGGAAAACAAAGAAGTGGTGCACATATCTTTCATTCCAGATAGTAAGGCTATGGGTGGCTGACACCTTTCTCTTTTCAGCTCAACGTTCCAAAGTTCACCCCGGCGCTTGACACGGTTCCTCGCCATGAGTTCATTCAGCAGTTTGAAGATGAAATGGCAACCTTTAATAGATTACTTTGGGAGAATATTATCCGCAAGACCCTAATTCTCTTCGCTATCATACTGGAGCTGCCAGAAAACTACTTTGTTGACCGACACCAGTTCGACGAACGATCGGAAGATCATACCCGTTATGCAAGTACAATCCATAGCATTAGACCTCCTAGACGGCAGCTTATCCTTTGTAGATATTGTATCATGCACGGCCTGATTCGGAAGACAAGAAGGTCGGCGATCAGTGGCTCGCGGGGCATACTGGTATGCTGTAGTGTTGCTTTTTGTGCTCGACCTAACCATCGAACGTAGACTTTGGTTCTCTCACATTACTCTTTTCGCAACCTGTGTCTGCGTAAGCCGTCTACATAGGTTTAACGATGCAAAGAATGACTTGCGTAGGCTTCAAATACGCACCCCGGACAATGAGTGGAAATGGGTCAAGCATATCCCGGGGGGAGTTGTATGTAACGCTGCAGATACTCTTTCGTTTCTGACGAAAGTAAGTAACTCAGCGTTCCTCTGAATGCCCCTACTAGTGCCCCTACTAAAAATATTTCTAGGGATACATTAAAAGTGCGATTCATCGAGTCGTTCGTCCACCTCCAGATCAAGCGAACCTAGACCGGCTCGGTCTCTTCTACTTCGTCAGGCCTAACGACCAGGTCCCGATGATTCCAGCACCAAGTCCAGTTCTCAGACGCGAAGGATACCTGACTGAGGAAGATGAGAAGGCCTCCGCAAAGGATGCAGTCACCGGCTATGGTAGGCTCGAACTTTCACACGACTTTTGATGTAACTCAAGTGATGTTCACAGAGTATGTGCGAGCGCGGACCAAGAACGTGCATGACCGGAAAGTGGCTCGTATTGCCCAGGATAATTCTGATGCTGTATTTCAAGTTAAGAACCTCAAGATTCAGGATTACTATGTATGAACTGTAGTCGTTGTCATATTGTTTTTGATGCTGTACATAAATTATTTACGCGGTCTATGTCTATGAATTATCACAGCCTACAGGAAGCCTAAAGAATTTAGAACAAGTTGCCTATAGTCAGTACGTACCTGTAGTACCAGTAACGTTAACGTTGTTGACCGAATAATAATACGTGGCTGTGCTAGAAGACACGTCTTGATCCCGTACGGCCAACTCGCAAGGCTTCGGGCAATTTCCCCAGGTTTTCCCAGACTGTATCAGCCATGGGATTCAGGCAGGCAGCAGTTCTCGTACCGGTTTGCTTTTTTCTAGGTTTGTCGCCAAATTTCGGGTCGTCTAACCCGTTTGTTTACTCATTTTCCCTCGAAATTGAACAGGAATACTTTTCATTTGCTTCAATGTCGATTACCGACTTCTATGGGGAGACCTCAACGAACAGGACCTTGCTGATGGCTTTAAATTCTATACGATATTCTACAATGCCCCACCAGCTATCAAAGTCAGCGCGTCGTTGAACCAATTCTATTTTCAACTAATCAGGGAGAGCAGGCTTTACTACATGGAATGATTGGAGTTGGACTGATTGGGATGGTTACAAAGCTTCATAAATGGGACGACAGCGCAATGTTCTTTGATGGGTCGAGCCTGTGTACGTCGCATCTTCGTGGGGATACGAAGCGAATACTCATATCTCGACGCAGGTGTCTACGTTTTCGCAATTGCCGTTTACATCACGGTCATCGTACCTATGTTGGGGACCACGGTGAATCCACTCGATGTCGACACGAAGGCGGATAGTATAGAAGCCATGAGAGTACTCTCAGCGGCTAATGTCATCGTCATCGTGTGTCTTGGGGCTATCTTGACACTGCAGGTGCGAAGTCGTGCTCTTGGACGGATGGTTGGTCACTGATATTGTTTCAAAGGCCGGTCAGGTGTATGCAAGGTGGTCTGAGCGCGAAGAATTGAAAAAGCTTGCATCGAAGAAGAAACAGTAGAGATCCGGGCAACGTCCCGACTCGATTTAGGACGAGATGTTTACGTTGCTACCTCTACAACCAAGTGTAATCTATCACTGGTATCTGGATAACACGGTCTGCAAAGTGGCCCATGTTACCGACGACTCCTTGGTTGGTGAAATTCAAAGTGTGGAAATTGTTGCGCAACCAGATCAGCCGAAAGTTGCTGTATATCGTTCCGAGCAGCTAGTAGGTTTGGATCGGGAAGGATATTGCCAGCCCCATTGTAATTTTGGTCACCAGGAGCACGCGGATAGACCCGGTACCATTCAGTCGCTAGTCGAAGATGTCAGTCATCGGAAACTGTACTGGCAATTTAATACATACTACCGACTCGATCATGAGGGTGTATAGATCCGGCGTCAATTAGCGGAGACGGCTGGGAGCGTCTGGAGTCAAGGCTGAGTTCGAGTGTGTTCGCTATCAAAGACGGAAAGGTACTTGGGTTATTCATAGTGTACCGGTTGTTCAACTCTGGGTCTCCATCACCGATCTTAACAAAAAAAAACATTCGCCTTCCATTAGTGTCCTCCAACCCGTTCGGGATCCACTGGATTGGGAGTCACGACAAAATAGCACATGATGTTGAATATCTAGTCTAGGTGTGAGCGCGAAGGCAACACAAATGGCTGAAAGTCGGTTGAGGATAGGGTAGAACACTCGCATTCCTCCCTATTTTATACTGACAAAGGTTCGTATGAACCTGTCGAGGTACCGAGGTACATACCGAGATGCCTTTCAACTCCCTTGAAGGGACGCGCGAGTGAAATAGGCACATACGTCCTTCTAACATGCTTTGAAGCAGTTTTGGGTAAAGCAAGCAAGGTAGGCGTGCCTATATTAGCCGGAGTTTGAGGCCTCCGACTGAGTTTTGAATCAGGCACTTGCGAAGGTACGACAGAATAGCATCGGTTCTTTGCCCTACCGATGTATTAGTATCATGGGTGGGACGCCTGTATTTCCCAAAGAGAGCTCAGCAAACAGAAAGGGACATGCGTGCCGGACCCCCGCCCCTTGAGCTTGAACCGCCAAGTTCAGAGTTAAGTACTTTCAGTTTCAGAGGACACTCACAGTGAAGCAAGTGTCGGACACTGCAAATTCGCCCGAGAATATTGAACACAGGTCGTACATCGAATTGGCATTCAGCACTTCCTGTAATCAGAGTACAATTCATTCTTTGTGAAACAATAGCGGAATGCAATGCACGAATAACAAGTTAACAAAATCTCTAGGAACAGATAGCAAAAAAATGAAAGAAGGATGGGGTCATGATACTCATATATGTACGTTAAAGCAGAGAATGATCATAAACGAATTAAGATCGACAGTCCCATAAAAGCGCGAAACAACATAACTGATACATAACGAATATTTAACCAGAAAACGAATTAAGCATGCTCTGCAGGGTGTCTGAATCTAGCGCCTTCAATTCAAGGCATTGTTTGTGAAGTCTCTTGTCTCTTGAGAATTGAATCCGGCTAGCGAGGTGCTGAGCGGCGATAAATGATTGTACGACACCAGCGATGAGGCGTTGCTTGTGTACATTGACTAAGGGTTCTAAATGCATCGAAGGAGGAAGGGGAGCAAGGGCATCGAAGATCTCTGGGTGAGCAGGTGAGTCTAAATTTGAGGTTAACGGGTCGATATTCACGATTTCATCGGGGGCAGTAGGATCAATGAGGTCGGGTAGCTGATGATGTTGGTAGAGTTGCGAGAGATATGTGCCGATGAAAGGAATGCATGCTGGTGAGCTTGTAGTCTCGTTCTTGTTCCGGCCAGAAGGATCCATATTCGCACTGGCTATACCTGATTGAGCATCGGCCGATTGGATGTCCATGATTCTGTTGACCGCCTCATTGAGGTGCATGAAATTATTGTCATTGGCGATGAACAGCTTGAGGTCCCGGAACCGTCGCTGGTCATACGAGGTTACGCGACCGATGAGACGACGCATTACCATCGTGACATATTTGCTCTGTAGACCGGTGATGATTGCGACGACTGTGGCAAAACAATTCCTCTCATATGAGCGCTAGATGACACAGCTACATCAGTACCTTCCAATTCCAGACTAACTGTAAACTTACCCAAGCGATATGTAGGAGCTTGGAGAAAACGGAAGATCGCTCGCTCGGATGACTGCGAACTATCTCAGACACTGTGAAATTTGCAACCAGGTTGAACCTGCCACGAATGTTCCCCAGAGCGCCTGTTCGCTCAGGCCAGCGCGACTCCGCCTTCCAGCGTGCACGATCTTTTTGGAATTGATTCCAATCCAGAACATCAATCTCCTCGCAGTTCATCCAGTCCCCAGTCAAAAGCTCATCGAAGGATGCCGTCAATATCAACTCCCTATCAATTATCGCAAACTGTTGAGCAAGCTCCTCTGCTTTATACCCGAGAATGAACGATCGATACACATCAGACTTGGCCTTGGGGGCGAAAGAAGGTCTAGTTGGCTGAACAGAAGGAATCTCCGAAGATAAGCGACTCTGAAGAATCTCAAGTGGGACAGCATCCTCGGGTGCAGGCTTGGCCTCTGATGTCGGCCGTGGAGGAGATGTGATTGTATGACTAGTTGCAACCACCGGTATATCTATCGGCTCAGCTGCGCCAATTTCACCACTTTCCGGCCGAGTTATCACCGGAATTGCGTTCGTTTGCACTGATGTGCTGCTTTCTCCCAGATTAGGATTGGCATGAATATCGTAGTCCTGATCGTCGCTCTCGTCACTTTCAGAATCCTGCCAGCGGGGCCTCTCATCCTCGTCATAGTCACCTGTTGCCATCTTCGCACGGATCGTTCGGACCCACCCTTCCACCTTGCTTGCCTTTTGCAACGTCTTCTCTGGATTTATCTGCCCTTCTAGTCTTTTCAGCGCATCTTCCACGTCTCCAGCGTCTTCATCATCCGTGAGGGAGTCAACCAAGTAGTTGAGCTGCCAGGGGTGAATGTTTCTCCCTAACCCATGTTCTTCGCCGCCACTGAGTTCGGATATTGAGGAACGTGTGGAGGCATATGAATCCCTGGACACGATGCCCATGGAAGAGACTGTTCCACGATCATCTACTTCCATGACAGCGCGAGTAGGTAACTTGCGAGGGAGTCTACGAAGTCCGGGCGGTACAGGAGGCTCAGCTTCATTGTCAGAAGATGAGTCTGAGAGCTCGTCAATGGAGACTACATCGAAATTATAGGGGGCCGTAAAGGCAGGAAACATGGCTGAAGATCTGGTGGCCGACAGGGGTACACCAAAAGAGTCGGTGGAAGAACTGCGCGCAATAGATGATCTTTCTGAGAAGTCATCTCTACTCGCCGTTTCTGATCGACTCTCCGCACCCACGCTTTCTGACCCACTAGTGGTGTTTGCATCCTCGACAAGTTGTTGCTGCGATATACTTTCGCGCACAACGGATGGTGCCACACTTGTCCTATCTGGTGCCTTTGATGTCCGCACAGTTGATACAGAAGGTGCCATACTCGCTGTCCTTCCAGTGAAATTTGGAGCGGGTTGCTGATCGCCACCTGTGTTTCCGCTCATATTCACTCTGCTTTGTTGCTGGCCCTCAATAACTCTCAAATACTCCTGCAAACCACCGTTCACCTCCAGCAATTCCCTCTCCTTGTTTAGCGTGACTTCGAACCCGATCCCGAACGCATTGCTAGGGATATATGCACCACCAAGTCCCATCGAGCCGCCCATTGCCCCTACACCTCCAGCACCTGCTATCGCCTTAGAACCAATTGTGCTAGGCCGCCGGTTATTCAACACACGCTTCCAACGGCCAAGGCGGCCAATTGTTTTGACAAGAACTTTTGATAGCGCGTTACTATGAATTGGCAATGTTGCTGGGGATTCGATGAACTCTCCCCTGTAACTCCCCCACCCAATGGTCCCAGCACCACCTCCACCACGAGCGAGAGTCGGACTATCTGGCCCTGGCGCATGGTCGGTTCTCTGCAATATACTTAGACTGGATAGCGGTAATCCTGTTCCTACTTTTGACACGGATTCGTCGTAGTCTGGTAAATCCAGGTCAACATCAGAGTCCTCTTCCTTCTTGGCTTGGGACAGCTGCCGGGTGACTTGGGTAAACTTTTCACCGAATAGATGCTCCTTGCCAGTGTGCGTCTCTTTGCCTGCAACTACATCGTCGGGACCTGCACCTGGAGCGTGAGCGGTGGGGGTATGAGACTGAGAAGACCGGTGATGGGACGTTGCTGTGCTAGACTTAGGTTTTGCTTTTGCGGGAGCAGGTGAATGCAGTCTCTTGCACTCCTTTGCGACCTTCCTTAATTTCTTGACAATATTCTGTTGGCATTCATCTATGAGTAATGTTGTCCACAATAACATATAAATACTCACCATTGCATCATCCCATCTTCCCAAAATAGGATCCCGTACAAGAGTATTCAACCAATCCGCAACTAACTTCCTCAGCTCAGGGTTCGGCCAGAAGTCGATGTAGAAAAAGGTGTTGAGCCAAAACTTCCAGGCAACAAACGTGCGCAGACGAACGAAACGTTTGATTCGCTCAGCTCGCTCGATATCTTGCGCCTGTGTATGGGCCGAATTTGTGATAGAAGGTTGTGCGGTAGAAGTAGCAGCGGAGGGTGCAGTAAGTGCCCAATGGAACCTAGCAATTAGCAAATGTGCCAGATCCACAGGGCTAATATATGTCCGATAGGTCATGAAAAAGACCAATAGCTCATCATAATCCAGCTCGCTGGTGACCTGCGCAATCCACCTCTCGATTGTCGCACCAAGAAGTTGCCTTCTTTGTTCCCTCCCCGAACCTCCAACAGCGCTAGCTGTCAGAGCAGTTGTAGACGAGGACGCTTCATGAGCAGATGGCGGTAGTGTAACGTCCGGGGGTGCAGGTATTCCAGGAGACGTGGCAGAGGCAGTTCCACTACCACTTCTACTCCTAGCCTCTTTCTCTTTCTCCTTTTCCTTCTTGGTCCCTTTCGCGAAGCTTCTCGCTTTCATCCGCGAGAGACTTGTTCCTCTGGACCTCTTCCCAGAGCCTTCACTCCCCAAATCAATTGAGCTTCTGGCGCTCGTACTTCCCACGTCAACGCCAATCGAACTCTCGCCATCCATCGCATTCGAGCTGGGCTTGATTACATCACCCCAGATCACAAATCTGGGGTCATTTCTGGGCGCAGCAGATTCGTCGTCTTCCAGCGACAATCGAATGGTTTCCATCATCGTCAAGCGATCAGACCATCCATCATCTTCTGATTCACTGGAACTAGAATCTCGTTCGTAGCCGTCCTCTGCTGGATCGAGGTCGACTTCATCGCTGCCTTCCCTAGAAGAGCCGCCAACCGGTTTCTTTCCTTTGCCGCGGCGACGCCTTCTTTTTCCCTTGATGTCTTGCAATTTATCCAATAAAGGAAGCCCTCGATATGTCTGTAAGACGTCGAAAACATCCGCCGGGAATCGAGTGAGCAAGGACGTGGCAGGCAAAGGTTGTGTTGGTAAGTGGGAAGATTCTGGCGGTGGTGTTTGATGCCTTGTTTGACTAGGTTGTGGAGTATGCGCAAATTCGTCTGGTTCATGGCTAGACAACAGGGATGGCGCAATGTCGGGGAGAAGGGACGAAGAATCTGGTACGTTGACAGACAACATTGGAGGTGAATCAGGGAGCGGATACGAGGCTGGCTCAATATCATGCAGCCTCTCTGACCTTCCCTTCTCTTCCGTGTCTGCAGCTACAGGCTCCGCCTCGACTTTCATGCGAATAGCACTCGGTGCTCTTCTTAAAACCCTCGTTTCATCTTCATCTTCGTCACCCTCTGAAACAGGTGACCATTCTTCACTCCCATTGACCCCACGAGACGGACCTGCGACCTGCCTCGCTGTCAACCCACTTTCAAATGACTGCATCTCCCTGACTTTCCTCGCAGGACCCTGTGGTGCCCGCAAATACTTCTCAAAGTCGCTTTCCCCTTCATGCTGCTCTTCAGCCTTATCAGGCGCAGGAGCACGCTTAGACGGGCCTGTAAAGTTAAAATACGCGCTCCAGAGCTCCAATCCTTCCCTGCCACCGTCTTCGTCCTCTCCAAAGTCGAGATTTCCGTCAGAAGCATAGCCAAGCCCATCCAACGCGACATCCGAGTGTGTACTAGTCTCATGCTCCACGGACCACGACTGGGACTTCCTGCGTCTTTCCTCTGACCGAGTCGGGGGTAGCGGAGGTATCGATGGCTCCGAGAGTTTCGGCGAACGACCCGCCTTGGGACGCGGTGCTTGCCAACGCGGTTCAAATACCACATCACTTCCAAACGGCCGAGAGATCGTGCTCCGACTCATACTGCCGCCACCACTTGTTCGCCTATCCGGTGAAGTGATCTGCCCGAATTCCCCGACTGACAATGATGATGACGACGACGACACTGAGCCGAACTGCGACGAAGACCCGAACATACTTGAACCTCCAAACATGCTAGACGCGTTTGAGTTGTTTCGCATCCTACTGCTTCCAGAAACGCTCCCAATCCGATCCCACTGCATGATGCCACCAAACATATCACTCTTTTTGTTCTTGATATGAGGCTGTGTTGATCTTGGGGGACTCAATGTAGAGGAGGCACTATATGGGACAGCGAATCCGTCTATGGCAGTAACACTCAACGAGTGCGTCCGACCGACAGTATTGGCTTTCGCAGTGTTCGAGGTAGTAGACATTGCTGCACCATCCAATGATTGTAGATCCGGATTTGAACGAGGTTTCCTGAGTTTGCCCTTGTGCTTGGCGCGACCTGATGGTGGTACATAGTACGAAGACTGTCCACTACCGTGGCGAAGGAGGTTGAAGCTAAGACGGGTCTGACGACGATGCGGCGAGATATTGCTCGAAGTGGATGAGTGAGGCGGTGAAGCCGAGAATGCAGAAGATGATGAGGCTCTGTATGTGATCTGGTCCTCTGCGTTGACCGCAGACGCCCCTGGAGGGGGCATATCTTTGTGTCTGTCGCGAACATGAATACCAGAAGGGAGATACGCCGACTGCCACTCACCCAATTCGATACATTTTCTTTCCATATTGATTGTTGTACGCCGTAATGACATACGGCGGAGGCATGGTCGTAGTCTTTCCATGATGAGCATCAAATCTCTTTTTCAGCTCCCAAGCTGCTGCACCACTTGAGGTTTCGACGAAGGATCCATCAGCTAAAAATACCAGTTAGCCGATGCCGATGACTCGAAATCTGGAACGAGCACTCACGGGCAAGAGATATATCAGCATTCGCGATTTCTGAGGGCAAATTGGCAGAGATACTGCTCCCAGCCTCGTCTGAATTCGGATACGCAAAGTGGACGGAGTTATTGGTCGAGGGCGTTGGTATCGGCAATAGCTTGGTTGTCGAATTTGGTGAAGTTGGCTGAGAAGTCGATGGTGATGATGACGGTTGAGGTGAAAGTTGCGACATTACAAACTAATAAAACACCAGAATCATAATAGAAAATGAAGAGGAAAAAGGGAAGAGTTCCAGAGAACTTGGTCGTCGAGGGTGAAGGGGATTCGGAATCACGTGTTGATATCACAGGTCTATTCAACACCATGACCAACAGATTCATCAGCGTGAGTTGACGAGTAATAATACGCGTAATAATCTCTCTTATCTTTCCCCGGTAGCAGAAGGAATTCATTCATGGGCGGTGACTGGCCAGTAGTACGTCCATCACGTCTGAAACGGCGAAACCTGCCAAAAACCTGCCAATGTCCTTGCTCTGCATCTCGCGGGGGGAAATCTCTAGGGTGTTCATCCACAAGTGTGTTTGGAGGCAGTTCGAATGGGACGTTGGAACGGCTGGAATCCAAGTGTCGCTGCTATTTTATGTGTAATATAGCAGGTTGCTCCAGGCGACTTGCTCGCTGTAGGTTTCAGGCATAGAAGTGACGTGCTCAGAGTCGTTTGGAGAGTGACACCGGAGGGCTGCGATACCCTCAATGAAGAAAGGTTGTCAGCGGTTACACGTGGAGACGATTTGGACTCACCGCAAACGATGCTACAACAGAACAACAACAGTGGTACATGAAGGACAACTTGCATAAGCAGTTGCTGTTTAACGAACTGTTCTCACTAGCGTCTAATAAGCTGTGAAAAGGCCACCGGATGTAACACCCAATCAGGTAACTGCCAGGAGTCAAAGGCCACAAATTTCTTTCTATTGTCCTCCTGGCCATATATAATGCGTGAGGTCGAAGGTCGAATGGGTACCCTCAACCTGATATCTAGAAGACACCAAAACCACTCATTTTCGCACTTATCATTTCACGCTACAAGATGATTCAGTGTTGCCGCAAACCCGATGTATGTCCATCTAATCCAAATTCTTCATGTCGGGTTACTCATCGCCCTTAACAGTGTATACTCGGCAGAGCACCCTACCGGACCTATGTCAACGAAATAGAGGCGGTTATACCTTACTACGAACAATTCGTAGGCTCTGGAAGCCTTTACACTTATTTGACCATCACATTCCCTGAAACCGAGCGGGACCTCGGCCGACCCAGTCTTGCAGCGAAGCAGGCTTTGGGAGCAATCCTGATTGTCACCGCATCGCAAAAGACCAATCCTTCCCAATTCGAGAGGCTTTGGCCGTGTATCCGCGATCAACTATTTACCCTTCTCAAATTCTACCCCCTCCGCGACTCGACATCGCGCTCTTCTGAGGCTATAGCCTTTAAAGAGTACTTGATCTATGCTACAACTCTAATCATCATCATTTTCAAAACTTCCGGTCGACCACATGTACCTGCTCGAGAGGCTATTTCCCGGACGGAAGCTGCACCATTCTTGGTGTACACGCTCGACACTGTCCTCCACCTCTCCGGGACCGAGAACCCGGCATTCGAAATCGTCTGGCGTATCTGGATCACCTATCGTGACGCTGCATTCAGTCACCCATCGTACGCACCCACTTTGAATCGGCTTGTCAAGGAATACGACATTGCGGATATTTGTGTTCGTCGACTTGTGGCTGCCGTCAATCGCCAAGAGCTCGACTTCTACCTCGTAGACAATGCCATCATGTTGTCGAGCTTCTACTCGAACGCCGCGCCGAATATGATGCTGAATATGGTAGCGAAGAACGTTGTTAACTGGGTACCTCTGTTGTTGCTTACCTCTGTCATCACCGGAAAGCAAGCAATCCCTTTGATGTACAAGATGACATCGTGGGGTAACCCAATCGTGGTAAACTCTCTTGTCCTTCTGAAGAAAGCATTCTATGGCCCTACATGGGTGATAGAGGCTCTGGATGGTCATCTGCTGGTCAGTATTGCCAAGCTTGCCTGCTCTGACAGTTCGCCATCCAATCCCCAGGAAACCCGAAGCTACCTCAACCTCTTCCCTGCGATACGTCCATACATGGTTTGCAGATCGGTCTTGAGGAGAGTAAATCACGAGCTCGAGACTATCGACCGCAGCGGACTTTTGGTACGGAACAATGCTATCCATGCAGCCCTCGAAATCTTGAAGCAGGATTGCCTTCGTATCAAGGAAGATTGGATCCTATTCCAAGATAGAGATATCCCGAAGGGATATGGAGGCTGTCGTAACTCCAATGTATGTGTTGTAAATCTCTTTTGTAAAAGGCCGCTGATTGTTTGAATGTAGTGCCCTCGGAAGCAGAACCCCTCGAACCCGCCCGAACGACTCGCGTTCAAATGTTCCGGTTGTAAAGTGGCATTGTACTGTTCTCAAAAATGCCAAAAGCAATCGTGGAAGAATGTTCATCGTGAGGAGTGTAAAAATTATCAGCCGGACGAACCAGGTCAGTATTTCATTCTTGTCCAGATCATGAAATCACTCACCAGTGTTGTTGAAGGTTTGTCTTATAGGATGACGAGGCTCGATTTCGACTTTCTCCGCTTCCTCGTCAAGAAGACAATGCAAGACAAATGCCCAGAAATCGTGCAGCCGCCCAAAAAAAAGAGTCTTCTCCTGGTGATCGAAGCTGACTGTAACGTGTGGCCAATCGATTTCTCGACCCACACCATCCCATGGAACCACCTAGATATAATCTCGCCATTTTCCACCGACATCTACAACCGAGAAGAAGTCGGGGCCCAATTACGAATTCACTCCCCTTGTGGAACGCTATTGCACGAGTTTTTGTTCCGTGTCGAAGATTCTGAAGATTGAAGCTGACTTGTCCCAACTTGAACCGTTCATTTACCTTTTACCTATCTCTACACTATGCCCAACCCGTATGAATTACTATGCGCTATACCATATGTTCCACATCGTAGCATTTTCATATCATATATTATACACCGTTGTAATTTGTCAACATCGTAATATGGTGTATGAGTCGCCTGAATAGCTTTTGTAACACATAAAATGGATATTTACAACTCAATCCATTCAGATACTGGGAAACACAGTTCAAATCCTTCCATACACGTCGCGAGTGGCCAGGGCTTCACAGCAGGAAAACCAACCCCATCTCCCACTGTACCATCGATCTCTGGAACGACTCGAGAGAAATACATCTTGCCCACCGCAGTCGTACTGAGCTTCGCGTACTTTCCCTTGCCTTTATAGTCAGGCTCTTCGAGAATATGAACGCCAGATGCAACTTCTTCAGGGAGCAATCCCTTGGGAAGTGGTGGTTGCATCATGGTGACCATGCTCTTTGGGAGAATGTTAAGGCTGCACGTGAACCGAAGGTAATAGGAAACAATTGGAATAGGCCGAATAGTGGCGGCAAAGAAGGGTTTGTCGTCGGATGAGCCGACAGGGGTGACTGATAGAGACCAAGTGCCCGGAGAGGATGGGTCTTCGGTGAAGTTGAACTTGGCTACTTCCTCTACTCACAGTTAGTTAAGACAGAGCATAACGTCTACTGGGGGACTCACTGGGGATATTCCAATTCCTCCTGCCATTCTCCGTGCTCTCCTTGCTTGAGACGTAGATTCTCGTTATCCGAAAGGCTGAAGTGCCGTCTTTGTGTTTGAATCGGCCAGGAGCATAAATAAGCTCGTCATCTATGGATAAAGCAGTCAGCACATAATTCAAGACCATTTGAATGATATTAATACATACAAGGCCCAACAGGGCTATCATCGTATCGCACGACCTTTCAATCGAGATATGATGGCCTCAGAAGGGTTGTCAATCAAACGTAAATGGATATTGGATTCACCATGACCATGCCTAATCCGCCCACGAATTCTTGACCTGCAAGCGCTTCTGCCTGCCATGTTGAAGCCCATCCTGCTGGAAAACTAGCGTTCGTCGCAAGTGGAGATAGCATGAAACTCCAACATCGACCATGTAAAGTCCATGGGCTGGCATCAGAATGTCAGAAATCGCTCCTTATTCGGATTGAAAACGGACGCACGCAGGGGCAATCTGAATACCAGACTCTGAAACTGACATTATGGAGGTAAAAAAGAAGAAGAATTGGAATTCATCGACATCCCTAGCTAGTACATATAGGACCACGTGAAAAAGCAGCTTGAGATAGGTAAGTACAACCGATTTCCAAATTGATAGATAGATAGATAAATACACAACTCCGTAATTACCTAGTAATTGTACGGGGTCCCACTAGGGAACAGCTGGAATTATAACGACTGTAGCGAGCTCATCCGTGATCGAATGGTAGACTACAGAAGTTCTGTATACTGCAAAAAATCCATAAGAAACTTACACATCATCTTCTGTCTCGGTATCCGAGTAATCATAACCATCAACAACGTTGTCTTCCACGTCATCAACAACATTCCCTTCCTCCTCACAAAACTCAATCCAAGCGTCGATACCCAGTGTAACAAATCTTGCCGTTGGAATAACAACATCCCAATCAAATATACACCTTTTCAGGAAAGAAATATCATCCAGGTGCGCACCAGGTTGAGCACCAATACACTCGAAGAAATCATCTCTTCCAGGTCCTTGGAGACAAGCGCAATGTAGGAGAACATGTTCCGGAGTTTCGTAGGACTGTCGACAAGCCCGACATAGTAGTGCATTAACATCATCTGTATCCTTCATCGACCTACCCGGTGACGCACGAAAAACCATCGGAATTAATGCACCACATAGAAGTTGGGTCAGGCGACGACGATAGTGATGGTTCAGGACACGAGTGAGATAATGACGAATGCACACGCAACGGTATGAGGCCTCATCCTGGGAGGCAGGGTCTACAGGCTCTAATCTTCCGCGCAGCAGACTCAAACGAGAGAAACGATCAATGCACGACTGCAAATCTCGACAAGTGGCAGTACGAATCGCACGGATAACTCCTTGAACGGCATCTCTGGACAAGTTAGGGTGCGAAGGCAAGTTAATACCATCAGCTCCTGGAAGATTGCTCACAGCCCACCGCAGATCAGTCATCCAACACGTCGTATTGGCACCACATAAAGTAACGCATTGCCACAATGCTAACGACGCAAAGTGGTCGCGAGGCAATGAGAGAAGATAGTCCAGGTACTTCAACGCCAAAATGAGACGTCGAGCACGGAGAGGCAATACTCCCGTCTCGGTATACAACACCACAATCACAGACCGCTTACCAAGACCCAGGAGACGGCGCATGAATGCGAGCTGCACATCATGAAGCTTCGAAAACGACGGCATGTGAGTGTCTATAACCACATCACATGCATATATTAAGTGACAATCCACCAGAGCCGTATACAGTGTACGCGCAATATGAGGGAAGAGGCGATTACGTCCAATCAGCCGCTCAGTGCCAAAGATACCATGCGTTGCTGCCAACGCAGAACGACGTTTTTTGTCGTAGACACCGTCAAACATGTGTCCTCGTGTAGAAGAGAATGTTATGCCAACATATTTGTACTCCTCGACAACTCGTAGCACTGTGTCGTAGATATAGACCACGGGCAAAGGGCATAGACGCTCATGCGCTGCCGAGGGATGGAAAACCATCACTTCTGTCTTCTCAACAGCTATAGACAGAAAGTTTGTGTAACACCACAACTGTAGTGAGCGAAGGTGACGCTGCAAGCCTGCCGCTGTTCTCGATATTATCACCATATCATCAGCATGCTCCAAATGTGAAATATTTGTTCCCAGTAAATCAGCATCATCTGGATCAAACGGTAGGGAGAACATTGCAAGGTACAGGATCCAAAGAAGGGGAGAAGCAGGATCACCAATCAAGACCCCAGAGGTAGCTGCAAATTCAGGAGACAATTCACCATCCAGCGATACGAGGTACCTCATGCGGCTGTATACACAGCGAAGCCAGTCAAAATATGGACCGGTGAACCCCCAATCTTCCAATCGATTCCACAACGCACTTTGATTAGTTGACGGAAAGGCATTGGAGATGTCCACAAATGCTACATATAAGGATTGACCACTAGCGCGCACTTTATCAATGAGCGCTCGTAACACAAAAGCATTGTTGTTTGTACGATAACCCGCCCGAAAGCCATTTTGAGATCTGGGAAGGATATTCGCAGCCTCTGCAGCAGAGGTAAACTTCTGAGCCACGAGAAGAGTCGCAAATTTGAGGAAACAACTTTCCAGAGCAATAGTACGGTAGTTGGCAGGTAGAGATGCGTCCTTCCCCACCTTGGGAATAGCTGCGATCAGCGTGGACATCCATGCACCAGGAGAGTCACAGGATTTGAAGCATTCATTCAACAAATCACAAATGAGCGCATTATCCCAAGTAAGGATGTCGGTATACATCACATCATCAGTTCCCGTAGCATTGGAGTGTTTTCTCTCCTTCAAATAAGCCTTCACCGATGCCACATCCTCAATCGTCACCGGCTCATTTAACACCTGGAAACGGGATAGCGGGCTGTGACGGTCGCGCTTTGCATCACGCACATCCTCACGATGAAGACGATCTGTATCAAAGATGCACTTCTTCGGATCAGGGGGATTCATCCTCGGAACAAAAACTTCATAAAGCTGTTGCACAGATACCTGAGAAGGCAAAGGATGTGGATAACGAAGTGATTTGTATACACGCCAGAAAGTCTGTGACTTGGAGGATGCCTCTAGTAGCCGTTCTTGAATTTTAATCTGAGTCATTCGCTTGAAGGAGCGACCCCGATGAGAGGAACCATGAGCAAATGAGATTCGCCGGCATAAGTTTCTCGATACCATAGCGTCTCCCGAGATATCAGAATCAAGTGGTGGAAGGTCAGTACTGACTTTTTGCACAGTAAGGGCTCCCACGGCTGCTACAAAGCGTGGAGGGAATCCCTTTGACTCAAAGTCCAAGTCAGAGTTTGGTAGGGGCAATGGTTTACCAGCTCCCTGTGAAGCTAGAGCATCCGCATTTTCATTGTGAACGTTTCCAGAATGCCCTCGAACCCAGTGGAAGGAGATAGGACATGACCGAGCCTCAATCCCAGAGGCAATCTGGCGCAACAACTGACCATTTGGTACAGCCCAGCCACATTTAGCATGCATTGGAGCAAACTCCACTAATGAGCGAATGACATAGTGTGAGTCTGTGTATAGCTCCAGTGCTCGGGAGGGAGGTACAATATGCAGTACAGCGAGAACTGCATACAGCTCACCACAATTATTAGTTTGCTGCCCAGTCGCGCGCAACGCGAGATTGTCAGAATTCCCCGGGCCAAAGTATACACCAGCCCCTGCACACCTGGTGCCCCCAACAGTGATACACGAACCATCAGAATAGACTTTGATAGGAAAACTCCGAGACTTAACAGCTCGGCCGTACAATCGATCCAGCTCTTCTGAGAGCGGGAGTTGCTCAGAATGTATGAGTGCATTGAGCATATGATCAAGGCGAGTCACCAGAGGAAACTCCACTTTTACTCTCTTCCGTCTATGAGAATCTCGTGCAGAAGGACCATCAAGTCCTGGGAAGATGATCTCCAGTCGAAGAAAGTTATGATCCGACCATGCAGTCTCATCAGACACTGTCAATGACTGGATAAAGGGAAGACACAAGCTTGAGCTCAAGACATAGTCAATGACAGAACGAACCTCATATGGCTCTCCTGTCCTCCTGTCAGTCTTAGCCTGACAGTAAGTCCAGGAAGAATGTCTTCCCGGTATACCATCTGAACCATTGAGTATGGTTAGATTATATGCTTGAGCCATCTCAAGCAGAGATCGGCCTCGTGTATCTGTGATCCAGTCAACCGAGGAACGACGTGGATGACCAATCTCAGTTGGGTAACGGGATCCTGTGCGAGCATTGATATCTCCACATATAATGTACGAGAGGCCCAATTCAGTTGCCAACGCAATTGCTTGCTCAAGGGCCGTGAAGGGATGCACATCAGTCCAAGAAGACCAGTCAGCCATTGTGGTATGAGGAAGAATGTAGACGTTGAAGATGATGGTCCCGCCAATCTCGACAGCAATAAAATCAGGTCCCGAAAACTCCTCCCGGTAAATCGGTTTTAAATCGGGGCGAACAAACGTTGCCACACCTCCCCAGGCAGGCGCAAAATCTGTTGATGATCGAGGGCAAGAGAATGCCAAAAACCCCTCTGGAGGAATTGCTTCCTCATATTCATAGTGATGAGTTTCTTGCAGAAGGATCACATCCGCACTCAATAGTAGCTGACGAAAATCTTCGTGCAGCATTCCCCAATCGTAATTCCCAGCAATGTTCCAGCTAACAATGGAGTAAGGGGCACAGGAATCATCAGTGTTATTGGAAGAAGTCGTAGGTACATGATTAATCTGTACAGAGCCAGCCGACGGGCTCCCTTGAGCAGCAAGAACATGTGGGAGATGAGGAAGGCAAACCGGCGCCCACGTGTTCCACATCTCTACAAACCACGCCGCATTCGTCGGGTCTGCAGTATGTGCTGCAGTACAAAACACCAAACGCAAGTATCGGCCTCCATCTTTCACGTAAATGAAGCGTGGAATAGGTACCGCCATCTGGGACTCCAGAATGATTTCCCCCGACCACTCTGCTAATAAAGCACGCGCAGCCACATAATCCGAAGGGAAAAGGTCGTCGTAGGGCCCCAGCCAGACCACCGGAGATCCATTTGACTCTTCTGAAGGGGCAGGTCCAATGCGATCTATAAGTGGTGGATGTTCTTGAGTAGCATCTCGGTCGTTAACGTGTTGTCCTGCTTCTTGTGACGCGACCGAAGTGGAAGCCCGATCCGCAGAGACGTCCTCTTCAGGTTGATGTGATGGCGGATCAGAGGCGACAGATGTCGGCGACGAGACAGAAAGATCCGATGGCGGATGAGGTGCGGGAGGCGTACTATCAAAGGCGACAGACGTTGTCGAAGAGAGGTTCACCACAGCCCTAAGCAGTGCATCTGTCACCATTCGGCCTATCTGATCCGTCGAATAGGCCTCATGAGGTAGAACTCGCGATGAGTTTGCCATCGGGATGTAATCAGGACTCGGGTTTTGACGACTCACTTCCCTCGAAGGAAGGTCTTCAAGCTGAACTCGAGACGAAGTTGCGATAGGGGACCGTTCCGGACTAGCATGTTGAGGAATATAAGTCGGAGCAGGGCGCGTCGGTAACCCTTGTTCATGTGGTAAAGACCTCTGCGGTAGAGGATCCGGTGACCTCTGCCCATGTTCCGCAGGAGAAGGTTCTGAAGCCAGAGGTCGGTTACCCAATTGGGCCAAAGAATCAATGTGGTCTCGAACATCGGCGGCTAAACCTTGACGAAGGGAGTGCAGCTCAGCAGCGAGCTCAGATCGAAAATTTGATTCCATAGAGTTGACACGATGTTCCAGCCGCACGCAATTACCATCCATGCGTGATCGTGATGCTGCAGCGGACTCTCGTGAAGGAGGTGGACGCATGAGCTGGGAGTCGGTCGGAAACAAAGGAGGAGGAAGTGTGCTGATAGGGGCTCTAGACACCCCATGAGATCCACGGGATCCTCCACGGGACCTGCCACGAGATCCTCGACCACGAGATCGTCGGGATGACCCTCTACCTCGTGATCCTCGACCAGAGCTGCGGAAGGCAGAGGTCGAGCTCATCGCGACAGAGAGAGAAGGAGAGTTGGATCCTTGACCACTTGTCGAGGAAGATGGCCAATGATTATGATACGGTAGAGCAGCCGTTGGCTGGTACAGCTGTAGAGAACGGTGTTGTTCCTGAAAGGGAGCCTGCGCATGTGAAGCAATCTCCTGCTCACGATGTAGTCGCCTACGGACTTCATCAGAGTCAATTTGTTGCCGACGAGGCTGCACTTGAGATGTCGAGGGCGAAGGGGAGTGTCGTGAGTCAACCGAGTCATTCCGAGAGGCCATGTCATAGTCGCCGTTAACCTGTGGTGTAATCCAATCGTCGCTTGCCATATTGTCCCTTCCTTCATCCACCATCTCTTCATCCACATCCTCGTCAGTATCCCCCCAGTTGCCCATAACAGGAGGTGCAATGTGGTCTTCGTCATCATCTTGACCCATACCTTGACTGTAGCCGCCAGAGGACCGGTGAGACATTTTTCGATAAGTTGGCACGGCGACGATTTCAAGCAACGATGAGCACAACTGCTCTAACTAGTCGATATACCGTAGAATTAGAGTGATAGAAGTACAGTTAGAAGATAGAGAGGCAAGGGAAAAGCCAGAAATACGTCCACCAAAAATTGATGATGGTGGTGGGCTGTATTCCCAAAAAGTAGTCGCGACGACGGTGGAGATGTTAAATTGACCTGGGGTATCATATGAACCTTTCATCCCATTTTCCGATCGAGAGACTGTGCCCAAAGTAGATAGCTTTTCCATCTGGGTTCTATTGACATATCCAGCTGTAGAATCGTCTTATTCTCGGACTGTCCGTTGGAAGTGTGCCGCTAGAGAAGTTCTAGGCGCTGGTTACCCAACAGGACTGGACGCGTGTAACATATGAAGTGAGGATCACTTGAGCTTGCAGGGAGACCGCAGTGACATGAACTGGAGTTCTGCAGATTGCGGTTTCCAAGTCACTGAATTCACCAAACCCTTTGAGGTCTGCACTCAGGGCGACCTTTCGTTCACTGGTGCGCGGTAATCTGCGGGTCATTGCGATGTGTCCGGACGAGGTGAGCTCCCGTTCTAAACCAAGTTGATTCCCAAATACCCGAGATACTTTTAGATGGTCGAATATGTACATGTGGGAAAGATAAGCATGAAAAGCTGGAATGAAGTGGATGAGGTAGACAGCGTGAATAAAGTTCTACGAGGGTGGCTTGTCGACAACCATATCATCTTCTGGGAGATCGTTGGCGGAGGGTACAGCAGCCGAGTTGATAGCACCTGCAGCTGTCGCTGATTGCTGCGTAGGCGGTGTTACATCCCTAGTACACAAAGAACACCAATAAAATTTCTATATCACACGCGAAACAGATAGCCACGTACCACTTGATCTGGAATCTCGTCACCCTAGGCTTTGTGCTAATATCCCGAACTAGTCTATCAAAAACAATCTTTGACGGCGGGTTCTCCTTCATCTCCTCGTTATCATACTCCGTATTTTGGTAATATCCCACTCGGACAAATTCCTGGTCATTGTAGCTTCCGGTCAAGATAAGTGCGGCGACGCCGAGTATATCTTCTGCTGGCACTTTTTGTGGATCTGGAGGTGAACCTTCGAACTCGAACACGTTTACACCAACTGGGACGGGGCCTACGAGACAATCGTCGAGTTCTTGGTCGAGTTCTTCATTTCCAGGTGATGAGACATAAATGAGCTTCCATTCAAGATCTAGTGAAGGGTTAGAGGTCAACTGTCAAGCATGCGACGCGTGCCTCTCACCGTCAGGTAAAGGAGCGATACACTCGAACGTAACGCGAAATTTGTATGGGTCTGAGAATCGTGCTGGATTATTGATGAATTCCACATTCTATGAAAGAATTAGAGAGGTAAGGACGCGTTAAACAACGAACGAACTCTAATGGTGACAATGGACATGGCGGCGAGCAGAGACGTGTAAAGTTGCACGTGATGTCTTCACTCTTTCGTTTGACCATCACAACCATCAGGTCCTGAATCTGTGCTAGGCCTGCTACTGCGCTTTCGACTTACAAAAATTGGGATACCAGTTTGCTTAGTTTGTAGAAATGTATCCCTGGATTGCTCAAATGCCCTACTAAATTTATGAAGCGGCTCGCGGTTGGTAAGGTTATCCTGTATTGAACGGACATATGGCTAATCTTTAGCGACCCATGTCATGGCGGAACAAGGGTCTCTGGGGTCCCAGCCACTGGAACTTTGCCACGCATCGCGTATAACACACAGCGACTGTTATTCCTCCCTATTCTGCAACCATGGCAGCTTCTACTCCAGAAATTCCTAGCCTCGTACCAGACGATTTTCAAGCTGAGCTTTCGAAAATTCTCGAAGATGTCCCAGCTGATCAGGAAGTGCTGTTGGACAATGTCAAGGTTTGGGCCCACCTTTCGCAGTGGCACGGCCTCGAACTGACTTCAACGCCTATAGGAGAGCCTCGCAGATGCGCTGTCGGTGAAGCTAACCTCTGAGACCGACCCAAATCGCCTACCTCAACTAAAGAAACTACATCGAGTTTTTAAAGGGTGGAGAAAGGCTTTAGATGATAGCAAATCGGAGACGCCCCATCTCCTGCTCTTTCTACTAGACGAAGAATACGGACAAACCGACGACGATTTTTTCGAGGAAGCCTCACTTCGTGGTTCAGACCGCCTTACGCTACTCCAGTTTGCACCTCTGGCTAAGGCTTACGCGTTCGACATACACTTCGGTGACGCCGCGTACGTCGAAGTTGGATGTCCGAAGACTAAACCTCGGGAAAAGGACGCACAAGCCGAATCGAAGGAAAAGAAAATGGAGGTTGATGAAGACGACGAAGACGACGACGCTACCTCTGAGCAATCTTTTGAGGAGCTGGAAGAGATGGATTACGACCTCGACCTGGAGGATGAACGCTTTGAAGTGGGTAACATCGCAAGGCTGGATGGGATTCCCATGAAGATTTCTTGTGGCGATTTGAGTCACCATGGAACTACCTTTGGTGACAAACGTCACCGACTCCTCGTCAACGGAGACGTGACTGACCGCAAGCCTCGGTGTGAACTTGATCCATATATGGAGCCAGGCGATGTGAGTGCTTCCGAAGTCTAGTTTCATCCCGTATTTATTTGCTTATTATACTCATTCAGATATTGCACTCGCTCACTCAAAGTAAGAGTCTACTTTGAAATCCTTGATATTGTGTGCTAATGACATCCTACTATATCTTCAGCATGGAGTAGCAAGTGCCTTATAATTTCCGCCTCGAACTCGGACCAAGTCAAATTCCACCCCTCAAACGAGATTGTTGGCTACGTTTGCAGCGTGATGTCCTCGTCGGGTACGGACGTACCTAGTGCTCGAGAATCGGAAGCCGTTAAAATGGCAATGCAGTGGCTTGACAGTTCCCATCGCAGTTCGCTGTGGACACGTCTTGCGAGCACTCTGTGCAATAGTGCGATTCGATGGGCTGATGGAAACCTTTTTGTCGATATTCTGAACGTGTGTGGCGAATTTCGTAGCACCACTCAAATTGGGATCGAGACCCTGATGGCTGGATGCCGCGCGTTTGATTGGAAGATCATCCAAGATAGGTCAATTTTGTCAGTAGATGTAAGCCTCTTACGATGTCTAACAGGGTATTTTCAGCTACGTCCCAGCAGTCACCAGTGATTCAAGCAACTCGATGCGCTTGGAGCTCATAAAGCAGATGTCCGCTCTTGCAACCGAGTCCGATAAACAAGATATTATCGAGTGGTGTAGAATACACATGGACGCTTTTGTCGAGAATCTCACTCGAGTGCGAGTAGGAGATGTTGGAGCGATCATGTCGTGGTTGGAATCAAGGAAAGATCCCTTTCGAAGTCTACGCGCTACGTAAGACATTTGCTATTACTTACCAATTGCTGGATTTTCTGACGCATCAACTTCGAAGGCTGATGCCTCAACTCCTCGAAATTCAGCCAGAAATTGATTTTTGGGTGGCGTTATTTGCCCAGCTATCCGACAATACTGGTATTACCTTGGATAGGCGTACTCTCTTCTCCGTCATCCAAACGACTCTTCAAACCGTGGCAGATACGGCGAAGCTTTCCATGTATCAACTCGCCCCCTTCGTAGATCTTTGTTTCTGCTATGACGCTTTGAGCGCCTCCGACACTCTTTTCTCGCGCACATGGGAGGAAGAATTTCAGTCTCCAGTAAACCGTGCTTCGGTTTATTCTATTACGGTTCACCTTATCCCGGCCATCGACAAGCTTGGCCAGAAATACCCTCACTTAAAGGAGCACCTCAAGAACGCCTTTTTTGACCGAACTTTCAAACATACTCTACTTCCCAAATATTCGAATTCCACTTCTATGAAGGAAAACATCACCATTGCCTCGGGGTATCTCGATGATCCGATAGGTTCAATGGTGGAATGGCATGACTCCTTAGTGGAAAAGTACGCTTCTATCAATAGAAATTTGACCGCAGCTAATCATTATAAATTTGATATCTAGATATAAGCTCGAGCCTAAAGGCACGCTGACGGATCTTAGGACGCAAATTGACGACCTCATAGATTTGGCCCATTCGTTAGCAGAAAGGGTGGACTCTCCCGAGCACCAGCCACTGCTACGATCATGGTTTCTCCAGACCTTGACCTGGTTTGATTGGACTTCATTGCAAAAACAGAACTATGGTCGTTATTCGTTATGCCCTGTCATCTCCACGCTCGACCGATGTGTAAAGCTGGGTTATCCAGACGAGATCCCTCGGATTCTGGATAAGTGCCTGGATACTCCAGAGTCGAACCACCCCAACTACACAAAATATGGTTTATATGCTGTTCTACAGGGTTTACCGAAATTTCTGGAGCGCCATTCTACTTCCCCAACAATGCCGACAGATTCCTGTGTTGCTTCATGCACACGCTTCGCAGATGAAGCTGCGGTACGGATCTTGCTGAGGCCAGCAGGGGTAGCGCTTAAAAGCCTCTGCGATGACATGAAGCGTAATCCGCTGGTATCCCAGACGCCACTCCAAAAGGCTATACAGTCAAGGATCGCAAGTATTGGTCCGATCTCTATCCCTGACATCACCCTTGGGGATCTCAAGAATGTTGGTTGTGGATGTCCAGATTGTACCCGTCTATTGGTACCAATATTCACTCAGAGGAGAGAACCAAAGATTGGTATTCCTTTGGCGGGAAAGGAGGAGGTTCAGAAGCATTTTGAAGAACGTCTCGAGCTTACGCGCAAATGGGGAGTTCTTTGGAATGTAACATGGCAAGGGAAGCTACAGGTGAGGTTCACAGCTCTATGCACGTCTCGAAATTCAAACAACGTACTATGTAGATAACCAGACCATCAGCCCTGATTACTCTTCAACAATCATTCTGCCACCTCCCTTACGTTCAAGAGACGATGTTGATGATAGAGCTACTTGGCCTGCAGGAGGAGCTTTATGCTGAATATGCATGGATCCGGTCTGTAACTGGTATCAGCTCGGGGCAGAAACGTGCGCTAGACTCAGATGTTGAGGGTAGTGGTGTTGGTAAACGGGTTCGCATCGAATGAACCACCGAAACTCTTGTAGTTGTTCATTTGTCACTGAGTCCTACAGCCCTTGCGACTGCTCTGGGTATTGATTCTTGGTAAATTATATAGCTACCAATCTCATGTGAATCCATCTTCTAGTAGATGCAAGTCATACACACAGAGAAGTTCATCCGAATGACAACCCAATTGTCCAGCAAGAGTCATTCATCGCTATCGTACAATCTATTATACTCTTCTATGTTAACGAAAATGCGGGTATCCAAAATTTCCCCAAGACTATAAACTATGCTCGCGAAGCCGGCCACCCAACATAAACACCACCTGCATCTGCTACTTCTCCGGAGGTAAGCAACGTATGTTCACACAACATACTGTGGTCCTCCATCGAGGCACCAGATAGTAATCTTGATCCAGTCCTCATGGCACAGCTATTATTGATAAGGCAATCAGATGTGGTACTCCGAGCGACAAAGGTGACGTACCCATTCCCAATGTTCAGCGAGTTCAGCGAAAAGTTTCCTCGTGAGTTTATGTGCGCAACGACTGAACAGTTATCCAAGGACACGTCGTCACCAAGCTATGATTATGCAACATAAGCAAAAAAAGTGTATATAGCAAACCACAAACGTACCTGCACTAAATCTGGCTCAGTCATGAGCCCAGCATATCCACCAGGGAAAATGGCGCAGTCTTTCGCTATCTTCGCCCCAAGTGCACGGTAGAACCACACCGCGAATACCGTGCCAGTCATCGGGCCCAGAACGCCACCACTACCAAAACCAGCAAACATCAATTTCGTGAATACCAAGTGAAGCTGCCAACGTTGACAGTAATCATTTGCATCCCAATCGTATTTTCCTGGCTTTCGACGACCGATGACCATCCACTTGGTCGCGATAACCCACATGACAGCCAAGACAGCTTGAATGTTCATAACGATGACGTAGCAACTGGCAACGAGACCGAACAAGATGCCTAGTTCGTACCAATGCGATGTAAAGAGATCCAGATGCGGTGCATAGATATGTAGGATACGAAGCACTTGGACGGCAGTAATCGCAGCTGTCGACCAGTATATCGCGCAGAATGCCGTAAAGACAATGTTGATTGCAAGTATCATCGGGTATGGGAAAACGAAGTATGGGGCCTTTCCTTGGTAAAAAGCACGACCGAATGGAGTAGTCGTGTCGCTAGGTTTCTCCTGGTTTGGGGAACCTTCGTTTAGACAGATCGCCTGCCCGTTTGCTATTCTATCTGTCAATGACGGAATATATGTAAGGGGAAGTATGGCACACTTACAGCTCCCAATCCACGTAGATCCTGCCTCGTAAATCTTGCATCTTGCACCAAGCGCCCCAGAGCCCAATACAACCTTGGACCCAACAACCGTACCGGGGAGCAGGACCACCCTATCTGCGATCATAGCACCGTTCCCGATGGAGATCTTCATCGATCCCATGGCATCTGTAGTCAATATCTCCGAGCGGGACCCAAAAACAACCTGTATCGGAAAGCTTCAACACCTATCAGGAAATCGTGTGCAAGGTCGCCTACATCGTCTCCAATCTCAAGTAGTTCAGGATCCTGACAATATATTCCTGATCCTGGCCAGTAAACGCGACGGCCGATCTTGGCGCCCATCAGACGATACACGACCTATATAGAAGTAACAGATGAATGACGAAGCGGCACAAACAGAGCAGCGATTATCACTTACCGATACGGCCTCGTAATGCGCGCCGAGAATGCCGAAGGCGTCTTTCAACTTCCTCTGCGACAGCAAGTTTGAGTTGATGAACCGTCGAAGTAACGCCAACTGCGAAGAATTGTCTCCGGGTACGTTAAGACCCAGAGCACGCTTGACTATTATACCCAGAACGAGCTGCAGAAGCGGCGTGAATACCGCTCTGACTACCCTCGACATAAGGTGATAACCGATTCGCTGAGGCTCTGCGAACCAGTATACAACGCCAAGAACAGGGCTCAACCCATCTTTGAGGACAAAAGTGTTATAGAACATCAACCACAAGGTGTAAAACCATGGTATGTCTACAAAATAATCAGATACTGCTGAGAGAGAGCAGTAATAACCTACAGGAGATGAACGTGACTGAAGCTATCACAGGTAATCCAACGAAAACTTGCAAGGCCCAATGTGCCTCGGGAATTGACTGCTTGTTGGAAGTGGCGCATTCCTGGGGAGAAGGTGGCTCCAAAGACGAAGAATGTGGACCGTAGACTGTGCCTTTTGTGATGGTGGAACCAGGTGAGATCTGAGTGTAGGTGTTGATGATAGCATTATCTCCGATCACAATAGGCTCGAGCCGGAAGTATCCCTCGCGCTCTACGCAGAAGCCTCGTACCAACGCGTTGTCGATGCGGCAGCCATCTCCAATGGTGATAAGGTCAAATTCGCCAAGGCGGGCATGCCTGTCAATACGAACGTCTCTTCCTATTTTGGCGCCGAGCAAGCGGTAATACCAGATCTCGAGCGCTGGATGGGTAGCAAAGATACCACGACCAGCCATTCTAAGAAAGAAGAGTTGTGAGCAATTTTCGACTACGATGATGCCGGGGCAACCTACAAGAGACTCTGGTTGACAAGCCACCAACGTAGGTAGTAGTTTGACCACCTGTCAAGATCATTCAGATCGATACCGCTAAGAAATGAATTTGCTTACGTGGGATATGTACCAGGCTTGTATCTTCCAATCAGAACCCACTTAAACATTATCGCGGCCAGTGGTGCAACGACACGCACTGCAAACCGAGCAACAAAAATTGCACACAGTAACGAGCCCATTCGCTGCCAGAACATGCCATCGATAAGCGGAGTGAGATACGAGAGCAGGTATAACAATAATGACCCTGTTTCAAAATGTCAGAAGAAATGTATTGTGAAGTCAATGGTGCAAACATACATGTTAAGGCAGCTTTGAATTGATGGAAGAAAAGCAGGGGCACCGACTGAACCATTACAACAAATGGGTGTGTTTGGCCACGTCTTCTCGAGGGCATAGTATCATTGAGAGTCGCTGAACCTGATGAATGCCCAGAGACATTTGACAACGAAGGCCGAGACTGGCTCAACTCCTTCTCGACAAATGAAGCGATAGCAGCAATCGTGCTGTTTGTGAAAATTGTCGCGACGGGGATATTGACACCAAGTTGCTTGCGGATCTGATATGACAGTCGTCCTAGGAGGAGCGAGTTGCCTCCAAGAAGAAAGAAGTCTGAATCAGAGGAAATACTACTCGAGTTGATATTGAGTAGGTCTGCGACAATATCTCGAACTGCACGAGCCTGAGGGGACATATCAGAGCTACGAAGCCGGGCGATGTTCTTTACCATGCCATCGAAATCAGCGTCGCCAAAATCGTCGCGGAGTACTGGGCCGTCGAGTACATTAATCTCTGGGATCGCGTATCCGGGTAAAGAGCGAGCCAGATGAGCACGAATGTCACTGGATTCCGGTCGCTTTTCAAGATGAAGTGACACGAAGGCTTCCAGGACTCCGTCACCTCGAACTCGAGAAACCACATCGGCGAGACCCCCTATTGCAAGGAGCTTCTCTTCCACGGCTGCCAGGTCTACTTCTACCTTTCTGCAGGCAATGGATTCGGATAGCGACGCTTGGTTGTGCGGTACATCAGCCTCGTAGTGACGATCAAGAACACTAACGTCGTCAGATAAGCACCCGAGTCCCAGGCGTTGCGAAAGTTTGATTCTAAGGGGTTTTCCGGCACTAGTCACGTCGTGGTAAGTCTAGATCCATCGGTCGGAGTATGCTACTTACTTGTTTTTCGGAACATCCTGCATATAAACAATCAAGAAAGGCCACTTTGAGGGGTGTAAATGATCCCTCAAGAGGTCGTGGAGCTGACCGAGTCCGATGCGAGGTTTGTCAGGTGTAGGTACGATCACAACGCCGATAGTTTCCTGCATGATATCGTGCTCCACTGAAAATGCAAGTGTAGTCTGTCGAAACGATTAGAGGATACCAGATTAAAGGAGATAAAGTAACAAACCTTCACAAATTGGCCCGCAGCTGTTATGATAGCTTCTTCAACCTCGAACGGAGATACGACTTCTCCACCCTTGTTGATAATCTCCTTCGATCTCCCGGTGATAAAGAGGTACCCATCATCGTCCATGTAACCCATATCTCCGGAGTCGAACCAACCCTCGCTGGAGAACGCAGAGGTATCCAATGGGACCGAACTGTCATGAGACACTTCATACCCATTGAACATGGGCAGACCACGAACAGATACCGATCCTGTTTGTCCTCGAGGAAGTTCGCGTTCAAGGTTGGATGGATCGCGTATAGATAGATAGGGACCGCAGGCGACGCCCGAACAGCCCGGCCGCTCTAGCTGATACGTCGTCGGCGGAGAAGCGATTGGCATGCACCTATTCGCCAAGTTATCAGCGGATGAGATTAAGAGACGAAGAATACTCACTCTGTCATGCCGTACGAAGGTAGTATTACTGCCTTGGCAAAGCGTTTTTTGATATCAAGCGCTAGAGAAGGCAATAAGCCTCCAGCTGCATTACATATCATTCGCAGCTTCATGTCCCGGGGGACATCGATGTGATCCGGTTGAGAAGAAAGGATTGCATGGTGTATCGTCGGTGCAGCATAATACCTGTAGTATTCTTGTGTCAAGACAACGACCTATTGAACACAGAGTACGCTCACCATGTTGCACCCAGTTCTGAAGCAACAGTCCAAAATGCAATTGGATCAAATCCTGCACAAACGATTGTGCTACCTCCAGACAAGACGGGGGCGAGAAGGTTGCGAACAATGCCTCCAACGTGGAAGAGGGGCATCATGTTCACTATAGATTAGTTTAGTTTCCAGTCATGGTAGAAAAAAGTATACGACTCACTATTCACGTCGGTCTTCTGGAGGTCCCAAGAATGTACAACGGCCCATGTACCGACGATCAAGGAGCGTAGAGTATAGGGAACGACCTTCTTCTTTCCGCTAGTGCCGGATGTATGCAGTACAAGTGACCGGTCATCCAAGGAGTGTAGACGAGTGGGGGTAAAAGATGGTTGGGGTATAGCATCGCCGAGGAGTGACATTGTAAACAGTCCAGCCGGTCCTGATGACTTTGCGTCGACGAGAATTACGTCACACCCAAGCTGCTGATGTAGAGAAGCAAGCTCGAGGCGTTCAGCTGAGTCCCGTGTCGCCAAGACAGCTTTGACGTTCAACCGAGCTGCATCTTCTTTGAGCTCAGTGGCGGTACAGCTGGCGTTGAGCGGTGCACAGGTGTGATATGAAGCAACGGCAAGAAGGGCGACGGCATTTTCGGGGCCGGTGGGTAGAACGATGGCGACTCTGTCGTTGGGTCCTAATGGTGGGTGGCTGACAGGACATGGAAGGTGAAAAGAAGCAACAAATGTTCGTAAGATGTCATGGTTCAAAGGTGGCCGGGATGTCTCTGGTGAATGTATCGCTGGAGAAGATGTCGTACAGAAGCAGTCAAGGAGTGTGGTAATGCTGGAACGAGAGATCTGGTTAGCGAGGGTGTCACCCAAGGAGAGTCCGGGAGGCGAGGTCGCATCTTGCTCACGCAAGAAGGACAGAGGAATAGACATCGTCTAGTTGGGGAGAAAACTAAGAGTGCATGGGACAGTGCTTACCTTGCTATATACTGTTCTTCCAAACGCGGATGTTTGCGAGAAGCGTGTCGGACAGGAAGCGATTGAATTCACGTCCGGTGGTATACGAAGCAGTAGCGTAAAGGAGGAGAACCGAGAAAAGTGGCTGAATCTTCACTCGCGTGTTGATTCGGTAAATATTGCCCCCAAAACGACGGCTTCCCATCGAATCGTCATGCAATAGGCAATAGGGCGCTTCGAAATTGATATTACAAGGTAAAGGTCTTGGTATAGACCTACAGAGAACCCATGCCACCAGGCGTATCTGCTCCAAGCGCCTGTATGGTATATCTCAATCGCGTCGATCCCAATGTGTTAGAGAGATTACCTACCGAGTATGTCATAAAAGATGCTCGATCCGCAGCATGTAGCACGTTGAATGACCGAATAACATTTGCCACCGAAATTGACTGACACCGCTTCTATGCAGGATTACGATAAGACATAACCCAATTAGCTTAAAACCGGCCATTTGTTATTCGTCGAGAGGCGTAAATCTTTCTCCGAACTGCCTCTAAGGCGAAGCACCATTTTTCCCAGTACATTGGCCAAAGAAATTTTCGACGAGCGGCGCCGACATCCCCAGGGGACGAGCCTAATCGAAGTCGTGAAGAAGACTTCTCACTAGCCGGGTCGTCACTGCAACTTTGGATTAGAGCGGCGTTCATTCACGAACGGCAACATTGAGCTCCAACATGCATACAATTGTGGAGCACCTGCATCCTCGGATGAGCATAACGAAGAGCTAGTTGGCTATATCTCGTACCAGCTTGTTATCGATACCCTCGTTTCTAACCCTCCGCTGCTAACGCTGATACATTTTCTTTCTTCCGACGCAGCACATCTTGCTCCAATGAGTGCTTTCGCGAAGCTAAAGAAGTTCAGGAAAGGAGTATTGGTGAGTCCAAATTGGCACTAAAGTTTTCAGGATGCATTAGCGTAGGTCTTGGCATTGACCAAACTTCGAGTAGTACGCCTTGCACGCTCGCTTCGATACGAAAGCGTGAATGATGAGTCCCTTCGAGATTTCGTTTTCCGGTTGTCTCCCCGATTTCATCGATTCTTGGAGCGCCCACGGTCTTCATGGGGATTTACAGAGCCCTGTAACCCCGTTCGCAAGGCTTCGGACCGACGGTTGTGATTCATGATACGAGGGTAATAATGGCTAGTATTGCCTAGCAACGTTCGAAGGAATATTCGTTTCAGCTTGTCACCGCCGTCGTCGTTGAAAGGAAAGGGAGAAAAAAGACGCGTACACCAACAAACATAAACAAACCTAGACCTCATCGCCACTGACCTCACCAGGCTCACCTCCTTCTACACAGTAGGCATTCTCATCTTCGTTTCTTACAGGACCTCTCTGAACCTTCTACAGTTGAAAAATGGATTCGACTGGCCCCTTGTTGCCAATTCGCTAGAGTCTACGCGTCACGAAGCTGTAAGAGCATGGTGCCAGGTGGTCCTGCTTCCCAATACTCAGGCTCCATTGCATCTGATAGCTGTATTTATCTAGTCAGGATCAGAAGATCTGCTCCTTGGAAATGACTAACAGATGACTTGATATCAAACACGAGCAGACTCTTCAGTTCTCGAATCCTATACCTGTACTGGGAAAGGCAAGCGTTGGCTCATGCACTACCTTTACGACTCTCCCGATGTTTTCGCCTTCAAGACCAGGGCGCAGACCTTTAGAAGATCCTCGACGAAACGCGAGACAATGATCCTGGCCACAGCATAGGCCACGTTTTACGGATTGGGAGAACAATGAAATCTTGTCCGGGCCACACCAATGCCACGATCTCCACATGTCTGCTCACCTTAAAATGAACGAGATCACTCTCGAAGACTTACATCCACCCGCTTCCTGAAGCTCGACAAGTCGATTCCCTAAGTTATTCCTTACCGCCTCATTCACCATGTCCGACCTCCTCACCCCAAAAGACGGCCAGGCGCTAACACCTCTCGCGATTGTCTTAATCGTGCTCTTTGTTATGGTTTGGATATTTGCGGTATTCGGGATCTTCATGTCGGTGCGACAAAGGCTTCGGGAAAGGGGAAGTTCCAAGTCTGCTGGACAGACTGGGGGGCGTATTATTATTGATGAAGAGGTGAGCTACTTGGATTAAAATGGTTTAAGCCCCTTCTCTGAACGGCGTTGTAGGCACGAGGAAAATCGTTTGTACTCAAAGACGACTTTGAGCCGAAACCTATTCCTGAGCCATTGGCTGCGTACTTCCCTGTTCAGTACAGGCATCAGATGGATATGGAAATGTATGGACCACCTCCCCCCTCCGCTAGAGCTCCTCAGCGAGTGAAGCACCCGAAACACCATGATAACGCTCGCAGAGCTAGACGCTTGGTGTAGTTACGATCTTCATTGGTTGAGTAATATCAACTCTCATTTCGACACTCTTTTAGCTAGCTAGTTTCCTTCACTGCTGTACCAACTGTAACATCACATACATGTAATTGCAACGAAGCCTTTGGGCGTTCATGACCTCAGACCTGCGCTTCTCACGGGTCCCCTTTTTTGCAATGACCATGATGGTCGTTTGCTCAGTTTGCTCTTGCTACTTCTATTCTTCCAAGCTAGAGGAAACTTTATCAGTTAGCACACGTGCTCATGCTTCTCGAGTCTTGAAGCTTGAAGCTCCAGTTGCCTCGGCTTTATCGACCAAACTCCTCATTGGTGTACACTAGGCTCGGTTCCAGCCGCGTTCGCAGTCCGGGGATATTTTTTGATTTACGTGCTCGAGGGAAGAAGGCAGGACTGCGAATCTCGTACCTACATAGTTATCGATACAAATTCGATGCATGCTACTTATGTAGCGCGTTACCTCCCAATGTCAACTATACATGTAAGTAAACGGTCGTTCAGTGGGATCGGTAAGGATTCCGCTACTTAAACTCAGACCATAGCCATTTAAAGCCTCTGCTGCGCCGGTCAAGAGAGCCTCATCACTGCAGGCTCGACTCGGGACTGAACGGGATGATCCAGAACGACAATGTAGTATACCGGCCGTACAAACGAGCAGTGGCGATTTCAATGATCCCAAGTAGAGACATAAGACGGCGGTGGCCCATCGGGTGACCATGGAACATCCATTTGAAACCCCCCTGGATCCGCAAGTTGAACCGAGAGCGCCGGTGAAGGTTCAGGACGGGGGAAAGGTGAGCGTCTTCCGCCGAGTACAGACTCGATAAAACCTATCCGATGTTGCATAAGGCTTTCGCAACACTGGTCAACCACCTTGGTGGATTCATCAAGATCATATTCAGCTGATATGATGCTTTGTTCAACAGGTTGCCGACATCTGTGTTGAATCTGTAGATTATGTAAATTCTTAACTTGAATATGGGAATATGAATATGCTTCGAGCACTGACAGTTTTCTTGACCTCGATGAGCTGGCTCCTGATCATGCGCATCGTTTCTATTTAAGCCCATGAGTCACGGCTATACGTAGACTGTGTTGTAAGGACGACGTACCAACTGGACCGATACCCGAAAACATAAAATTTTCTATTATCAGCCTGTAGTACAAGAAGAAATCAGCTCTCAAAGTATGCACCACCTGTGATGACAACCTCACGGATGGTGGCTGACCCTGATATCCTGAATGACCGGCATCTCTGGAAAAGCATCTCTTGCCTCGTTTAGACACGTTTGGGCTTCCGAACTAGCCTCGATTACGGCTTGGAGGTATCTTCGATCGTGTTC
The DNA here is from genome assembly GCA_037176845.1 of Paramarasmius palmivorus. Lineage (NCBI taxonomy): Eukaryota > Fungi > Basidiomycota > Agaricomycetes > Agaricales > Marasmiaceae > Paramarasmius > Paramarasmius palmivorus. Next base: position 427,108 of record JAYKXP010000025.1, on the reverse strand, counting down.
GCCGAAGCTGTATGGGAAGGTTGGTTGAAGCAAAGATATCCCTTATTGAAGACCCACAGTCTGTCAAACTTATTTGCTATAGAAACATGTCAGCTCATGAAGATACTGCAATGCAAAGGCGACATACCACCATATTCGGAAGCAGCATTCAACAAGATCACCAGTATTTTCTCCAAACAAACATCCACCTTTTCTTCTGCCTTAACCAAACATTCCACCGCTTGTTGAAGTCTGAGTTGTGAACCGTAAATGTTGTCGTGAGCCTCTCGCGCATACTTGAGGTTACTCTGCAGCTCTTCGTCTTCCGGAAATTCTGGAAACAACATCCATGTCAATAAGAAACGCGAGCTGGCATTGGAGAACAAACCAGGCGTCGGACCGTCGAAAATTTGGTCGTGCAGTGATTGAAGTTCTTCCTTAGCGTTGTTTAGCTTGATAAGATTCTGGGATAACGTGTCTTTCTGATAAGGGTAGAGGAGATGTCAACAGCGTGATATGAACAGATTGGAACACAGTCCATACTATTTGTAGACCCGCTTCCAGCTTTTCGTCTAGCTCCCTTAGTTTCCTCTGTTCTCTGAATTCGGTCTCCAAAGCTTCCATTCGCTCTCTTGAATACAATCAATGGTAGGAAAACCAACCCCAAAGAAAACACATACCGCTCGTTCTGCTTCCTTGCATTGTCCGCCCTACGTGAAGGAAGCCATCCCTTCCGGGCAGGCTCTGCATTATCGAATCTTGTTATGACAGCTACGACCTTCTCCAAATTGTCTTGGGTATTCTTTCGCTGCTTCATCAAGTCATCAAGGTATTCTTGGTGTTGCGTCAGTTGATTAGGGAGCCCTTCGAGTTCCTTGAGCGTGTGTATGAGCGAATGGTGTGGTTCGGCATGTTGCTGAATCTTCTGGTGGATGGGGGACGACATGACAAGCAGACTGACAATAGGTTCTGTACCGTTTTATAAAACGTTTTCGGCACAGCAAATGATGTCCGGTAAATGTCGATAGTACTGCCTCCAGTTATATGACAGGGATCTATCATCTAGTCTTGGTAGAAACCATCCCGCGCTACGTTACATACTTGTTATCAGCCTCGAACGTCGACAGCGAACCCGCTTACACTCACATACTATATGATTCGACATCCTGATACGATATCTACTTAGCACAATGGTAGGGAGAAGGCCAGGGAGACTGCGAAGGAGTCTGGTGCTAGGTATTGACGAAGCTAGTAACGAAAAGCAAGTCATGATTGTTAGCCTTGTCGCCCAAGGCAGTAGAATTGCAAGTGCTCACCTCGACCACACCAATATCGTACCAATATACCGCATTTTCTCGTCTCTGGTCTGGCACGTCCCTCGCCCATAGAATCGACATGGACTCGGAGCCCACTGTGCAAAATGTTACGTAAAGAAACTTGCCAATGAGTCATTGAGCGTCGATACTTGTTCAATTCAGTGACATTAGAAGGCGAATAGAGCAGATTTCGTGAAGACCGCAAGGTCAGTATGAGCATGAGCAGATATCGAGGTGTCCGTTGGGCTTCTTTCTTACTCGGTATATAGCGGTTCTAGTGAGAGGAGCGACCACTGCCACCTGCCTTTTTGGGACTCTCCTCCAACGACAGGCTATACACGAGCTTGAAGGCATGACATTTCGATGTCAGTTGCGAGCATGAATGCACTGTACGGCACTAACGGTTTTCCTTAGTTTGAAAATTTAAAGCTCGGGGTAAATTTCGAGGTGCACCGTCTCTGTCGCCACTACCTGAGCTTATGGGTTCAACAACGCACCGACTGAGTCAATGTCCGAGAACAGGAAGTTTTCTACCAATGCCCTGCAAATGTTGTTTCACGGAGGACATGATGAATACGCATCAGCGAACTCACGAAGTCGTGCCAGAGACGAACCAGGTACATAATGCGGTGTCTCCTATCTAGTTCCCTCAGGACTCGGTGCGGGCAGCCAATTTCTGTTTGGTATAGACTGTCTGTGGAAGTACTTTTTAGTACGCTATCTCAGATGGAGCTATTGCCTTCAAAAACCTGTCAAGAGTCGTTCTTCGTGAAGACAATAGCGCTGGTCATCCCGACACTCGAAGTCCAGTAGTATGAACTCAACAGCTGCAATCAGGCTCACACAAGTGCCATCACCAATGAAAGCATCGTGTACGGACGTTGCAGTGGGTTATGGGAGAAACACATGTCACTTCTTCTTGGACCTGGCAGATAATACTTTCATCATTATCATAGACGCCCTTTTACTGCTAAAAAGGCCTCGCTGGTAATAATTACCTTACTAGAGTACTGGAGAGAAAATTTGAGGCAGCGGTCTTAGGTCTGCGGTCCGTGGATCCGGTGACGTATGACGACTTTTACCGCGATAGTTGTACACGCGTCCAAGTTTTTTCGCTTTTGTTTTTCTCCTTCATCTATCTCCAATGGCGCCGCTCGCAGTGAGCATCAAACACGCAGGAAAGACACACAATGTCCAGCTAGATCCAGATCTGCCTCCAAAGGCATTCAAAGAAGCCGTATACCAAGTCACCGGAGTGCCTTTGGACAGAATGAAGATTATGGTCAAAGGAGGCGTGTTGAAGGTGTGTATTCTATATTTCTTTGCATCGTCAACTTTACTGATACTTCATCTCGACAGGACGACTCGAACTGGGCAAAGATCGCACCAAAAGCCGTACGCATCTCGACTGTCTTTTATAAAAACGCTTGAAGCTGAAAGGTGGCGGCGAATGCAGGGTCAGACGTTTATGGTCATCGGAACAGCTGGTGAACTTCCCAAGGCACCGGAGAAACCTGTCGTCTTCTTAGAAGGTGTGTATCAGGCGCGATTCTATTGAAGACATAGAGAGTAATCGATTGGCGATTAGATATGGATGACGAGGAGCTGGCTGGTGCTGTGCGTGCCTTGAACCTCTCAAACGAACGATGTACTGAATATAACTCATTCTTCAGCTCGAAAGACCAGTCGGATTGCGCAAGTTTGTCAAACTTCCTTGTTTTGTTTCATTCCGCTAACCGCGGTGTTTAGCTTGGGCAATACATGTTACATGAACTCAACGGTGCAAGCTTTGCGTGCTATTCCTGAACTGCAGGTCTCCTTGGGAGTGTACGCGGATCATTTTTTTTGCCTGCGAGCCGAGATTCACATTCTTCCTAGTCCCCAATCCAGTCAACCTTCCACCTCCACAAATCCTTCTCTAAGTGGCTTGCCAGCCTCTTTGCGTGATCTGTACACCAGCATGGCCCGCACTACTGACCCCGTTACTCCGGCCGGCTTCTTGAACGTTCTTAGACAGGTAGGCTCATTTTCGACATTGTTTTTACGCGTCTGCTGAAGCCAGGTCCCATCAGGTCAACCCCCAATTTGCCGAACGCGATCGAAGTGGAAAAGGCTTGGGTGGTGGATTCTCCCAGCAGGGTATGTACCGATGCATAGATTAAGACAAGATTAATTCATCTCGGCAAACAGACGCTGAAGAGTGTTACTCCCAAATACTCAATTCACTTCGAGAAGTCAACGTGTCAGAGACCCTCGTCCCGCCTGGTACAACCGGAGGTGGACGCAAATTCATCGAGCAATATTTGATGAGCGAAGTACGCCGAGAGTGAGTGCATCACGGCCTTCACATGAAATCTTACTCACGGCGAACAGGCTTTCCACGCCGGAAGCACCTGATGAACCTCCATCTATCTCTACAGAGAAAATCATGAAGATTGAGTGTAACATTACGGGACAGACAAACTATATGCAGAGTGGCATTCTTGGGGTGAGTGAGGTGTTGGGTATCGCAACCTTACTCTGACGTGTTGTTCCCAGGCATTGGACTCGACATTGTCAAAAGACTCACCAACCCTTGGTCGAACAGCAGAGTACACACAAACTTCTAGGTTGACTCGTCTCCCTAGCTACTTGACGGTCCATATGGTGCGTTTCGCTTGGAAAGCAGATGTACAAAAGAAGGCGAAGATTATGGTTCGTGTCTGGATCTTTATACCTAGCGGGAGATAATCATGACCTCTTCACATGCAGAGAAAGGTCAAATTTCCCGAGTATTACGATGCCCTGGACATTGTCACACCCGAGTTGAAAGCGAAATTGCTCCCTGCAAGTAGACGGATGCAAGAGATTGAAAAGGAGCGTGCAGAGAGGCGAAAGGTTCGCAAGAGGACAAAGAAGGCCCGTGAGCAGTCGACCTCTGGTAGTACTTCAGAGCCTGCCGCACCCGTTGAGGCCGAAACTGAAGCTGCAGCCGGGTCATCCACGACCGCATCTGCCAACCAGGGAGGAGAATTAGAAGAAGAAAGCGTGTACAGGGAAAGGGAACGTGCCGAACTGGAAGCTTTGATCGATGCTGAGGTCAAGAACGATGTTGGTGCAAGTTGGAATGGGTTGTACGAATTAGTTGGTGAGTGCGTCCCTGCTACTTTTGTTACCCTTGTTCATATTACTCCTAGCCATTGTCACACACAAGGGTGCAGCTGCTGATTCGGGACATTACATGGGTTTTGTAAAGAAGAGTGTCTTCCATGGACCTCCACCAAGGTTGTACACCGGGCCCACTGCCCAGAGTGCTGGAACCGCGAACCCTTCGAGTGACGCTACGGACTCAAATGCGATGGACGTGGATTCTGCACCTGCCAAGAAGGTCGACGAATACGCTCATGAGGACGACGAAGATTGGTACAAGTTTGACGACGACAAGGTTTCAATTTTCCCCAAGGAAAAGCTGGCAACTTTGGATGGAGGAGGAGAGGATTCATCGGCGTATGTTTTGCTGTACAGAACGAAAGCTGCATAAGGTCTTTGGGACCTTCTGAAGATAGCTTGGGTATTTGACCTGTTATTGTCTTCGTGGAATTTACAGTTGACAGTACTACCTTGTGTATTATCAGCCAGTTCGGTTCTGATCCGGTAGTCAACAAAATGTACTATGTAAAGGGAACTTGTCCTTCAGCTGTATCTTAGAACCTCCTTTGATTGGTGGTACCATTGTCCGCTTGTAACGCTGATCGCTAATCCGGACGATTGCAACTTTTTCAAGCGTTCGAGGTCCAAGAACTCGATCTCGATGACTCTGAGAGTGACTGAGCGTAAGAGGTCACCGACTAGGCCTTCAGTGAAGCGCGACTCAATCATGTCCTCGAAGGAGTGATCCTCCCAGTCTCGATTGACGGTGAGCCCAAGGTGTCTTAACTTAGGGACAAGCAACGTAGACGCCGCAGAAGCGCATGCAACTGGGTTCATGCGCTGCATAAATGTCCCATCTCCTCCACGAAAGATGTCCTTCTCTCGGTACTTGTCGTCATCTTCATATTCGCCATCTTCCGCCTCGGAGACGTTTAGCTCCCGTAGATTCGGCATCAGAGACAGAAGATGTATAAACTCTGATTGAGTGAATGGGATAGCGCGCAGCGACAAACTCTGCAATTTTTCAGGTGCACCCGGCATATTATCCAGAAAGTATTCCAACGCCGGGATTAACCCAGCTCGACGGTCATCATCGCTTGTGAAATCGTCGTCGTGATTCTCTTCATCTTTCGAGGCGTATGACAATACCGAGAGGGATGTGAGTGAGGGGCAGGTTGGTGAGTGCATTGGGCACGTGATGGCCAGTATGATCCTGAAGACGGACCAAAATGGCACTTGACCCCAAGCTCCGCCTGCTTCGGCGACCTCTAGGGTGAGGTTTTGTAGGTGGGGGAGGCAGAAAGGGATGGCTTGCTCTAGTTCGTGTTCAAGATCCTTCGTTGAATTCCCATCTTCATTCAGGAAAAATGTGGGGAGGGTAACCCTTCGCAATTTCGTCTCCATATCCTCCAGAAGATCGTCGTCGTCACGATCAGAGCTATAATCCTCGTAAACGTCAGGATACTCTGACCTGAGATAACACGGTTCCACTGCTGCTGGAACAGAGAAGTGCGCGGAGATGAGATTTGGACACGCTTTTAGTGCAACGAGTACGGCGGTCGATGTAGCTTTGATGGCGAGATGGGTTATGTGAATAAGCGATGGGGCAAATGATTGAACCGTGATTGGGGAAAGGAAAAAGTGCAGGTCGCGTAAACGCAGCGCTGTAAGCTTTCGAGATGTGCTGCCAATCAACGTCTTGAACCTCATCGAGGACAAGCAAGTAGCATCAATCTCCAAAGAACGGAGAAATGGCAAACCGCTTGCAGCAAAATCGATCTGTGGAAAATACCCATCATGACCTGGAATTCCGCCGTTGGCGACAGAGCCAGTGACCTTGTACGTTAAATGGGACCACCTTGAGACGTGATCCTGGAGCAGGGTCAAAAGAGGATGTACATTAGACCCCCCATGACGTGTCCAATCAACATCTAGCTCGAGCGGTGCATCTTTGGAGAGCTCCAGATGGTAGTGTAATGCTAAGAGCGTAGGTGGCATAGGAAAAGGTATCGAAACAACCACGGAAATCCTTGTCCACACTCCAGGGGTCGAAAAAGCCAATCTCCTCCATAGAGAGCATACAGCGCTCAACGTGAGTGCATCCGACCGAGATAGACCGGGAGGACCAAAAACATTGAATTCCGCAGCAAATGTGAGTACGAGGGCAAGGATCTCAGCCGGGATCTTCTGAAGGGGAAATATTGATTCCGCATGGGCATTGTCTGTGTGGCAAGAGGTGGTTCCATGGATCGTGAGCCTCTTCATTTCGTCTATCATAGTGTACGGCAAAGTAGTTGAAAGAATAGAACTGTGAAAGCGAGCGTCCTTTGTCTGTTTCCTTCTGTGATATGTCAGAGACTGGAAATCAGAAAAATTATCCAGTAACTCACTTTTTTGCCTTTTTCCCTCGACCGTTGAAAGTTCTTTGACAAGGTGGTGAGGCTTTGAAGCTTGAGGCCTGGCCCGAGTGCCATTACGGTTCCGGATCGGTTGAGCCGGCCCTTGGCGGTGAGCCTGCTTGTTTACTAACTCCCATCATCCAAGATATCGTCTGATATCCATGATATTGTTCGTAGACGTTACGGTTTCCGCCCAAGCGCTCCTCGATTAGACCTGTAACCGATCCCTAAGTGACGAGCAAGCATGTACTTAGGGACCTGTCGATCTGGGTTTGAATTGGCTGAGGACATGTTAGGGATTTGCCGGAGCCAAAACAATCCTTTTTTGGTCGGTAATGTCATACGTTTCACGTCATCTGTCATATCTTTTCACGTCAGCGTAATTGGCTGCAAACATATTCTACCTCGATTTATGATTTCCTGCCTCTTCAACCCTTTGGCTTTTGAGAGAATAGCAATCTAATGGTTTGCAAAGTATTTTGGATGATTTTTATGATCCGCTATCCCTTTTACGGTCTCCAGCTAAGCCAGTTACTAGGCATCTTCGCTATACTACCCTGCCAATGCGTTTATTTAGAACTTTTTCGCATAAAATTGCATACTATATGGGTACAATGAGCCTTATACTAGTATTCAATGCTGGATGTGTGTTGAGGTACGCAAAAATCCTGCAACAAGTCTCTTACAGTGTATAGGCGCCTCTGAGCGCTTGTGCTCTTGTCATCACATTTGACACATTGCTTTCCCAATAAGGATTGTTTCGGTTCGGCAAATCCCTAAAATGTCCTCAGCCAAATCTTTGCCAATTCGACAGGCCCCTACGTACTCCGCTTGCGCGTCACGTAGGGGTCGGTCACAGGCCTACTCCTCGATACTACCGCAACACTTCCCTTTTTAGTCATGTTGGATTGTGAGTCTCGTCTTTATCGCCTTTGGCTCTTTTCGTCATGGGGGCGCTTCCAATTCAATCAAAATGGGGTGAGTTGACCTCACATACGATGAATCGTATACAAGTATTGATTGGATCTCTCTGTTTTCCTGTCAGGGTGTGATGCCTGATGCATGATGATCCATCGGCTATCGCGATACCTCGAAGACCGGGAGACCAAATTTCTCGGGTCAGCATTCACCGACTCCCCGGGCCTGACATGCTACTAGGCAGCGCGATGCGCAGCTCGTATAGCAATCTTCACAACTTGAAAATGGACAGCCGTCGCGGCGTTCTTTCTAAAGGTTTCCCTTATCGCGTTCCTGGTCATTATTTCAAATCTCGAGGGATAGGATGAAGCAATCAAAGTCTGATTCGAGTCTATTTCTTTAGGTCAGTGCTTCGTGATGGATTCCTCGAACAAGGTTTTTGTGAACCATTCTTGTTATGTGGCAGCGCTATGCAAAGGGTGCCACTGCAATTGTTTCCGCACCTCATTCTGTCAACATAGGGGAAATGAAAGTGGTTGCGGACTCTGCTACTATCAACACGTTCATTGGATAACTACTTGCCATATCACCATTTGAGGTGGTTCCTCCGGCAATAACACATCCTATCAGCTCTAGGGATGGAGGCATCGAACGATTATCATATTCTGCCGCTGGGTTTCATCGCCAACTTTCTCATAACCTGTCTTTCAGCTTACCGACGCCCTTTCCCGGTCAAGGGCCTAAACCAAAAAGGTTTACTCTCTGAAATGCCTCATTTCAGACTTATGCTGCAGAGGCAAATAAAAGCGCAGAGGTGTGCGGTTATTCTTCAGTCCATTCCTCCCATTCTCATGTCTCGTCTATCAACCTCACTTTCAGCGTTCGTATACATCTCGGTGTTTCTAGGCAGGACATTTGCTGCGATTGGTCCGGTCGCTGACCTCGTCATCAACAATCGTGTTGTCAGTCCAGATGGCTTCACTAGGAGCGCGTCTCTCGCCGGCGACTCCGTTATTGGACCTCTTATCGTCGGCAACAAGGTCATTCCCAAATATTTTCATTTCATGCTCGATACTGACCGCACCTTTGGTTCCCACCGTTGGCGTCTGATTAGACGCCACGAACGAATCGTTCGGGGCAATCAATCAGACGTCAAATCAGCGAAAAAGGCCGCACCTCGCAGCACCTCTCTACCGAACCCGCCGAACCTCTGTCCACACCTCAAGATTTTTCAAGTCGCAAAAGGCCTCCCTTCTCGTGACCACTGTCGGCGCTTCCGGACCTCGTTGTCCACGTCACCTTTCCAACCACATCAACGACCTTTTCTCACACGCTCTCGTCATCGACCTGCTGTCGTCCGCGTCGTTGTTGCCCTCATCAACAGCTGGGACAAAGTTGGGATATGGCGAGGATATGGGCATATATGGGAATATGGAATACTGTGTACGTCTCTAACTATTCAAATACAGCCTCATATTAATCACTCTCGTCCAGGACTACGATTAGTTCTACACATGTACACTACCAGACGTCGTCAATAAAACTTTTTTCCTCCATTGTACCAGCACTGTGTCATGAAGACCGGGTTCAAATATCAGTATGGCTACACCGTAACCCTTTCTTTCTCGAATACAGTGCCCTTTGCTACGTTATCACGTACACCGTCTATTGTGATATCAAAGTAATATTATTACAGTTCACCGTCAATTACAGTGCGATGGATGCTATTTGATACTTAAGCTTGCCCGTCGTATGTTTTTCCTTTTTCCACCAAGCAATCATTGTAGAAAGCCGTATGTCGTCAATAGAACTTGAAATGGAACGCGTTTGGTGGATAACAACCTCTACCTCGGTGTAGTATTGTCCATCGACATATTGCTCTAGCAGAGTACTCGACAAACGGTTTAACTCAGCAATCATGTTATCGAATAGGCGACCAGGTGATTCAAGAGGGGACGGCGTAGTGCGAGGGCCCACAACCCATGTACGATAGTCTTGATACAGAGACTCAAGGTATTCAGTTGGTGACACAATGGTTAGATTGCGGATAGACTGAGCCAATTCACGGACACGATGAATCGGATGGCTATAGGAGTGTTGATAAGGATTATGTACCTGGAAGAGAATGTATAGGTAGCGCACCTTTGCCCAGTTGAACCCCGTCTCTGTTCCTGCCGTTCGATCATATGTTTTTCCAACTCTGTCCGGGCTTTTGATAGGTTTTGTTGCCTAGAAGAAGTCCTCAGAGAAGAACTATTGAGCATTAAAGATATCCGCATACCTTTCAAGCTCCAATTGACGTTGTCTTGACTCTCTTCGCTTCGCATTGATTGAATCCTTATTTTGAATTGATCGGCTTTGCGTTTGGCTTCTTTGGTGGTATATGTCTTCTTTCTGGGAATATTGTGCAAAAAGGATGAAAGAGTGGGCGAGGTGAGGTGAGACGATAATGGTACGAGCGAAAGAGGGCAAGATATACTACTGTGTAAAGTCATCAGCTTTGGTAAATTCACTGTATGGTCTTACCGATTCAAATAACACCACTTTTGAGTATCTTGTTTGGATGGTATTCTATGACTATTTTCCAGAGTTTGGCGGTCTGAAATTGAGTATCAGACACTACAGAATTTTTTTGAACATTTTTCGATGAATAAATGAGTGATTTCCGCGGGCGCTTGCTGGGCGTCACTACTACTTTGAAGAGAATCTCACGTCCTCAGACGTTGAATGGCAAGCAAGATAGACACATATTAAAGTTTAATATCATTATGTGTAGAATAAATACATTGGACGTCATCTGAGCAACAAAGACTAAGATGAATGTCCTGGGTGCAAACAACCTGGTGCTTAGCAGTTCCGTAGATGAACTGCAAGACGGCGACAACGTAGGCAAGAGGATAGACTATAATGCTCTTCTACCTTAGAACATGGGAAGTCACCGAACGTTGAGAAGGGTATATTGATAACTGGTGTTACAAGGCATCATGAGCGGCGAGAGCCTCTGGCGGGGAGTGTGCTAATAAAAACAATCTCTGAACATGATGTGCCCAAAGCTGAAGGGGATAGCAGTCAGCGAAACTAGCAAACAGTTGGGGAATGTGACGCACGTTCATACTCTATAGTCCACCTCTCGGAGCTCTCCATCCTTTGTCAAGGCACATACGCTCCGAATACGTCAAGGAAATGCGACTCTTCATATGGCATCGATACCATGGCGAGGTCAACTTCTTGATTGTCGGCTCTTTATGTATGCTTCAATAGTCGGGTCTTGGTGATCATGACAATCATCGGGATCGTTTGCCAGTTCATCATAGCTGATAAAAGTATCTTAGACTTGAAACGGTCAGGATAGTTCAGTGAAATGGGAAGAAGGCGCGTACCTTTGCCGATACTTTCATGCTCTTGTTTTCGTATGGACAGTCCTCGGACCCTGTAGACCATCTGACCGCCCACGTTAACATCCTCCACATAGACGACAGTTGAATTCAGTGATGCATTTGCGAGACTTTTGCAGGGAGGTGAAAAATGGGGAAATTGAATGGCTAGAGAGTCTATGAGTTAGGTGGTTGATGCAAAAGGACCATTCAACACACCTTAAGGGAATCGGGATGGTGAATGAGCGACACTGAATGACGCGGACGACGACGACAGCAAGCCGATGACGAGAGTGTGTGAACGGTGGTTGATGCTGTTGAAGGTGACGTGGCCGACGAGGACCGGAAAGCGCCGGTGGTGATCACGGGAAGCAGGCCTTTGCTGCGACTTGAAGATTCTTGAGGTGCAGACCAGAGGTGCGGCGGGTTCGGTAGAGAGGTGCTGCGAGGTGCGGCCTTTTTCGCTGATTTGACGTCTGATTGATTGCCCCGAACGATTTGTTCGTGGCGTCTAATCAGACGCCAACGGTGGGAACCAAAGGTGCTGACCGAGTCTCAAGGGCGATAACTTCAAGCTCAATGTCATCGACAACCTGAGTGACCCGTCGATGTTACTTTCAACTAGTATTGTAAGCGGATGGATACTCTTGGCTACAGCAACCGGCGAACTGACTTCTCATAGCACTGGCACGGCCTCCTTCAGAGAACCACTGCATGGGCAGACGGACCTGCCTTCGTCACACAGTGTCCGATTATTCAAGGAGACAGTTTCCTGTACGACTTTAACGTCCCCGGTCAAGCTGGCACATTTTGGTACCACTCTCACCTGTGTGAGTACATCGTCCAGCTCCCAGGAATCTCTGGACCTGAAACATCACTTAGCCACTCAATACTGCGACGGGGTCCGGGGAGTACTCGTCGTATATGATCCGAACGATCCTTTCGCTGATCTTTACGACGTTGATGACGGTCTGTATCATTGCTTCTTGGTAGCAAGACACAGCACTAACCCTTGATTCTCAGAATCCACTGTTATCACATTAGCAGATTGGTATCATACTCCCGCTCCACAGCTCGAGCTTCCGTGAGTTGTGCGCCGTATTTACGTGACTTATCGTTGACTATCCGGTGCAGTAAACATGACTCGACTCTCATTAATGGTCTTGGTCGGTATGTCGGCAAGTTACATGAAATTCCATACCCACATCTCTAATTCGGCCGAAAACAGATGGAAAGACGCTGATGCTCCCACACCACTTGCGGTAATCACAGTCGAGCAAGGAAAACGGTATGTCTTCCCAGAAGGGTTACTGGTCATTATGGAACTCAATTGCACAGGTACCGTATGCGCGTTGTCAACATTGCTTGCCAGCCCGATTATGAATTCTGGATTGAGAACCACGATATGTGAGTCGTTGAATGATACCCATTCTGTTCAATCAATCGCAAGCCCTGACCACATATACCCTAGGACGGTTATCGAAGCCGATGGTATCAACCATCAACCCGTGCAAGCAGACAAGTTTCGCATCTTCGCGTCTCAGCGCTATTCGTTCGTTGTACGTCCGACCGACTTTCCATATAAACCTCCATGTGCAGGTCTGACCATGAAACATTAACATAGCTCAACGCAAATCAACCTATCGGTAACTATTGTGTGTTATCTTTTCATGATTTCTGTTTGTGGTACAAAGTACTCACTTGACTATATAGGGATCCGTGCCGATCCAAGCTCGGGAGACAACGGTTTCAACGGCGGGATTAACTCTGCCATATTGCGCTATGTAGGTGCTCCTGAGGAAGAACCCATCGATCGGGATTTTGATCCACGGAATGAGTTGAAGGAAAGCGATCTTCACGTACGCCACATCAACCTGCGCAATCAAACTGAGCTAATCGCTATGTAGCCCCTGGAGAATCCTGGAGCACCAGGCCAACCTTTCCCAGGTGGTGTTGACCACGCTATCAACCTCCATTTCAGTACTGTACGTTCTTTCAGTTCTAGTATATACACATGAACTCATATCATCTGCATCACGTAGTCTTCGGACAGGTTCTTCATCAACGATGTCTCGTTCATGAATCCCCCTATCGATGTCCTGCTCCAAGTCCTCAGTGGTGCTCGCCAACCCGGCGAACTTCTTCCCCAAGGCTCAGTCTACGAACTTCCTGGTCCGAACAAGACTATCGAAATATCGTTCACCGGTGGTGGTATCAAGGGATTCGAACACCCAATTCATCTTCACGGCGTGGGTACCACCTCCTTAACTCTCACACCTTTCACACATTAATTACTTCGGCATTATAGCACGCCTTCGACGTCGTGAGAGTTGCAGGTAGTGATGTCTATAATTTTGAGAATCCAGTAAGTCTCCTCATTGGTGGAGATGCCTGGCCTGGGCTCATCTTTCGCAGGTCCGAAGAGATACGGTCAACTCTGGCAAGGGCGGGGACAATGTGACTATTCGTTTTGTTACCGACAATCCAGGCCCATGGTTCCTTCACTGCCATATTGACTGGCATCTTGAGACGTGAGTAGTATACATTCTTCCACAAGAGCGGGCTAATGTTGGATGCGTTTCTCTAGCGGTTTCGCTGCAGTCATGGCCGAGAGAACCCCTGAATGGAATGATGTGATTCATCCGCCTGGTAAGCTTAGTGGCTTTGGTTGTTCAAAGGGTGCTTTGCTGACTGGGAACGTCTATTAGCTGAATGGTTTGATCTCTGCCCCAAGTACAATGCTCTTCCACCTGAACAGCAGTGAACGCTGTAGCTAGCCGAATGAACTAGAGCCGGACGATTATTCTACTTTGGTTATCTATTCTTATCTATAGATAGAACTTCCGTCTTTTCTACGTACGATACACGCCTAGAAGTTTACTATCCTTTAGCGTATACACGAGTAACCTAGCATTCTTTTCACGTACTTGGACTCGATACTTACATGAAGCCGCTTGACACGGACAATGATGGAGGAATATACTCTTCTTGGAATACTACATGAATGGAATTTTCAGGTGATGAGCCACGAGGAGATTTCGAAGCGCTGGCCAGAGGCTTGGTAAGTTATCGCTAGTTCGGCAGTTTATCGAGAGGTCGATTAAGTGCCAGGTGGGTTGTCCACAGGTTGTGCATATTCGACGTTCGACTGTGTTGATTCGAGGGATAGCCCAGACCGGATCCCGGAAACTAGTAGACACTCGGAATTGACTCGATTGAGAAGAACCAGTGCGAAAAGAAGCTCAGCGCTCAAGTGCGAAAGGCAGTTCGATTGATGGAAGGAATACACGTGGCCTGACAGAACCTCGTGATCGAGACCCCGGAAAGATGTTGAGACGATAAAAGGCAGATTTCTTAGGTGATTCGACCACCAGAATGCCAAAAATATGTTGAGATGTAGCTGCAATTATTCTCAAAATTTCTGTATAAAAATTATGGGGAAAAGAGAAGGCTAAGCTGAGATATGGAACGAACGTGGTGGAAGCGGAGTGAGAACGAAAATAGGGTGTGAGAAAATGCGGCAGCGGGTGTCCGGGGTCCTGGTGCATGATTGGACTCAAAAAGGTGTGACTTGCTGGAACCCATGTGACGACCACCCCCAGGTCAGCACCCCTACGCGCTCCTCCAAAATCCATACCCCCTCGTATCCTCTCGGCAGGAGGTCTTCGTATCATTTGGACCAAGTACGATTTCACTGAATCTCTTCAATAGATTACTGATAAATTTTGCTCAGATATACTGTTCATTGACTGGATCTAATTCTTGTTGAAGGGAGTGACGTTTTTGACCAGTACCACAAGTGAGTAATCATCGCCTCGTGCATCGTCATCGAGGCTGACAGTGATAACCTAGTTTTTAGCTTAATTCACTCGAGTTCATATCATGGCACCAAGTGCAACTGAAACTGTCGCACCGCAAACGACAACGACAACGCCGGCAGCGGCACCTGCAGCCCAGCAGTCAGCACCCCCACCTGCAGCTGGTGTTAACTTGGCAGGATATCCTCAACTTGATCGGGATCAAATAATGTCTCTTCTACAACATATTCCAGGTGTCTTCAGTCAAGTGGTAAGCCTTGCTTTATGCCTAGCCGTTTGCACTAGTTTCGCTCGTTGTATGGGGCCACCCATACGATGATTTCTTCTACTCCATTCCATCATTCCTTTTATCATCTTTACCCTTATTGAATGCCATGTCGATGGTGCTCTATTGCGTCCACACGTGATCGCGACCTCTATCACGCCCTCCTCGTCCACACCGTTCCTCATGTGACACTGCATCTAACGAGGACCACCAGATCACGCCTGACGGAAAACTCAAAGAAGACGCAGCTCAGACCCTGTCCAGCCTTGCCGCACAACAAGGATCTTTTCCCCCACCAGCTGCCTCTCAGCCAGGTGCACCAATACCGCCTGGTGTTCCTGTACTACCTGCAGGATTTCCTCCTCCTGGTCTCGCAGAAACCGGCCCTAACTCCCATCCACGAGGTCCCCCTAATCTCGGCCAATTGAGCGCAGTCGCCATGCAAGCGGCACCATCGGCACCATCCAACAACGATAACACGGAGGATGGCGCAGATGATGAAGGTTCCGATGGTAAAGAAAAGGATTCCCCCGATGCAACACCAGCTCCTGGAAGCGCAGGCAGACGACGAAACCCACTCATGGGTAGCGATGAATGGACCAGGCTACGAAAGGATAACCACGTATGTCTTGACTCTCTGGTCGTCTACCTTTCCGCTACTCACTCTATCGATTCCACAGAAAGAAGTCGAGCGCCGTCGGCGAAGTAACATCAACGAAGGCATCAACGAACTTGGTCGTATCGTTCCAAATGGATCGGGCGAGAAATCCAAAGGTGCTATTCTCTCGCGTGCAGTTCAGTACATCCACCATCTGAAGGAGAACGAGGCACGGAATATTGAGAAGTGGACGCTGGAGAAGCTATTGATGGATCAAGCAATGGGTGATCTACAGGCCCAATTGGAAGAAGTCAAGAACATGTGGACCGAGGAGCGTAATTTGCGCCAGCGAGCTGAAGCAGAGTTAGAACACCTGAAAAGTGGTGCTTCTGGTCCACCTCCTCAGCCGGCTCCCATCACCGCTGAGAACAAAACCAATGGGACGAAGAGGTCTAATGAGGATGCTGAACCAGGAAAGGAGGAAGATGGTAAGAGGCAGAGAACTGAGTAGTCCGATTGACGGTGGCTCTTGCTTCGCCTTTTCTGGGAAAATAGGTTCGCAAATACGTATAGTGTCTGGATTGTAGCTTATGGTCTCCTGTGTTGGTCGTCGCGTTGTTTCCCTTCTCCTGTATTTTCAGTTGTCAAGTACCTATATGCCTTTGTTGTAGTTTTACCATCCATGTTAGTTATCAATTTCCTTGCTGTCGAACTTTTTTTGTTTAGACGGACTGAGCATCCAGGTTCTGTTCCCACGATAGTCTACGCTCTACTACCATTCCGATTCTCTGCCAATCAACTGAAATGTACCTTCTTCCTTGCTCTTCTTTATTCTCGTCCCTAGCTCCTGGAAAATATACCCTGTTTTCCCTATATTATTCGACCACATCGCCGCCGAACCTACGTCGTCAACGCGTCAGAGCTATTACAGAGCCAAGTTTCGGGTTTGAAACTCAGCTTTTATACCCTTTTCGTCTCCTCTACGCGAACAGCACCCAGAGAAATGAGCAGGTCCCAATATGCCTCACCTGCTCCGACTTCTCACGTTGAATTGCTCGTCCCGGACGACCATTCGATGCTCGCAATACCGGCAATACCAGTCTTTGAAGAAACCGTACAGCCGTTCCCTGGCCGTTCCCGAAGTCCCTTACCGGTGCTGCCTTCACTTGGAGAGATGTCGTATCGTTGAATGAAGCGGACCCCGAATAGGTACGAGTGTGCTATGCTGCCCTCTCCCGTTCACTGATGTTCATTCAAAAAGCTGTTGTCCTATGCAATGCAAAGAGAAACGGAGATGGCAATTCTCTCACTCTCGCGGCCATCTTCAACTTTAAACTCTGCATGACATACTGACAATGAGGAATATGCTGACAGTTCGTACGAGAGGAGGTTTCCGGGTCAGACTTTCATGACGATAACCGGTGAATTACTTTTGCATTAAATTATTACAGGACATAGGCGTCTATATATCCAGGTTTGGTATATTCCAACCCTCCTATCTCATGTTCTTCGGAGTCTCCTAGAAGAAGTCTCGGGCTTGTGTTTCGCTGAATGCGCGCACCGTGTTATCGGAAACAAAAGACTTGGAGGACACGAATCCACGAGCCACGGACGTCCTTTAGCTTGTCATGACAATCACTGGGACCCGGAAATGTCCAACTCGATCTCGTCGCTCGCCAAGCAAGGCCCATACGTTTGTGGTCGAGACTACAGGTACAGCAACTCCCGACACTTTGTGACCTTTGAAAGCCGAATATTGGCGTTCACAGACCCAAGACATTATGAAGCGGATTTGCTTGGGTGTTTTTGGCGTATAAAAACGTACGGTGAGCGCGTTTATGCCTCAGTTCAACAGCGCTCGTTCCTCGAGTAAATCATTCTTATGGCTCGACTTCAGTCTCTTCTCTCATTTGTAACTGCATCTGTGCTTCTTGGAGGCACCTATGCTGCAGTCATCGGCCCAGTTGGCGACCTCGTCTTAACGAACGAAGTTGTGAACCCCGATGGGTTCTCGCGTTCTGCTGCCGTTGCTGGTGGCACCCTCGAAGGAGCTCTCATCGTCGGCAACAAGGTAGTATATTCTCTATCCTTCTTTCCTTGGAATGTCATACTGACCGAGCTATCCAAGGGCGACGTCCTCAAGATCAATGTCATCAACAACTTGGATGACCCTACCATGTTGCAGTCAACCAGTATTGTAAGACAGCATGAAGTTTTTCACTGTACATTATAGCTGAGCTTTGATATTACAGCACTGGCACGGTTTCGTACAGAAGGAAACTAACTGGGCTGATGGGGGTGCATTCGTCAACCAGTGCCCCATACCCAAAGGACACAGCTTCCTGTACGAGTTCCCTGTCCGTGATCAAGCGGGTACATTCTGGTATCATTCCCATTTATGTGAGTAATTCCATCAACGGCCGGGAGGTGACCGCTCATACATACTTCATTTAGCTACTCAATACTGTGATGGCTTGAGAGGTCCTTTGGTGATATACGACCCACAAGATCCGTTTTTGGACATGTACGATGTTGATGATGGTATGTCACTACCGCTTCAGGTCATTCCTGGCCTAATTGCTGATTGTCACCCGTCAACAGAATCTACGGTCATCACTCTCGCCGATTGGTATCACCAGAAGGCCCCGCGATTGGTTGACCCGTGAGTCACTAGTTGTTTTTGAATTAGTTTCCTATCTCATTGATTGAATTAGCACGCCTGATTCTACCTTGATCAATGGATTGGGACGGTTCGTTCCAATGTTCCCTTCTCTGTTTTTATTTGCTCAGATCTGAAATCATTAGCTGGAGGAGAAACGACCGTCGTACAGAAGTTACTGTCATCCAAGTGGAACAGGGAAAGCGGTATGTCGTTTCAATTTATTCTTGTGCCCTTCCTGACCGGGATCCCAGATACCGTATACGTGTCGTAAATGTAGCATGTCAACCTGACTATGAATTTTGGATCAATAGTCACAGGATGTCAGTGGCATAAAATACCTTTGGCTAACAGTGCTTACACTCACGTCTTCAGGACTGTCATCGAGGCTGATTCCATCAATCATCAGCCGGTGGAAACTGAATCGTTCAGAATCTTTGCGGGTAAGTGAGAGGCACCCAATCACATTCGCAGTATTAATCAATACCTCTTTCTTCAGGCCAGCGTTACTCCTACGTCGTATGTCAAAGCCCCTTTATCAGAATGTCACGAGGCTAAATATCACCACAGCTGCATGCTGATCAACCGGTGGGAAACTACTGTAAGTGTAACGAAGACTGCGTCGCATCTTTCGCTAACAATGCTTCAGGGATCCGAGCCAAACCAAGTGACGGAGACAAAGGATTCAAGGACGGAATCAATTCTGCTATCCTGCGCTACGTTGGAGCACCAGCCCAAGACCCAAGGGACGATGACTGGGAGCCCGCGAGTATGCTCAAAGAGCAAGATCTCCATGTGAGTACTTACTAAAAGTCATGACCTGGCGGTTGCTCACCGAACTCTCCATGCAGCCCCTTGAGAACCCTGGCGCTCCTGGACAACCGTTCCCAGGCGGTGTTGACCATTCTATCAACCTTGACTTTTCAAACGTGAGCACTAGTCGAGTTACCGAAAAATATACATTGCTTACTTTGGTGATGGCCAGTCTGGCGATAATTTCTACATCAACGATGTCTCTTTTGTGCATCCAGATCTTCCGGTTCTTCTGCAGATTCTTAGTGGTGCGCAAGACGCTCATTCACTTCTGCCTGCGGGATCTGTCTATCCTCTTCCCCGCAATGCAACGATCGAGATTACCATGACGGGTGCGGGCAAGAGAGGATTCGAGGTATGTTCCACTTGCCTGTGCATACATATATCAATTTAACTTGTTTGTCGTTCAGCACCCCATTCACTTGCATGGTGTAAGCATCGCACCGTATTAACTGCCGATTACAGCTGACGTTCATCCAACAGCACTCGTTCGACGTCGTCCGAGTGGCTGGTAGTGACACTTACAACTACAACAACCCTGTAAGCATCATTCACCTGTTCTCGAAAGATTCCTTCTCATCCGATTTTGTCGCATACAGGTTCGCCGTGACGTCGTCAACTCTGGCAAGGGTGGCGACGAGGTGACTATCCGTTTCGTTACCGACAACCCCGGACCTTGGTTCCTTCACTGTCACATTGATTGGCACCTCGAGACGTGAGTGGCTTCGACGAATGAGTGTGAATGATTCCTTACGTGATTGTCATAGCGGCTTCGCTGCAGTAATGGCTGAGAGAGTCGAGGACTGGGAAAGCACGGTGAAGCCTCCTCGTAAGTATTGTGGTGATAATAGTGGGCGGACGGTTGCTAATATTTTATGCTTCAGCTGCCTGGAACGAGCTTTGCCCTCTCTACTATGCTCAACCCGAAGGTGATCGCTAAATCAATCCTCTATAGACGCTCAGTCTCCCTATTTATTTTCAACTTTTTATTGCGAATATTTATCGTTATAGACTGGTTGGTTGTTCTGGACAGCGGGCTTACCACCCGCATACTGTTGGCCTCTCTTCTCTGAAATATAGACGTTTTGTGCTTTCACGATTTGGCGCCTTCGTAAGCGCCCACATTATGGGGTTCAACTTCAGCCCACCGGCCATGGATTTAAAGTTACATCTCGGTGATGTCTGTCGTTACAAATTACTCTACATCACGCCTAGACCAGCCTTCAGTTCCTTCTCCAAATCCGACATATCTAACGCGCCAGCACCATCCGCCTTTGCCACCTCATCGTTCTTCTCTTCTTTCGGTAAAGCTTTTGCTTCTTTCACACATCTCTCACAATTGCACTGTCCAAAACCCCACTCCTGCAACTCCTTCCGCCTAGCGATAACACCGTTATTGGGGTTTACATATGTAATGAATAGTTCTTCTCCGGGTTCAATCTCTCTTCTTGCGATAACTGTGATTCGGGAAAGGGCATTCCGCTGGTCGATGTGGCGTACGGAGACGTTCGGTGTGCAAGAGTGATTAAGGTGTGAATGAAGGACGTAGAGGCCCCCATGGGCTTCCAGGTCTATTGAAAAGCGTCAGTGGTGTTGTCGGAAAGGGCTCCAGTGAATAAAAAGCTCACTGAGACTCATGCGGCCCAATCCTCGGAGGAAGCCTTGATAACTAAATAGTTCCGCCTCTATGTCGGCACGGAGAGGTTTCTTGAAGATTTTGGCGAGTTTCTTCTGTTCGATGGGAGACGTCGGTTTCTGGAAAGCTTGTATGTACAAATCGTAGGCTTTCTTCCATCCAGGGTTGTTCTTAACCTCTTCTTCACTGCGACACATTTGAGTCGAAGAACACCACAATACGAGGAAGCACGCACCTCTGACCAAAAGAATACCTGGCTCGATCTTCCAAACTCATCTGTGCCAGAGCACTACACAATCTCCAGTCTTCTTCCAACAGGTTTCCGCTGGCATCAACCTGATTCGCCAGTATAAGTCTACTGGTCAACTGAGCCAGGGCATGTAAAGCCAACCATTCTGTCTCCCTAGCCCATTTGAGAAGTGGTACAGAAGCAGGGTTCTGTACGGGGCATAGTAAAGGGTGATGTTTTGCGGACCGTGCTTGACAAAGACGATTACAGAAATGTGCCGGGCAGTCTGAAGAAGACGAGGGGCAGTTGGTCACCAAAGAGGTGCTGATGGAGGATGTGAATGGGGTTGTGCAATAGCTACAAGCCGAAGACGAGGCTTGTAGATCGTAAATTTCCCTGTATTCGAGCTCACTCTTCAGTTGCCTCTAGGATACAAGATGAGATACCTACCATTCTGCAGCGACGAGAAATGGATCCTCCTTCCAAATAGTCTCTCCTTCGGCGATTTTCTCCTTCGCCACGAGACCTTTCCCCTTGTTCTTGTTGAAATACTTGACTTCGACCTTGCTCGACCACCGTGGAACATCCAAATCACGAATTACGCGTGAGGAAGGATATCGTGTCTTGGGTGTAGCTGGTTCCGTCGAGAGAACGAGCCCTTCGTTTTGAAGGAATTTTCGCGTGCGTTTTTCGCTGACAAGCCATTCTGGATGAGTTTGGAGGAGTAAAGCATGTATCTTTGGGATCCCAAGTGAGGGATTAGAAGCTTTGAGGGACTTGAGGGCCTCTCTAAGGTCGACGTCGCTGGGGGTAATAGTGGGGGACATGATTATCGATTTGATTTCCAGTATCAGAGGAAGAAAAATATATCTATCCTATCTATTTCTTCGACCACCATCATCTCCGACGCTGACGGGCTCATCGACTCTATCTCTGGCATTGTCAAGCGTTCTTGAGAGCCACCACGGGCTCCCAAGTTGTCTTGAGTTCACTATTCGACCAAGTGAGAATGCGGTTGCTTGACATTGAGGTAGTGTGCGTCAAGATTCAATTTGACCTCTCTGCTGACAGTAGTTTCTTCAGAGAAATCTTCAAAGGAATATGCGTCCTCGAACGGGAATGATCATAGGCCACAAAGTGCTGAATCGCAGTCGAAATGTTCTGCTTCAGTAAAAAATCGACTCCGCGTTCAATTCTTGGCATCTGTGTATGTATGTCCCTCCTGGTTGCGAGCCTGAGCTACGCAGCCAACACGATCCCAGAAGTCGTCTGGCGGATAATGAGTACGTCGCGTCGACTATGCATCATCCTACAACATGCGTACCGAATTCTCAAACTTAGACTATTTGTCGTGTTATAGACTTATGCACGGCGAGTGTGCCAAGTGCGCACTGCCCGATATTCACCTGAAGCTGATAGACGAGCCTGAGGCGTCACCATGATAGATATCTACGAGGTTCAAGAAATGTCCTTAGAGTACTCACCCCCAAATTGTACGTGTATTGGTAGCAATCATGTAGACTGTTCTATCGACTTGTGTGTGTCTCGTTACTGTATCTCAGAGCGGGGTTGTACCTTTAATAAATAAAGTCAGCCTGTGCACAATCTCGGCACAAGGCCCGTCGTCGCCACAGCCACATGTGTTCCTTCTGCATCAACCATCATGGCATTGGTGGTGATACTCATCAATATTGACCCTAAATCACTTCTCTCATGTCGACACCCACCTACCAAAGAATCCATGAACACGCAGAGTCCCATACCTCTCTCACCAAACACTACTTGGAACTGCAAAGCGCTCCCGATCAACTGACCCGACACAACGAATACCTAGAAGACCTGTTAAGGCAACTAAAGACTACTCGGGAGAACGTGGAGAAAGCCTCGGCTGTGACGAGACAAGAGAATGAAGTAGAAACGAAGAGTATATCGAAATCGAAATGGTTTTTGTCACGCAAGAACTTGAAGGAGAAGGCAAGAGAGCAGACAGAACAGCAAGAACGGTGCGTATGAACGGCATCTACGGATGGTTATGTAGCTGATTTCATTGAAGAGAATTGGCGGAAGCTCTAGAGACTGAGTTTAGAGAACGGGCGACCTTGAAATCCCTAGAGAATGCGGTTGAAGAAGCTATACGGAAGGTCCGTGGTTTATTTCCTTCTGTTCAAGCTACGACTAATACATCGCCCTGTAGAAAGATAAGCTCACAGATAAGGTCGCTGAGTCTAATGAAGTGAAAGAAGAGTTACGA
Organism: Paramarasmius palmivorus; assembly: GCA_037176845.1. Classification (NCBI taxonomy): domain Eukaryota; kingdom Fungi; phylum Basidiomycota; class Agaricomycetes; order Agaricales; family Marasmiaceae; genus Paramarasmius; species Paramarasmius palmivorus. The sequence goes on along the minus strand of JAYKXP010000025.1, from coordinate 403,724 downwards.
CAACTTTATGACAAGATTTTCGACGGTCCGACACCTGGTATGTTCTCGAGTGCCTGTTGAGATACATACCTCGCGGATGTGAATTTTCTGTTTAGAATTCCCCAAGAATGACGAATTACAGAACCATCTCAAGTTTGCTCAAGAAGCCTCCGATAACATCCAAGCACAAATATTCAGTCACTCGCAAGCAGAGAACTGTCTAGTCGAGGCCGAAAGAAAGCTGGACCATTGCTTGTTAATGATTCAATCCGCCATAAATGCAGCCCCTTATAGTAAGCACGCGCCGATTTGCAATTACAGTCATCGACTGACTCGTTTTTCTAGCAAGTGGAACGCAGAGGATGTGAGTTTCTTTGAACGGGAGTTTTCTTGCCGAGCCAACGACCGTTCCCTATAGCTTCAACGATCAAGGTCGGATGGACCTTGAAAGTGCATCGGTTGCGGGATCCGAAGCCCAAAAGTTCCTAGAAGATGCACGAACTATCTGTCCGGTGGTGCCAGCCCTTCCACCTATCCGAGTCAAAGACCATCCGTAAGTTTTTATCGGCGTAACCACTACATCCTCCGTGAATTGACATTCACAGATCAATGCTAGAGAATTTCCTATTCTCGCGAATTAGTCCAGTCGGTGCGTTGTCTTGCGATTTGCATACCCTTAGCTCAAGCAACGACAACAGAAACGGTACGCATAATCAAGAATGAACTCACCGATCTGAAGAAAAACGTCTGTACCATACATTGCATTCATACTCGTAACTGACATTATAAATGGCATACTTCACAGATTCGACAAGAATGGAAATTCGCTGCCGAGCGATACAACAAAACAGCTAAATACGACCTGAGTGAATCGGCTGAAGTGGTTGCTCAATGTCGGGAAGACCTTTTCAGGCATCGGAGAGAGATCATGGAACTCGTACTCAACGCACCGCCCTCATATGGCAGGCCACGGTCAACGAGGTATTCAAACGCTCTACCACCAATACCGGGTCCACCAGGCCCGTCTATCGTGGTTCTCGCGCCGCCGAGTCTCCCACCTCTACCCATTCAGCCATCATTGTCTGCCCCACCAGCTTTACCGACACCATCTTCATTCGTACCTCCGCCGCCACCACCACCACCACCTCTTCCGCAATCACTCTCGGACTCGCATTACATGGAAAGGAGCCCTTCGTCATCACCGAATCTTCCTATATCGCATCCACATTCACCAAGCCTATCCATGAATCTCGAAAGAAGCAGTATTTCGTCTTCTCCGCGCCACAAGCCTTCGCCGTCGCTCTCTGCTCTTCCGGGTCCCGAGGCTATTGATGACCTGATTGGGTCACCTATTGGACCACCGCCGTCATATGCCTCTACCTGGGATTGAGGTTTATCACGTTTGGATCCATGGGAGATGGTGCTTTATGTTCGCTTAAAACTCGAGGTGACAAGGATGCAGATAGGAGCGTACTAGCGGGAGATGGGAATCAGCATTCAAGGAGTATATTATTTTGACAGGCACACTTATTTATCGCAGCTGTATCCATAGGTATTAGCATTTAATGTGCATGATCCCAAGAATCGTGTAGCAACCAGTACTCGCGCGAGGTTCAAGTCTTGTTACAAGCAATCATGTAGGCTGCAATGTTCTATTGACATGCACTCTATATATGTACGATATGCCCCTCTGTACTAATTGCAATGTTGATATCGCTGACCTGTGCAAATCACAGGAACTTCGGGAGAAGATCAGGATACCGCAGCCACATGCTTTCCTTCTCCGGCTCGACGACCATCTTCGACAATGTTGATCTACTAGCAGTAATGCTCGTCACCGATGACCTAAATCCTTTCTCTTATGTCGACACCTACCTACCAAAAGAGACACATAGCACTACAAAGCGCTCCTGGAGAGCTGAATCGGCATAACGAGTACCTAGAAGGCCTTTTGAAACAACTAAAGACTAGTCGGGAGAACATGGAGAGGGTCTCGGCTGTGACAAGGCAAGAGAATGAAGTAGAAACGAAGAGTATATCGAAAGCGAAACGGTTTTGGTCACGCAAGAACTTGAAGGAGAACGCAAGAGAGCAGACAGAACAGCAAGAACGGTGTGTATCTACTACGGCCTCTGGATGGTCATATAGCCAACCTCGTCGAAAGAAAACTAGCGGAAGCTTTAGAGGTCGAGTTTAGGGAACAGGCGACCTTGAAATCCCTAGAGAAAGTGGTTGAAGAAGCTATACGGAAGGTCCGTGGTTTATTTCCTTCTGTTCAAGCTACGACTAATACATCGCCCTGTAGAAAGATAAGCTCGTAGATAAGGTCACTGAGTCTAATGAAGTGAAAGAAGAGTTACGACAACTTTATGACAAGATATTTGACGGTCCAACACCTGGTACTATGCCGCCCTTGGTCTCCTCTTCAAGCTCTTCATTGACATGAACGATTGGTCTAGAATTTCCCGAGAACGACGAGCTACAGAACAACCTCAAGCTCGCTCAAAAAGCTACCGATAACATTCAAACAAGAATATTCAGTCACTCGCAAGCGGAGAATTGTCTAGTTGAGGCCGAAGAAAACCTGGACCTTTGTTTGGCAAGGCTCAATGTTGCTCTCATGCCAGGCTCTTATTCCAGTGGTATGTACACGCCAATTCTGCGAGGTTACTCGTCAACTGACTTGTTTCATTAGTAGCGTCAGTCAGGTTGTGAGGGTCTTTATACGAAATTCTCTTGGTCCTCCAATAACAGTTTTCATGTAGCTTTAACAGAAAAGGTCAGGATTACCTGGAGTCTGCAACGGTTTTGGGATCAGAAGCCCAAAAGCTGTTGAAGAGAGCGCGAACTATCTGTCCGGAGGTACCGGCCTTTCCGCCTATCCGTGTAAAGGACCATCCGTGAGTTCGCTGATGCGTATTCATCATGTCCTCCGTGAAACAACATTTGCAGGGCATTGGTAGAAAATTTCCTGTTCTCGAACATTGACTCAGTCGGTGCGTTGTTTTGCAATTCATGAACCCATAAGCTCAGGTAGTGGCGACAGAGACGGTGCACCTCGAGGTTTACCCCGAGCTTTCCAAACTAAGGAAAACCGTTAGTGCCGTACAGTGTGTTCATGCTCGCAACTGACATTGAAATGTCATGCTTCACAGATTCGGAAAGAATGGAAGTCTGCCGCCGACCGATACAACACCACAGCTGAATATGACCTGAACGAGTCTGCTGAAGTGATTGCTCAGTGTCGTGAAGACCTTTTCAAGCATCGCAGTGGGATCATGGAACTCGTACTCAACGCACCGCCTTCATATGGGAGATCCCGTTCAACACGGTACCCGAACGCTTTGCCGCCAACACCAGGATCACCAGGACCATCTATGATGGTTCTCGCACCACCTACTCTCCCGCCTTTACCCATTCAACCATCGTTATCTACCCCGCCAGCTTTACCGACACAATCTTTATCCGTACCTCCGCCGCCGCCATCACCACCAGTACCTCTTCCGCAATCACTCTCGGATTCGCCTTACACGGAAAGGAGCCCTTCGTCTTCACCGAATCTTCCAATATCGCATCTACATTCACCAAGGGGATCCATGAATCTCGAAAGAAGCAGTGTTTCATCTTCTCCGCGTCACGAGCCTTCGCCGCCGTTCTTAGCTCTTCCAGGTGCTGAGGCCAACGGTGGCCTATTGGGGTCACCTATCGGACCACCGCCATCGTATACCTCTGCCTGGGATTGAATTTCTCGTTTGTCAGAGCTCAAGCGCTCAGTCCCAGGACTGGATTGGTAGTACCTATTTATGAAGTACTGGGATTGTAGGGAAAGATAGGAAACTTACGGACACATGTATTTATTAATAACGTAACCATAGCTGCTAGCATTCGATAGTGTATGAAGCTCGTGTATAGCCTGTCGTTGGAGGAGAGTCCTAATAGTAAAAAGGTAGTCTCCCCTAGGCAGACTCAAATCACTCGTACCCTCGTGTATAGAGTAAAAAGGCAGGTGGCAGTGGTCGCTCCTCTCACCAGAACCGCTATATACCGAGTAAGAAAGAATCCCAACGGACACCTCGATATCTGCTCATGCTCATACTGACCCCGCGGTCTTCACGAAATCTGCACTGTTCGCCTTGTAATGTCGCCGAATTGAACAGGTATCGATGCTCAATGACTCATTGGCAAGGCTGGTTCTTTACGTAACAATTTGCACAAAGAGTTTGCGAAGAGTGGGCTCTCCATGTCGATCCTATGGGCGAGGGACGTGCCAGACCAGAGACGAGAAGTTGCGGTATGTTGGTACGATATCGGTGTGGTCGAGGTGAGCACTTGCAATTCTATTGCCTTGGGCGACAGGGCTTACAGTCATGACTTGCTTTTCGTTACTAGCTTCGTCAATACCTAGCCCCAGACTCCTCCGCAGCCTCGCCTTACCATTGTGCTAAGCCGATATCGTATCAGGACGTCGACCCACATAGTATGTGAGTGTAAGCGGGCTTGCTGTCGACGTTCGAGGCTAATAACAAGCATGTGACGTAGCTGGTTTCTACCAAGACTAGATGATAGATCCCTATCATATAACTGGAGGCAGTACTATTGATATCCACCGGACATCATTTGCTGTGCCGAAAACGTTTTATAAGACGGTACAGAACCTATTGTCAGTCTGCTTGTCATGTCGTCACCCACTCACCAGAAGATTCAGCAACATGCCGAACCACACAATTCGCTCATACACAGGCTCAAGGAACTCGAAGGGCTCCCTAATCAACTGACACGACACCAAGAATACCTTGATGACTTGATGAGGCAGCGAAAGAATAGCCAAGACAAGTTGGAGAAAGTCGTAGCTGTCATAGCGAGATTCGATAATGCAGAGCCTGTCCGGAAGGGATGGCTTCCTTCACGTAGGGCGGACAATGAAAGGAAGCAGAACGAGCGGTATGTTTTTTCTTTTGGGTTGGTTTTCCTACCATTGATTGTATTCAAGAGAGCGAATGGAAGCTTTGGAGACCGAATTTAGAGAACAGAGGAAACTAAGGGAGCTAGACGAAAAGCTGGAAACGGGTCTACAAATAGTATGGACTGCGTTCCGATCTGTTCATATCACGCTGTTGACATCACTGTCCTTTTCAGAAAGACACCTTATCCCAGAATCTCATCAGGCTAAACAATGCGAAGGAAGAGCTTCAATCACTTCACGACCAAATCTTCGAAGATCCGACACCTGGTGTGTTCTCCAACACCAGCTCGCGTTTCTTATTGACATGGATGTTCTTTCCAGAATTTCCCGAAGACGAGGAGTTGCAGAGTAACCTCAAGTATGCGCGAGAGGCTCACGACAACATTTACGGTTCACAACTCAGACTTCAACAAGCGGTGGAATGTTTGGTCAAGGCAGAAGAAAAGATGGATGTTTGTCTGGAGAAAATACGGGTACTTTTATTGAATGCTGCTTCCGAATACGGTGGTATGTTGCCTTCGCATCGCAATATCTTCATCAATTAACGTGTTCTTATAGCAAATAACAGACTGTGGGTTTTCAACAACAAGGGATATCTTTATTTCAACTAACCTTCCCACACAGCTTCGGCGAACATGACCGAAGATACGTCCAGGCCGTATTCGAGGCCAGTTCGGAAGCTCAAACGTGTCTAAACGAGGCAAGAGATGCTTGTCCAGAGATCCCAGCCATTCAGGATGTCAGAGTCAGCCACCATCCGTGAAGTTGACATCACAGGCGCGGCATACTTTGAGAGCTGATTTTCTTTTTGTACCACAGGTTAATAATGGAAAATTTTATGTTTTCGGGTATCGGTCCAGTTGGTACGTCCCTTCAACGCGGTCTACATACGCTGTGATTCATGGGGCATAAATAGAAACGATGCGCATGATCAGGAGCCAGTTCATTGACGTCAAGAAAACTGTTAGTGCTTCAAGCGCGTTCAGACTCCCATACCGAAAATTTACATAATTTACAGATTCAAAACAAATGTCGGCAAGCCGTCGAACAAAGCATCATATCAGCTGAATATGATCTTGATGAATCCACCAAGGTGTTGGACCAGTGCCGCGAAAGTCTTATGCAACATCGGATAAGTTTCATCGAGTCTGTACTCGACGGAAGACGCTCACCTTCGCCCCGTCCTGAACCCTCACCGGCGCTCTCGGTTCAACTTGCGGATCCGGGGGGTTTTCAAATGGATGTTCCATGGTCACCCGATGGGCCACCGCCGTCTTATATCTCTACTTGGGATCATTGAAATCGCCACTGCTCGTTTGAACGACCGGCATACTACACTGTCGTTCTGGATCATCCCGTTCAGAGGCTCTCATTTAACTGGCGCAGCAGAGGCTTCAAATGGCTATCTTCAAGAGTGGCGTTGCGAATGGCCCGAGTTTAAGTAGCGGAATCCTTACCGATCCCGCTGAACGACTGTTTGCTTACATGTGTAGTTGACATTGGGAAGTAACGCGCTACATTAAAAGTATACATGCATCGCACTTGTATCGACAACTCAGAACTCTCGCCGCCGCCCGGTCATGCTTACTCGAAACTAGCCTGAATCAGATCTTCGTGGTAAACAACTCCGTCTTATACTAGACTCGTAACCACTCACTGCAGGTCGATCAAACAAGCTGCGCTGATGGGTAGGGCTCCAACTCATCAGCGCAGCGGCTGGTTCGAGTCTAGTCTTATACCATCATCAATGATTCATCATATGCATCGCGTCTTTCAACAAATTCTCCCGTTCACAATCTCGGCTGCTTCGCTATAGGGAGTTCTCTATGTGGGGAATGGGATGACACATTAGTTCCTGCTATCACTAGTCGAACGAAGGAATTCTTTGAAGTGCGTAATATGCATAGGTCCACCATACCATCATATATCTGATTGTTGAATCTTTCATAGTAGCACGGCTTCAACGTTATTATTTATAGACATCAAGGGATCAAATTGATCAAAGATGAAATCGCAAAGTGCCCAAATGAGATTCCGACCTTTACAGCGCCTTAAGAAGAATCTCCGATGCTCCAAGCAATCTTCGCCCAATGTCGACACCCACCATCCAGAGGATTCAAGACCATGCCGAGGACCACCATCGACTCATCAAATCTATTCGAGAACTAAAAAGCGCACCAGATGAACTGGAACGACAAAGCGGCTATGTTGAGGACCTGCTGAAGCATCTGAAGGCTGCCCGAGATAGTATCAGTGGAACTAAAAGGAGAAAGGAGAGCGAGGAGGGAGCTACAATTGCAGCCAAGGCGAAGCGACTCATCTTCCGCAAGTATCCAAAAGAAAGGGAAAGTCCCAACAATGAATCCGAAGAAAGGTATACTGAGTTCACCTATAGTCTGCTTTAGACTCACCACTTACATGCTCAAAGGGATTTACTAGACAACCTGGAATCTCAACTCAGGGATCAGCACAATCTTAAAGTCTTGGAAACAATGACAGAAGAAGCGATTTGTATTGTATGATCCTATATATTGCCCGAGTTCGTTTTTTTAACCGTTTCCCCCACTACAGAAAGATACTTTGTGCAGCAAAACCGAGGAATTGACAGTCACAAGAGAGAAGCTATACATGCTCTACGAAGAGATTTTTGCGGAACCAACACCCGGTCAATATCTTCTCCGTAGAACTGCAGACATAGTAACTTATACATCACTTGCAGAATTTTCTCACCATGATGTACTGAGAGAATGTCTGAATTTGGCGCAAGATTCTTACGATAATGTGCAATCTCAAATACTTAGGACCTTAGAAGCCCTGAATACTCTCGTCAAGGCCGAAGAAAAGCTAGAAGACTGCGTGCGAAAAATAGAATCAGCATTATCCGCTTGTTGTGGTATGGATGATAAACGCATGCAGACTCCTTTGACTAATATATCTCTTCAGGATCTGGACTAAGATTGTGAGTTACCACCCAAACAGCATTTCCTGTATGTTCAGCATTCTTCTCAGCTTCAATGAACAAGGACGGGAAGACCTTGAGACAGCATCTGCCCTAGCCGTCGAGGCCCATACTTTTTTGCACGAGACCAGGGCTGTTTGTCCGGATGTACCTGCCTTTGGCCCTATCAGTGTCAAAGACCATCCGTAAGTTACCCGATCTGTGGTTGCGGCACTACTCTGATACCGCCGTAACGAGATAGCTTACTGCATGAGAATTACTTATTCTCGGATGCTAGCGTCTACGGTGCGCGTCCTGACCGCTTGCATTAGTATTATCCATTCACTGATTCAGAACAATCATCAGATACCATGTGCCACATCAAAGTGCTACTGACAGGTATCAAGGAAGCTGTATGTGATTAAGATCTTTCACCTGGTTCTCGGGTGACACAAGTCCTAACAGATTCGAGACGAATATCAGAGTGCTGCACAGCGATACGATCGCACGAACTCTCTGAGATCAAGCATTTCCAAGGAAATTGTTGCACAATGCCACTCGGACCTCGCCTGTCATCGGAGTTATATTATTGAACAAGTCCTCACCCTGAACGAACTACTCGCAGATAGTTCTTCTCCTAACTCTTGTCTACCCACATCTAGCCCGCCGGGTCTGGTATCCCCACCAGCGCCCCCAGGTCTAGAGGAGGATTCTTCACCATTCGACGATCCTCCGTCTCTGATAAGTCCATCTTTGTTGGCGTCATCACTGCCGCCGACACCACCGATGTCACCACCTCCACCACCACCTCGTCGTCAACCTCCATCGGATTCACCGTCAGTCCAGCTATCACCTTTATCGGCTAACGTAGATCCTATGTCACAACCTTCTCAGTGTGGGTGTTCGCCTAGCTCGCTGTGCCATAGCGCGGACCTAGACTCCGATGATATGTCTATGCGACCGCCATCATACCACACTTGCGAATACTATCGTCGTTCTATCATCCAGAATATTCACGAGGGCGTCCAAGCTGAGTGCTGAGGATTAGGTTGTCAGTATGCAGTATCAGTTCTTCACGCTGCAAGCTTGTACAAATCAAGCTGCGATAAAGAGGGAATGTATTTATGATTATTAATAGTACTGCTTGTGGCAAATATACCCAGAATGTCCAAGAAGTAGCAAAAAATATACCGCCAGTTCAACAGATACGAGCCTTCTTCGAAGGACCACCAGCGGCTCCGTCATCGAGCGGGCGCTTTGGTAGATCACTGGCCATGCAACTAGACACCTGGTCATAATCTGCACCAAGAACTCGTCGCTGTCGATCGGTCCCGCCTAGACTAGCGAGCATCTTCCGGGCTATTTCGACTTTAGCAAACCATCCCAATAAATCATTCAGAGTGTTTGGTATATCGATCTAGAGAGCAGAGGTTACCAACAATGATCCTTTTGAGATAATTCCAGCCTACCTGCATCATGTTCTTTTTCCCACTCGGACCCCACTTTACGCCCCATGTGCGAGTATGCTCCAATCGTTCTTGGAAATGCTTTCTCAGCTTCTGTTTAGCCCGGACTTCAACTTTCGACGACTGTGATCCCCCCGGCCTTCTTCCCGACTCAAATATGGGGGCAAGAGATTGTTTGCAGTCATAGCAACCACAGCTAACTGGTTGCAAATGGGCACCAGGAACTGGACATTTCCCAATGCAGTGGTTCAAGTATCTTTTCGTCACTTCACCGACGAAGTGAGCTAGGGGACCGATATCGCCAGACGACAATGACAACCGGTGTTTAGATAGAACCTCGGGAAGACGTATCGCAAGAGTGACCAAGCCATGCTGAGTGTAGTGACGCTCATTGCATTGTGGTGCACTCAAGCATTGGTCGAGTATACGAGAGATCTCGTCGGGACGATTGAGGATTAAACAGAGATCGATGCACTGCAATATTTCGTATTCGGTACCAGGGGGAGGCGGCGCTGCATACTTCTCCTCGGACAGAGGTGCGAGATTGAGATTGGTCAGTCTCTGTGTCAAAGCAAGATCTAGAGCCTCTTGCAACTGATCCTTGTTACTTGAAGAGGTCGCCTTTGAACGAAGATCGTTCACAAATCTGAACATATTGCCCAAGCGTGAATCGCAAAAGCCGGGGTCTAATTTGGGTAGACCCTTTCCATCATCAGAGGTTAGACTACGTCGAACAGATAAGTGACACAGAGGGCTCGAAGTTGATGAGACATACCATTGGATAACCCATGCGACTGGATCGCGCTGGTGTTTGAGGGCATTTTTGAGCTGCGAGTTACACCCGCTGGACTGAGGATTGTTGTAGAGTAATGCCCAGAACGCGTGTCCAAAGAATGGTCGCAGATTGTTCTGAAGCTGAGAGTGGGCGGTAATGACTTCGCCAAGCGTCCACATAAGATCTCCATAACACTGCGCTGTCTTTGCCGGGTCTTGCTTCTGGCTTTGATCCCATAGACGTTGCAGGAGGACGACAACTGCATCGTGAGTATCGAATTGGACCGATAAATCTACCATGTCGCGAATGTGTTCCACCGAATAATGATTACGCCAGTTCAGCTGTGAAGACTGGAAATGATTCAACTTGCTCGCAATATGGCGAATGCTGTCCGAGATAACCGTAGACAAGGCCAGTGACTTGTCAAAGGAAGGTGTGCTGCGTAATCGCGTGAACAGAGCCGTCCATAGCTTCGAGTTGGCTAGCTGTGATTCGTAAAGTTTGGGTAAAAACCTGTGTAAAAAAATCAGCGAGATCTCTTGAATGTAGAGCGGATGACTATCACTTTTCAACAATGGTTTCGATCGGATCATCGCACAACTGCAAAGACTGAACCAAAAACTCGATATCATTGATACCGACCCCAGTGCCCAGACTCTCGATGAGAGACTCGTTCTGCGATTTGCACCACGAAACGGCTTTGGTATTGTTGGCTTTGAACGCAGCATCGGCCACGTCACAGATGAGCCTGGCACGACGGCTCTTCGACGGATCATTGGTCACTGCTTGAGTGAACCTACAGAACCGATTAGAACCGACAATGCACATTAAAACGAACGGACTTACTGGTTTTCGATATCACCCCACTCAAAAATTTTGAATGCGGCCAACAATTCCTCGATGTCGAGCAAAGCCACAATTCTGTGCGAACCACACGCTTCGAGTAAACGTTTGAACAGTCCGATGTTCTTTTGCTGAACCGCAGATCTACACATATAGGTCGCAACACGTCTGGTCCCAGGCTGGATAGGGTCTGAACGACCTCGCAGCCACTCCAGGATCATTGTAACCACGCCCTCGTACTCTTCGGAAGCAACCTTGCAAGTGGAGGGGCTGAAGAATTTACAGGCAAAGTCTTCTAGCTCGTCAGAGACCCGGAATACAACGTTTGCCGACTTTGAGGGTGTAATCAGTAGGCATTTGCTCGCCCAAGCTGAAGTGGAAATATTAGTTGGTGCTCGTTTCGGGAATGGCATCACACTTACTGGCGGTAGCATCGCGCATCTACAGAAAAGTTATTAGTGCACTAGAATGAACAGGACTCGAGAAGGGTGCCTACCATTTCAGTATCCTCTAGAGGTCCTACCTTGAACACGGGCTTTCTCTCGGCGGTGATTCGATTCGCATCCAAAAGCCGGCATAGGTGTTTGGTGGTTTTCTTCAAATCGAGTCCGGTCAATACCATAGGAATCCCTTCCAGAGTGGTTACATTGGAGAATCTGTATCCTATCTCTATCGCGTCGAACGGTTCGATTATATCCGATGCGACAAAAGAGTTTTCCGAGTACGTCTCGCCCTTGTCTTCTCCATCGTTCCTAGAGTCTTCAGCCATTTCTTCGTCTTCGTCTTCGTCTTCTTCGGCATCTATGCTCATCTCCGGTGGTGGGGGGATATCTACGTATCCTCTTTGGTAATACTCGGCCATTCCGAAATGTAAATCAAATGCGCAAGCCTCAGTCACTGGGGCAAGGTAAGATAGTAGGCATCGATCGTTGCCTCGAAGTAACGAAGCCATGAAGACCTCATTATCATGGTTCTCGTATCCTTCCTCCAGCAGGCAGGCGAAAACCTGCGGTGCAACCGTCCTAGGACCTGCGTCAAGAGCCTTTCTCCAATCTTCGAAGACTAGTTGTAGGCTTCTTGTCTCTGCTTGACATGTTGAATCGGTCTGAGAGAGTAGTTTTGCTAACGTGTTTGCTAGTTTTGCCTAGATATAAATTAGAGTGGCTTTGCGGTAATGTAGAGAATGCTTGTACCTCGATGTCTTCGGAGTGGTTCGATGAAATTTTAATTTGTACGGGCGGTGTGTCTGCTTGAGGCTCAAGTTCCCCCTCTTCGAGTTCTGAAGTATTTTCTACCATGTTTAAGAGGGGAAGTTAGCAAAGGTTCGAAACGGTGGTGAGGAAAAGACTGAACGCAACCGCTAGCACACGCGAGATTTGTACGTGATGAGACCCCAGCGAGACCCCGGAGACTCCAGTTCTCGCCTGCTACAAAGACTGACTGGAGCTGCGTTGTAGTATTTCCTTTCTTTCCAGAAGGGTGCAAGCTGAGGCCTGAGGTACTTTAGACCATTGTTCACGACTGAGATGGTGGTTTCAGTGAAGGCGTTAAGCGCCAAGGCTTCGTCCGAACCAAGGAGGCCGGCCTTTCGGTCCGACAACGCTTGAGCGGAGCTTGGGGAGGAAAACTTTCGGATGCTCACAACCTTCAAATTTTTCTGGTTCGAGCTCCACATCTTCAAGGCCTTTACGATTACTCCAACCTGCCGTAGATCCTCAACGAATTTGGGCGAATGCTGCAAATCATTGGCTATGTCTGACTTGGATTGGAGAGAATCGCAAAGAAACAAGGTGACTAGAATGGCCTGGTCGGGGTTCTCAAAGTGCGTGTCCAGATCATCGTGTAGTTCTCACCATTGACATCCCAAAAAAATTCAGTGCGCATCCCTAGCAAATCGATGGCAGCTTGGTATCCAATCCCTATGCTACTCCGACTCGTGCTCTGGTATTAGCCGGCCTTTGTCGTGGTCTTCCTCGTCCTTTTTTCGATAATACAACTAGTAATACGAGCTGGTTGTCCTTCAAGTTGTTCTTGATGATCTGTCGATGCTCGGCCACTTCTTGGGACGAAGATACTAGTGCTCAGAATACCACAACCTGCTACATAGCACGGACAGCGACAGTGGGTTGACTTCCTGAAAATGACAGGAGAAAGTTGGTACTTATGTATCTTTTCACTGGGAGCTGTCAGCAAGATACGACACAACCCGGTATCGTCGGGAGGTTATATTCATCAGATTAGCGTTACATGGCATGGTAGGATACTAGAAGCAACCTATATATACATATAATCTTCAAGAAGTGAATGAAGCCCAAATCAAGCTACGCGTGCTTTCTTGGAAGGACCATCGCCAGCTCCGCTGTCATCTTCAACGGGACGTTTAGATGTACCGGTGCCATTTACATGGTATAGGGCTCTGAGAACCGGTTCAGAATCGTCACCAAGAACTTGTCGCTGGCGCTCCATATCACCCAAGAGTGACATTATCTGCTGCCCCTTTGCTGCCTTGACGAACCATCGTATCAGGATGTTCAATGTATCCGGAAGATCAATCTATGCACAAGAGATCACAACCCTGCAAACGATTCATTGTGTGGGCCAACTGACCTGAAGGGTATGAGAGGGCTTCTTTTTTCCAGTCTTCTTCTGATGAACCGTTCTCCATATTACACCCCAATCGCCTGTATTCGCGGATGTTAACCTGTCTTCAAAGTGGACCCTCAACTGTTCCTTGTGACGTAACTCAACTCTTGATGTCTGAGAGTCCGGGAGTCGCACTCTTGCTGCCTTTCCCGTGAACACCGGAACGAGAAATTGTTCGCATTGCTTGCATCCGCAACTAATCGACTGCTAGCAGGCCCCAGGCATCGGGGCTATACCAACACAGTGCTTGAAATACTTCTTCGCCACCTCGCCAACAAAACGTGCCTGGGCCCCAATATCGCCAGATGACAAGGACAATCCGTGCTTGCTTAGGACGCCAGGAAGACTCGTCGCGATTGTGACCAAGCCTTGCTCGATGTAGTCGGGCTCATCGCCTCGCGGTCCATGCAAGCATTTATTGAATATGCGGGGGATCTCTTCCATAACGCCGAGCATCAAGCAAAGGTCAATGCCTTGTAGCACGTCACGGGCAAGAGGTGTAGGGTCGAAATTGTCTATCGTTTGAGTCAAGAAGAGGTGCAGAGCCGTCTGCAGCCTTTCCGTGTCTTCGATAACGGTCGTCTGCTGCCGGAGGTCACGGATGAATTTTATCATGCTCTCCGAGAGTCGAATGCCACTTCTAGGATCGGATCTGGAAGTATCCTCGGAGGGCGTCAAACTAGTAAACAAGACAGATAAGCAATGATTTACGAGTTCCGAGAGGTAATGAAATGGCACACCATTGAATGAAGAACCCGACCGGGTTAGATTGGTATTGCAGAGCAGTCTGTAGCTTGGTGTTGCATTCCGCCACATCGGAAGAGTTCTCAAGCAATGTCTGGAATGCGTGGCCAAAGAAATACTGCATGTTCTCCTGGACGTCGGGGTGCTTGGTAGCGGTCTCGCTGAACTTTAGAACGAGATCTCCGTAGTACTGTGCGCTGGTGCTCGGATCCTGCCGTCTGCTTCTTTCCCATAACCGCTGGGAAAGGACACCAATCGCTTCAGAGACTTGGTATTTGATAGATAGCCCTACGATATCAAGGATGTGCTGTACGGAGTATCGGTGCCTACTGGCTCCAACGTACCAATCCTTTCCGCCGAGCTGGAAAGGTTCTATGTTGCTCGCAATATGACGAATGCTGTCCGTGATGACCGGATGTAGCGCTGCTTGGTCAAAGAAAGGTGTGTCCTGTAGTCGTGTAAATAGTGCTATCCAAAGCTTCGAGTCAGAAAGCTGTAACTCGTATAGTTTCGGCAAGAGCCTGGGTGGAAAAGTTAGCGAAATTCGTATGCCAGTGTCTCGGAACGCTTACTTTGTGGCCAAGCTCTCGATTGGGTTGTCCAACAACTGCAGAGATTTGATCAGATATTCGATATCTCCGTCATTCACCTCGCCCATGTTCTCGATGAATGTATTGTTTTGCAACTTGCACCACGACATGACTGCAGTGTCATCTAACTCGGACGAGACATCGGCCAGTGCGAAGACAAGTTTGGCACGACAACCTGTGGATCGATCGCTGGTGACCGCTTGAGTGAATCTGCGGTGGTTTTGTAAGACTTTTTTGATAACAGAAAAATTGCTACAAGTGGACGTACTTCGACTGAATGTCTTCCCATGTGAAGGTCCTATATGCAGCCAACAATTCCTCCACGCCAAGCATAGTGATGATTCGTAAATCACAAGCCTCAAGCAGGCGAAGAAATAGTTGCACATCATTGCGCTCAAGGGCGAATTTGGATACACAGACCGCAACGTCATTGACTCCAAACGAAGTGTTCTGTGATTGCTTGCGCAACCACTGAAGGACCAGTCCTATCACCGCCTCATAACTCTCAGGAGAAACACTGCTGGTGCACGTGCCAAAGAACTTGCGAGCGTAGTCCTCAAGGTTCCAGGGAAATCTAAATCCGATTTTCCTTGGCGTCGAGGATGAGATGAGTAGACACTTTTGCCTCCGAACTAGAGAAAAAACCGTTAGCGTGTACTTGGAGTGAGAGGATGATATCGTTCTCACTGAGAAATGCCTCACGTATCTGTGACAACCAATTTAGCTAGCTAGCAGAGAATTTGAGAATATGTACCTACGTTATCGAGCTCTATTATATCTCCGAACTCAAAAACAGGCTCGCGGCTGACGAGATCTCCATTGATCAAAAGCGAGGTGAACTCTCCTTCAGTAGCCTTCTCCAGATTGAGACCAGTCATGTCCATTGGGAATCCGTCCAGATTAGATTCATTGCAAATGCGAAAACCCCGCCGAACGTCAAAATTCCGATCCATCTCCTCAAGTTCTACAATCGAATCATCGTCCGAGTACTCGTCATCCTCCCTAGTAGCGCTGATGTCCATTCCTTCTAGTTTGTCGACGGATTTGTTACGTGGCACCACGACCGGGTAGCCTTCTTCATAGTCTTCGGCACTTGCAAAATGCAGATCGAATGCGTATGCCTTGGCTATGGGCAGAAGCTGCGACACAACAAAACGGTCTTTGCCTCGAAGTGAGGAGGATGTGAATATCGCGTCTCCTTGTCCTTCGTATTCTTCGTTCAAGAGGTAGGCAAGGATTTGCGGTGTCGTTGACGCGGCATTGATATCAAGAAGAGCTTCTCGCCAGCTCTCGAAAATTCGACGCAAAGTCTCCGAATCCTGCAAGCTGTCCGGATTTGTCTTTGAGACAAATTCTGAAAGGGCATCTTGCAGGGTTGTCTACACAGAAAATTAGAGGGGGTTTCCACGTAAAAAAAAGTTGTATGCAAACCCTGATGTCTCTTGGATGAACTGACATGTTGTCCATTAGCAACGCTACTTGATGTTAAGCCTGATTTGTCGCCCTTGAGGTCTCTTTTGTCACTACTGAAGGGAGTCTGCGGAGGTCAAGGACGCTAGAGAAGTTGGTATTAATTAAGCGGGACTACGAAGCCACTTGCAATGTCATGTACGTTATGAGACCCCGGAGACTCGGTTTCCTTGGTTTCCAGATAGAGTAATGAAAGTACACCTGGTGTATCGGAGCCAACATTGACATGGAACGAGGTTGGGAAGAGAAATGTTAGGCGCTCAAAACCTTTACTTGGCACATGATCAACGACCTATCCGTAACGAGATAGAGACTACATAGTGCAACCGTGGTACCTAAGCGTACTCAAAGTGGTAGAAGTAGCACTAAAGAGATAATAAGAACTGGTATACAAGGGAATAAAGGACGTCCAAGAAATAGCCCAAGATACCCGTCTAGCCCATGCGCGCCTTCTTAGATGGCGCAAGAGAGGTGCTTTCATCATTCTCAGCAGGACGTTTTGGCGCACTGGTACCTGTGGCGTACAATACGTCAAACACCCGTGCATAGTCATCCCCAAGAGCTTGCCGCTGCTGATCGATGCCTCCCAGCACTGACAACATTTCTTGACCTCTTTGTGCTTTGGCTGACCACTCTGGAAGATGGTCAAACACACTTGGTATATCAATCTTCAAACAAAAAGTTCAACAAGACTTCAATGGAAGTTATGAAACACAATCTACTTGCCTGGAGAACATGTGATCGCTTTGACTTCTTTTGCATATCTGTCCTCCACCTAACACCCCATTTGTATGTGGGAGCCAGCCTCTCTTCAAAGTGGGCTTTCACCTGAGCTTTACTCCGGATCTCGACTCGCGATGACGGGGAACCCCGGAGTGGCGTTTTTGCCACCTTTCCCATGAATATCGGGACAAGAGACTGCTTGCAGTTCTGACATCCACAACCTATCATGTCTATACCTTGCAAACTAATACCTGGGACCGGGGGTTCTCCGACGCACAGCTCCATGTACCTTTTCGTCACTTCGCCAACCAAGTGGGTCAGAGGTCCAATGTCGGCCGACAGTCCATGTCGCCTCTGAGCAGCAGGGAGAGACGTCACGATGGACGCTAAGCCGTGTTGGATGTAGGCGGGGTCGTAACCTTGTGGTGCTTTTAGTAGTCGGTCGGAAAGTCGAGAAATTCCATCTCGAGAACCTGAAACGAGGCAGAGCATAATGCAGTCCTTCACAGTGCACGCAGCGGGGAAGTTGTGGTCGAAGGCCTCCTTTGACAGAGGGGTGAGATCGAGACTCTCTATGCTCTGAGTGACCAAGAGCTGTAAAGCGCGCTGGAATAGTTCTTCGCTTTCCAGCGATGACTGCAAACGCAGTCCATTAACGAATTTGACCATTTCGATCTCACTGTAGCGGTCGGATACGGGCTGAGACGCCCTTTTCGCGAGGTAGGAGAACAGACTAAGGAGAAAGGGGAACTGAGATGGGCGTGTATCAATAGGAAGGTGTAACGTACCATTGAGCGATATGCTTCAACGGATCCCGTTCATATTCCAACGCAGCTCTGAGCTTCCTATCACGCTCGGTGGAACCAGTATAATTGCAGAGCAGAATTTCGAATGCTTGACCAAAGAAAGGTACCATGACGCCTTGGTATTCCGGATTACTCTTGGCCACGCCATCGAGCTTGAGGACAAGGTCTTCATAGTATTGAACGGTATGTTTGTTATTCTGATTGGAGGTTTCTTGCCACAAGCGTTCTAGAAGAGCACTGATGGCATCACCCGCCTGATACTGAACGGCAAGGGTAACGAGGTCGATGAGGTGACCCACAGAGTACCTGTAGTCATTGTAACACGAAGCCTTTTCATCGAATTGGAAGGGATTGATTGTGGTAGCAAGATGGCGGATGCTACCCACAATGATAGAGAGCACGTCGCTTTGGTCGAAGGATTCCGTGGCTCGCATCTTGTCAAATAGTAATAGGTAAGTTTTCATATCCGCGCCCTGCGTTTTGTAAAGCCTAGGAAGCAGACTAAGGTGTCCATTAATACTTTCATAAATCGAGCTCTCGATCTGTTGAGGAAGCTTACCGCTCGCGAAGAACTGGGAGTGGCTCGGGATAGGACAAGACTAATTGGACCAACGTATCGATCTCTAGGACATGAACTTTGCCCAGGTTCTCAAAAAACGATCCTTTTTGCAACCCGCACCACGTATAGACAGCAATGTCTTGATTTCCAGAAGCTTCCTCAAGGTCGCGGATTAGCTTCGCCCGACAAGCGTTTGAGACGTCATTTTTCACCGCTCGCGTGTACCTATGGGAAGATGTAAGAAGTTGAAGCTGTAGTCGTAGATGTGGTCTTCTTACCAATGCTCGATAGCACACCAACTGAAGACTGTAGCTGCGCCCAATAAGGTACTTATCCCGAGGAAACTGAGGATGTGTTCAGGCCCACATGCATCAAGGACACGTTCGAACAATTCCAAATCCTTCCGTTGAGTTGCGTATTTGCACACGCAAGCTGTGACCCGTTTGATTCCCGGTATATCCTCTTCTGACCCAGATTTTCCATCAAGCCACTTCAGAGCACTTTGTGCGACTTTGTCGGCCTTTTGAACATCATCTCCGACTTTGAACTTTCTGAAAAAGTGATAGACTTGATCTTCCAAGTTTCCTGAAGCCTCGAATTGAACCTGAGTTGAACTCGTGGGTGTAATTAAGAGGCACCTCCGCGTCCACGCTAAAACGTCTCAGCAATTGATAAAACTGTCGAAAGGGAAAGGTATTCACTTTCTCGAACGTCGTGTAGCGTCTAAGGAATACAGGTTCAATGAGAGAGCATACCAAAGCAGGAGAGAACCTACAAAACCGATCTCTATGCCCTGGACCTCAAAATGCGGTTCTCGTTCCGTGAGTTTACCGTGAACGACAAACTGCCCGCGTCGATCTTGTGATTCTATCTTGTCAAGTCCTGGGCCGGTCAAGTCTATAGGAACGCCATCCAGAGTCGAAACTTGTAAGAAGGAAAAGTCCCAATTCTCGACTGAATCAGGGTCTAGTTTCCTCAACTCTAGAATAGGCACTCCATCTTCATCTTCGACCTCCGTGTCTTCTATAATCTCCGGTTTCTGCCCTAGTGAACCGCCTGCTTCTAAAAACTCTGCGCGAGGCACCGTCATTGGATAACCATCCTCGTAGTACTCGACTTCAGCGATGTGCAGGTTGAAACCAAACGCTTTCGCGATAGGTGCAATCTGGAACAGCAGTAGACGGTCTTTTCCACGAAACGAGGAGACAGTAAAGATTTCTTCTTCACCCACGTACGTCTCCTCCAAAAGACTGATGAGAAGGTGGGGTGTATCCAGTCTGCGTCCATTCAGCGCCTCTTTCCATGCCTTAAACACTCGGCGCAGTTTTCGTGACTGGAGCAGGCGACAGGTCGAGTCTGCGTCAGAGGTCACATCGATGGATAATGCGTCCGTCAGACTTTCCTGAGGAAGACGGTCAGTCGTCAATGTCGAAAAATAGTCATCTTCGTACCTTGATGCTTGTCAAGGGCGTCAGCTCAGACTCGTTTGGCTCGTTCGGGAACAAGGAGATGTCGACCTGGTAATTCTCCCAGTCTTCGATTCTGGATATATCTTGCGCGAGTGTCTCCATGAGCAAAGCGGCGAACGCGTAGGTGGTAAGTAAAAGAACTGGTGAGACCCCAGAGACCCTAGAGACCCTTCATTTTGTTGACAGTGATCCGTCGCTAGAGGTCGCTAAAGTGAACTGAAAAAATTAGTAAATGCTCTCAGGTGAACTCTTTCCCTCACTAAACGAGAATAAAAAATGTAAGTCTTGCGTATTTATCTGTTTCGAGCTAAGGAAGAGTGGTGTTGGTGCATTGGTGTGTTCGAGGAAGGTTTGATGGTACAGGAAGAAAGATGTCGATGCAGAGGGGTATCGGGGATGCCCGGCAAGACTCCGGGTCGGCCACGGCGCTAGTGCTTCCTGAACTTTTAGCGCTCTCAGGCTGGTGATGTTGAGCATGGTTCATAATTGCTATTTTCCAATGTGGCTTTTGCTTTTGGTCAACGGTGCGTTAACATCAATCTTCAGTTTGAATTACGAGCTTTCATCAAAACGATGTAGCGTATGCGTGTCAAGAAACCAAGATACAACAAACAGCGGACATTCTTCTCTAACTTCCACAAGCCTGATGATTGATAACCCATTCGTATCCGTGTCCAAGTACCATTTCTTGGCAGTCAGGTTCACCCAAAAGCCACAGAATCTCTTGAACCTCAACAAGGCGCTTGAACCATACTATGAGCCCATCTAGCTCTCGGGGTTTGTCAATCTGAGAATAGTGTTAGCAACTATAGGGATAGCTGTGGGATCCAGCTCCTTACCTGAAGGGTATGTGGCGGATATCCCTTGGTCTTCAATTGAACACCCCACCGTCTCATCTTACGCAACCTACTTTGAAGATGGACACGATCCTCATGTCCCATCCGAACCTCGACGCTGTACAAATACGGAGTCTGCATCTCGTTTTCGAGACCAGGAAACAAGGGCACCAGATGTTCTTCGCAAAGCTCGCATCCACATCCCATGGCTCTCCAAGCTTCCAATGAAATATCGGGATAAGGACTGGGACCCAGTACGTTGTCAATGAATTTCCGGATTATTTCACCAGCAAATCGAGCGTACGGCTCATCCACCAACGAAAGACCACGTGTTTGTAGGAAGGATGGGAGGCGTTTCAGAATGGTTATCAATCCACATCTGATATACGCTCCGTCGTAAACATCGGGGCCACAACATCTATCCAATACATGTTCAGTCTTGCGGTGCCCACACATGATGCAGAGGTCAAGTAGACGAAAGACAGCACACGTTTCGAAAGACGAAGTCGAGTAGTCTTCTTCGGAGAGTGGAGAGAGGTCGAGGAAAGAGATAAGTGCATCAAGACAATTGTCTTGAATATGGCGAATTCGTTCTAGTTGTTCTGGTTCACCGCTGCGCGCAAGCTCTTCGGCGAGTCTCGCGATATATTCCAGCATATCAGGTTTTGGTGTCATTCCAGGTGAACAACTGATCATCACGCTTTCCGCATGTCAGTGAAGCGCGGAGAACATAAGGACACTTTGACGTACCACTGTTCCAATGAATCGACCAGATCGATTGAATCCAAACGACTCATAGTGTGTTGAAGGTCGACATGACGCTCCTCCGAATCAACGTAACCGAGAAGAAGAGATCGAAAGGCGTGGCTAAAGATTTGGCGCGAAATTCTTCTGCATTCAGGAAACTTTTCGATCAGGCCAGGCCACGCCTTGGTGACTGACGTGTAGTACAAAACACTTGTACCATACTCGCCGGATTCGATAACGCGTGCCCAAATTTGTTGGAAGAATATGCCAAGGTAGTTACGGGCTTGATACCGGAGGCATAGGTCAACGAAATTGAGCGTCTGTTCTGCGGGATAATTCTCCCAGCGTTTGAGCGGTATATCATCGTTTTCCGTGAGCGACTCGGTTTCCTCGTTTTCTTCGGGGGGTAGAGGCGGTCGGGATGTGTCATGAAAGGGATCCCAGTGATTCGCGATGAATTCAATGCAACAGGCTGTTACTGGGGAGAGATCTTCCATACCATCTTCCAGACTTTCCGTAGCAGATTTGAGTTGTCTTTTGATTGCTCCGACTTGCGCAAAAAATGCGTTCCAGTATTCCATATCGCCGAGTTTCGTTGCAAAGAGAAGTGGCAGAAGCCTTTACGCCGAAAGCAGAGAGATTGAACATCGAAAGTCCTAGTCGCTAACGCTCGAATGTACTTACGAAGTGTATAGAGTCATCAACATCCCGCCCTTGGTCCTTGTTAGGAGAAATAATATCCCGCTTACACCGTCCACGTCAACTTTCCGAAGGTTCTTGAAGAAATAATCGATAAAAGTGTGACACCATTCAACGACGACCGTGTCAGCTCGCTTTGTACCAGAGAGAAATAGATATCCAAGTAAATCGGCTTGCACCGTGGATGAAGTATCGCATGCTTCTTGTATGACGCGACTATACCTGTCGAAAGTCAATGACTATCGTATAGCAGCAAAGGTAATGGACATACAAGTCTGCCATTACTTTGCTCCATCTGAACCTCTTGTAGGCCTCTTTCATCCCCATTGCTCCTATGGTGTTTATGACATGATCTGGTTTGCAGGCTCGAACAAGGTCAAAAAACATTCTCTGACTGCCCCATCGGATCGCACAAAAGTTGATGCATTGAGCTATCCGTGGGGACGCAGGATGAGTCTGGTTTTGGTGTATCCACCCAATAATTGCATACATCTTCGTCGCAATGCCACGTGGGTCGCCAGGGTTCACTGTCGAGTAGAATAAAGTAACAAGGTCCTCGCATTGGGATGTAACGAGAGTAGGTTCGCTGTGAGGACTCAATTCGGGAGACGAGCTGGACATAGGAGAAACGAGGAAATAAATTTGAGGGAGACTAATTTTGATTTCTAGAGATCCTGAATATACAAAAACAGGAGATCTGGGTGACAAGAGAGGTAAGATAATTGAACAGCCCTGGCATCAAATGGAAGAGACTTACACGTAAGTATTATAACCGAATATATTTTGAATACATTATCAGCTTGCAGCGTCCGACAATAAAGCTAGAAGTCTTGTTTCAAGACTGACCCGATACCATGTCTTTTCTTCACCTGATAGAAAACCTCCCCTTCAGCTGCATCTCGGTTGCAAACGCATCAGAATGTAGTGCCATCTAGGTTAACGCCCGTGCGGACAACGACCGCTAATTTCCCAGTCCGGTTCTGCGACGGAGGCCGTTTTTGATAAGCTCACCGACTCGCATTACTGAATCCGAGGGTCTTCTGTAATGGACATGAATGGATAAAGATTATCCTTTGGAAGCTGAGATGCGAAACCGCATGTCAGCGTTTCATGGAGGACCAAAATCCAGATCGAGCAATGAGCCAGAATGAACCTACACATGTGTCCCGAATATCCACATAAGGTCCTGTGTCTGCATTGTAATACATGTTTTCTGTGTCGATGTCGGAATTTCGGCCTGTTGGTGAGCAGAAGGAAGAAGTGTTCGGACGGGTTTCGGACCATGGTAATTTCTACCAGTGACACCATGGTCTACCGCCATCCCACCTGCACGTTATCGTCCTCGGCAGTCCCAAGGAAATTTTGAAGGCAAAATGGCTTTGAATTGGAATTTGGAACTGCGGATGGCAGTGAGTACTTTTGGAGCATCACTCGTCTCGTCCTTGCTGACCACTTTATCTCCGATTCTCTAAACCTCAGTGGGTCACCTCACCGCTTTGGACACGGTCTCCATAGCCATGGTTTACCCAAACCTCTCAACGGCCTGTGCTGTTTGACAGCAGACCGCAGATACTTAGTCTTCGCCTTTCACCTTGCGAATCAAAATACGAGCAACTAGGCAGATATTTGCAATGTGTGGGAGCGTCAAAATGACCGTGGAGCTTTGTTGGGGTTCGGGCCAGTGAGTACACGACGTTTTCACTCTCCATACACTCAGAATTGACGTACTCCAAGGACCTCGTTTTTTTCCAATATGAAATACATCCACGTTTTCTTGTCGGGTCTTCGTGAAGTGAAGGGTTTTCACCAGAATGCCTTGTACCCCACCCAGAACTACGGTTTGATTCCACTTCCTGTGCTACCAAGCACCCACAAGATGTGGAAATCAAGTCCACTCAACAGCATCGAAAATGCGTTGAATAGAAAGGACCCGACTGGACGACCGCGGATCTTTGCTCTTGGCGTAAGGGTCTCGGGACAAGTCTCCAAGCATTCATGAGTGGCACTAGGTTAAACAGCTTTTCACAGTATAAATGACGACCCAATTTACATCGTTTACAGTCATCGACCCTTCCATCCATTGAACATGTTCTCTCAAGTTTTCCTTCTCTTGCTCGCTCAACAAGGTATGCCGCGTGTTTTTCGACTGGAGCTTCGCCAGTCTCACATCCACTTCATAGCTCTCTCTGAGCCACTTCCTCTTTTCCCTCGTCAATCCTCTGCTCAGAGGTTCAACACTTCAACGCCATGGGGTGACATCAGTACCTTCTCGCAATGTAACGACCAATGCCGCGATCTCACCCAAGGTCGTTTCGCCTCGTGCAACAACAACCAACAGGCCGATTCCAACTACTTTTCGTGTATCTGCACTGGTGACGTTGGTGACGACTATCAAGACTGTCTCGAGTGTATCGCCAATACTCAGACATGGGAGCCAAGTGTTCAGTCGTCTGCACAGGCCTTGATGAACTCGTACACAGAAACGTGTCGAGCGAATGGTCACCGTGTGGATTACGAGACGATCAATCCCAATACGGTTGGAAGTTCGAATGACTCTTTGGACGCGAATCAACGATTCAATGCATCGACGCCTTGGGGAGAGATCAACACTTCCAACTGGCCTAGGTGCAATGACGACTGCAAGATTGTTTACGATTCTAGCGAGGACAATGGTTTCGCGGTACGTTCTAGATCACGTCCTTCTAATCATGTTCCTCACATGCGATATGTAGGCCTGTAACTCGTCCTCAAACTACTTCAACTGCGTTTGCAGAGACGACACGGCGGATGACTACCAAGACTGCCTTGAATGTGTTGCAAGGAACGTCCAATCTGGTGATAACGTTCGTGCTGAGGCTCAAGCGCTGATGGACAGTAAGTTTTCTTTTCATCTTGTTATCATCTTCATTGGTTTTAAATCTGCACAGGTTTCACGAACGGCTGCCGTGCTCGAGGTCTCCGAGTTGATTACGAGCTCATTGAGGCAGGTTCTGGGAACAGCACTAGTGGTAGCAATGGTAGCAATTCCAACGGCAACGGCAATAGCACCTCGAACGGTGGAAACTCGAATAGCGGAACGGGCAACGACAATAGTGGTACTGGAACCAGTGGTAATGGCGCAGTTGCCCATGCTTCAATCAGCCTCGGGCTTTTCGTTTTGTGCGGTGTGGCCTCGGTTCTCGCCATGTAAATGTTCTTGGGACGAGGTTGAAGGACATTGAACGACCATGATGAAGTATATAAGTTACGGACTAGTATGGACACGAACCCGGACAAATCTTGACGAGGACTAATGTTTCTTCTACGATTATAAAGTAAACTACATAGCGTAATTCAAGTTTGTTATGGAGGCGTAGTCTTAGGCCTTTGGCCCGCTGACAATCTGTAAGATATTTCGTTAACGCTCGCCGCTCTTCTTACCAACTCGACCACAACTCGACCACAACTTCAAGATGCATTCTCCTACTTCTTCAAGTTCTATCGCCTTCCTTACAATCATGCCGACCTCTACCTTTCAAATTCAATGCATAGTATACCGCATACGCGATATGTAATGTTCAATATCACACTTGGCTCGTCAAATCTCGAGATAATGTGCAAAAAGCGGCCCCAGCATCGACCCAATTTCAAGATGGAGATACTGCACAATCCCAATAGGTAGAGAAGGCTCCTCGGATCACGGAGAAGGAAAGAAAAGACTACCAAAAGACTTGAGATCTTGAGACCCGGCCTGCAAGGGAGGATGGAAGGAAAGGGAAGAAAGGTATTCGCTTGTATTTTTTTGTCTAGTTGCTTTGAATGTCTTAATCACTGGTGCTCTTAATAGAATCGTCATGTTAGTGTACTTATAAGCATCGAAGAGCGGAATGAGAAAGTTGAGCAGAGGAAAATCGAGGCGGAGGGAAAACGGGTTGCTCGACCAGATCCGACCCCGTTCAAGGCATGCTCAGGTTGCCAAGTAGTCTAGTACTGCTCAAGGAAATGTCCGAAATATGCATAGGACTATGGTCAACGAGAACGATCTCAACCGGGTACCCCGAAAGCAGGTGAGTGTCATATTCGTCAGACCGTCACTCCAATTAATATCCAAGGTCAATCTGGATCCTTTGAGATGACAGAATTAAACAGAAAATTCGCAGAGTTCCTTGGGTCAGGCTCAAGGGTTCGCAACGAACAATGTATTTGGACGCCTGTGAATATTGTGTTTTGGTAGTGTATGGGTTCTATCAGTGCTATGTTATAGGAGCAGCCTTATGATACTGACATGTATTAACCAAAGGGGATATGACATGTACTCGCGCGAAAACGAAGGAAAGCACATAAAAGCGAATTGGAAGTAACGAAGTGGTTCTCAATGAGATTCCCACTCATCCCGTGGCCTGTATACCAACACCTTCCATCCTTCGACCCTCCACAAACATGACCGGCGGCGTAAAGTGCCTTTTCCCGTGCAGCGCATAAGTCATCATACTAAACGCAAGCACTCCGAACCATATGAGTGGTGCCCAATTGGTATCTCTCAAACCTGCAGGTGGTGATGTTGGAAAGCAGCTGAATACGATCACAAATGCGGAATAGAAGAACGCAAAGACGTTGATGGGTAAACCAAAGCGTCCTAAGCTCCATCTTGCCGGTGGAAGTGGTTCGCCTTTGATTCGAAGGAGAAGTATGCATCCAGTGGTGATCATATACGTGGAGAGAAGAGCGAGAATTGGGAGGGAGACCATGATGTTGAATGCGAACGTCGACCCAAGGTTTATGAGGCTGAGGCATCCACCACCAACCGCAGTAAGGTAGGCCGAGTTGAACGGAATATTATATTTGCGGTTCATTCGGGATATCCACCTCGAGAAGGGGAACCCTCTGTCTCGAGCAAAGGCCCATACTTCCCTCGACACGGTGGCAAAAGATGTGATATTAGCGGCAGTGAGGAGGATAAAGAGGATGACGGTAAGGAAGAGAGCGACTCGTGGGGACCCAGTATTCCTGAAAAGTGGAACGTAGGGTGTGTCGGCTTGTAGGACATCTTCAAGAGGGCCGATGCAGAACAGCATGGTGATGAGCATGATGCCTCCAAGCACGACATTGCAAACGTAGGACCACCACATGGTCCGCGGCACAATTGAAGACGCATCTTCAACTTCTTCTGCTAGAGATGAAAATAGATGAGGCTTGAATTCATAGATCAGGATGCACGTGTCACGCACAGATGTGGACGATGGAGTCGGAGCCAATTATGCAGTATATCACTGTTACCTGGCTGATTAGGCAACCAGTGCCGACGTTGCCCCATCCGCCGCTTTCGACAAACCGAGTGAACACATCTCTCGCCGTGTTCAGTGGTCGGCACATCACCCAACACACGACAAACACAATCAAGAAGGCGAGGACATGTCCGACCAGGGACAATGTCTCGAAAACGGGAAGCGCCCTTGAACCAATAGTGTTGAAGCCAAGAATTACAATGATAAATCCCAGCATGATAAGTGTGAATTGCCAGTTAGTGAAGCTGAACTCAGGGCGCGTAACCTCGAGGCATGTTTGGATTATAGTGACGTTCAAGAACGCGCCAGAGGCGTTAGCCGAAAGCCAAGCCAATGCCGACATCCATCCCATTGAATAGCTAAGGAATTTTTGGTACTCTGCAGGGGCGAATTCAGAGACCCAGTGGTACTGACCACCTGACGTCGGTGCCATACTCTCCAATTCGGCGAGCGATGCTACAATGGAGGCATAGCAGGTTGTCGTTCCAATATATGTCCAGAGTAGACCTGCGAAACCGCCGTTCCTGAAGCCGGCAGATGAGGAGATCAAGGCAACCTCCCATGTCGCCATGTAAATGGACACGAATCCTAGTGTTCCCCAAAAGCCGAAGTTGCGTTTGAACACCTGCTTTTTGCCCAGTCGATGCATGTCGCGAATGTCCTGGTAGGTCTCCCCCCAGGTTGCTTCCCAGCCCACACCGATTTTGTTGTCCAAAGACTGTTTTCCGTCCCTTTCCGCTTCCATCGATACAGAGATAGTGGAGATGTAGGTCGCAGCTATTCGGTTTGGCACGGGGCTTAGATGTTTTGGAAATGAGCCCATCCCAGGACTTCGAAAGTCCCACGATATTGCTTATCAGAAGGAACTGCTATCTTCAAGTGTCTTCTGCCGCCATTGCAAGATTGTGGCGTGGAGGTTTGGTCTCATGGTTCTTCCTGTGGGTATCTTCACGTCAGAAATAAACGTTTGCTTGAATACTAAATGAAATTTTTAACCTTTGCTCGTGTTATTTGATCCGTTTGGGCAGGTAGTCGCATAAGCGACTTCACACCGGGGTGCACATGGGCGGCCAAATTCGGCAAGAATCATACAGTGCAAGGGGTAAATGTACTCCTCCAGACTCGTCCTTGGACAAACCATTCTCAGCACGAAAGAGACAAAAGCGTGTATAAATATGACGAAAACTCTTCGCAAACGTGACAAAAGGTAGGCCAGGAAGTATTCATTCCATAGCTTGGATACCAACGCCTTCCACCCTTCTGCCCTCTATGAACATGACGGGCGGCGTAAAGTGCTTTCTCCCGTGTAGCGCATAAGTCACCATACTAAGTACAATGACTCCAGCCCATATGACCGGGGCCCAATTCGCATCTCTCAAACCTGCAGGTGGCGAGGTCGGAAAGCAGCTGAGCACGATCACGAATACGGAATACAGGAATGCGAAGGCATTTATGGGTAAACCGAACCGTCCTAAACTCCACCTTGCCGGTGGAAGAGGCTCGCCTTTGATTCGGAGGAGGAGCATACATCCCGTGGTGATTGTATACGTGGAGAGAAGAGCGAGAGTTGGGAGAGAGACCATGATGTTGAACGTAAATGTCGATCCAAGGTTTATGAGACTGAGACTCCCGCTAAGAACTGAAGTGGTGTAGGCCGAGTTGAATGGAATATTATACCTACGGTTCATGCGCGATATCCATCTAGAGAAAGGAAACCCTTTGTCTCGAGAGAAAGCCCACACTTCTCTCGTGACGGTCGCGAAAGCTGCGATGTTACCGGCAAAGAGTAGGATGAGGAGAATGATGGTAAGGAGAAGTGCGACGCTTTGGGAACCAGTATTTCTGAAAAGAGGAAGATAGGGTGCGTCGGCTTGTAGGACATCTTCGAGTGGGCCAATGCAGAACAACATTGTAACAAGGATAATGCCTCCAAGTACGACATTATAGATGTAGGACCACCACATGGTCCTTGGAACGATTGATGACGCATCTCCAACCTCTTCTGCTGAAGTATAACGTTACTATAGGAACCATAAGAAGGAATGAATCACGTACAGATATGAACGATAGAATCTGAACCAATTATGCAGAATATCACTGTCACCTGGCTTAACAAACAGCCAGTACCAATGCTACCCCATCCACCACTTTCCATAAACCGAGTGAACACATCGCTCGCTGTGTTCAATGGTCGGCACATTACCCAACAGACGATAATCACGATGATGAAGCCAAGGACATGACCGACTAGGGACAATGTCTCGAGAGCGGGGAGTGCCTTTGATCCAATAGTGTTGAATCCAAGAAAGGCAATGATGAATCCCAGCATGATAATTGTGAGCTGCCAGCTGGTAAAGCTGAATTCGGGTTGTATAATCTCGGCGCATGTTTGGATTACAGTGGCGCTTAAAAATGCACCAGAGGCGCTGGCTGAAAGCCAACCTAATGTCGACATCCAACCCGCTGAGTAGCTGAGGAATTTTTGGTACTGTGCAGGGGCGAATTCAGAGACCCAGTGGTACTGACCACCTGACGTCGGTGCCATACTCTCCAATTCGGCGAGCGATGCCACAATGGAGGCATAGCAGGTTGTCGTTCCAATATATGTCCAGAGTAGACCTGCGAAACCGCCGTTCCTGAAGCCGGCAGATGAGGAGATCAAGGCAACCTCCCATGTCGCCATGTAAATGGACACGAATCCTAGTGTTCCCCAAAAGCCGAAGTTGCGTTTGAACACCTGCTTTTTGCCCAGCCGCTGCATATCGCGAATATCCTGATAGGTTTCTCCCCAATCACCACCGCCGATCACGTCCTCTGCCGGGGTTGTCGAGCCTTTTTTCACTTCCATAGCGCGTAAAGACGCCAGAAACAGACGTAGTGCCGAGAAGGCAGCGTGAGGCTTGTATGAGCTAGATATACTTGAGCATCTCGAAAATCCCACGACACTGCTCTTTGCGCAAGTAACGCGTATCTTTAGGTGTCTTCTGCCGCTATTCTAGATCGTGGCGTGGATCTTTAGGGCCCATATTTCCTTCTGCGGGTATCTTCGCGTCAAAAATAAACGTTCAAATGAATAGTGAATATCAACCATTACCTTTGCTCTTGTTTTCTTGTTCCATTTGGCCAGATCCAACATCATCAACCTTAAACCAAGTGAAATGGTATGAGCGGCCGAATTTGGTCAGAATAATAAAAGAGTACAAGGAGACGAAACACTTTTGGATGAAGGGGAGAGAGCTTGCACGCATGGGAGAAGATCCTTTATGGAAGAAAGGCAGGGTGGCTCAAATAACTCCCTAAGACGTCTGTCCTCATTCCGTGGCTTGGAGACCAACACCTCCCACTCTTCTACCCTCTACGAATATGACCGGAGGCGTAAAATGCTTCTTCCCATGTACCACATAAGTTGCCATACTAAACGCAATGACTCCAACCCATATGACTGGGGCCCAATTCGCATCGCTCAAATCCGCCGGGGGTGACGTCGGAAAACAGCTGAACACAATCACGAACACCGAATATAGGAATGCGAAGGCGTTGATTGGTAAACCGAAGCGTCCTAAGCCCCATCTCGCTGGCGGAAGTGCTTCGCCTTTGATTCGGAGGAGGAGTACGCATCCAATGGAGATCGTGTAGGTGGACAACAGGGCGAGAAGCGAAAGCGATACAATGATATTGAATGCGAATGACGACCCAAGGTTTATGAGACAGAGAATTGCAGCGCCTACTGCGGTAAGATAGGCAGAGTTGAAAGGGATGTCGTATTTGTGGTCCATGCGAGATATCCACCTTGAGAAAGGAAACCCTCTGTCACGAGAGAAGGCCCATAGCTCTCTTGACACTGTTGCGAAAGATGTGATGTTGCCGGCAAAGATGAGGATAAAGAGAAGGATCGAAAGGAAAAGGGCAACACTTTCGGAACCAGTGTTTACAAAAAGGGGGAGATAGGGTGCATCGGCCTCTAGGGCGCCCTCGAGCGATCCAATGCAGAAAAACATCGTGACGAGGACGATGAGGCCGAGAATAACGTTGTAGATATATGACCACCACATGGTCCTCGGCACAATTGAGGATGCATCTTCAACCTCTTCCGCTGAAATATAGAATTAGCTCCCTTCAATTTGGCAACAATAGATCACACACAGATATGAACGATAGAATCGGAGCCAAGCGTACAGTATATAACTGTCACTTGGCTCACCAGACAGGCTGTACCGATATTTCCCCATCCACTACTATCGATAAATTGGGTGAACACTTCGCTCGCCGTGTTGAGGGGCCGACACATTACCCAGCAGACGATGACCACAATGATGAAGCCAAGAACGTGTCCCACTAGAGACAATGTCTGGAGAAGGGGGAGTACCTTCGCTCCGATGGTGTTGGTGCCAACGAAAACGAGGATGGTTCCCAGCATGATCACTGTGAACTGCCAGTTGGTAAAGCTGGTCTCGGGACGCACGATTTTGGCGCATGTTTCGATGATGGTAGCACACAAAAACGCGCCAGAGGCATTCGCCGAGAGCCAACCTAGTGTAGACATCCACCCCGCTGAATAGCTAAGGAACTTTTGATATTTGGGTGGAGCAAACTCTGACACCCAGTGATACTGGCCACCTGATGTCGGCGCTATGCTCTCCATCTCCGCAAGAGAGGCCACGATGGACGAGAAACATATTGCAGTTCCAACAAATGTCCAAAAGAGACCTGCAAAGCCACCATTCCTAAAACCAGCAGATGAGGAGACTAGAGCGACTTCCCAT
Organism: Paramarasmius palmivorus; assembly: GCA_037176845.1. Classification (NCBI taxonomy): domain Eukaryota; kingdom Fungi; phylum Basidiomycota; class Agaricomycetes; order Agaricales; family Marasmiaceae; genus Paramarasmius; species Paramarasmius palmivorus. The sequence continues at coordinate 371,447 of JAYKXP010000025.1, read as the reverse complement.
GTTGCAATGTAAATGGAAACGAAACCCAGCGTTCCCCAGAAGCCAAAATTCCGTTTGAATTCCTGCTTTTTCCCCAGCCTCTGCATGTCGCGAATATCTTGATAGGTCTCCCCCCAGATGCCACCACCGATCACGTCTTCCGGAGGAACACTTGAGTCCTTTCCCACTTCCATGGCGTGGAAGGGTATGTGGTATCGATAGGACTAGCATGAGGCTTGCATGGACTAGATATAAGAACCTTTAAATGTCCCACGACACTGTTCATTGCGCAAGTAACGCGCACCTTCAGGTGCCTTCTGCCGCAATTACAAATGGTGGCGCGGTTTTTGGGGGCCCATGTTTCCTCCTGGGGTATCTTCACGTCAAAAATAAACGTCTGAATGAATAGCGAATGGAATCATTTGCCTTGTTCGTGTTCCTTGATCAGTTTGGCCAGGTGCACTGACTGACCGCTCGGCGCAAGGTCGGTGTTGATGAACAAGTGTCATCTCGCTTAGTAAGCAAACCCAGCTCATCGTCCACGACGACGAGCAAACCACCAAAATGACCGACATACCACCGATACCTGGCACTTCCGCCGATGCAGCACTGGCTCCTTCTCCTTCTCCTTCTACTCCAGTTGGCGCCGTTGACGAAGAATTCTATTCATCGTGGTCCCTATTAATCGTGTGCATTCTGCTCATTATAAGTCTCTGGACGTCCTATTACCTCCAAATCAAACGGATACGAGCTATTCACGAAACCCTCGTGTCGATATTTGCAGGGATGGCAGTGGGGTTGGTTGTGAGGATTGCAGGTCCAGGCTCGGTAATTCAGGAAATGCTGGTGAGTCTCGGGGCTTTTCGTTGGTTTCGCGCCTTCTCGTGAAGGAAAAAAGGTGTTCACGAGCCTTTTCTTTGTATCTTTGACGCGTATTGTTATGTTTCTTGACTGTGAATTTGACCTCTTTAGTAGACCTTCAAGCATACACTATTCTTCAATCTGCTACTCCCGCCCATTATCCTCAACTCTGGCTACGAGTTAAAGCAGGTACCAACATATCTTATCGGTAATGGTTCTATGAATGCTGAAAGCTTAGTGTCTAGGAAAACTTTTTCCGGAACTTTGGCTCAATTCTCACATTCGCATTTCTCGGAACTTTCATCTCGGCGGTTGGTGTGGGTGTATTGGTCTACATCTACCAATTCCTTGGCCTGGAAGGTCTTGAAATATCATTGATAGAGTGCCTGGCATTCGGATCGACACTCTCGGCGACGGACCCGGTGACCATTCTCGCAATATTTAACCAATACAAGGTGGATCCCAAGCTATATACGATCATTTTTGGTGAAAGTTTGTTGAACGATGCAGTTAGTATCGTCATGTACGAGTAAGTCATGTGTGTGTTTAGTGTCAGAACTCTTGACCCATTTCCGATATATAGGACGCTCACAAAGTTCCACGGTTCTCAGATATATGTCCAATCCATATTCCATGGAATTGGTATATTCTTACTCTCGTTTAGCGTCTCCATGGCGCTGGGGGTGGTCATCGGACTTCTGACTTCCCTAATCCTCAAGCACTCATCCCTTTCGCTCTACCCTCAAATTGAGAGCTGCCTCGTCGCACTTCTCGCCTACACTTCCTACTTCCTTTCCAATGGCCTCACCATGTCAGGCATTGTGTCACTACTCTTCTGCGGAATCACTTTAAAACACTACGCCTACCACACCATGTCCAGACGAACACAGCGGACCACCAAATACATGTTCGCTACTCTCGCCCAACTTTCCGAAAACTTCATCTTCGTCTACCTTGGACTGGCACTGTTCACTTCTGCGCCTACAACTGGTGACAAGAACTATGTCAAGCCACTGTTCATCGCCATCACCACAGTTGCGGTCATCTTTACGCGTTATGCGGCGGTGTTCCCTCTGTCAGAGTTGATCAACTTCTTCCTGAAGCATGCTCGAGGGCAAAGGCAGGAGGAGCTTCCTCACTCCTACCAGATGATGTTATTCTGGGCCGGATTGAGAGGTGCAGTAGGTGTCGCACTGGCAGCGGGATTCCAGGGTGACAACGCGCTTACGCTACGAACAACCGTCTTGGTTGTAGTCGTGTTGACCGTGTTAATGTTTGGTGGTACGACAGCAAGGATGCTGGAAGTTTTGGGTATTCGTACCGGAGTGGAAGACGAAGGCGCAAGTGACAGCGACGAGGAAGACAATAACCTCATTGGTCTCGGTCGTCCAGGACGAAGGCGGAACTCAAACACAAACTGGGCATATGGAGGCGGAGGCGGAGAGGGTTACTACGAAGAAGACGAACCGTCTTCTTACTTCTCGTCCGCACAGGCATATGCGAGAGGTGCGGCCAGAATTGGATCTCATTACGCTTCAAGGGCCTACAACCACCATCAAGCAACGACAGCTACTACAGGAGCATTTTCTGCTGCTTCGTCCGACTCCGATTCCGACGCCGAGGTGTTACCTTTAGCGACGCATCACGACCGTAACAACTCGTTAGGTTCACCTACTGTTGGAACACCTAACGGCGGTAGACGGAATACTGCAAGTGCACCTGCTTCACCCGGAGGAGCTGCTCTCGCTGCCGAAGATGGAAAGTGGTTCCAAGCACTAGACGAGAGATATCTTCTTCCTCTGTTCTCAAATGCTACTGCAAGCCGCACTTTCCACGCTAGGAGAGCACGTAGAGGAAGGATGTCTTCGGGTGGCGGTGCGGGTGGCCCCAGTGGACTGGGAATATCCGAAAGCGCAGCTGGAAGTGGATACGGCACTCCAGCCGATAGCGATGACGAATTTAGAGGGAGACAAGATGAAGTTGACTTGAGTGGCACAGCTACATCCAATGGTGGCAGTGGCCGCTCTTCATCATCTGCTATTGTGAATGGCACACGAAATGGGGATAGAAGTGATAGTCGCAGCCGTGGTAGTCCATTGATGAGAAATCCGCCGTCGACGTTTGAGAACAGACCGTCATAAGAGTTGGAATGATGGGGCATTTTCTTCTTATCGTTGACCATACAGTAGACTACACACTTGCGCGTTTTTCGTTTTACCTTGCCCTCCATTTAGTTGTCGGTTGATCGGTTGGATGTATCAAGTTGACTTTGTAACTTATATCACCCCTACATTCTAATGAAGCTCTGCATGGGCATCAGGACATGGCGTAGGGTAACCTGTCAGACAAAACAATGGTATGCGGCTACATGATACACAGAGCTATAGGGAAAAGGGTGTGAACCAGCCAGACTAGCGTTCAAAAAAGAATACAAAATATGTATGCGTGAATCGCGAATGAAGAGGGAAGACAAGACCCGAGAACGATCAATAATGATAGAAATAATCAGTAAATGGGACGTCAAAGGATGTTGACGGGCATGCGGAAGAAAGTAGTTGGGCCGTAGGATAGGTAATAAATGGGTAGTGATACAGAGTAGTGAAGCACAGCGAGCAGAAAACATAAGCAAGCAGTAAAGCAAGAAATGGCATCTGCAGGTAGGATAGGACTAATGATGCGTGATGGAATCGCAATCAGACTTCTCGACAACCTGAGATTAACAAGGATCGAGGTATGATCACATTAAATCTGCGCGACGCAAGTTATGCCGCAATATAGACTCTTCCACTGTAAATGGGCAAATTGTTTGTCAGGACCGACCAATAGTAATACGGAGAGCGGCGGAACAATCATACATACCAGTTGCAAGTGTGGCAGCAGTTGATCGGGTGTCCTGGAGGAATCAAGAAAGCGTCAGAACATGTTCCCACCAACCGCAATTCCGAGGAGAGATCGTAGGAATGCTATGACGAGGAGACTTACAATGACAGACGTAAGATGGACATAAAACGGGCGCGGAACAGGTGAGTGCTGCTTTAGAATCTCTTTGAAGTGTTGTTGGAAGTCTGCGTAGGTAATAATCGTCAGTCGGAATGTCGAGAAGGCGGAGAACAAGACGTGGGGTAACAATGAATGATAGCGAAAATGCCAGAATGTCGGATGTGTTGGGGGAAGATCAACAGGTATCAAATGATTGGACAACTCACATCTCGTGGCTGTTGCGACGTCGTTTTTGCGCTCACCGAAGCTAGGAACCGAATCTCGGATTCTGATGCCTCTCATGAGTTTTGCCTAGACAACGTGAGATATAAGACGAGCGTAGAAGCGGAAAGGCACATACTTGTAGAAGATCGCATTTGTTCAGGAATAATATGAGCTATACAGAGGGTCCGTTAGGAATGTGGTAGTACATTCTGATGATACAACTGACCTGTGTCCGCGCTAGCAACTTGCATGAACAAATAGATCGCCATAATAAATAGCTATCCTCCAATCGATTTACTTTACGGTCTAGATTGGACGTTTAGCCTGCTGTGATATAAGCATCACAATGACAGGATTACGCACCTTCTGCCAGCTTTTCATTAAAGCAAGATACTAATCATAAGACGTAAGTCTGTGCCGCCACTGTAAAAATTTGGGAGACGTACTAGGCCTAAAACGAGCAGTTTTGATTTCAACATTCTTCAGTTGAGACGATTGAGCAAGCTGTGAAACTCACGCAAGAAATATGATGGCATGGGCTATGCTCGGATGATTTAGCACAGATTAGCTGAATGAACGGAAATAAAATCCCACCGTCGTCGAAGTATGGATACCAGGCCGCGCGCTGACCAAGAATGCTCTGAGTGAGGAAGATTCGCACAGGGACTTCTTTTTAGAACTCACCGTGCTGCGAGTACCACCTACATCGTATAATCTCCACTCTTGACCAACGGCACGCCCTACAGTAAGATGTAAGTAGGTAGGGTCATCGATCTTTGATGTATAACACTTACCGTGATCCAGTGTAATCCTGTATTCCTGCACGCCCAGGGTCCTGAGTCTTGCTCGAATGATATCGTCGTCCGTTGGCTGATAATCAGTGACAGCGATTCTCTCTACATCGTTCAAGAAACTGCATTACGCATGGTGACTGGATTGAGTTCACGGGAGAAGATCACCGAATTGCATACTCACAATCCCGGGGAATCTTCTATCCTTGACTTCGAACGGTTGAGCATTTCCCGAATAGTGGAATCGTCCCAGATAGCCTTCATATCATCTCTACATCCAGCGATGACTTCGGAAATATCGTCGTCCACACTTCGTATCTTGCGTAAAGAGCCAGAGTTGATATCAGCGCGTGCTGGTCGCATGGTACCCTTGACCTTCTCCAGGGCAGATTTCCAGCCATTGTTGGAGTTGATGTAAAACTCGCTGGGATGCCTCCGGCCGTCGAGGTCGGAGCCATCTCCAAAGGGTGCGGCTGTGCTCCCTGGTGTGGAATGAGGCTCGAGGGCGCTGGCACCCAGTCGATGCTCCAAGTCTGTTTGTATTCGTCGAAGAGGGCCCAGCCGAAGTTTGAGCAATCTATGTTTTTCTTTGAATTTCAACAAGGGTTTTCCGTCTGATACGTCTTCCGAAGAATCGTCACTGCTGCCAATATACTCGGGTGGTGGAACGGATGCGGCTGACATCTCGCGAGATAGCATGTCCATTATGGTATTGACGTTCCGAACAAGGTTAAAGAAGATAACCATTTTCCAGGCGGCGCGCTCTTGCAGCCATTCATTGCGGGCGTAAGTCAACTGAAAGTCTGAATAAACATGTGAGCACGAGGAGGACGTATTGCAAGAACGTTGACCGACTCTTCAACGTGGCAGTCTTCCCGCTTTCACTTTGGCCTTGAGATGCAAGGTTAGCTCATTGCGTCACACAGCCGAACGCGAACACGCACCTAACAGCAATAGCTTGACTGGCTTTTTCTTCTTCTTTTCGTTCTCCCGTTCCTTTCTTATCTGCTCGTCTATCTCGTCGCTAGTGCCAGTGATTAGGGCCGGTGACGGCTAGAAAAAGTCTATAGCGCCCACCTCACTCTCTGGGCCTCTGCTTCAGCTTCCTCTCGTACTTGACGCTCTTCTGGGCTCTCATTTGGCGGAGGTGCTATGGCCAAAGTCAGCGGATCCTCGTCGAAGGAGCGCATGAAGGGGGACTAGGCAGGGAGAAGATGGAGGAAGGGAATGAAAATCAGAGTTTCTCCATTCATTATCAAGGACAAATGTATTGAAATCACGCGAGAAGACAGTAACAGCCTACAGCGTTTTACACTTGATGCCGCCGATTTTGTCAGGAACTCTAAAAATCAACTTTGCCAAATCGGGACTTGCTTCCCGATCTCCCGAATCCTATATCCCGACCCTCATGGTCATTACATTTTTTCCCTATTTCTTTTTCTGAAAATCGAGCAAAAATCTCTTTTAGACTACAATGTAGCAAGCAACAGTCATGGCTTATTTCTTCTCTGGAAACTCCAACAACATCATCTGGGATCCTATTTTATCCTCTTCCATGAATGTCGGATACCAAACCAGTGCACCCGCGAGATAGATCTGTCATCAGCAACGACGTCGGTGGATGACTCGATGTGGCCTTTATCCCTTAAAACCATGGTCCATCTTCTGAATCTCAGCTACTTTCCCCACTTGTACTTCCGGAGCGAAAACCCGGTACCTTCAACGTTTGAACACGATTTAACGTGCAGCATTCCCGCCATGAGAAATCCTCAACCGCTCACCACGGAATTGCGAAATTTAAAAAGCTGGCTTGAATGTTCCCATATAGTCTGTTACGGCTCCTGAGCGATCCGCTGTTCGGTCGAAAGGAGTTGTGTTGGAGGAATGCTTGGTGAGCGCAACTGACGCGCGGTGTTTTTCGATCATCATACATCCAATCATCCCGCATGTCGTTAGTCCCAACATAGGCTTGAGTTCCTTATTTCTGTCGACCCTGGTTACAAAGTGTCCAGGCGGAATGCTTTGTCGGTATGCGAGCGGGTCAGTTGACTGTCAAAGAGCCTGGTAGTGGGAAGGGTTCCGACTCCTTCAAGTTTTGAACCCGATGTCGTGGGTATCTCAGGGTATATCTCCTCCTGTTGGTTTGGTCTAGCACCCCCACAAGCTGTAAGTAGAATGCCCCTGCCTGCCCGTGCCCAAGATCCTGTATAGCCGACCCTTGCCGACCACTCTTATCCCCGACACCTCGGTCCCAGCCACAGAACAAACACTCCCAAAGATATACGCCACCGGCGTTCTTTCTAGTCCATGTATGTTGGATCTGGAATTTGGTGGCGTCGCATATCTTTGTCACATGAGACGATCTCTTACAAGTGCACCCGCCTGTAGAAGAAGATCGCGACACTGACGCGGTTGCTATCCATGCAGATATCGGTTTGCCAGTGGTTTGCCGATATCCTAAGGTCGGGGTTGGAAATTATCTCAATTCTCCAAGCACATGGCCACTTCCGAGTCTTATCCGGGTCGCTAAAAGGGGAGGGCGCCAAAAGGCGTCAAATCGTCGATGCGGGTGGATGTGATTCTGAATTGCAGCCGGAAATTACAGAGTGATGATTTCGTAGCGATCCTTCTCGAAGACCCTGGGACCCTGGGTGCCATCATGATATGTAGAAGATCTACAACAGTCAAACCGTGTCTGAGAAGGTAAAAGGTTAGTTAAAAACAAGTCAGGAAGTACGGAGACTCGGCACGATGTCGAATGCGACGTCACCTCGAAAAACTATCATCCTCCTGTCCATCTAAGTTCCAGTCAAAGAATAGTACGACGTAAACTGCTCCTTGGGCCCTAGTTTTTACCGACGACCGTCAACATCGAACCATTGGTGAGATGGTAGCTTGACGGCGTTGATTTGACAGTCTGGATCCAGTCGTCCATATGATCATCAACATCGGCAGCCTCTATAGACACAGAAAGGGTGAAATGAAGCGAGGTCGGAACATCCAATGTTTTCGCTGACATTGAATAGTCGACTAGAACACCGTTGTTTTCGCCTCAACGCCACATGCGTAGGCAAGCAATTCGGGTCCTGGGAAAGACCCCGAGAAAAATGTTTAATGTGTCCATCACAGGCAGCCTGAGGATGCCTTTGCGATAACCGAGTCATGATTGTTCGTCTTTGAACAGGCACACTGTTCAATGAATTGATAATCGAGTTGTAATGCAGTGAATGCCATCGTAGGCACAACGCATAGCACTGACGATTTCTGTGTACACCTGTCAGTGACCAGCATCGCATAGCAGACAAAGAGGAACGGCACACACACCTCGGGTCATGTTTGCACAGATCTGTGGAGAATCAGATAACCACGGCGTAACCGGAACTTGCGACAACGCGAGTAAAATTGCTGAGATCCTTCAAAACTCCCAATCAGCCGACTAAGTATCTTCCGTCCGTAAAACGTCGGTTGCTATAACTAAAAGCTATAATAGCTCAAAAAGTTGACCTAGAAGGAAAAGTTCTCGGTTTTCACGAACAAAATACGTCAGCCCAACATTTTCACCATGAATTTTCACACACCGAAACAGCAGGTAACTCATCTCCACATTGGTGTCTTGATACTTGTACAAGCGAGTAAGAACGACAATGAGATCCGCATAATTAGATAGAGTCGAAGACATGATCATAAAGGCACTCCCCGTCCCAGCTCATGTCATGCTAATGCATCCCATAGAGCCAGGCCCGCAAAGAATAAGCCCAAAGAAACTAAAAGTCCAATGTACACCACCGAGTGTACACCTATTCTCGGTAGCACGAGTTGCGTGTGTAGGAGGTACAGAAATAGCTGAAGCAATATACCAAGAGGTATCGATATAGCAAGGTAGTTTGGGGCGGAGTTAACGGATTCGACAGGACGAGACGTTATTTCGAGTATACGGGCAGGTGTGTGAGGAGGTCGGATGGAAAGCATATACGTGCTTGAAAGCACAAGACTGAATCCAACAGAGAGCAGGAGAGAATTGACGCGTTGGAGACACGATATGAATACCGGTATGTGCTAAAAATGCTCAGCTTTGAATCTTCGCAAGGGTGGATCTAAGCTTACAATAAACGGAATTCCATACACCCTTTCCAGATCATCTCTCGCTCTCATAGCAACAAGTTGATCCAAATCCTTCTCAACCTCGATCTCCACCGACTCGTGAAAACCATTCAAGCCCGGGTTGAGTGAGTCCACAGAACCGAGTCCAAGAAGCGGCTGTCTCTCATCCGCGGCGTCTACACTGGGCATACGCGGGAGACGACCGCGGTCATGCGAACTCGGGCCTTCATTGACATCGCGTTCCTCGGTTCCACTACTTGATGTGCCCCTAGGTAGACTTTCTGAGGCATTGCCAGTCGCACCATACATCTTCGTGCCAGGTCCTCCATCACGTATAGCGTCATCCACCGCTGGATGATCTGGGAAAGTCCATTTCTTCCTCAACATTGAAACGTCAACGAGGACATCCTTGTACAATGTGATGCCTTCGTAACCTTGCTTTATCCCCGCTATTGCCTCAAAGGCCGCCCATCCTAATGACATCCACCAAACACGCCTAAAGGCAAGATCATGCCATGTAGGCCTTGAATGGACGCTGTACTGGGGTATGAGGAGGATTGGGACGAGAGATAGGCGAAGCAAGATTGTGATGGCCGCATAGATGGTTCGTGATAGAAGAATCGCGGGTGCAGCCGAGGGCGGTGACGGTATTACTTGGGATGGGTGTGTGCAAAAGAAGCTGAGCTTGTGCGTGATGTTGCATAACCAACACGACAGGTCGAACACGAGATCGTTGAGTAAATAGGCAAGCGACCAAATGCCGCCTGCCACAAGGATTTCCGGAATGGGAAAAGGGATATAGTGCGCATAAGGATAATCACCGATAGGTGACGCTTCATCCTCGAGAGAGTATATCAGATCTGGGACGAGGGCCAAGACGACGAAGACGACCACAAAGGTAATCGGGGCAAGGGTATACAAGGCAACCAGTCGTTTGTATGAGCCTTAAGGCAACTTCTGTCAACACTGAGCAGCATAGAGCTTGAAGACCGCACGAACCTGCATAAAACCCTTGTTCCTCAAGCTCTTCTTCCAAATCTCTCTCTACATCTTCTATGTCCAACTCAGACCCATTTCCATCAGACTCTCCGGTCTCTTCAGGTACCCTACTCAACTGTCTTTCCGACACGTCAGAAGTATATCTTTGTAGTCCATGACCGAAAGCTGCCACTGGTGAAATTGAAAGGTTTTCTGCGTCGGTGACTCTGTTTGGCGCTGACTGCAGACTTGAGCTCGAGCTAAGCTGTGTCTGAATGTGGCTGAGTGTGCTGGTTATGTCTCTTTCGGGATCGAAACCAGAACTATTTCTGCTCCGTTTGCGGCGCCAGTTGTAGGACAGAGGTGCCACTGCTGCAGCGACGAATGCGGCCATTTTCTTCATAAGAGCCCAAGGCTACCGAGGAACCATGAATCAAGGGAAAATGAAGAATCCGGGGGTAGTGGTAAAAGAAGAGAAGGATAGAACCAGTTTATTCAGTGTAATTACTCGGGCGTCAATCGAGCGCCAATTTCAATTTTGGTGGGTGTCAGGAAACCAAGCTGTAACTACTACGAATGTCTGATATACGATCGCATTCACAGGAGATGTATACTAGGAGCATTTTCTTCGACCTAGTGGCAAGGAGCGAAGTCGCTTGGGATGCGTACTGTGTCGCAAGCAGCACGCAAGCAGCACACAAATCTAGACTGTCATCAATGATGCAAGCAACTTCTCAAGGAAGCCTAATATAATCAATACGACCTATGACTTGTCTTTTGGCGTGGTATTCTCCGAGTCTAATCTTTTTAACGCTTCTGAAGCCTCGACAATCCCTTCCTGCATGCCCACGGCACGAGATTGGGCCAATCCTTCCTTGTATAAATTTCGAGCGGTCGACTTGTCATTTGCCATCTAGAGTTTGACATCAACATGTTAGATGTGGAGAGACAAGTTTAATGAAGCACGAACCTCTTTGAATGCCGCAACATTGAACAGCGCCATGGCGTACGCCATCTCACAAGTATCGATTTTAGTTCCGCCGGCTTCGCCCCGAGCCTTGGTGATGACAGCTAGAGCTTGAGATGCCCATGCCTCAGCCTGGTGAAGACGTTCAGGGGAAGGTGGACCACGCATGAGAAGCTCAGAGAGACTGCCCATTAGTTGTGCGCCTCTGCAACGGTCTTCAACAGATGCTTTTTTCGGAGCTGGGGGTATGAGAAGAGAAATGGCTTGAAGGTACAGAGGCATTGCATAGCTACGAATCTCTTTAGCAACACGATAAGGTGTAAGGATATCACAAACTCACTCCAAACGGCCAGTACGTCCATAGAAGGCTCCAAGGGCCTCAAGAGGTGCACCGACGTCTGCTTTTGTTATCCATTTTGGTAAGGCCATCATAGGTAGGTTTATCTGTCCTGCCTGTCCTTCATTTCCACTCTCTGCCTTGACGACTCGCAGTACCTCCTCGACAGCCCACACTTTCCACTTCTCTTCTTCTTCGGCAGGCTTGTGAAGCTCTTCCGCAAGTTCTCCCAATTTCGCTGCAATTGCAACACCTCTAAGACGCTCTTGCCCTCCTAATTGGTCCTTCACATCTTCACTCTGGAGTATATCGAGCGCTTGAACGCAAATCTCGTAGGCTTGTTCGGGTTTGTTGGCAATTTCCAGAACGTCGGCTAAAGATACAGCGACGCCAGTAAGTTTGAGATAAGGCAGCGAACCGAGAGAAGAGATAGGAAGTGTCTGAATTGTAAGCCATGCCCTAGAAACTATCGAATATCAGCTCAGAGCTCGTCAACCCGAAGAGTCCATTACCTGTGGAAGTAACGTTCACTAAGATCCAAGTCTCCTTTGAACTTTGCAGTGAGTGCATTTCTGAGGTCACTTCGAACCTCTGGAGGCCACATTGTGAGGGTTTCGTAGAGGACATAACTGAACATACGTCAGAAAGAACAACCGAATAAGATTCAAGTAAAAGAGGAACATACCCTCCATATGCTGCCATTGCTGCTCCGACACCCATAAAACCAATGAACCATGGTCCAAACGTGCGTCTTTTAGGTCTGTAGAAGTCTTCTATTGCAGTCCTTGCAGTAGTTGCATATGTTCTGGGCTTCGGAATGTTGCTGGCGATTCTAGTATTCGTATTCGAGGTTCCTCTTAAAGTGATGAATGCCTGCCTACGTCGACAGCATGCAATGACTCTGAGCTGTCGTTGGATCATGGTCGTGGTGGTTCCGGTTCACGGATATTCAAACTTCCCACAATCGGAACTCTCACCTGTACCACTGTCATCACTCGCGTATCTGGCGCACACCTCCTAAGTTCTAGTCATAAAGGCAGAAACGAGACTGTTCAATCTTGCGACGGTAAGCATGTCGAAGTATCTCAAGGACTGCCATTTTAATACAACGCTATCCCCCAGATCATCATACAATCATGGACCCTATCGCAATACTTCAGATACAGCGGCGACGTTCTCACAGATACCATGGGCATAGAGCCGATTCATTCTATCCAATAGATAACGCGGAACTGGTCGAACTTCGAGCGAGGCAGCGTACATTCCATGGTGCATATGCGAGGACAGCGTTGGGGAACATAGGCTATAGCTTGACTATCCTGCGGCTATTTGATAGACGGTTCTACAAAAGTATGTTCTCTCATATTTTGCGTCATGGAAGTAGATGACGACCGCTTCTCCCATAGTCGGTCTCCTGTTTGCAATCCTAGCTCTCCTGCTATTTATCCTGTCATTCTTTAGAGATAGACACTCCAGGCACGACTTTGCCGACCCTCGCGATGAACAGATAGAAGACGACGATTCCGCTGTCAGAATCGACGGTTTACCACCGACAAATCCGACTCCCACACAGCACACTACTCCGAGACACTCAGGCTCACTTCGTAGACGTTGGCCTTGGGCCAATTCGCATAACGTGCCTCCTGTCAATGACGAACCTATCAAAAGTGTCGGTCAAGGGGGTCGTATATTTGGTCGTCCCTTTGTCACTGCAGGTTATCAGGTTCTTGCAGTAACTGTAGTCGTACTTGCAGCAGAGATTGGGCTTGTGGTCTTGATTGCAGGACTTCCCTGACGTGAGTCCATTTCAGAGTCCACAGTGGGTTTACGGCTATCGCGTTTACTCATACTTCTTGGGCAGGAGATAACACATATCAGCAATCCGGTGGCGAAGAGAGTTCATAGACTGAGGAATCAGCCTCAGTGCTCAGGAGCTTTCGTGTATAGAACAGAATATGGTAATTAAATTGCCACAGAATTCCTCCAGCTGTGTGTCTTTGAATCTTCAGAACTCGACGATCTAATCCAAAGTGACTGGCTCGGGAATAATCAAACGAAAACTTAAACAAGCATCCCGTTAGCGAACCGAAAAAGGAAGTCACAGTATGGCTTGCGTACCTAAGGGTCTCGGGGGTCCTCACTCAATACACTACTTTACCACGCACAATTTAAATACGTGCAAACACAACTCGAATTCCAACCTACACAATGGCAGAGGTAGAGGACGAGATCCTCAAAATCGAGAATTGGGAGAGCTATTCGCGCCCGGTATGCGAATTAGATGACTATCTGGATGAAAGTTCGCCGGTGAAGGATATCAAGGTTCGTTTGATTGGCTTGCCCATTAATGCGTTCAATGAAAATTTTTGTAGAAAGCATTTGAGGCGGCCCTCAAGGTGTACCCGTCCGCTGGCTCAAAGTCAGTCCTCTCTGTTCCTCATCCGTCTCTCAAAACACTTACAAAAAGCAAGACGGCAACTGAACCGCTCCTTCACAGCGTGGAAGAAGGCTTTGAATGGACTGTCCAAAACCATCAAACCTTCCGATGCACCCCAAGCCCTTGTTTATCTTCTCAGTGAAACATACGACAATGAGGAAGATGGTCACCTCAGAGCCTCTTCTCTCCATGGATCCGACCGTGATCTCATAGTGCACCTAGGCATGATGGCAAAGGGAAACGAGTTCGATTTACATTTTGGCGAGGCTTCCTACACTGAGGAAGGCCTATCGGTTGCCAGTCAGCGGTGCAATTTTGTAGGGTACGGGGTATTTGATTATGTGACGGATGACGAAGAAGATGGTGGTTCCAGCGAAACTTCCGAGTCGAAACTAGAGATGGACTTCGTCCGCACGGCAAGCTTTTCTATCTCGGACGTGACGACATTGAACGGTGTCCCCCTCCGGTTGGAATGGCCGGATCTAGACTTGCACAGGGAATGCGAAGGTGACAGTCTATGTGATGAGGTTCGCCGGTACATAGTTGGACCTGCCAGGCTCGAGGACTGCGAGCCAGACAAGGAGTTAGATCCCTACTCAGGTGATGTGAGCTTCAGAAGTTTTCTTTCTTCTTAAGTCGCGTCATATTGATGGTGTCATATTCATAGGAAGGCGGGATAATTCACAGTATGTTATTATAACTTATTCTCGAAAGACTTAGTGTCTGACATTGACATTCCTTCGTTGCTTAGCCTGGAGGGGTAACTGCGTACTGATCACACCAATGCATTCTCTTTGTCTTGAGTTCAGCCTTGCAAAAGACGTTATCGACAAGGCTTGTGTTGCCCTGGATGCTTCTTCATCTGCCGATGAGCCAAGTAACGAGGACCGAGTCGCATTGGATACATGCCTACGAGCTTTACGTAACCTGTCTTCGGCCACTGTCAAGCGAGGACTATCGTCATGTGTAGCCAGCGTTTCGCGAGCTATCATTCGATGGAGGAAAGATGATATGTTTCTGGGCTTACTTCGTGTGTGTGGAAACCGCATCATCTTTTGGATGGGTACTCCATGTTTAGTGAAAGGATGCGAGACATTCGATTGGCAAGCCATCGGGAATTTGTACGTTTCGATTCAATTAGTATTGCTTCTTCCGTCTGAATAATCTCCCCAAGCTACCTGAACGCTATCACCAATGAACCTTCTATTCAGTTGCGTCGAGAACTTCTCATACAGCTACAAGATCTGGCGAGTCGAAATGAAGACACAGGCCTCATTGCCTGGTGCCAATTGCGGCTAGAAGAATTCATTAACAACATTCAAACGGTCAAAGGGGAGAGCGGAGAAGTTGATGCCGTGCTCTTGTCTCTAGGTAGCACAGGTGAAATTCTCGACAATCTTCGCGATAAGTAATGCAACCTGCCGATCTGTGCCCATGATTGTACACTCATTCGCACCTAGGCTACTACCGAAGCTCTACAAGAATCAGCTATCTGACATGAATATGTGGACCGCACTTTTCAGTCGTATAGGAAGCGAGTCTACTTTAAACCGGGAAGCGGCTCTTGAGACCATCAGAGAAGCACTCAAACACATCTCGCCTAACCTTCGGTTCTTCCCACAAGGCCAATCGGAGACAAGCGTACAACAGATTCCGCACTGTGTTGCCGATCTGGTCGGTTTGTGCGCTCGTTACGATGTCTTCGATGTGGTTCCGCCACTCCTTCAGGCTCTTTGGGCTGAGTCAAAATGCGCGAGTTTGACTGTGCGTACAGATCTGTACGACGCACTCATACCGATGCTTGATGCTCGTTTTATCGAACATTCACCTTTGAAGAGTTCACTCCGACTTTTCTTCGCGGACATCTTTCATTACTTACTCGCTCGGCATTCCTCTAAACGTGATGCAAACCTCCGTATTGCATTGGGATATCTCGACGATCCAGTGGGAACTTTGGCCCATTTGTGAGTCCAGCCTCTATATATGTCCGTATTATGTCGATTCATTATCTTTTCTCTAGTTTGCATGACGAATGCAAAGAACTAGATGACCACACCCTTGACGCGATTGTGAGGTTTGTCTACCTCTGCCGTTGGGAATTCTGCAATCATGCTGATTCGAGTGCCAAACTACGGAATATCATACAACGGGTTCTCAAAGCCAGGCTCTCAACAATTGATGTAACCAGTGTCGAGGTGGGCACTCGTCCAAACGACTCCACCTCTGTACTGGTGTTCATTCGACTCTGTCTCGACACTGAACACCATCTCATAGCGTCTCAGGCCCTCGACATGTGCTTGAGGAATCCGTGTTCCACTAAAGCCCAATATATCAAATCTCAGCTGGTTCCACTTCTCCGAGAACTGCCAGGACTGCTCGATAAACACGAGCTGATCTTGGCCGACACATTCCCCCAGTTCGCAGGTGAGGTGGTCAGGAAATTCGTACGGCATGTACTTGGATCAAGTCCTGTGCCAGACATCACACTGTGGGACTGGAAAAATATAGGTTGCGGATGCGGTGACTGCAATACCCTAGCCTCTTGGATACGCAAGTTCAAAGTTGGATCACGATACGTTATTCGGAGGGAGGATCAGCGTCGGCGGCATCTGATTGATCAACTGGAGAACATGAGCGGCTGGGGGATTTCGTGGAAAGTAACCGGAGGGAATCCTAAGACGAAGAAATTGCCTATGCTACAGGTATGTGGTTCACTGATAACACCAACACCAAGATAGTACCTGACGCTCGGTATATCAAGGTTCAAATACCATCACGCTTCAAAGACCTGCCTGACTGGTTTGCTAAGGTCGAACAGGCACAATCTTTGCTAAGGCTCTTGGGTGACGATACGCAACAGAAACAGGTGCTTGGTGGAGATTATTGGTCCATAACAGGTGCCATCTCTGGGCAAAAGCGCCCGCTGACCTCGAACGGTCGTCCCGAATCTTCAAAGAAGCCTCGTTTGGGATAGAGTTGATACTAGTCTGCTACTTTCTTGCAATCAACCTTTCCATTCTCGTACAATTGCAACTATTACAACGCCAAAACACATTTGTTTACCTACTCACTGCTACAGATACGATGGTTTCATTGCTTCTCAGATTCGTTGTTCCCTAGCTTCCATACTTATTAGCCGATCAAGGTTTTATGGAATGGAAGCGCTTCACAAGCATGAAATGCAATGCTACCAATGTGAAGGCCCGAACTCAGCATATCGAGGGTCGAGAGTCAAATTTCCAATACGCGCTCGGGCGCAGCTGGTGTAAAATGGTAGCAATGGCAAGTCTTGAGCGGCTGCGCCCCTCTAATGGAATTCGCCGAATTATGATGGCCCATAGGACGTGAGGATATGATTGCGATGGAGCTTGTGGCCGTGTTATGGTTAGTAGTTGACGGCCCTGGTGGCAGTGGGGATCGTTAGACCCTTGCTGTAGGAGTGCTGGAGGCAGTCAGCTTGAATGGTATGTCCTTTGAGGGGCGGAAACGATGAACGTGTGTCCCTGCTCTTGGTCCGAAGGTAAACTGTCGATACCGGTTGACTACTGCGTGGACCAGTCATTCCCTGTAAAGGTTGTCTGGTTCACGTCAAAATCTTCAAACACGACGAGGCAAATGATGCACGAACCTGTTTGAAAGCTCCGACATTGAACAGCGCCATAGCATAAGCCATCTCACCGAAATCAACTCTACTTCCGCCAGCTTAGCTTCGACTCGCCTTACGCTAGACCTTTGGGTGCCCATCCTTGGCCTAGTGAAAACGTTCGGGAGACGGTGTACCACGCATGAGGAACTCGGAGAAATTGCCCATTAATTGTGCGCCTTTGCAACGGTCTTCGACAAACGCTCTTTCGGAGCTGGGGGTATGAGAAGAGAAATGGCTTGAAGGTACTAGCTACAAATCTTTTAGCAACATCATCAGGTACAAGGGTATCACAAACTCATACCAAACGACCAATTCTACAGAAAGCTCCAAAGGCCTCGAGAGGAGTACCAACGTCTGTTTCGTACTAAAAAATCCTCTTGAAGTGAAGAATGTGTGAACCACGGGACCTTCAGTAACCGCGGATATCCTTCCTTCCCACAGTCGGAACTCTCACTTGTACCACCGTTACCCCACGCATATCCGTTCGAATTTCCGTCTAAAGGACTCCCATTTAGCTCAACACTACCCCTTCAGATACAATAATGGATCCTATCGTAACGGCGACGTTCACACAGATGATATGAGGATCGAGCCGAGGACTTCCATTCAAAAGACGGAACTGATTGGACTTCGAGCAAGGCAGCGTACATTCTATACGGTGCATATGCGAGGACAGCGTTAGGAAATATAGGTTATAGCCTGACTATCCTACGGCTATTTGATCAAAGGTTCTTTCATCTCCTGCATTGCGCGAAGAGCTGATGATCATTACATAGTTGTTCGCGATCCTAGCCCTCTTGCTATTCGTCTTGTCGTTCTTTAGAGATAGACACCCCAGGCACGACTTTGCCGACCCACGATGAACATATAAAAGACGACGAATCTGCTGTCAGAACCGACAAACCCAGCTTCTACACGAAACACTACTCCAAGACACTTGAACCTCCTTAGACGTTGGCCTTGGACCAGACCGCAAAACGCGCCTCCCGAAGAACTCGTCAAGAGCATCCAATTTCCAGCGTGTCGTATGTTCAGTCAACCCTTTGTCATTGCAAGATATCAGGTACTTGGAGTAACGGTAGTCGTACTTGCAGCACAAATCGGGCTTTGTAGGACCATAACTTGTGTGAATTCATTATCGTGAGTACTCATTCGGCTTCTCAGTCGACCCCAGGACTCACATTTTTGGGACGTGAGCCTAAGTGATTTAGTGCAGGGTGCATTTCTTTAAAATTGCTGGTCAGTGAGAGTTGACATGACAGAGGTTGAGCATTGGGGACCGCAATGTGTAATGCAAGGGACTAATTTATCGTTGGCTTTGTGCAATTGCACAAGTACGGATGGTTCGGAAAGTGCCGAGCAAAAAACGTGGCCATATAAACCATGTTACCGACTTGTCTTCGTTCCTTTAGCGAGCTGAAAAAGGAAGCTATGGCTTCCGGGCTCCTGGCTTGCGAGTACCTAAGGGTCTCGGGGGTCCTCACCCATTTCATACCTTGCCACGCATCACTTAATTACGTTCAGACACAAAGACACAACTTCATCTCCAACTCCCACAATGGCAGAGGTAGAAAGCGAGATTCTCAAGATTGAGAATTGGGAAAGCTACCAATGGCCAATGAGCGCATTGGATTACAATCCCAAGGCAAACACTCCAGTGAAGGATATCAAGGTTTGTGTGTCGCTGTGACACGGCAACGAAACTGACGTCTTCTGCAGACATTGTTCGCGAACGCTGTGGCCCTCAAAGTGTATCCTTTCGTTGCCTCAAAGGTCTTCGAGGACGCGCCAATCCCTTCTATAGAGCTAATGGTCAACTCAAACTCGTCCGCTATCCAACTAAAGATTCCTGTGGAGAACGGCCAAGCCCAGGAGCTTAGGCAGAGTATTAGATCTGAGTCTCCCTGCGAGATTACTCTTCATGCAAGTAAGGTGCGTGCCCTGAGCTCTACCAACACAACCTCCAGCTAATGGCACACTCAGGTCGTCATCAATGATAAAGAATGGGACAAGTGGCTCACGGAGACGGTGACGGCTTCACTGCAAGAGTCTTTGGGAATCACGCTCGCGACAGCAACATTTAGTTGCCGTCTCAAGTTCCTTTCGCTCTTTTACAGTACCGATGATAAAGGGTACGTCGTTCTCTTCGCAATTTACCGCCGACCACTCACAACGTAGTTTTCTAGACGGATGTTTAGCCTTCCAACGGAGTAAGCAGATCACCAATCACCTATTCCCTGCACTGTCCCTAATTCATATGTACCCACCAGTGAACAAGAACCACATCATTATGGAAGTTTAGCTGTTATCTTACCATCTAGCGAAGGCCATGTAGGAGGCGAGTTCACCTTCCAATGCGAGCGTCGGTCGAGCAGGGTCATCAGCACGGAAATGCCAGCATGTTCCGAGGGTGAGCGGCGTGTATCGGCTTTTCTGTCCTATCGCGACACCCATGTCTCCACTGGCACTGTAAGCTCAGGCTACGCAACAATGCTTCAGTACGACATTCTTTACACTGGAAACATCGCTTCGTCCATTCCCCGCTCGCCGTTTGAGACAATGGAGAAGGCAAGGCGTCAGATCAGTTGCGCCTTCGCTATGTGGCGAAGGGTTTTGGACGGACAGTCTGTTCAAGTCATGTCCTCCAACCCGCCACAAGGTCTCGTTTGTATCCTCAACGAAAAATACGACCGGGACCAAGATGACATCTTCAGAGTCTCTTCTCTCCGTGGTTCCGACCGTGCTCTCATAGTACACCTAGGCATGATGGCAAAAGGAGACGAATTCGACTTGCATCTAGGTGAAGCTTCTTACGTAGAGGAGGGCTACCCGGTTACCCATGGAGACTGTGACTTTGGGGTCGGGACAAGAATCTCTGTGCTTGACATGATGTATGGTAGGTATGATGTGGCTATGGACGAAGACGAAGACGATCATGAGAGCGGCGGGCTTAGCGATACAGAGTCGAAATTGGAGATGAGCCTGGTAGACAAGACGCATTTCTCCATCTCGAACGTGACGACTCTCAATGGAGTGCCGCTTTTGATAGACTGGCCGGATTTAGACAACCTGAGGAATTGCGAGGATGGTGGATGTGACTATACCCGATGCACTGTGGGTCGTGACCTCCAGGATCACGAGGCGGAGAAGGTGCTAAACCCTGCGAGGAATTATCACGATGTGAGCTTCTTCTAGCCTGTCTCGCAGTCTTACTTAATCGCGTCTTTCCTAGGGTGGCTGGTTGACTCAAAGTACGCTTCTTCCTTAGAAAATTGCCTGGAGCTGATAGTTGTTATTTAGCTTGGAGAAGCAAATGTGTGTTGATCACGCCCAAAGCCTCGCCTCACGTTCGCTTCACACTCCCAAAGGATGTTGTCGACAACGCCTGTACTACTTTGGACACGTCCCTCTCGGGTGAGCCAACTAACGAGGATCTTGTGGCCTTGGATACGGGGCTTCGAGGCCTTCGTGAATTATGGTCGGTCGACCTTAGTTCAGAGCTATCACCACACGTGGACAGCGTTTCGCGGGCTATCATACGATGGAAGAAAAGAGGTCACTTTCTTGACTTGCTTCGGGCATGTGGGGACTGCATCATTGCTCGAATGGGTGTTCCATGCCTAGTAGAAGGATTCAAGACCTTTGATTGGCAAAGCATTGGGTTTTTGTGTGTCTCCTTTCATTCAGTGTATTTCCTTCTCACTGAATTAAACCCAAGTTACCTGAACGCCGTCAATAACGAACCCTCGATTCGGCTCCGCAGAGAACTTCTCGGTCAACTCCAAGCTTTAGCGACTCAGTGCAAGGATACAAATATCATTGCGTGGTGTCGATCACGGTTTGCGGAATTCGTTGACAAGATTCAGACAGTCGGAACCAAGAGTGAGGAGATTGATGCTGTGGTGTTGTCTCTAGGGAACGCAAATGAAATCCTCGACAACCTTCACGATAAGTAATTGCATACTTCTCTTTTTACCTCTTCGATTACTCAGCTATTCGCATGTAGATTGTTGCCGCGTCTATACGAACACCAGCTATCCGACATAAAGATGTGGACTGCCCTTTTCAACAGGCTGAGAAGCGAGTCTAGCATGAGCCAAGAAACGGTTCTTGGTATGATCAAACAAATTCTCAAACATATCTCTTCGAATCTGCGCATTTTCCGAAAAGGCGACCTGGAGGTCGACGTCGAACATGCCTCACAAGTTGTGGCTGATCTCGTTGGGTTGTGTATCGTGTATGATGTTCTTGATGTAGTTCCGCCACTCCTTCAGGATCTTTGGAACGAATCAGAGCTTGCTGCTTCGACTGTCCGGACAGGGTTCTGTTATGCTTTCATACAGATGCTCGGGAAACACCTCATCGAACATCCATCCTTAAAGGCTTCACTCCAACATTTCTTTAGAGGCGTCTTCCAGCACCTACTCTTTGAACACACTCCCGAGCGCGACACAGACCTCCGTAGTGCGCTGGGATACCTCGATAATCCCGTTGAAACTCTAGTCCACTTGTGCGTCTGCTTATTCAATGCACAATTTCATTGAACTGAATTTCCTTTACATCTAGTTTGGATGCCGAGAGCATGAAAGCATTGGCAGCCAAGGATAATCATACCCTCGATGCAATCACGAGGTTTGTCCACCTCCTTCGAGGGGAATTCGATGGTCATTCGGAGTCAGGGGCCAAACTACAGATCATACTGCAACTATCCCTTGAAGCAAGACTCTCAACATTGGATATCATCCGATTCCAGACAAATTCCAGCATCAAAAAATCTCCAGTCCCGAGATTTATTCGGCTATGCGTCGATACAGAAAACCATTCTATATCAGCCCGAACTCTAGAGATGTGTTTAAACGCCTCGAACAAACCTGATTATGTTGAGTATCAGTTGGTTCCAGTTCTCCGGAGCCTATCGGAATCACTCAAGCAACACGAGTTTGCGTTGACTGCGTCCTACCCCAATTTTGCAGGCGAGGTGGTCAAGAGATATGTACGGCATGTAGTCGGCCCGGCACCTTTGCCTAGCATCACGCCCCAGGACTGGAAGAATATCGGTTGCGGCTGTAGTGATTGCAATATTCTGGCGTCCTGGATACACAACTATAGGGCGGGGTCAAAGAATAGCTTTCGAAAAAGCGAGGAATCCCGGCAGCATCTAATTAGCCAACTGGAGAAATTGAAGTCCTGGGGGATTTCCTGGGATGTGCTTGGAGGGAATCCCAAGACGGGGAAGGTACCATTATTAAAGGTATGCATTTACCAACAATGGCAAGCCTTTCAAGATTTTGTCTGATCCGATTTGATAAAAGGTCCATATACCATCCCACTTCAAAGATATGCCTACCTGGTTTGCTAAGGTCGAAGAGGCAGCGACTCTGCTAAGGCTCTTAGGTGACGATAGGGAACAAAAGGAGGTGCTTGGTCGAGAATATTGGTCGATTACAGCGACCATTGCTGGCCATAAGCGCCCTTTGGCTTCGAACGACGATCCTGAATCGACCAAAAGGCCTCGCTTAGCATAGGGTTGGAACCTGTTCACCAGAATCTTATCTTGGAATCCTCATCAGCATGCACTATATCTTGTCATTACCATACACATCCTCCCATCGCTACAACATTGAGATACGTTTACCTATGCTACAGATACGATGCATCAATCATCACTTCTTGGACTCGTTATCACTACCACTGCTTCCACCAGCATATTGGCCCATCAAAGACATTGCGAATGGGTTCTCTGAGAAAAGGGTCAGTTTGAGTGGAAATGAGTCACAGGAGCTCCAAAACGCACTGCTACCCCAATGTGATGGTGCGGGCTCGGTAGATGACGGAGGGCCTGCCACAGGCGGAGAATCAACCTGCGACGACGAAGACGAAGCGGACTGTGGTATAGAAGGTAGATCCTTCGTACTTCCAATAGAACTTGCTGAAACGTGCCCAGGCGGTGGACCTGGTGGTGGTTGGTATAGATGGCCTGGATTGGGTTGTGGCAACGATGGTAAGTCTTTGATGCTTCCGACAGAAGTCGTTGAGTTATGGCCCGTGAGACGTAGCGAGGTAGCTGGAACAGAGTGAAGGGGTGATGAGTGGCTAGGAGGCGGTCCTTGTGATGTCGCATTGTTAGAGTTTTGCTGTAATAACGATGGAGGTGGGCCGTCTGGGGGTGGATAATATGCCGGTTCAGGGGCGGGAAACGATGGAGGCATGCGTCCTTGTTCTTGGTACGAAGGCAGACTGTCATCACTGGGCGCCGAAGGCCCTAACCCAGAAACCCGGTTGAAGGTGTCTTTCCTGAACTGGGCCAGATCTTGACGACACTGTGAGAGTACCTCGGCCGCTTCAACAAGGTCGGGCCCTATTCGCTCGCAACGGGCTGTGGCAGCTCTAAGCTCTCGTTTGACCTAAATCAGAGCGTGAATAAGGCTGTACGAACGGGGAAGGGAACAGTCTACCCGTTGGTGCATGCTGATCAATTCGTTGCGGTTAGCTTCCATCTTCTCTACAGTACCGTCAGATCCAAGTTCGAGAGGCAAGGATAATCGAGACTCACGGTGAGCAACTATATCCGAGTAGACATTATCGAAGAAGACATCTCCAAACAAAGATCTAATACGTTTCAGCGAGTGTAGAGCGCGTTCAACCTTGGACTACTCACATGTCATGCACACGAATCGGTCCGACCGGCTGCACGTCTGGCGAGGTTCGTCGGGCTTGGTCTACGAGTATCTGAGCTCGATAGGCCGCGGCAGATGCCTCTCCGAGAGCGCTACGTTCCATCATGTCGGCGAGCCTGCAAGCCGTGAGCTTTCAAACGACTTCTGATAATAAGAAACCAACCCTCCACCACCAAATACATCTAAAAAGAGATTCAACGAAGTGTTTATGGAGGTATGATAGATTGCGTACCCCAAGACGAGTAACCTAAAGCCGTCGACATAGATTGTAAACAGCTCGCCATGGCTTTGTCGGCCTGGCCTAAAAGATTGACGGCTTGGGATTGTGTGTTCATATGCGCTTGAATACGATTGTATGTTTCCTGAGCTGACTTAAGCTGACTCTCAAGCTGATCGTCTCTGGGGAATTCTGTTGGGAGGGCTGTTAGGGTCTGACTGCGAATAGCAGCAGTTTTTCGCACCTTGTGTTGGACCGCCGAAAATGTTCTCGTACAAGGTGTCTAACTCTTGCTGAACTTGATGAAGAGCGAGAGACTTGGCCGATAAATCGTCTTTCTATGGTGATTTTAGGATGAGTATGATGGTCTGCAAGACTACTGTAAAATGAACCATACCACCCGTTTGCCTTCTTCAATCATGCTCTCAATCATCTTCAAGTTTCCTCTTTCTCTCATCTCGTTCTCTAATGCTTCCACGTATTCCCTGATTCACAAATTGAGAAGTAGCAGTGTAAATAGGTACATGCCATATACCTTTCCTCCTTTTCCTTCTTGGCCTCGAACTTCTCCTTTTTCCCCGATATCCTCGCCGCTAGTTTCCGTGCCGTAGAGTCTCTCATCTTCTCGTGATCCTTCCTCTCCTTCTTCGTGACATGAGAAAGCTTCTCTACCCTCTCCTTCGCCGACTTGAGCTGTTTTTCCAGATCTTCAAGATAAGTTGTTTGCTGGGTTAGCGCTGAAGGTGCATATTGCATTTCGTCCAGAGATTTGATGAGCTCAGCATGATACTGAGCATTATCGCGTATGCTCTGAGAAGTAGAGGGCGACATGAAGGTATAAGGAAAGATAAAAGCTGTGGGACATGTTCATTGTGGTTCACTTGCAAGGGCGATGCACGGCGGCTATACGGTCCGGGGACCATCCAGGCGCGGTGTCCAGGCGCCCACGGTTTGCTGTCAACGTCGATGTCGACAACCAGTTAATGTTGAATTACGGTTGTTCTGCAGACTCGCCTGGCTTGGAGCTCTAAGGATCTCTGCTTGGGCATCAAATCGTATGGAAATCATCACAAGGTCAAACTCTAACCGACTCGGAGGATTCGTGTCAAAATCTGATGGCTTCAATTTATTCAAAAGCAGGTCCTGTCATTCGTAAAGGCCAAAAACCTTGCTGAAATCAGGACCATCAGGTCCATCACCTCGCAATGGAATGCCATACGAAACCGGTCTCACATTTCCCGGGAGAAGGTTCTTTGGAGAATTTGGGAAGTCGATAAGCCTCGCAGTGCTATCTCGGGACGAACAAAGATAGCTCTCCCTTCTACTTCCAACTTGTGCCATGGTGCCAGACAAGGACCAGAAAATTCCCCTGGAGGATGTGATAGGCGATGGGCATTGGGGAGACACCTCTCATGACGTTCGCGATATGCAGCGGTTGGGCAAAAAGCAGGAGTTCAAGCGAAATTTTGGCTTTTGGGGGACATTGGGATTCGTCTCCATTTACATGGCGACATGGGAGTTCGTGTTGGTTTCTCTATCAGCTGGGTTCATAAACGGAGGATTTGCGGGACTGTTCTGGACGTTCATTGGCACCGTCACCTGCTACGCTTCTATTGTAGCATCACTCGCAGAATTGGAGAGCATGGCTCCGACATCGGGTGGGCAGTACCATTGGGTGTCAGAATTCGCTCCACCAAAGTACCAAAAGTTCCTCAGCTACTCAGCGGGGTGGATGTCGACACTGGGATGGCTCGCCAGTATGGCATCGAGCGTTTTCGTTTGTACCACCCTGATCGAAATAAGTGCCGAAGTGGTACAACCTGACTTTGGCTTCACTTCCTGGCAGTACACCCTCATTATGCTGGGTTTCATTGTCATCACCATCGGCTTCAACACTGTCGGTTCAAAGACACTCCCTACACTCGAAGCCTTATCCCTAGTCGGACACGTTCTCGGCTTCTTCGTCGTTGTCCTCGTTTGCTGGGCAATGTGTCGGCCCCTGAATACGGCAACCGACGTTTTCACCCAATTCGTCAACAGCGGCGGATGGAGCAATGTTGGTACTGCCTGTTTGGTTAGCCAGGTAGCCGTCATGTACTGCAACCTCGGCTCCGATTCCATCGTTCATATCTGTACGTGGTTCATCACCCTGAGTTGCAAGCCTAGCACTTATTCGGTATCTCAGCGGAGGAAGTCGAAGATGCGTCTTTAATCGTTCCAAGGGCCATGTGGTGGTCATACGTCTTCAATGTCGTACTTGGAATCATCATGCTTATCACGATGCTATTTTGCATCGGTTCCCTTGAGGATACACTCGAAGCCGATGCACCCTATCTGAACCTTTTCATCAACACTGGTTCTCAAGGCGTTGCCCTGTTCCTCACCATCATTCTCTTCATTCTTATCTTTGCCGGTAACATCACAACACTCGCTACCGTTTCGAGAGAGCTATGGGCCTTTTCCCGAGACAAAGGTTTTCCTTTCTCGAGATGGATCTCTCGCATGAATCGCGAGTACGACATCCCATTCAACTCTGTTTACATCTCCTCAGTCGGCGCGGCCATTCTTTGTCTCATAAACCTTGGGTCGACACTTGCATTCAACATAATCGTTTCTCTTTCCCTTCTTGCTCTTCTCTCCACATACATGATCTCCATCGGGTGTGTGCTCCTCCTTCGAATTAAAGGAGAGCCGCTTCCACCGGCAAGATGGAGCCTGGGGCGATTTGGGTTACCAATCAACGCCTTTGCATTCTTGTATTCGGCATTCGTGATCGTGTTCAGTTGCTTCCCGACATCGTTACCAGTAGGCCTGGGCGATGCAAACTGGGCGCCCGCGATATGGGTTGCGGTGATGGTGCTCAGTGTGGTGACCTACGAGCTGCATGGAAAGAAGCATTTCACACCACCGGTCATGTTTGTCGAGGGAAAGAGAATGGAAGGTGTTGGTATTCAAGCTACGGATTGACAGGGATTGACAGGGTTCATGGTTGTACATATTCCAGTTTGGGTTACATGTCGCATTCACAAATCACTTTGTCCTTGTAACACGAAATTCTGCGACACCGTCTTCATTACAAATCCACGAACCCTAGAACAATGCTGAGCATCGACGAAACACGTTAACCGCTGTTCGAGCTCACCTCCCATTTCCTGTCATTGACGGTCAACCGTCTCAATTTCGGTGCACTGGTTATTATTCCATAGGCCAGTTCATCATCGATATCCCGCTTAGCGCGCTTGCTGTTGTAAATAATGAACGTAGCCGTATGTAACGTTGTGAGATCAGATCCACAGTCCATAAAAAGATCCTAAAAATGCATTGAGTGTATCGAACCAGGGCGTCCAGCAAACACATACCAAGGTATTCCGATCCACTGCCAATGCCATTTCCTCCAGAGCTCTACACTCCAAACACAACATCCTAAACCCAGCCACTCCCACATAGCTCGTCCGCATATCCAGCACCTTCAACCGCGACGCATGAACAGCTATCAGATGACGGATGAGCGGCTCGAAGCTGAGATTAGCGCCATATTCTAAGCCCTCATCTGAATCGTCTTCCAAGTAAAGTCTTTCCAAGGGAGACGCGTAGACGGCTTTTCGTACCCATTTACAGAGGCTATCGCGTTCTCGTCTCGTCTCGGGGCGTCCGTAGCACACAGTGAGCGACTGTAGCTGTCTCAAGGGGGCGAAACGAGCCGGTGAGGTGTTTTGCTATACGGAGAAGGTGGTTAGAGGGAGTAGGGGTGTACGAAGTGAGCGCACGTACAAGGTAGTAGTTGATGCACAGTGCTTGTAGGTTCGGGAGTTGAGACAAGGCAGTAAACACGTCTTGGTCGGTAAGTGAATAGGATAATCCAATAGTCAGTGAGCGAATTCTTTCTAAATGAGGAATAGCCGATCTGAGCACGCCGGGTGTTATCGAACCGCAATTGCCCTGTTGATGTGTTAGCTTGTATTTGGAGGTAAAGTGGGACTTACAATTAGGTGAAGGTGAGTGAGAGTTCCAGATAACGCATTAAGCCATCCTGGAACGAGTGCCTGAAGAATCGCGCGTGAAGGATCGTGTAGGGCTAACTTTTTCAGGTTCCTGAAACTCGTCAAGAGTTCTATCTTGGTAATAGCTGGTTCCTCTTCTTCCGCTTCCTCTTCATTAAGCGTGGCCAATCCGGATGAAGGCTTCGAATTGAACCCCTCAAAAGCATCATAA
The DNA here is from genome assembly GCA_037176845.1 of Paramarasmius palmivorus. Classification (NCBI taxonomy): domain Eukaryota; kingdom Fungi; phylum Basidiomycota; class Agaricomycetes; order Agaricales; family Marasmiaceae; genus Paramarasmius; species Paramarasmius palmivorus. The sequence goes on along the minus strand of JAYKXP010000025.1, from coordinate 343,040 downwards.
CAGGAAGCATTAACCGCTAATTCCTCGATTGTAGGTCGTTGTCGTAAAATTTTCAATGGTTGGACAAAGATATCCTCATGATATACGATCGGAAGGAAGGAAACAGATTGCAGTTGAGTGAAAGATTCTATAGCTTGGTGCAAAACCCGATGTAATTCGTTCTTCGGGGGTGGTCGTGTAGAGAGAAAGCCTTGCATCCAGAACGAAGATTAGCAACTGTCTTTAAAAAATAAGGCAAAAACGCACCAGAAATACGCAGATACCTAACCGACGACGAGTGTCTGGGTAAGATTGCAGACATAAATTGCGATGGTCCCTTGAGAGTTTTTCTATTTGCGTGTTTCTGTTGATGAGGAAGTGAATCGTACAGTAGGCAATCCGTTATCCTTCAGATTCAGGGTATAGCTTTGGAAAGGAGGTGATAATGTAACTTGGGTATACAGAGCATGAGATGCCGCATCGTTGAACTCCTTATTGGCTAGCGCAAGCTGATACAGAACTTTGGTATCATCCACGAGAAAAGAGAGAATGTAGAGAAGGATGTCGTATGATAATAGTGATGACATTAGACCTGTGAATTTATCCGGATTCAATGAATTCTGAGGAAAAACGAGATTGAACTGTACCTTGCTGGCACAAGCACGTATCGGAAGGGTACAAGGATGGTGGTCGAGTGCCAAAATGAGGAACTGCCAATTTTGGAATTATCGCCGGTTGCACCCTACCACCATTACCATCTTTTCCTTTCTCTTTTCCTTGCCATTTCCTTGCTCTTATCCTTGTATTCCTGATGAGGAATCTTGCAAGGATCTTCTGTTCCAGCCTCCGTTCTCTCGCTTATTCGACACCTGTCGACTCGGATGTCACCGATGACCGACTTGCTTCTTGTCCCTTCCCAGTGTTCCCACTACTTGCGCAACCTCGCTCTCTACCGGAAGTTCTTCCGACCAAGTTCTATACCATTGGCTTGGACCTTTTGGTTCGGGGTAATAGGCATTTTCCGAGACTTCACTACTCGTTTATTTTACCATTGATTCACGGTGTCACAGTATGCAACTAAATGTCTTCAGGATCTCACCTCCTAACTCCGTTGTATATCTCGACTATTCTTGGATTGGGTGCTAGATTGGAGACGTAATATGGCAATCCATTTGGACCATACGAAGCGTTCTAGTGAATACAACACAAAGAGAAGTGAATCGGCCGACCATGGTCTTTCATGGTCCGACGATTCATTGCCTATTGTGTCAACTACTCTGGTACTCAAAGAAGTCTCAAGCGCTCTGCGCTCTGGATGTATCTAGCAAGTCTTCCGCGAGTTCGTTCCCGTCGGAAATGAAGCTTATGTAGAGCCGTCAAGCAATCTCACTTCGGTGCTATACCCTACAAGGACTGGAACCAGCCGGATATTCAAGTTGGGTCTAACACCCAATGTTATGATGATTCTATCAGCTTTCATCCGGGTCTTATGTACCCCAGAACGCTCGTTGATATCAGTGACTCCGAGCAGATTCTGGTCTTCACCGCAGGTATGCATCCTTTTGGTATGCTTTGTTCCCGTCCTCGTGTAAATGTCGCATTGATCAATCCCTCAGGCCTCAGGAGTCAGCGCTTCAGCGCTGCCCTTAGCCCTACTTTAGCAAGCCAATTGCACACAATGTGCTACGACTACCTCGGAGAATGAATAAGAAGCGTGTTTTCTTAGCGTCACGGCAAAGCTCACCGAACTTAAGTATTGTGTAGCAAACAGACACCGCAATGCATACACCAGCGCCTGTCGACAGTCGCCATGATTTCATCGATGCCTCTGTCAACAATCATTCGTGTGGTCCCGAAGACTTCCCGTACCCCAGAGTAGAATAAAAAGGATTCTTCCATTCCTAGGGCTTGAAGGCTGAGCGCTGAAAATTCGCCCCAATTGTCCCAGCGATACCTCAAAGTCTTGCCTCAGCACCTTAGTGTTTTCAAAGCTCTCCTAGCAACGATCGTAGACAACGATGAAACGTTCAGAAAACGCGTGTCGTCGAGTCGAATATGTCAATCATTGAATCAATCAGGGGGAGGTCCAAATATTTGTTCATGTTTTCCTATGACTTTGCGCAAAATTTGAGACCCCAAAACGCCTGAGCAACGTTTTCCCACCTCCACACTTTCCTCGTATATTACGACTCATTTTTTTCGCTCATTACCTCTCTCCTTCCTTTGTCCTCCGCCATGTTCACCTCCTTAGCTATCGTATCATTGCTAACTTCAGCTGCAGTTGCTCAATCGGTGAGTTTTCTCGTAGTCTAGAACCGAAAGCTCGAACTGACTCCTGTGGTGCGAACAAAGACTTCAAACCCGCTGATTCCTTCAGGAATTAGCTCAGGTTGTTCGAGCTTCTTGAATAATATCAACAACGACTCTGGGATCAAACAATGCACGCAATCCCTCATGGATGATACGGCGGGTTATGCTCCGGGTGGCAACACCACTACTCCCACTCTCGCAGGCATGACCTCTACTTTGGACAAGTTGTGCTCGGGTACCAACACAGCTTGCTCGGAACAGGCCATTCGACAGGCCCTTTCCGATTTCTACACCCAGTGCTCAGCCGAGTTAGTTGGTGACCAGCGGAACACCCAAGTTATCACCATATACGATACTCTCTACACCATCATTCCGATGAAGCAGGCAGTTTGTGGAAAGGATGATAGCGGGAGGTACTGTGTCACCAAGAGCGCTTCCGTAGTCGGTGGCTCCTCCGCCTCGCCTAGCGGAGTGAAGACCAACCTTGCCGACAGCAACTCTTGGGTCGGCACTATCCAGAACTACCTCTGGTCCACTAGCCCTACCGCACTCTCCAAGCGCGCTGACGCAATGTTCCTCAACGTCACCACTTACACCGAGAGAAACATTCCCTTCATGTTCCTTACCCCCGACCTCGACTACAACACCCTGTGCACCGCTTGCACTCGTTCCACATTGACCCCCTACATCAACTTCCAGTCCAACACGCCATATGCTCCTGGTTTGAACAACAGTGTCTTGCTCAAGCGCGAGACCGAGTTGTACCAAGGCATCCAGAAGACCTGCGGTCCTAACTTCTTGAGCCAGGTCGTCCAGGCTGCCGGTGGTCTCTCTGATGGTTCGAGTAACGGGTCATTCAAGGTCGAGGTCGGCCTTGTTACCATCTTCATCAGTGTCATCACCATGGCTGTCGCTTCTGCTCTCTAGAAGCAGAGCATCTTCCATTGACGCACTCTCGTTTTGGTTTTTCATGTGCTCGGGTAGCTAGACGGTCACCATATCATTTTTATTATAAATATTGGTTTTATAGCTCATTGTTATCCACGATACCCACCGGAGCGCTGTTGATTTATGTAGAGCATTGGAGAGTGTTTGTGCTCTATGTGCGCGTTCTGTAGTCTGCAAAGTTGATCTACTTGCTTTCGCCTACGTATACGACAATTGAATGTCGAACGATGTTGCTACCACACCCTCAACTCAACCGGAACGGTCTGGTTTAGCCGTGTGGGCTTCAACGCCGTTACCGTAACCGTTACGCCATCACTCGGTAATGTCACGTGAGCCGTTTTTTTTTTTTTTTTTTTTTTTTTCCTCACCCTGCTCTGAGGTCCATGAACGAATTTAACCTCCAACGGTCAACATTAACTCAACCTCTGCAATGAAAATATGCGACGCCGTGCTATTTCAAAAGTAGGCGTATCTTGGAGGTACGATGCCCGTTATCTCGGATCCTGGCGGATGAAAGCCTCACGTGCATCTCCCGAGGGTTCCACTGGCAAGGTCAATCTTCATTACCAGTCTGTATACTCTCCAGCTCTTTAGGATGAACCTTCTAGAGATGGCCGATGTTCGTGAATTTCTGCTTAAGATATGTTAGCACACTAACGCGCTATTAGCAAGGCGACGCGTCAAAAGTATGTCGTCTCGGGCAAAGATCCCACAGATACCACCGTGACTGAGTTCGACATGACCCAGCGATTCTACGTCACGAACTAGAGGCTGAGATACGTATCAGGCGAACTCGAGTATGACAGTTTCAATGGAACAATTCTACCTTGGCTCTCAAAACCCGACTTCTGCGCCTCTACACGATCTAAACCATACAACCCCCGTTTCTGCGCCAAAACGTGTGTCATGCATTGGCCGATATACCGCCATCTTTGAGGCCTGAGGATTGGGCGTACGCATTAGCAGGATCTCATGCTCATATTACTGTGTGGGAATGCTGATTCGGATTTTCCGTGGTTTCGATATTTCGACTTCGTACGGGGTTCCCTAGGGTCTCCCGAGTACAGATCTGTCGAGATGCCACCAAGTTGTGCGACGGCTCTACAGAAGTTGACATACGACCTCACCACCTTTACGCTTTCATCTTTCCGCTTTCAGAAGAGTAGCTTGCAAGTGAATGGTTACTCAGACGGGACTTTTCGTTTCGCCAATGGTTGGCACAGTGACGCGTTTGAACTACATATCGGGTGAGGGTTTCTATTCGGATATTCGTACATACTAGTTATCTCCTAGGAAAGCATGTCGGATCATCTTAACGCCCCCGAGCCACGCTAGTGCATTTTTGCTTTCTTGCACCTCCGTTTGTAGACGCCAATCTGCGCGCTGAGTCACAATCTCGTCTGGTCTCGTTCATCTCAGGGTTTGGGTGTCTTGACAACACGCGTTCAAGCTCTTCACGTGGGGTCGGCAATTTCCGAACCCTCGCAAAGATGAGTTGGACCCTTGATCCCTTGATGGCCACCGAGCAAGTATCGCGTTGGACATCCCTTTTCGCGATGCCTCAGGCTCTAATCATCGATAGGTCTTCAAAACGTCTATCGCATCATACACACCAATTTACTTCTCCCATGGTTTCCGCACTCTCCCGCGCCAGTCTTAGGTGAGAACCGAGGACAGCGGACCAATGCTAGCTCAGTCAAGTGGCGTTTACATGGTCCACTGTGGTAGCTCGCTCGTGAGCTCGCCATTTGTTGACATTTTCCCAGAAATAGTCATGTGGAGAGCTGGCTTCTCTGTCAGTCTCTTGGTCAGCCTCTACTGCGTGACGTAGGTCTGAGAATCCGACGGGTACACCTGGGGTGTACTTAAACTGCGACTTCTTGCTGCTTCTTGTCTCCAAAGGCTTACTCTCTCATGTCTGTAGATCCAAATATCAGCTTCTACGGTTTTACTCCCGTCCCTCGAGACCCAGATGTGCTATTTGCGGACCATCCCACCGCCAGTGGCGACCATCCAAAACAAGATCGCTTTACAGTCGATGACTTTCCTCTCCCGGACTCCCCACTGGTGGGAGACGTAAAAGCCTTTGTCAAGGTGAGGATTCATACCGCCTGCCGGCCACATATCAGCCGCCTTACCCCCACCCCCGATCAGAAAGAACTCGATGAACAAACGTTTAATCACAGCAACAGAGTTTATGTCTACGGTATGTTGAATTGATTGCTTATAACAGGCTTTATTAGACACCGATAACTTCCCATGGATTCAAAAGGTGTAGCAATCACCAAGACGCACTTCCCTTCGTGGTCATACGATCTCGAGACGTACTATTTGGCATGTCTGCTCCATGATATCGGTACTGCGGAGAAGTATCTGGCTACTACCAAGATGTCGTTTGAGTTCAAGGGTGCAATCGTTGCGCGGGAACTCATCTTGAGCCTTGGAGGCGTGGAAGATCAAGCCGATAGCGTTTGCGACGCGATCGTGCGACATCAAGACATCTTCGTGAAAGGGTACGTGTATCTAGCATTTAGCGTCCACTTTCAAACATTCACGTCCTTGGACTATTGGATCCTTTTGCCTCTAAGCTTCTTTCGTCGTCACCAATTCACAATTGATTTGTATTTTGTAGCGGGAACATCACGATGATCGGACAAATTCTCCAGCTCTCTACGATTCTCGGTGGGTTTACATCGTACCTCGTTCTTCTCTCGTGTCCTTATGATCTATGTTCTTGCAGACAACGTGGGAGGGTAGGTTTGCCGTGCTTCCAAAACTGATATGAGCGTCTGACCATTGCTTTGCCTCGTTATCTTCGCCATTTCTTGAATTAGTCGCGCAAACTTGATCCATCCGCGTTTGATTGAAACGACCACTGTTAATTTCCCGAGGAATGGATGGTCCGAGCATTTTGCTCGTGTCATTGAAAAGGAAGAAGGTCTCAAGCCGTGGTGCCACACAACAACATTCGAAGCACCGAACTGGAAAGTTGGTATTCCAAGCAACTTTGCGACTGACGTCAGGAATAACGCAGTAATGAAACCATTTGATTGAAGAGGTATGTATCGCAATTCTTTCGATTCATTAATCGAGCTCAGATCTCCCCTCATTTATATTGCGCATTCAAGCACTGGGATGTACGGAGCAGGTCGCTGTCAGGGTTCACTTTCACTTTCCCTGTAAAGAACTTGAATGTCAACATCGAATATTTTACTCTGATGCGACGGCGCCACCCGACGGGCGCACTACCCTGGCAACAAAGTCGTCAATACATGTTATCTCGCAGACGTAGCCGAGCCAAGTTCCTACCTTTGATCACCCTATTTTCCTGTGGTGGTGTTTATTTCGCGATACTTAACCTTGGCAATGTGGAGTACGTATCGGCCGCTAAGTAAATGCATCTCCACGGCGCAAGGGTACCGGGATTTAAATAATTGCGTGTAACATTCAGCCGTAGGCGGCGCGATGCGGCAGCATTAAAATCTAAATAATTGGTGACTGTCGCTGTCAACCGACGCGACGTCGTGAGCAAACCCGACGTTCGCCGGCCGACGTTTTCGGTACCCTGAATATGGCCGTAGAAATAGTTGACTCATCACACATTGAAGCCATCGAAACTTATCTACTTTTTCACACAAAATCGGTTCAATAGCATGGCAAGTTGTGAGGCAGCTAAAATGGACCATTACTGCCCCCCTGTGCTCAAGAAATCTTGGAACTGAAGCATGTACCCACCGCCGAAGCATCCGCCTCGCGCTACTGAACGCTGTGGACAATATCCCGGTTACCTTCCTACTAGGCTACTATCCTGTCTAACATTGGCCCATCCCAATGCTTGATCGCCACCTCCCAGGGCATCCGAATTTGTGACATTAAGGCGAGGAACGCTACAGTGACAATAAATTACTATTATAATCGATGTGTTGAAAGGTAGCTCTAAGCAAATGTCCGTATCTCCTTCGACCTGATTATTTCCGTGGGTGTTCCTGAGAATGCCTACTTCTTGCCCATACTGAAAAGCCCACAGACGCCAGGTTGGTCCCGTGTGGAACTAGAGCTCCAAGTTCCAACGAATGCTGCCCCAAAACGGAGATGACCTTGGAAAATCCATGTACCGAGACCTGCTTCTGAGCTGTGTCGCTATAGTTGTATCCACATCAGTTAGCGTTTTGACCGAAATGAAGTTTTTGGACCCCCTACCGGTTCCCGCTTCAAGGTAATCCGTCCGTCTCGATGCACTCGGCCCGCAAAAGTAAACGCCCCCCATGCTTCTCCATGTTCTTCTAGGGTCTGTTCATAGTCATTTCGAGTGAGTCGGCTATCGAGGACAAAAGAAGTATGACCGAAATACCTGCCCAACGATAAGGCAGTCGTTGGCTTCAGATAAACGTTTGTGGTCACAATCCTCGGCACCTGTAAGTTTCTCGTAGGGGAGTACCACACCAGAAAGCTCGAGGCGAGTCTGTCAATAGAGAATGATAAGCTATGGAGATTCCTTCTCCACTTGTTCACTCACGCCGGACGCACTAAAGTCGCATGCACGAACAGACCAGTTCACCACTTCCTCCTCTATGCAATCCAACACTTCAGACTGTTGGTCATCGAAGTGATAATAAAGTGCAAGCGAGCACTGCATAGGTCTCCGGCATAGAAAATCTGGTGGATCGCTTGCGCCTTCCTTCCAACTGCCAGAACCAGTTGTCGAATTGAGCGAAGAGACCTAAAAATACCGTTTCTCAGCACCGCCTTCAAGGGAAAAGAGAGAGATATATACCATATAATACCCCTCCCACACACCTTCCAGAAAACGGCCAATATAAGAGTAAGAGTAAGCCCCGAGTGGTGCAGGGCCGCACCCCATCTTCTGATGAAAATCTGGATCGTGTCTTTTGCTTCGTGATCGATCACATTCTGTTCCAAGCAATTTATTCATGAGCGGACGATCATCCCCAAAGAGCGCGGTTTTGTAGGCAGCGATGATGCGGTAGTCTTCCATCGTGGGGCCAGAGCGACCACTGGATTGCGCTGTGGTCCGATTTATCGGTAGATGAGGAGGAATTTGGATATTGTTCGTCTCATGGAGAGCGAGAGACAGAACGATTGCAGCTGAGGATGCGTGAGGGAAAGGTAAGTGATTCTCCGACCCGGTATCAGGGGACAAGACAGGGCTGTCGTCTAGCTGCACGGAGGTAACACTGGGCGCGACGATCCCTCTCTGTAATATACTCTGTCGTGAGAAGCGAAAATAGGGCGCAGATTCTTACTCACATTTAAAGATGACAATATTAGAGGTCGCACTAATTGATGAAGAAGGTTCTTCAAATCCTCGGAGAGGTCCGCCATGTCGGCTATCATTCGTTCCCTTACTCAGCGACTAATCGTAAACCACAGAAGAACAGAGCACGTACCCTTTGAAGCATGCAAAACTAAAAGCCACAAGACTACAGGAAGGTTGCTATCTTGCTGTGTAAAACTGCGCTCTGCTGCCAAGCGTACATAGACGAAAAGAAACGGTAGGAACGGGACGGCATGCAGCTGGGCTTCATTCAAGCCCTCGCTTTCCAGAGTCATTCGTAGTGCCGTTTTCAAATCTTGGGAAAGACCTTGTTTGGACATGTCGTTGCTCCGAATCCGCCGTAATAAGCGAGTGCGTAGAACTAATTCAGTTGCTGCCGCAGAGTCGGTCAAGTTATCGACAGACGCTCGATGATACGATGTCCTTGTATCATACTTAGTCCGATAGATGCGAGAGTACAAGTGCGGCGCAGATGAAATAGACAAGGAATGGTAGAAGGTCGAGCAGGTTAGAATGAGATGCAGGAGGTCCTTGGGGAGGCCCAGTATATCGTAGGTTGCAATGAGGTAGGCGATATTTTCGAGAACATCCCTTGGAATTCGTTCGAGGAGGGAGCACATAGCTGGATGCCCAGTTCTTGCTCATGGTACCGGTTTTTAAGAGTCGTGCCAGCGCCAAATAAGAGCCCCGAAATCTCAAGTTTCCAGCTTCACAATTAAGATCATTTAGAAGAGCCTTACCTATTAGGGGAAGTATAAAGTATACAACGGGAACGTTGGGCCACAACGCATCACCGGTTCTTGGACTAGACACTCGATCCGTTTGAGGTCCCCGTCTCCGAGATTCCTTAATCTCCATATCCCCTTGTGAGAAATACGACGCTTCCGTTACATGCCAACAGAGACGCAAAATACGCGCCGCCACTTGTTCCCTGACAAGCATTTGGATTTCGTGGGGGTATCGCCGTTCTGAAGCCGGGTGATGATCCAGAACCAATGAGCAGGATTTGGGCAGATTCTAAGATTGACGTGTAATGTCAACTGGGAGATGAAATTAAATCACAGGTACATTTCCCAATCTTGTGGTCTCTCCTTACCAAGTGAGGGCGGGGAAAACAGTAGCAAGTTCACAACGTGGTACTTACGTTATTCATATCTTGGTAAGATTAGAAACACATGGCTGTAGAAGCCTTGAAGCCAATTGTGAACTGGGAGTCTGGGACGAAGACAGCGGGAATGGTCCAATAAGTTCATCATTTGGTAATGGTACTCTTCAGAACACTGAACCGTTCCTGATCGACTGCGAAAGATACGTCAAGAAATCCAAAGTGTGCGGACAACCGAACAGTCAAATCCCATTGATATACACATACATTTTACCAACACATACTTGCTTTCTACGAGGTACGACGGCGAATGGAAATCTACAATTCTGGTATAATTCGCATTAGTCATAGGCGAACGGCAGAATGACACAGGTACAAACTTTGCATTGCGACGACATCTGAGCTTTGAACGTAGTCCTCGAATTCGGCAATCTTCTCCTGGAGGTCGTCCAAAGAAACCTTCTCGTCCTCTGCCGGAAAGAATCAGGTCAAAGAAGAACGCACTGCAAAAGAAAGTAATCTTACCAACGACGAGGGTCATCTAATTCGGCGTGTCAACGTAAGAATGATTGAACCTATTTAAACTCAGACAAAACGAACCTGGAGCTTGCGAATACCTGGGATTTGATTCAGCACCAGGAGCAAACACGTTCGTACAAAAACGTACCATATCCAATTGGAACCAGCTTGCTGGCGCCCCAAACAAGTCCGTCCTCCTCGATAGACCGAACAGATGATTCCAAGGCTTCCATGTCGGTTTCGTTGTCCCAGGGCTTGACGTCGAGAGTAACGACAGACTAAAAAATACTCAATACCCTGAAAGGTTACGCATGTAAGATAATCTTACCTTGGCAATGGTCTTGGGCTTGTTGGCCTTCTTCGCATTGTATGCAGCGACACGCTCGGCTTTGATACGCTCGGCCTCAGCATCCTCCTCCTCGTCATCGTCACCAAAGAGATCAATCTCGTCTTCTTCTTCAGCAGCGGCAGCGGCAGGAGCAGTACCGGAAGAGAAGAATTCCTCTCCAGCTTTGCTCGATCCGGGAAGAGAGGCATGCTCCGCGGTATAGGAGGCGATGTGCTTGTACCACCTACTTACGTTCGGCAGGGAGGCATCGGGACTAGTAACGGCTTTGAAGACATGGACATCGGCTTGCGAAGGAGTGTATCTGTAAGATAAAGGATCAAATGAGTATGATTCGAGAAAAAAAGATACCAAAAAATCAGAACGCCAGGTGAAATGAATATCGGCATACTGGCACAGCGGTGTCTAATCGCTTCTTGGAAACACGGACCATAGCAAAAGTTCATCATAAACTCAAAAGGAGATCGTACTCACCCTTCAATGTAGGACCTAGTGGCGAGGTGCTGCTCGAGTTTTTGCAGGTTGACGGACATGGTGAAGGTAGATCGATGAGGATGAACTTTTCCTGATTTCATGATCGCTCATCCGCGAAAATATCACTTTAGGGCAGGCCAAATGTCCGGCGCCAAATAGGACCAATCTCGTTCCGGGTCACAGCCACCCGGTGTTCTCTAGGGCGCTTGTAAATTTCTGATTTTTACGCCTCTCGAGTCCAGGAATAAGTTCTTGTCCAAAGGACGATCGCTTTCATCGTCTATATAAGCACATGTACGCCGCAGTGTGGGGTACAGGCTCACCTCTTCTTTTGCTGACCGACGCGGGTACGCCATGTGTCGTCAATGCTGAGTCTCTCGGAGACTCGAGGGTTCTCATCCGACCCAAGCCAGCCACAAGCACGAGTAAGTTCCATCCGTAGCCTTCGGAGGGACATTTGTTATCTCTTCCTATTTCTTTACAGCCGACTTATCGCCAAGTGGTGTCTCAGAGGAAAATACCCTTTATGACAGAACCGTATCAATTGGACCAGAATGCACAACGACGATCCATGATTGTTCCCCGCATGGTAAAGAATCCCAACGATGATGGACATGCTCTGTACACCGCTGATGCCTCAGGCAACCTACTCAAAGCAGCACATGCAACCTGGGGATTTTGAGCCCTTGTACCTTGCGCAAGTTGCACTATCTCCACCCTAAACAAGCAAGATTTGTTTTTCCGAATGATACACTGGGCTGGTGGGCCCTGAAACGACGTTGGGCGGTTCACGGAATGAGATGAACCATTGCTTTGATCGGCATTTTTCATATCTTGAGCTGGCAAGCATTCGGTCCAAAGAATACGACAAGGTGAATGCTATCTTTTCTTTTCTTTTTACACATGATGGTCACCTGAACAGAATTCTAGCGTCAATACCACGGCTAGCGGCCCTCCGAGGCTTTCTACCTCAGGATTCCATTTATTCGTGATTATTTTAAACCACTGCAATGGAAGTCTAAACACTGTTGTTTCGGCAAACAGCAAACGTTCTTCGCAAGCTAAAGATGCTTTACCATTAGTACAGGGTATTTTCAAGACGTCACAATCTGAATTCCGCCGGCCTTTCATCCAACTCACCGTGAGTGTTTGCTATGTATGGTACAATTGCCCGTTTACTTTATAGATAGGGTCTAGGCCATGTCGCCTCTGAAAGGTGATTTGCTCTCAGAACACCGATGCCGACAACTACGCGAGGTGTACGACACTCGTCTCAAGAGTGCGACTAAATGGATTTCTCCCGAATAACTTCACTGATTTAACCTTTCAGGCGGTGAGTCTCTACATTTCGTAACTCGCCCGCCGCTATATGGATCGATAATGATCTTGATAGGTACTCTCGGGGTCAGGAATATCAGACAAGTAGACAAGTGACCCTGGACCGACTTTCGCGTCTCGCAGTTAAGCAATTCTGTCATTGATGATGCGTGGCACTAAACAGGCGATAGACCCCGCGAAAGTATTTTCGTTGTGCCTCGGAGTTGACGTCTCGAACCGGAATTTCACGCCACACTAGCACTTCTCATGGAAGTGATAGTTCTCTAGAAGAACTGCTCGACGGACAAGACGACCACGTTTGTCCATTGGCCCTGATCATGAGCTATTCCTCTCTTTGATTGACCACCGATCGAATCTCCCTTACTTTCGTATGGCTTCAGATGTCGGTCAACTTGAAAATACGAGCAAGTCGCCTGTCCTGATGCAGGGACACTATCTCCTCTTAGCTATTCCGTTCAAAAACATATGGAACCGTGCCTTTGTTGCGTTGGTCTATGTTCAATTCCATGCGCGAACTTCTGATCATTCAAGTACAAATTGGATCGCCATGTCTTGGACATTTTGCTACGGAATCAATATGAATCAATACGGGTGTCCCAGGTCACGGATCCCATGCACTCTTTCGGGAGCGCGAAATATCACCTTAGCCGCAAACCACGGACATGATTCGTTGCCGCAGTTCATGCTGCACTCCTTGACTTTCAACGATAAAGGACATCCCCATTGGACTAGGTAGGAGCGCTCGCTCACTATAAGTCGTAATGTGTGTGCCAGCTTCTACCGCTAAAGCCATTTGCTACAGGATAATGTATGTTACTCTATTTAGGCTTTTAATACTACTATTCGCTCTTCCATTATTGGCGTTATTCCTTCGTTGGACTAATTGCACACTATACCGTGACAGTCAGAATATGTACGGATTCCCTCCTGGCCGTCTTGTTATGCCCTGGGTCAACGGATCCTATTGAGAAATGAAGGTCTTTGCGTAAATGATGAAGATACTGATGAATGAATTCCTAAGTACGGCTGCACAATTTACAATGACACTGGACGGTGCATAAGTGAATAGATATATCCCAGACTGAGCGCGGAGAAATTCGTTTAGATGGGCTAACAACATTCTACCGTTTTAAACCTTCACCATAGCTTCTCAACCCTGGTTAGCAGACTGCTACCTAGCAGGATCACATACTCATGAAAATGACTAGAGAGTCCGTGGTCCAAGTTAGCAATAGTACTTAGTACAAATCGGACTCGCACTCGGAAATGAGATCATCCGGAAATTGAATGTAGACCTCGGCAGAGTGGGCCGGCCGTTGCCGAATTAAGCATGCTGTATTCCTGTGCTGACATGCTCACACGATCTTCCATGGTTCCTCACACTCTGGGGTCTATACCCCCAGAAATCCTAGAACAAATTGCATACCATGTCGACGCGGATACCTTTCTGGGACCACCTTCAAGCATCATTCCATTTCTCTCCGTTAATCGCTGGACATATTCCTCTCTATCTCTCTCATCCAACACCGGTCTTTACGCGAGGATTTTCTTACGAAAATTCGATATATCGGCGGCGACGAGAAGGGTAGGATCAGAACGTCTGTCAACAACAGTCTTGGCCCAGGAGCTGCGGACGAGATGCATGGTGTTGAAGCGTATACGTTCGAGATGTGACGCTCGTACCGATGAGCGTTACAGGATTCGGGACAATGATACGTTGCACAACATTCTTGCTCAGAGCTATCTTTGGATGCTAGAGAATGAAGGCAAGAATGAGCGGCAACTGCGGGAGTATGCCAGGATGGACCTCTGGTTGAACGACTATTGGTTTAGTTTGCTGGGTTCCTCGGGGGCGAGTCGCGACATTCAGTTGGAGATGTGGCCTCATCATACTCGTGATACGATCCTCGCCATGTGGTTATACTGGTTCCTCCTGAAGCCAGGTTCGTCTGATATCAAAAGGTTCTCTATAATAGTATTCTGATCTTTATGTCTATAGAAGATTACCCAAGGAGAGAAGAGCCTTCATGGAAAGCTATAGAGATCTTGAAAGTATTTGCGCTGGGTGCTCATAGGGTTCGTATATGTCCTTCTTCGGCTGCAATTTGACCTCACATTTGCCATAGTATTGTCTTGCATCACCTTCGTGGACCGAATTCACACCTGCTCCCCAATCTTACACGCACGATCCCTTGGATGTCACCTACTATTCTGAACCACTACAAATCAGGCCTCCTCCCCTCGCTGTCCCGGCAATATTGTCCTTTATCACACTAGTCAATCAATTGCAAGAACAGACGGACTATTCCAGTCCTTTCACTCCCATGGATGCCTCTAGTCCAAGAAGGATCGGTAGCATGGAGTGGGAAAGAGAGTGGGGCAGGTGCTATAGTCTTGGTCAGCCAGCGTCCGAAAAGTTCGTTACCGATTCATTCGCACCCGGCAGGTCAATACATATCTTTCTTGACCATTCAGTAGGCTGATATATGCCGCAGTCTCGAAGGGGTTTGGGAAGGAATTTTCACAGTGAGTTTAAATCATTTTCTCTTCCTGGATACTGGTTCACGATACTACGACACTCCGTAGTACACCGACTTTACCGCCTACGCTGCTTTATTGCAAGGTGCACCGCCGCCGCTTCTCCAGAAGAGTCTCGTTGTTAGACACCGTCAGACGTGGAAACTGAGAGAGCATCATCTCATCTCATCTGACCCGTCCCATTCGGACTCTGGCATCGAGATAGGTTCGGGCAATACAGAGCCGCTACCAGGAGGTGATCCGCTACGCTCCTACTTCCCAACAGGAACGAGCATCCGAGAAAACGATTCCGGTTTGGAAGTCAACCAACCTCACAAAGTGCCTGTTTACTACCAGCGGGCCAAGAAGAGCTCCCTTCTACGTGGTTCCGAGGCTCAACGAGCCAATGTTGCCGACATCATAATCACAGGAGAGGTGTGCACTTTTTGCGAGCTTCTGCGGGACCGCCTCATGTTTTATTACTTCAGGGCCACTCAGCTTGGGGACAATTCAATCTTGTGGGACGTATACGTCCATGTGATGGATTCATTAGTCTCTCAAAAGATTATGTGCGTTTCATGTTGATCTCATTTGGTGACATTATTGATCTCGAATGTAGATTGACGGCGATAGAGGGAAATGGCTTTACCGCGGATATCTAGTGGGTAATGTGAATGGTAATCTAGCAGGAAGATGGAGGGATACCCTGAGTCCTGTGGGCGTCCCGGGATATGAAGGCTGCTTTACGATGACACGCCGACGATGACCTTGTGCGTGCCGTACAGAATGGTGCTATCTGAGCTTCTGCATGTTTACTTATCTATACAACAACGGAATCTACCTATACATCGGCATATAGTGTGGAGTGAACCATGCAGCAAGGGTCCCTACTACCATGGTGCGGCAACAATGCTATCGAAGCTTTGTTGAGAACCCGGATTTGGACTTTATTTTGCGCTATGTGGTGTCATAGGGGTCAATACATTAACCTATGGCCAGTTTGCTTGCGTGTGAGGAGTAAACATAGAATTCTCACTATAGTTGGGATGCCACGCTTGTCCTCTCCTAGGTTTGTGGCTATGCTTCCTTTCTACTTAGGAGTAACAGACACGCTAACAACCTTCTTCTGCCCTCAGGTTCAACGCCTACAATTTGCTATACAAGGTCTAATGATGCTTGCTGCACCACGATTTACAATCTTACGTATCTAATAGACCAATTCGGACCGATAGCCACAATGCAACCTCGTCATCTATCGATAGTGAAATAGGTCGCGAACTTATCCGTCCTCCGGTGCTTGGGGGTATGGATTCCCCTAATGCAAGTCATCGAACTGGTTCCAAAACTCTGCTGGGCTGTGTTGAAGCCCGAACGGTGTTACCGGAGGGAGCGTTTGACGCCGTGACGTTTCTTCGTTAAGCACCACTTCCTAGACCATTCTTCTGCTATTCGCCAGCTGGAGATGCTGATGATCATATATGTAGAATCAGTTCCTTAGGTAGCAATCAACTTGAAATCCTTATCCCCTCATCTCTCTGCTTAGTCAGTGCCTATCTGTGGCGCGGCTGACGCGTTCCATCATAGGGGTTACGCGTCTCTACTCGCGTCGAATCGAGCACGGCTTGATCATGATGTGGAGCGATGTCCGTTAGTCCATAGAGTAAGGCCGGCCAGAAACAGCGGGGACCTCAACTTGCTCGGTGATGGCACATCGCTTTCTCCAACCACTGGTACTATGACTCGAGACCTTTGTCCTGTCCAAGTTTCATCTTTTCGCCATGTGGTATCAAAAACCGCGTGTATTAGTACCTTGAATGTAACGCCAGTTTGTCTCAGAGGTCCATGATATGTGATACAGCAGTGGTTAAGCTTTCAATACTGGGAAGCGGTGGCGCAGGTAGGCCCGATGAAAACAAAGAATGAGAATAATGATATTAGGATGAATATAGATTGGGGAAATTATACAAGATACAAATTATTAGCTATGCTGAATGCTACATGAGGTGTGATACAGACACTCTAGTTGATACATCGAAAGACATTCTACAAGAACGGGAATAAGACGAGAAGCGGGAAATCTAGATGATACAGTAGTGGTGGTTTCTATGATCGTTATTATGACCGGAAAAAAAACAATATTGATACAGTGTGTGGCGGAAGCGTCCATATTATATGTGTTGAAGCGCCGAGTATCTTCGTCGCAAGGAAATGAATACAGCAAGTTTGGGACAGTAAGCTTGCAAGGAGAAAAGTCTTGTGGGATTCGTGTGGCGTCGATAGACCTTCAGCCTTGATATGCGAATATATCGAGTCGTTGCCAGTGGCCTGAAATGATTCATGTAGCGAAATAGTCTTCGGTAGCTGCAGGGCTCGAAGAGGGCCACCAGGAGGCTACAGTGACTGGTTCTCCGCGGAAGCTTGATTTCGTGGTATTTGAAGCTTTGAAGGTTACTCTGTTTGGTTTCGACTTGAGGGTACTTAGAGGAGCGAGCTGAAAGAGCTGCGTGAGTAAGCGAGCATAAAGACGAAGGTATGGCGTACAGCGAACATATATCCAGCCAGGAAGGCAGAATTGAACTGATCGTATTTGAGTTGATGAGCGAAAGAGACTCGGAAGAGATTGAAATGTCCGAAGAACATAAGAGCCGTGTGACGTTTGAGAACCCGATTACAGAGGATCTACCCAATGGAAGAGTCAAGGTCATTATGCGGGGTTGATCTTGGAAAGTGACACTCACATCCAATATATTTACCGACCACACTGAGGGCACGGTTTGCCATTGCCGCCTTTGGCTCCGCAGAGAGAACAAGGTGAACCCATATCAAAAATGGAACGTGAAGAATGAGGAAAGCCACCCTCACTTGAACATGGTTTTTAAAGGTAAACGCGTACTAAAGTGACTACGCCTATGTAGGCTCCTCGGTTTCCTATTCTGCGCAAACTATCAGTACGATGGTGATCGGTGCAACAAGCGGCTGTAGTTGTGGGTCCATGGTTGTATCGCCTAACCGGAGGCGCTCTGCGTTCTGAACCATCCACGACGGCTTTGTTCGATGCTCAAGTCGATTGATATTGAGCCGGTTTGATCTTTTAAGTAAAGAGGAGTGTCGTATTTCTGTCCTTGTTCCAGTGGTCAGTATTTACTATTGATTCAAGCTTAGTAGTGCCACCGGCAATAACTTTGTGGCACTCAGTAAGGCCGGCGTTTAGCCACCAGTAGCTGTCAGACTTGAGAGGAAAGCAAGTCAATGTTAACGAAAGGCGAGAATGAACGAACGGGAAAAGGATCTTGAACTTGCGGTAGACGAGTGTTGCAGTGTGAGGTGGGCCGGCTCACGATGACATCAAAATTTTGCCCGGAGCCGGCCTAACAAACAAACAAAGACGGCTTGACCATTGGACCCACTATGGACACCAGTCTTTGCAAAATACCCAAAGATATTCTCGTAGACCTTGGTAAGAGCGCTTGATTCTGTAATGGAAATCAGTCCTGATATGTTTTCCAGATACCGATGAGGACCTAAGCCTCAGGAAACGCGCAGCGTATCTTCTATATCGGAATGGATGCATCATCCACGTTGAAGCACCTTCAGTCGAGGCAGCAGAACTTCTATGGAATATGCGAATGGTCAACAATCAGATCAAACGAGAACAGCAATTACAAACCATAGTGCGTACCAGTGTGACTACTCGATAAAGAAGGCCATACCAATCTGCTATTTAGATGCGGTTATTGGAGGGTGTCGAACTTCAACACAACCAAGCGTTCTGTCTGTGTTATAGTGACAAGAGAAAGGATTATAAGCTCGTCAAAAATATGAAGAAGGAGAGTACCAAGGTTACCGTTCCGTTATGGATGCCTAAGGTCCAAATTGGGGAATTCCAACTTATCAGATGGGTGGGCTGGAACCGTGGAGTCTGTCTATGGAAAGGTCGACATTTGGGTTCGTTCTTGTTACCTTACCTTCTACTAGAGCCATCATTAATACTTCCTTGCAGACGTGGACATCGCATGGGCCAGTGGAATGCTTGAAAAACTAAACCAGCAGATGAATGGCATCAAGTTGTTGAGCCGATTAGACCTATGCTTCGCACCTGTAGCGCATGTCTTGCGCAACGATTTGGTGATAGGTATTGCGTCAGAGCGAATGTCGGGTCGAGCCCCTCGGTACGGGGACCGGAGTCTGGTGCGTTTTACGACGTCACATCTATCCTTTCCTAAATGTTGGACAACAGATCTACGAAGCGATAACCAAACTGCATCAACATCGTATTTATTATCACGGTGGTTATTTTGAAGATATGTTCGCCATCGACAACGGAAAAGTACGAATCATAGATAACTTTTTCTTATTCCGACATTATGAAGGACCAACCACTGGCACGGAGGCAAATTGGAAAGCAAATGCCTGGCGTACTTTAAAAAACATGTTCTCGGACCTGTTGACAGGACAATTTGGACCACCCGAGGAGCCTGGAGCGCTCTACCTCGTAGAGCCTGTCCTATATAAGTACTACCAGAGCGATGCTGAGCACCCGCTTAACAATCCCAAATTCAATTCAGCTATAGTGCTGTTACGCTACCCAAGTTCGTGCTCTTTGGATTTGGAAGCTGGCTTTGTACCACGTCGGCCGGATAAAACTGTCCGGCACCCTTCTGCTTCTCGTCGTCACGACTCGTCGCGCTCTCGGCCCAAACATTCCTTCGGCATCACTACCTCCCATTCAAAGAAGCCAAACTCTCTCCTATACCTCTCGAGCTCGGAGTCCACTTCGTCGTCAGTGACACTCATGTCCTCAGCAAGCAGAAGTACCACTGGTGATAAATGGGATGATTCCGCAACACTCGTGGACGATGAGGAAGTCATCGTGGAAGTCGTTAGCTAATTGGATCGTTCACTTCATTGTTCACTCTCCTTCATCCCCGCAGCGTTTTATTTTACAATTGTTTTGGTTCCTGTTGGATATGTATTGCTATCTCTTCCCCCCATCCTGTCTTGGATTTCGTGAATGCTTTCAGTTTGTTGCTTTGGATATAATATCTCGTGCGGTATTCTATGTATCGACCGTATGAATTGTAACTTTATTATAACTCACCCTTGAAGATCGTTATTTTCAGAAGCCCTTGGTCTTCATGGACCTCCGCAGGTCCCCGATATTCTGCCACCTCCGACCGTCACCATCGTGTTCAAGGCCGGAAACCTACCTGAATATGATGAACTAGCTCGTGTTCATCAGCAAGGATATCATTTGGAGGATCAGCGCTTGCCCGTAGCCAGATATTGCGAAACACGTACTAGTTTCTTCATCACTCATTATAGACAACCCAATCGCAACTCAACCATAAGAGGCTGTGATATGCACAGCAAATCTGAGCCAGCCGAGGTCGGATTCGGGGTTCGGAGTGCGCTATCATATCATCTGGTCGTTCGCCGCACAAGAACGACGCGTAGAGATCGCCTTCCCAATGATATCGGTGGATGATACTCTACTATCGATGCTCATGTAGCGTCAACCTGATGGTATAAACACCGAAATCATCATCAGACAGGTAGAATGAAGCTCAGCCGCAGTATGATCCACCAATGGACAGAGAGATATTCTGAATGCGTTGAGTTTCCGAAGGGGCCCTGGAACCCTTTAGCACAGCCGCGCTTGGATGATTCCATTTTGATTAATGATTGCTTGTGGGATCTGACTCAGCCGATAATGAACTGACTTTCGCAGTAGCGGGGGTGATGCGCATTGCGTACAGCACTGTCGGTGATCAAGACGGGATAGATGGTAATGGCGGCGGACCTAGTAGTAGCAGGGACCGGATCCCCACTCTGACCATAGTGTAGCCTTGAATATCCGGCGTCTGGGACGGGGCTGGAGGTTCATTTCAGCTGCAAAATATTATCCTTGTAGTTTCATTGGCTGATACTAGGGACGTCTCAAGGGTGGCTTTGGAACCTGTGTTTCATACTGAAGCAATCCGTTGCATATTAAAATTTCCATTACTGAGGCAGAGAACGCACTTCCAAAGAACAAGGCGCGCGAGTGGTTTGGAGCATATCTCTGTACAGATTGAAACAGATAGCACGTACATCAGGATCCTGTGACGCGACGCGATGGGATGTACGCGCTATAGGCTATAGCATGGTACTGCTATAAACTTCTCATCCAGTGACCGTTCTCCGAAGACCTGTCCAGAGGAACCCGGGCCATAGTCCTGTTGCACTTGAAACTGCTCCGCGCCGCATCGGAGGGTCGACTGTTTCTAGCCCGTGCCCGGAGGACTAGCAAACGAACCAGCACGTACGGCAAATTGGGAGCGGCTCTCTATTGAAGACGCCGATAGGTCCTTTGCCAATACCATGGGATGTCCAATAGTTTGTCCAATTTCGACTCTTCGGATACGATGCTGCTGCCGCTGCACCATATGAAGTTGTAGATTTAGGTTGTAGTGGTTGATACACTAGGACCTACTGCTCCGAGTAAGGCTGCACTTTGGAAATTCGGGATCAAATGGGAACAGTCACATACCATGCAAGTCCTCAGAAAACCGCTTCAAGGGTGACGGCTTACACAGGCCCCACTTGAAGCGACAAAGGAAGATACCACGACCGAGTCAACCTCGCTCCCGCTCTTGGATTTTGTCCTTTTCGGGTTTCACAGCACTTCGACTGTGTATTGCATCGTTGGGGATGAAGCGCCGAAGAATGCTCGGAGTCATAGGAAAAGCACCTCTTCCTAGACGCGGCTGAGGTCGGGAGTTTCATATGCAATGATGTGACTCGAACAGCGTTTCCTAATGAAGCGATGCTGCAGTGAGAGTAGAACTTTTTGAACTTGTGTCCTAATGGCCATTGGGACCGTGGAAGGTCCCGGTCAAAGATTACGCTCTACGCTTTCATTGCGACAATGATACTCACACCAGCTGAGAATTTGACGTATTTGCCTTCTTTTGGACGTCAGTGGGTCCGGTGTAGTGACGAAGGATATCTTGCTAAGAGTTCGCCCTCATGAGTGGCCACAAACGATATAAGTGTAACCGATAGCTATTACTCGGCGAGGGCTCCAAAGTGGATGGTGGTTCTGATTTGAGATTCGGAAGCCGTGAAAAATGCCGACGGCAATTCCACGTTAGAGAGGAGTGTGAGAAACTTTCGATCATCGACCCATATACGTCCATCTCTGCGGTCGACTCCTGGCAGTCTCTCCCAGTGCATCCTCAGATTTTGTTGCATTCTTCCTGGATAGTCCTTCTTTTACCTCCATAAATCTCAGAAAATGTTCACCTTGGCGGTAATCTATGCACTTCTGCCTATGATCCTTGGGATATTCGTTCAGGCATCGCCGGTATCCCCTGTAGAACAAGGATTCGACCACGCTCTTCCAATGGACCGTAGAACGACAGAGCCATTCTTTCCTGATACCCCGCCTTCATGTCCAATTTGCCAAAAGGTTCGTCTGTCTTGATAGTTCTGGAGTCATTATGGAGGTCAAGGACCCCAGGTGTAGACGCTCTTCGCTTCCTTCAGTGAGTACCTTGTCATTCTGGATCTTGATTTACATTGACGATGCGGCAGGACTTGCGATTGAATATTGAACGCTCATACCATCTTTTGATTGACAGAACTATGGCGATATCCAGAACTGCGCAGAAGCTGCCCCTGTCCTGGCAAATTTCTCGATGGTGAGGAGCTAGGCTTGTATGGATTCGAATTGCCGTTGCTTATGATTGATCCAATAGATCATTTACAACCCAGGCGCTTTCTTCAACGTTATTCAATGCTCCTGCACAGAGACTTTCCGATCAGTGTTCCCTCAATGTGTAGATTGGTGCGTTCTCTGTTGATTTGTAGCTATCTGTTTCTAACAGCCAGAAATCAGCTTCGTACGCACAAATCAGACGGACGTGTTGGAGGCACCATCTCTCCCCGATGTTCTCTCAGGAATGCGCAAGATCTGTGCCTTGTCGAGTTCGCTATTAGGAGGTGTAGCTTCTGCCAATGGAGAGATACCTAGTGCAACGACGGCGGCTCCGACCCCTACTCCGACTAGCTCTGCTATTAGGGTACAGGTTGGGCTCCTATTGACGGTGTTGACGGTTGTGACTTGCTCGCTTGGACATCTGCTGTTGCAGTGATTCCAGTTCTGGTTTGGAAACGGTTTATTGGATATTTATTGCTACCTCTACGATTAATGCTCACGACTGTGATGGTTGCTACGATTCATTACGATTGTCTAGTCATGTTACTAGTTTTAATGATATCACGACGTTCACGACCCTGATAATTTAGCTTCGAGGGCGAAGTCGCTGGATAAAGAACACAACATTTGTTGGAGTACAGGTATTACATCCAAGTGGTACAAAGGCACAGCTATCATAATCATGGTACAGACTGCAGGTGTCATCGAAGACCATCATGCGGGAACCTGACCAGCACTAATGAAAAGCTTCTGAATATTCGAGGTAATCTCCTTGCGTCTCTCTTCGCATTCTTCATTCTCTTCGCAAAACATGAGATGGTTGTGATAAACTTTGAGCGCATAGCAAAGAACACTGTGTTCAAGCACATCCGAAGTTTTCTGAAGGGCTTCGCGCCAGGTGAGAACATGAGCGACGTATCCGACTTCGTCTGGCATACAGACACCTTCGTGACGAACCTATCTCAAAGTCTCAAAGTCAGAATCATGTGGGGGGCACGGAGGTCAGGGATCTCACCGCGTTTTCAGGGATCTCGCCAAGATACCAATGTATGAAATACTCTCCCGCAGCGCGTCTGAGGCTTCCATCTATGTTGTATTTTGCTGACCAAGACATAGTCGTAAGGTAGATGGCTTCAGTGTCCATCCGAGGCAACAATACTCGGTCTTCTGGTGCTGACGGCTGGTTGTGAAGCATATACACCGGGAATGGTGCGACACGATACCCAGACTACCAGAACCCAATCATAAGTATGCCGCCACACAACATAAAAAGGGTATATCGCGTACCTCCTCGAAAGCTTCCCTCAACGCTGCTTGCTCCAGACTCTCTCCAACATCCTTTCTTCCTTTGGGTAGAAACCAAGAACGGCGCGCCGGTTCATTGAGAAGGACGACTTTCCCAGTAGAGGGTTGGATGATGACCATTCCAGCCCCAAGCCTGAAGTCACGAGCGGCAAATCCTGAGTTGGGAAAGAGAGGGCTGCTGGAATCGGAGACTGGCTTTGACGAGTGGTTGCGGATTAGTGAGAAGGAGCCATTCATGATGAACGTAGGGAAGAGAGTTGCATTTACTTCGAATACTTAATACCTACAATTGCAAGACGGGAGCGCCGTCATTTTGCGCGCGTGGGGGAAGACATCGAAGTTGATTACAAGCCCGAGCGCCGGCCGGACGGCCTATTGTCGTCCAAATCGGGTGTGAGAAATTACGTGACATGCCAAATAAATCCAGACTGATCGACATCATCTTGTTCTTGCACTTTTACTCTCACCTTACTCACTCGGCCTCACCTCAGCCTCACCTTCCCTCAGACAGCTCAGACGTCTCAGCATTCTTTTTACCAACTTCAAACTCTCAGACTTCAAAATTCCTTTACATTTTGCCACTTTCTTAGATAATTTCGCTTGATAGAGATGGCTGAACCTGGACCTGCGACCAATCGCCTAAAACGACAACACTCGATGACAGCCGACGACGACGAGACGTTGTTCAGCGACCGGAAAAAGACCCGGTACGAGGCATGTCCCAGGCCCTGTCTTACCCCGGAGTACGAAACCTTGCAACTCGGGTTACTGTCAGCAAGGAGCCCCAGCGCACGGGCGTTGGATAGCCCACGAAGTGTGAGTGAAATCTCGCGTCAAAAGTCGATCTTCGTATGGATTCTCATTGCGATGTAGGCGGCGCTCGATTCTGATGTCAAACGACGCGACGCTGAATTGGCAGTCGCGATCGGGCGACGCGTCGAACGTGGAAGGTCGATGTCCATTGCGCCATACCCAGAGCGCGATATATTTCTAGATCGAGAGGCAGTCTCGGAGATCAAGGAGAAACGAGGGATGTTCTCTCCTAGGGCGCTCACTAGGAGTGTTTCTGTCTCCTCGATTAGCACGTCCTACTCCTACGCTGCCCCGAAATTGGAACCACCCAAATTGACGGACAACTCTGCGTCTTACCACTTGGCTGCTACAAAGACAGTCATCGACTTCTCTCTCCCTTCCGACGACACTGCTGATTCTTATCTCCCCATGGCATGTTCGCTTACGAATGTTCTATTTTTCCCTCGTGGCAATCGCGTCCACTTCAAGAACTTGCAGGTCCAGAATTCGGAGGACATTACGCAGCTTCTCAAGCTTCAGGAGAAGCACGGTGATGCGCGTATCATTGAGTGCGGTGGCATCGAACAAAGCAACAGGATTGCCTTGTCCACTAGCACTGGTTACATTCTGCTATGGGACGTGACGGAAAAGAAACAGGTTATGAGCTGGCATACGAACGCTGGTGCCATGGCGTGGAATGGGCAGGTCCTTGTGGTAGGCGAAGTCAAAGGGACCGTGCGCTTTTTCGATACGAGAATCAGTCCCACGAAGAAGATGAAAGGAGAGGCTAGGAAGCTAATCCGACACCAGTCCCGCATTACGCGTATGAAGTGGAACGAGAACAAGAAGTTTTTGGCAACTGCGGACGATTCTGGGACTGTCCACTGCTGGGACGATCGTCAGAGGATTCCCCTTGACGTCGGTGAATTCGTTCAGCGAAGAAAGAAAATTCAACACGACACTGCTATAACAGTAAGGGTTTCCCTTTCTCTAGCTATAACCTGCAACTCAAACACGCATTCCTGTAGGCTTTGGCTTGGTGTCCGTGGCAGCCCAAGTTCCTCGGGACTGGCGATGCGAATGGGACTGTTCGTCTCTGGAACATCGACCCAAACGACAACCGCGCCAATGCTCTCACACACCATACCGTTCACACCGGAGCTCGTGTCAACGGTATACACTTTTCGTCCTACTGCAAGGAGATGATCACCGTCCATGGTGATGCGAGCCCCAATCCTCCTTGGACAAGCAACCCTTTGGTCGAGTCTTTCCCCACAAATGCCGCAAACTCGATTGTAGCACACACCTTCCCTAATCCTCGTCACATCAAGACTCTTGCCGTTTCAGACAAGACCGTGGCTGGAAGCGTGATGAATGCGAATGGCACCAAGATCATCACGGCTGTACCAGCCGAAGGAAAGATGAAGCTTTGGGACGCCTGGGTCAAACCTCCTCCTGTGAAGAGGCAGCCTAGCTTGATGGAGCAGCAGGCTCATCGCAGCATGCGGTGAAGCTTTTGGTGACGGCGACAAGCTGGCAAGGCCTTGTTTCCTTTTGACGGATTATGTGCACTACGACCCATGAACCATAGATTTAGCGATCATTTAAGTTAGTTGTTGGCTTTTTGCTACACTATTCAGAAGCTTCCGCTTTTTATCAAAAGTTGTAGTTGTCCTTGTACATGTTGTTCAAGTAGTTTATATAGTAGATAGTTAGGTAACGGGTAACTGGTAGGTAGCTTCATTTAAGCTCAAATACTCTGTACAATACACAGACTGCATATCCAATTTGCAATCCAATATCGGTCGTTCAACGTCCAAGTATCTGATCTGAGAGAAGATTCTGAAGAAGCAAAATGCTGGCAGGCCGCATCTGTCCGAGTCCCGGCCGACACCGACAGAAGCCCCCGAAGCTTTACACTGCCACATTGCTCTTCTTGTCCGCTGTTTCGTAGCTCACAGACTCCAGTAGCTATGGTTGCTGTTCCTCCTGGTGGTGCGTGTCTTGGTCTCATAATCCATGATTACTAGCTAAAGTCATACACAGAACCAAAGACTTCTCCAAAACCTCAGCCAATTGGTAGCATGCCGCTGATTGTGCTATTCACGACGTGTACTATGTGCGCGCTATTCATTCTATGGAGGAGAGCAGATGCTTTGCGAACTGTTATATCTCACCAGTGAGCTTTTGGACAGTTTTATGTCGGGAAACTCGCTCATTTTGTGCTACCCAGACTCAAGACGATCCGACGACCAGAAGGACGGATTAGATTAAGCGAAGACGACGGCCCACCTGCTCATGAATTCTTACAAGATGATGACGGAGACGAAGATGCTGTGGAGTTGGAGGATGATATAGATGATGAACCTCTCTCCGAAAGACCACCCCGATCCAAACCCTCAAATCAAGAGAACACTGTTCGGTCAGGCTCTGCAGAAGTTTGATACATTTCGCGAGTCATGGTATGTTCTTGTCTTCGGTCTTCTCCCGAATCCAGAACACCGATATTCAACACCAATTTTGTAGGCCAATAGTACTGGCTTTGGTGAGAGTCATCATGGAGCGGAACCCTGCCGTATCTGACGTACTACTGCTATAGGATAGATCAGGAGAGGGTATGGGTATGGATTGGATACCTCGTCAGCAGGGCAGTTGACCGCCTGCTACCAGCGATATTTATTGCTCCAGGTACGATTCCGATTGTATACTCCACTGCTTCAGATTATAATTAGGACACCTAGGAATTTTGTATGATACTACGCTTGCTAATACAGCTTCGACTACCGTCCGAATCATTCGGAATGCTTTCGGGGGCCACTGAAAAGTTACATACCACTTTGCCATGTGGTTTGGCTGTTAAACATTCGACGTCAGACCACCAAGTGCTTCCGCTTCCGTCTCTTGTGACTTGGCTCGAGGTGAGTTGGGAGTGGTATGTCGGGCCGGTCGCAATGTTGGCAGGTTCAGCCACATTTTACCCTTGTACCTCTCCTCTTGCCCTTGTCCTTCAAGTCAATTCGACTTCCATCTTCTGATGCACAAGTTCACTTCACAGGTTCAATGGAGATGTGGTATTTCGACCGGTTCTGAGGTACTGTATACTTTCAAATGCTTCCCCGAAATTTCTCCACTCATCACACAAGATCCCCTCAGCCGAGCCTCGTGACACGGTCCTCTCTTAAATCTTTTACAGATGTCCAGGAACGCCTAGAATACTGCCGTCCAAATACCTTTTAAAGGCTACCCCATATTACGACCTCCGCGTCAGAATCTCCCATTACGCGCCAGACCGAAAATGCTGGCCGCGTTACTTCTCGCCCTACTCCCTCTCCGCATTCATGCGATTGGCCAAACCAGTTGCGTCACATTCGAATCGACCGAGTCGTCCTTCCCCATCGTCAGCAGCGGCCAAGCAGCGCCGATCCTACTTTCCTCAGACGACTGGCCTGGTGTACAGCGCGCAGCTTCTGACTTTGCTTCCGACATTGAGCGAGTCACTGGTGTTAAGCCAGAAGTAACGAATGCGACGTCAAGTGACGTTTCCAACTCCACTCGACCTATCATCGTTGGAACTTTGGGAAAATCTTCCCTCATTGATGCAGTGGTGAACGCGACCAATTTGGATGTTTCGTCTGTAGCAGGTTCATGGGAAGCATTTCTAGTGAAGGAGGTGGAGAATCCTCTTCCTGGTGTGGACAGTGCGTATGTCATTGTTGGCGCGGATAAGAGGGGAACGATATTTGCAATGTATGACCTATCAGAGCAATTTGGTGCGTTCGCCGTACTTCTTCCAATGACGGAGGTACTGACTTTGCTGTACTTTAGGCGTGTCTCCTTGGTACTGGTACGGCAAGAACAGTCATAAAGCCTCTTTCCATGCTCAGCTGCCGTTTGTAGGTGGGCCGATGTCCCAACCACGAAACACGATGAACTTTTCGCGACGTCTTCGGGCTGTTCACACGGATCACCGACCATTCAATATCGGGGCATCTTCCTGAACGACGAACAGCCTGCATTGCAGAATTGGGCAATGGAGAAGTTTACAAATGGCACCGGTTCTCCTATCTTCGACTCGCCTTTCAATCACATGTTCTATGCTAAGCTGTGAGCAAGTCGTTGGCCGAGTTGGGCTAGGCAATGTGCTAACACGAATGGCCTTTAGATTTGAGTTGATGTTGCGCATGAAGGCTAACTATCTGTGGCCCGGTATGTGTTCAGACTACGATGACCATCACCCGTACTGACTTTCATATCTTTAAGCGATGTGGGGAAGGTATACCTCATTAGCATCTTGTTAAGTCAAATTCTGACCGTCCACAAACATAGTGCCTTCAACATTGACGACCCGGTGAATCAACCTCAAGCAGATTTCTTTGGCATCGTTATGGGCACAAGGTAAATGGAGATATGAGTTTATATCATGACGGGGTTGTGCTGATGCTTCTTCTAGTCATCAAGAGCCTATGATGCGAGGGACACCTAACGAATGGTCCGTTTACGGCTCGGGTCCTTGGGATTACACAAAGAACAAGGATACCATATATCAATTCTGGGTCAATGGAACAGAACGCGCGAAGCCCTATGAATCCTTCATTACGCTCGGCATGCGTGGTCTGGGTGACTGTAAGTCTATCCAACTGCTTATTGACATCCATGATCGCTGATAGATCACTGGTAGTGCCCGTGTCAGATACAGAGAACATCCCATTGGTAGAAGGCGTCATCGAGGACCAGCTGCAAATAGTCGCAGATGTCTATAACGGCACGGATATTGCGACTATACCTCTCGTTTGGACGTTGTGTATGTCGATTATCCCTTGGTCATCCCTCCCATGACTAATTTCAAGACAGACAAGGAAGTAGAGGGTTACTATACCAACGGTCTCAAGGTCCCAGACTACGTTACGCTAGTCAGTTCGATTTACTTAATGCTTAGACTATTGCTAATGCCAGTACAGCTTTGGCCTGATGACAAGTTGAGCCTCACGAATGGCCTCTCGGACATGTACTGAAGGTTTTCCTTCCTAGCTGGGGCAACGTTCACAGATACCCCACCCTCGACGAGCGCAGCAGACGCGGAGGCGCTGGCGTCTACTACCATGTATGTACGGCGCTATGTTCATCCCGATGCCACTAACAATAGTTTAGGTTGACTACGTTCGTGTTCGAAACCCTCAAGCCCTGACAGAATGATTGATTGTTACTAGGTTGGTGATCCAAGGAACTACAAGTGGATTACGGTAAGTATCACATTGAGACCTTTCTTGCGTGCGGTAGGATTTTGACGTGCGCAAACAGAGCAGCCAAATCCCTAAGGTGAGGCATTTCTCACCTTAACCTATCAGTCAACCCTGTTCATCGTGCTACGGCAGATGTACGAGCAACTTTCCCTGGCAGTCGCTCGTAATGCCACCCGTGTCTGGATTCTGAATGTCGGTGACCTCAAGCCCTACGAGCGTGAAACCGAATTCTTCCTTACCCTAGGATACAACTCGTCGGTGTGGAACCCTGACAACTTACACGGCTACGTAACCTCCTGGGCTCAACGGGAGTTTGATGTCAATGATGATGATGCCAATTCAATCGCGGAAATCGTTGCCAACTTGACTCGATTCAACGCTCGACGCAAACCTGAACTTTTGAACTCGACAACCTTCAGTTTGGCGAACTACAGAGAGTGAGTACATGGGACCAGCTCAATGTCGGGATATGGTTCTTATTTTTGCTGCAGGGCCGACAATGTTCTTGCAGCATGGGACAATCTGCTTGACGCTTCGACAGCTATCTACAATAAGTTATCGGATGACTTCAAGCCTGCCTTTTATCAGCTAGTTCACCATCCTATCACGGCAAGCCAAAACCTTGGGAAGATGTATATACTCGCTGGAATGAACAACCTTCGCGCCGAGCAAGCTAGGCTGAGTTCTAATGACCTCGCTGATCAGGTCGAGGAGCTGTTTGAGAAAGACTTTGATATTGAGACCGAGTACCACTCTATACTTGACGGTGAGTGGTATTATCTCTTTACAGTTCGTGTTAGTAACTTCATTGTCTGGCCAGGAAAATGGAACCAGTAAGCTGTCGGTTGTCAGACTGTCGATCATATGATGCTCACCGTACTTCTAGTATGATGGACCAGACGCGTGAGCGGCACCCTTCTCATAATTCAGTGACATGAACTGATCCTTGCGCGCCCCTAGACGTTGGTTATGCTTACTGGCAGCAACCGATGACGAATTCGTAAGGACCTTGTCTCACCAATTGCTACAACGGAATTAACCGAGATGTAGAATGCCCAAGTTACCAGAACCCAGAAGAGAAAGCAGGCGATCGCTCCAGGTCCCATGAGAATCGTGCCGGAAGGAACGCTTGGAGCTTGGTAAGAACACGCCGCTATGGTTATCCACGTTCGCTCATACGTTTAATTCTTCAGGCCTGGAGACAATCCACACCAGTGCGATAAGGGATACGATTGTGGACCACCGACGGTTACTCTGGATTCTTTCGACCCAATCCAAGACAAGTACTTTGATATTGGCGCAGGAGGTCCGACTGCTTTTGACTTCACAGTTACCTCGAACGTTAGCTGGCTTCAATTCTCCGACTCTGGAGGCTCAATATCCCCCGAGTCCCCAGAGAAAAGGATCTTTGTGTCAGTTTCTGATTGGGATGCGCTTGCCGCGGGTACCAATACTGCAGTCCTCAACTTTGTTGCCCAACCAGGCAACGCAACGGTTTCTGCCAATGTCATCGCGAAGAACACAAGAAGCCAGTTACCGTCGTCTTTCAAAGGTAAATACTACTCCTTTGGGTATGACTATTCAGCTCACTGTTCGTCGTATCGCTTAGGTTTCGTGGAGGGACAAGGTGTAATCTCCATTGAGGCTGCTCATGCAGCACGAAACACATCTGTCGACGGTCTGACATGGAGGAATTTACCCGGAATCGGTCGAACAGTATCTGGTGTTACACCCTGGCCCCGAGGTGGCCAAGAAGCGAACTATACTGCCGGAACTGGGCCATCGATGTGAGTGATGCTCATTACTAGCCCTTCTCACATCCGTAACCGTTCCTCTGCTTGGCAGCGAATACGATTTCTACAATTTTAACACTTCCAACATGACCGTCACTGTACACATATCGCCTTCACTGAATGCAAATGGACGCGATCGACCGCTAGCTTTTGCAGCTCAGCTCGATAGCTCGTCGATTCAGCCCTCGTACTACATGCCATTTGGCGTGCCGGGGACGGAACCAGCTGCTTGGGGAGGTCCCGATGGTTTCGTCGCCAACTCAATCGTCAGTCCAAAACTAACTTGGCAAAATGTAACCGCGGGTGCCCACACCTTGAAGGTTCGATTTCAATCACGCACTGCTATTGATCCACGCTGACATTCTATCTGGATAGTTTTTCATGATTGAGCCAGCGGTCATCATACAGAAAATAGTCATTGGTATGTAGCCTGTTATTCCGATACACGAACACCGGCTGATCACGGTTTGACATTTAGATACTGGAGGGCTCCAGCCTAGTTATCTGGGTCCCCCACAGAGTATATTGGTGTAATGGGTTGCAGTTCATTTCTGTCGTCTGAATATTCTGGATTTTATGTAGTAACGAGCATGTCCCGCATTCCCTACACACTCATTTGAAATCAACGTGCACGTGAGGTGACTCGGCAACTCCCGGTCGACGGAATCTCTCTTGCACTATCTTTCGACCGTTATTAACGTTTATTGTTGTGCATCGGAAGCTACAGACAATGAAATTAATGAAAGGCCGCGCAATACGCAATGATCGTAGTATGTTCTAAATATTGGTGCTTCACATCCGAGCATTAACATTAACCGCAGGTGTGCACTGTGCAGAGCAGTTGCTAGAACGCTTGAACATGACTTCGAATTCGCTTCTGTGGCGGGTATTCTGATGAAATTTCATCAAGGCAGGCTTCATACTGTCGACAGCTAGCACCGCACCTTTTTAAACGCTTCGCAGGCTCCTGTTAAGTTCCTATACTAGTGCAGCTCGAACTGGAAAGGGAGATACGTAGAGGATGCTTCGGCTATATGCTCATAGACCTACGTCATCCCTGGCTCAGCCGAGAGCTAGCTATGTCGCTGTTGTTGAATCCGTACTGACCAAGTATTGGCAGCGTTACCCGAACATCCCTTCCAACTTGAAGACCCACCTTCCATTTCAACCAACCTATCTTGTGGCCTCAGAAACAAATGATACGTTGTTGGGATCCGTCGTTCAACGTGTACGACCAGCAAGCAATTTCTCTGTTGGTCCCTATTCCTGAAATGAGGCATACTGTATCTACAGCTCTTCACCGGACTCGGACGACGGTGAACCTCTCAATGACAAGATGGCAGAGATGGCAGGTGGTGGAGTGGACAGGATCATGGCTTTTTCTGGCCTAAAGTGTTGTGCGCAATCGCTTGAATTTGCGCTATGGTAGCGTGGTGTTTGGGATTCTATTTGTATGTAAGTTTGCTTTTGGAGCTGGTCAATCATGTATTGGGTCACTTCCTAGCATCTAGAATTTGCGCTCTCGGTGCTATTTTTACGGACGAATGAAAGCCGATATCCAATTGCTCTTCTTGATCAGACACCTCTGCTCTTCAAAGAAAGGCTTGGGGGCCTGACTTTCGACGTCGTGAATGGTTAGGAAGCACCTGTAAGCCTTTAGATGGCCGGATGCCATGTTATAGTAAATCCTGGCAGAATAAATGTGTGTTAAATATGACACCGATGTCCCTTGTCCCTGTTCCTAAGAGCGTCTTTCCAAGAGGCTCGAGTCGAGCTGCGGAAGGGGGCTGTCGAAATCTGTGTCGTTTGGCAGCCTGAGCCACCCGCCGAGAACTCGAGTGTCAACATGGAGCGATTCTATCGGTACAATCCCGCTCAAACCAAACATGCGTCTTCGTTACGCATGTTGCACAAGAGATTGTATTTCTGGAATTGTCAAATCCATCGGATATGACTGATGATTCACTGATCCTACAAAACACGAGGCTCTTCCCAAAAGTCCGAATATCAATCAAGGACAGCGCCGACAATTTCAAAACTAGTAATCTACCCTGTCTGGTTGCGTCACAGTGCCAGACCTGCCAAGTGGGACGTTAAGTGGGACTCGGAGTGGGAATGCCACCAATCTAGAACATAGACAGTAACACCCTCCCGCCTCATATCACTGATCTAAGTACTCAGCTTCAAGTTTTCTTGATATTGACAGTAAGTGTCTATTACCAACAACCGACCTGTCAATAATGAGGGGTTTATCCGCACGGCATGATTAATCTGGCGAGATTTAATTGGTACATAAATGAGCCGAACAGAAGTGCCTGCTTACTTGTGTTGCGCCACCATCAAGGAAATGCTCTGATGTGATACTGCCTCGAGGTAGATTTACATCCCGAGGACGGGAAGTTGAGTGGATATCGATTTAAAGAGTACGTGGATGACGGAAACGATCCGTGATCATATACTTTGCTTGAACTTTGCTGCTTTGAGGGTGTACATGCATACAGTTGGGGGTGAGGGGATATGCCGTTTGCATTTGGTACCGCAGTCAAAACAGATAGAAAAGGACTCGTGGAGCCCGATAAATCCGGGCAAGTCGACACAACTGTCAATTAATGTCATGACCGCCGCAAATATGATTTAGATGAGTAAAGCCAGGAGATTCGAGACTAGGTAGGGCTAGGTTTTCCTTCAGAATAGAGGCCCCGACCCAACAGAAGTCTCAAGCTGTTGATGGTACATGTTTCGCTCGCAGAGCGGTTCCGGATTGGCCCAATGTGTTGTGGCGTAAAAATGCAATTAGATCGAATGTTGCGCGCCGAGGAGTGGTAGTGACGAGGTCTTGACTTCACAAGGTTCATGTTGGTGGGAGAAAGCTGGTCGGGATGGTAAGGCCCGATTTTCACTAGTTCATAGAACGTTTTGGGTCACCAAGCAACTAAAAGGCCCATCGGGTGCATGGGGCACTGTTGAAAAGATGACTGCGTAGAATGGTATAGTCATAATTTAGTCCAAAGAACGAGATAAGTCGTCGTGGTGAGTAAACACGTAGATGTCGTGAGAACCGGACTTTTTGAGGTCTGACAGTGAGTGCTTGAAAGTTAACTCGAAGAGCCAAGATGATCGGGATGCAATCAGGACGAATCCCAAATGAATCCACAGGGAGCCTGAGAAGCCGAAGAGGGATGGGTAGCCCGAAAAGAATTTTGTGAATGATGCGGTGGCGTCAAAGGCCTGGAGAGAGGTCATTTTTGCATATAGAGTGTAGCATTGGATACGGTGAAATGAAATGCACGCCGGGTCTGAGTCTAGCTGGGGGGAAGTGAGAGTTGAGTACGTTGAGTACGTTGAGTGAGAGGCCAAAGGAGCTGAGTGCGACATCAGGTGATGGTCGTGGGAATCAAAATTTGCAACTCCCGATGGGACCGCTGCAATTCTAACCTGTTTGACCTTGTCAATTTCCACACGAGGATGGGACACAACAACATTCCCGATTCAGTTGCCGGAAAATCTGAGGTTTGTCCTTGTAATCCCCGGTAGCCGTCTGTCAATCCAAAATGGTCAATCTATCGAATTAGGCCATCTCAGTGGATGTCAC
This sequence comes from Paramarasmius palmivorus, assembly GCA_037176845.1. Classification (NCBI taxonomy): domain Eukaryota; kingdom Fungi; phylum Basidiomycota; class Agaricomycetes; order Agaricales; family Marasmiaceae; genus Paramarasmius; species Paramarasmius palmivorus. The sequence continues at coordinate 307,787 of JAYKXP010000025.1, read as the reverse complement.
CAGGCGGTATCTAACCATTGATGGCAGTATCCTATCTCCATAATGCAGTATTTAAACTGGGGAGACTCAGGGTTTGGGCTTCTTGATCCCTTTCCCTCATCCCAGCCTCAACAGCCTCGACAACTCATTCTTCGACCAACGGTTCCCGGCAGGAGAACGAAGTACCTGTGTCGGACGCGTGCCTGGCTTAATTCAAGTGTTCATTCTGTTACCCCGATGGACTCAAGGCCTTTCGTGCTATGAATATTTCTCTGCAAGATGACCCCAGTTCAGAGAAACGAGGTTTTTGGGAAGATTTGGCATGGAGGAGGCTAAGGGCCTGGAAAGCCGTCAAGCTTGTGTTAGAGGTTGTCCTAGGTGAGTCATAGTTATAAGCAAAGCAGCCCACAAGGAGCGCTCACTACTTATTGATCAGGGACATGGGCAGTTTACAATGCTGTTCGTTATTTCCTTTCGTATCCTAAATATTCGTCTTTAGAGGGACGAGCAGTCGCTCTAGTCCTGGGCTCGATATCAGCCGTTTGTTTTGCATTATTTTTATGCGAAGTTGCTGTGGCTGCCATACAGCCACGACCTGCCACAGCTCAGTCTCCCTCACCTATATCGCTCCTTTTACGTGCCACCATTCTCTATATTGGGTGCTTTTTTCTCTCGACATCATCTGTCATCAATCTTGCCTTGACAATCGCTTGGAGAGGAGCTGGAGAATTGGAGCTAGCCACAGATAGTCGTTGTAATCTCGATATCGACACTATCTGGTCTGTATCCTCTTCAAAACCTCAGTGTCCGGATTTTAACTGGACGGCATGGCTTTCCCTCGCGATCTTCCGGGTTGCTTTCACCTTGATCCTCTCAGTGAGTGATATTGTTCACTTTCGGGGCCGTCAGATCCTAACCTTTTCCTAGCTTTCTCTCCTCATCGCTAGCTCTCAGTGTGAAGTTAGCCATCACCCGTGTTACTATACTTCATACCGCCCCCGCCATCGTCATCGGAGAACCGACTCCAAAGGTGCCAGCTCAACACTGATCGGTGGTTCAACTCTGCGCAAATTTGTCACGCCGCCCACCCGTCGATCATCTTCGACCATGAGCCAGAGCACAGTCTACCCTTCCTTGCGCCATCCCTCCCGTTCGAGTGTTAGTTCTCGCAAGACCTCGCATCAATCAGCCGCCGTAGACCACTATTCGACGCGGACTTCCCATACCTTCTCGAATCCAGAGCCCCCGCAATCCCCCACAATCCCCCAAACTTCTGTTCGCGATTCATGTGACGAGGAACGACAACAATGCACACCAACGCCTCAGGACCCGCTAGCTCGTCTCGATCCTGCCCTGTTACAACAGCGACTCGCCGATGCCATATATCTGTCGCCCTCGCAATTTAGCGACTCTTCGACAAACGAAGAGGAGCTGAATGATTTTGTGGTCAGGTTTCGCTCGTTAGTTAACCAGGTTGCACGAGAGACGGAAGAGGCGATGGCTTATGCACGTCCCGACACCTACGTTAGAGAAGTCGACAGTGACTCGGAGTCGGAAGAGAGTGATTTGGGCTCCCCGACCTCGCTCGAGTTCCAGAACTATGAACTACCTTTTGGCTTTCCTCGTATGCCTCCCCGTACATTGGGTTACGACGAATTCGGTCGTCCGTACCCACCAGACGACCATGTTCGCATATTGAACCGCTACGTTCGACGGATGCCTACTATCGAATCTATGGGTTCTCGGGAGGTAGCATCGATTTGGTCTTATAGAGACCATGCCAGAGTTGGCAGTCCTAGTGTTGGCAGTCCTAGTGTTCAGTCCCTAAGTCGGCCTTCGACAAGAGGCAGGACCGATATGACGAGCAGTGAGCCACCTAGTCGAGCCAATAGTCTCAGGCTCAATATCGCCGCTGCACTTGCCACTGGGCATGGCATCAGCCGGCCACATACTTCTGGAGGGAGTAGCACCCATAGTCATCACAGTGGAGATTTCAGTCATGACAGGACCAGAGGTGAACTAATATCACCGACAAGGTCAGGCAGTAGTCGACCTTCTACGAGCAGAAGCACATTCTCCTATCATACTATCAACACTTCCACTAGCAATGCTGCAGCAATCGGTCATGGAAGTGGCCATGGAAGCCCAAGTTCGTCCAATTCAACTCCAAGTTCTGATGGATTCTTGTCGTTGTCAGACGACGCTAGGGCATCTACCGGAATCGTGTAGATAATTTTGAGGTATAAACTATCGTTTCCTTCTCGCTCTTTCCATCTTGCAGTGTACCATTATTCATAGTATTTTGCGTACTGTACGCCCTCTGACCCCGTTTATTTCTGGTCTTTGGTAGATATTCCTCCTCGCATGGACATACAGTTGGTCATTATCCATTCATTCCAACATCTCGTTTTTACAATGCTCTGTACGTTGACAGCCACTGTAGTCTATCATTCAACATCCGATTTTTCTTCCCGTTACAGCTGACACATCCATTCTTCTAATCTGTTGTGGGTTACTGTACTTCTATTGTAGTCTATATGGGTAATGCAGCCCGAGCTTTATGTCGGTTCTTTATTTCTTGCTCGATACTAAGGCTGTGGTCGTAGAATCTCAGTTGCTAATACAAGTTTGCTGGTGCGCATGTAATGTATGCCTGGTGGGGCCAAGAGGAGTAACCAATCACATAACATTTGAATGACCGAAGATACTTCTTGAGGATCGCCAGCGATGTGGTAGTACGTGATTAACGTGTATAGAAGTCTAAAATAGCTATGGTCCCAGTCCAGCGAATGCACTTGGCGAAGGAATGTATCCATCCCAAATTGTGAGACTGTCCGAGCATCCTGTTCAACTTCAACGTATACGTGACAGTGCTTTCCACGAATCCGGCCATGAGAAGTAAGTGAAGTTGATTAGACTGTCGTTAGACCGTATTCCCTACCACCAGGAATGGGCTGGAATGGGATTTACCGCATTGGTACCTCGAACATCTTCAACAAGCACTTGACGAGCACGAGAGCCAGCCATCCCACTAACATCAGTCCCGTGCAACATAGGGTGCTTGTCAGATGTTACCGCCGTTCTAAATGTAAATCAACATGACTACGATGAATGATCAGCAAATATCCATAGCCGTCGAGGGTAAGACTCACTAGTCCTGAGGCGGATGGTGACGTTGTTTCCGAGTCATACGTTTGTGTTGACTACATCCCCACGTCGGGGATTCACGTAGAAACTCGGAAATCCGATATAATCACTGGAGCGCCGGGAGCGTCACCAGTAGGGAAGGATATCTGGTTGAGTGGCAAAGGGTAAACCGAGCCCGACGGAAGCAGGGTTGCTGAGCGGCATGAAGTGAGCTGATTTTTTCTGGATATATTCACCAGTCACTCGCACCACTTGAAATCTAAAGAAGTATAGAGATAGTAGGAGGTATGAAGGGCATCCCATTCATGTCAAATAACTCAATGGCCGGTTTCTTTGGAATGATGTGAGGGCGAGTTCTTTCCGAGGCAGAAGATCGACGAATAAACTAAAGGCGAGATTGAGCTCAGCATTAGCGCTGTTAAGACCTGGGGTTTCAGGCTACCGAACGTTGAGTCAACGCTTAGCGCTTATCCGTGGACTCACTGGAATCCCAATGAGGCATACAATGGCGAAGGCGCGTCTACGGTGGCATTGTATTTCCTGTTTCCGTTGGCAGAAGAGGCGACTACTCACAATACCTGAAGCGAAGAGTCAAATTCAGAATACCAAGCGTAATGAGCTATTTACCAATCTGCCAGGGTTATCGGGTGCTCTCCTTCTGGGTGAAAAGCACCGTTACAGATAAGAACAAAATAACCACCACCGTCAATATCGTAGAGATGTCTACGAGGATCGACTGCCAGCCCAGGGAAAATTCCATCAACCAGTACACCGACACGGGCAAAACCATCTGGGGAGATCTGCGCGTTCTCAATACGTAGGTCAGCTCTTGGACCAATGATTGACGCCGTGACAAGGGAACCGTGAGGAACTGATGGAAGACAACAATAGAAAGCCACAAGTCGAGAATTGTGTAAGGAAAACGCAATACCAGATAGTAAGAAAGCAAAAGGAAAGGACGTTTGTGGTCAGGCATGAGGGAATCCTGACAATATATGGCTTCCCCAGCCCGCTGAAAATAGCCGTAACGAGCGTCGTACACCATTAAGCCACTCGCTGAGGTATCCTGTAGCGCCTTGCGGCGAAATGCGTAATAATTGCGCTCAAATAACGATGTTCCCCACCTTGTCTAGATTCAGGATGAATACATTGAGTGGTCGGAAACGATACTCAAATAACTGTGATGTGAGCTTGAAACCGACAGAAGGTAGATCTGAGAAGAGACAGGACCGTGGTTAGCCCATATTCCTAGCAAAGGCGTTCCGACACACCAGACTAGCCGTTGAAGCAGGTGGCACAATCCGGATGAGTTCGTACAAATTCTTGCATTGCGAGAACATAGAGTGGAAAGCGCAGAGAAAACATACCCGAAATAGCCCGTACCCAGCTTATCAAGGGCGAGCTGTCGCTGACTTTCAGGAGATTGTGATTGATTTGATGGTCCGCAACATTCGAAGCACCGTTAAACCCCTTGGGATATCGTTTATCGCGTAGCGAAGTGTGAGTATACGCGTGAAAGATCCTCAACTGATCTGGACTCAACGTATTGTGCTTCATTTGCGTGAGAAGACCTGTTGTACAGGAAGGACGCGAGGCAATATCGCCTTCTAATGCAAACCGGGGGAGCAAGCGCAACGGGCCACTGAAGAGAAATCGGTAAAATTCCACCTGTGTTCTCTGCGAATAAGATTGACTATGGCTCGAGCTCTCAGTACACCGTACAGCGTGACCGAGAACGTATGCTGTACATTTGAGAGCTTTTGAGAGGACATGACTTCAAGCCTTTCTTGGCGAGCAGTAGTGTCTTGAGATTGACACTAAGTGGATGCACGGGGTGCTAGAACCACACGGTGAGCACCTAGCCGTCGAGAGCGGAAACATGTACATGCCAGATCACCAGGAATACCTTCCACCGCTAGCATTAGCTACTGTACCGCCTTATTAGGGGGGAATATGTAGGTGAGTCTGAAGATGGTTATTGAACGTCGTTAGCTTGTGCCCCGGCAGCTACAAAAAAAAATACCCACAGGTGACCCGAAGCGCTATTCAAGCTTTAGACAAGAAAGGCTGTGTGGGCAGAACTGCAATCAAACCGTCTATCGTACATCTACAGGGCCAAAAATCCTGCATATCCAAATCAGCATTTGTAGGTAGAGACTCATGATGGTACTAACCTTGCCAAGCACCTGCTTGCGGGTGACATCTGGTATATGACGATAAGGTGTTCTACGGTATCAACACCCCAGGTGATGGCATGTTTTTAAGGTTGTCCCAAGGCTAGAATCGCCCGCAGGTGAACAAGCAAGTCCGCTTGAAGGCGAGGAAAGGGTTGTCTCTTGCGGCCTTCAGGTGCCGCGTCAGGGTTCCACGTATGGTGCTCTGTGGAAGCGTTACAATGACTTGACAGCACTGGGGTCGTGACACCGTCGACTTCCATAGTAGATTACAGTCAGTCGAGATCGTTAAAAAGAAATCCCAATACACGGAGTAGCTGCAAAAGTCCAGTGATATGTGTACTAAAATCTGGCTGATGGAAGTTCCTACCTTAGGCGTATTCCAACCCAATGAGGAAATCTCAATCTACCCTATGCATCGTGTTAGCATGGTTTAGGCAAGTCAATAAGCGAGGGAACCTATACCAGTTATCAATGTTTCTGGCATGTTTCTGGCATCCATGCAAGATCACACGGAAGACATAAGCGATGAATCGTGAAATGAGCCCGTATGGTCGACCCCATGGTCTTTGACGTTTTGGGATTAGTGGAGAACCATGACGGCACCACGATGCCTTAAATATACGGTTTCGATACTGGCGTTCAAGAATGGTAGCCAAAACGCCACGTACAAGCAGCGTGATAGTGGTGTTTCCTAGTGTGCCGGAAAAATCAATACCTCAGCACTTACAATGCGGTTGGTAAAGATCAGCTCACCGTCATCCATCTCGTGTATACTAGCGTGTGTATCTCTTGGGTCATAGATAGTGAGCGGTCCTTGAAGAGCGTCGCTATAATGGAGAGATGCGGCCTTGGGTAAACGTGACGATGCGAGAGGTCTATATTGAAACTCGCACCTAGGTGCGAGCAGTATCAGAATGTCCCAATCTAACCGCCAGCAGACACTCGTGTCCAGATGCGATGGATATTGAATCACTGAAGCCTTGCCGTTGGGAGAACCGTGGGGCCCATTGATGTGCATTACGACGAAAAGGTGGCCTGACCACTTTGATCCGTTGAAGGGTAGGTCATAGTGCGAAAGGAGTGCGAGTATCGGTGCGCTAGGACTATCCATGCAGACAATGGGGTTCTTGTAATCGTAGACTGTTCTGTTATACCGCTCCTTACGTTGAGTTTGAGCCTATCTCCATCGTGAATGAATATCTCCGGTCAGTTGAATCACTTGTGTCATCCAGAACGGGCGCACACACCTTTGTATTCAGCGAATAATAGAACCAGGAATCTTTCGACCCATGAAAGCACCTGGTGAGAACCCATCCAAAAGTCCGAGTGTTTGCAGCCGCTCATACTTTGTATGTTGCATGTCACAGGAATTGTAGTGATTATACGCGAGAGATTCTTTTCCGTTGTGGAAGGAAAGAAGCAGTGTTTTGGACATCGTCGCTAACTTGTCGCTAACAAGCCGTCGATAGACCTGTCACCTGCAGGGTCAAATCAAGAGTGGATAGTCAAACGGAGTAATAGGCACGTACGACTGGTATCATTCTGGCGTTTCATAAACACAACCTCCAGAAAACGAGTAAAGGCTGGCTGCAACCTGATTGTGAAAATGACGGTTACATCATCTGTCACATGCTACTACAGGTCACGTTGAACTCAGGGACTCGGTCCAGGGACCACCAAATCAAATGACGCGTTAATTTTTTTTACGCTTCGCTGACCGCTCTCGAGCTCATGGATCTTCAAGCTTCATTGTTTAGCACCGCTGTATCTCACAGATCCACAAAAATTTAGGGATAACGGAGCTCGAGATACGCACTCGTTCGCCATGTGGCAGATTCGTCGTCACAATTTCGCCTCCAATGGTGAGCCATAGTATCTGCCATAGTATCTTTTGAAGAAGTAAGACAGAATCTGACTCACAGATAGTCTTGAGATCCATGCTATCGCTCGCTTCGACTCGAGAAATCAAGCCCTCCTCCAAACGAGCCGGAGCATCGCACTGGAATCAAACAGGAATGATCATTGGGCGCCACTGCCTCGTAGTATCATCACAAAACAAGCTATTAGGTCAGGAGGATCTTGATCTTGCTGCTTTCCAAACGATATCACCATTCTGCACAGGCTTTTCTGTTGGCGAGTATTGCTTCACCTGCAGCTGTGCAATAGATTGCAAGGATCGCTCGAACGGATCCCTTAAACTCAATCTCAATCAAAGTTTCACATCAAAAATTGTCTGCAAATGGCGCGGTGTTCCCTGTCCTCTACTCGCTCCGATTTGATTTCACAGATATCTGGATGTCGTTGGCTCGATATGAGTATCATCTCACCTGTCGTTTACCTCACATACCGTGACGAGCTCCAATTCCATATGATATCAGGGGTCATCTTCATATGGAAACGGTTCGGTGGCTACACTACAGCAGGTTACAGCAGAGTCACTGTCAGATTACGAAGCAATTTGGGTCTGCGGGGACGATCCATCACCTCCATCACCTCAATTGACACGACATGTCAAAGATTCAGGGAACCTGTCAGAGCATTGCCCACTATTCTCGGATCACTCCTCACGGCGAAAAGCTGATCATTTATCGATATGTATTCTGTCCATCATTGAACTCGGATTTCGACAGTGGCATTTTTACTACAACCGGAAATCCAGTCAGATACTCCTGGCACTTCGCGTCAGCCGCCAGTCGCCAACGTTGACGTCGGCTCTGGTCTACTTGGGGAGCTCAGTGGCACAAAAACGTGACACCGTCGGCAGTAATTGTGATCAGGTTACAAGGTTTTGAACGGCATGGACTATATCCGTCAGCCAACTGACAACTGACGACTGCTGGCGCTGATTCTTGACCTGATCCCATACCGAGTTTTACTCTCCCAGCACCAAGTCAATCAAGGAGAACGAGTGGGTCTACTTTGACAGATGGTCAGTCCGGTTGCTGGGTGGCTGACGGTTTTCAGTCAGTTCTCAGCGCCCCTCGATCCCCATATCGATATACACCTAACGCCGTCGTTAGAGCGAAACTCTAACTCGTCGGAACGCACTACGCACCGGTCGAGGAGGTTCTTACGATCGCCCCGTGCTTCCAGGCTTGGATTTCCTCGCCATCGTCATCAATGAGTTTTCGGTAACAACGTGGGGTCTGGGCTAATGCACGAGATTGATCCGCGGTGTATGGACCAGGTGTTTGTGCTGGGAACGTCTTACTTTTGCCTCTCTTCACACCTCAAGTGGCTTGCCACGGCCTCTGTGTTTCTGAGCGCCAAGGACCACACGAAGCATCGGCGACTTCTCACGAACCCTGAGGCAGTTCTCATGTCGTGAGGCTTCTCCCTCTTCGGCTGGCGATAGCCCTCTTCTTTCACTTATTAGAGAGAAGCGCATGTATCTTTTTCGGCAACTCAACATCGCCTCTCAGGCTATAGTGCCGAAGATTGGCCTTTTTATCGCAAGCCTAAAAGTGGACCTTTGAACGCCGAAACGACTTGACTGTTGCTCAAAGTTACTTGACCCCTCTGGCTGGCAGCGCGCATGGAATATTTCTAGTAGACTGCCTCGGTAACTCAAAGTGTATACTCCTATTTCCAACCGGCTACTATGTATTCCAGGGATGATAGGCTGTAGCTTGGAGCTCAAGCACCGTATGTATAAAATTAACTTGTGAGCTTGTGTTGACGTCCTTTCCCCTTGAGCCACATTATGATGACGTCTGGTTCTTCGCGATCCATGTCTATGCAAGGCTGGTGGCGTTAAGGTCTTCCATGTTTCCCCGTGCTTGGGAACATATGTCTTAAACGTTCGTCCTTGAGGCGATGTGGCGTCTAGGCTCGGGACCAAACATCATTATTTATCTGGCGGCTTTAGCTCTACCCCTTGCTTCCTTAGCTGCGAAGCATCGCAGATATATCTTGGTAGCCGGACGAAGACGGCAACCGTGACTGCCTTCAGCTCCTGAGCGAATTTTTCCGTGAGTCGCGAATTGACCCATTTATGTACACTGGAAGTAATAATACATGCATCGTAGCTCGGGCTCGGACTCGGACTTGGCACCGTTCATCCACATCTACGAATGTCGTTACGCCCGAGTGTCAAGGTCGGTGTTCAAGGGTTTCAAGTTTGTTGGCATAGCATTAAAATCAATGTTAATATTAGTATTACCCGAGCGAAGATGTCGAAACAAGGTGCTAGTATGACCGCTGGCTTTTAATGGAACATGCTAGTTGGCCTTCTACTTGAATACAAAGGTTGCACTTGAATGGAAGCTAGCTGCGGCACCCTAGCTCGTAGTTATGGCACTAGCTCACACCAGGCCCGCTTCAGGTATCAGCTCAATACAATAATACGACTTCTTCCGAATTCTTAATTTTCCCTTTTGCCACCACCTTGCTTCAAAAGCACCCGAAATGAGTACGGTGTACGTATGACCGTCGACGGCAACCTCCGGGTCAAGAAAAACATACGAGTAGATATCACATTATTTTTCTTCTCACTCTTGCACACTTATTGAATCGATTGCAGTTGGGTTGATAATCAGTAGGGTTGTTCCCCTGATAGATGGCTCCTTGCGCGCAGCATGATGTTTACACGATGCTACTTGGTATAGGTAGAACATGTACGAATGATATGCGGGTTGATGGAAACAATCAGTGTCATTCGTGATGAATAGTTTTGCACGCAACGTGTAGGCGTTGAGAATCCGATAAGTTTGATAGACATAAGGAAGCTCCAGGCCCGGCTAAAATTCATAAGACTGTACATAGTAATAGATACATGGATAACATGATTAACAGATGTCTATACGTTTGGAATTAGTGCAGCGGTACAATTGAGCAGCAGGAGAGCAGAATCCAGAGAAAGACAATTGAAATGCGGGAAGATTAGCAACAATAGGACTAGGGTAACAGAGCAAGGGTCAAGAACATACGACAGCGAAGATGAGAACGTGCGTAGGATAAGGGGAAGGTGCAAAGGTACATGGATGAAGGGAACCTGGGTCACTGAGTTCTTGAATAGTGTGAAAAACTGAGAACGATGCAATCAGTCACGCCAAAATGTGTTCGAGCAGAAGACAGGAATGTGACGTGAGAAGTGGGAAAAAGGGTACGTTATGAAGACAAGAGAAAGTTGGGCGCGGCACTATAGATCAGTTTTGTTAGACGCGACAGACAGATGGACATTCGGCATGTAAAAGACTCACACGAACACGAACACGAACAATCACCTGAAAGGCGGAATACTCCCATCACATACCCATCATACAATCCGCCCACGACGGTCGGCGTATGACCTTGGACTAGTAAACCACCCTTCGGAATCAATTTCGCACCACCACCCGTCTCGTATGTTTTCCCGCCCGTCTTCGCTCGGCATACGGCATAGGTCGCTTCCATGACTCGTCGTCGTCGTCGTCACCAACTTGTACTGAACCGTTCGGTGCAAGGGGAGCAGGAGAGGAAGGGGACGTTGTTGTGATGCGTAACGGCGGTGCTCCAGTATGATGTGGAGTAGGTGTGTGAAGTGTCGGCGGGTGCGCCTGAGAATGGGGATGGTGTGCGCGTCTAGCAGCTTGTGACGGCGATACGGAGACTGAATGATGAGTGTACGGCGGGGATTCATAGGGTGCAGCGCCTCCACGTTCCCTTCTCAACGATTTTTCATCTGGTGGTATATCAATCTCAACTCTGACGCGAACGATCTCTTTGCCAGCTTGAGCAAAGAACTGCCTTTCTTGAACCTGGAAATAGCCTGATGTAGGTTCTGGACGAACAGGAATGTTGCATGATGGCGGAAATAGTGCCATTAGTTCGTGGCCAGTAGGTGGCGCTGGATAATTGGAACTATGTGGATTGTGTGACAGGTCAATGTCTGCAAGAGAACTTGTAAGCCAGAAGAGCCCAAATCAAAACAAGAACAGTCAAAATGACACATACCGCGTAACGAGGTTGGACTCAAGGGTCGACGTGTGGGGTGAGTTGGGCTCTCCCTTGCATCCCTCATTTCGCGATCCCTTGTTCTAATCTCCCTTGCTCTTTCCTTTCTCCTCTTTCCCGTTCTCTGTCCCGGTCGTCAGATACAGAAACGGGAGACCTTGAAGGTAGTTGGTATGCTGACATGGTGGTAAGTGGAGAAGAAGGGAATAATGCAGGCTCAGAAGAGGGCCTTTTATACTCACATTCTTATATAAAAAAGTGCTGTAAACGGGGTGACGGAGAGAGCGAACCGGAGGCAGATCTCGAGTGCTCAGTAGATCGTGATGGCAGATGTACTCCTAATATGGAAGTTTTGCAATTTTGCTTCCGGTGACAGATTCCGTTTTATCGATTCCCCTTCATATCAGTATCGGCGATGCGATGCTTCCCTCATCCCCCGTCAGCGACAGTTCGTTATGGTCTGTCCATTTCTTCTCAGCCCATATTTTTCTCATGCGACTCTCAGATCTAAAGCGGGTCTCTTCGGTACCGTCATTCTTCTGGATCTTCTCTCGTTTATACGCGGCTAGCATATCATCACAAGCACATATGGTGTTCCCGTGTGCTCTTTTTCCAGGACAGAGTGAAAGAAGTTCTTCGCCAATAATGGCGCAGTTGATATTGATCTATGACCTGTACGTTCTTTCAGCTTTCTCCGCTCAATTCCCAAGCGAACTCCCGGCTCATTTATTCAAACATGTGAATGCAGTACTTCCAATCTAAGCACGATGCAGAGTGCTATACTGAGGTTCATCAAATGCCACACTGTCTGTAAATCATCCCAAGGTAATATGCCGAGCACCCATCCTTATCGCAATATTGATGGCTTAACAGGAGCATGCTGTCGTTTGTAAAGGACGACTGATGAAGTAGTCATCGTTCTGTCGAGAGAATCCGGCGCGATCATATCTATTTTCTCTCGCCGCATAAATAGGACCTTTGGTGAGTCCAATTTCGTAGCTCTTTCGTGATCATGATGCACATTGCCATCTTACTCCCCCTGGCCGCTTTGACGCGGTATTTGCGATCTTCAATCCCCACGTCCACGTCAACCATCAGTGTGATGGATGAATGGAATAAACTGGTATGGTTACTGTCTGTTACTGTCACTGCCCAGAGTCTGACACGGAAACCTAATAGATACATATCTGTCCATACACAGATTAATGAAGACGGAGCTGGCCTTGATGATTCCCCTTTCAGCCTGGCGGAGTGGTCATTCGCTCAAAAGTGGATCTACGTGGCATTATAGCTAGCCCTTCACCATCGCCAGCAATCCCGGTCATTAAATCGATACCATCACTCCAAACTCCTCAAGCTCGGGTATCACGACCATATCTGCCCATAGAACCCGTCCAATGCATCCTTCTCCTTTTTAGTTGATCGCGGTTCGGTGAACGAAAAGTATCGGTTCTTTGGTGCGTGACAGGCTGTATCATCGCTGATACTTCGGGCGTAGATGCCTCATTTGTCAGCCCTCTAGGAGACAGCTTTGACGGGTATTGATACGCTTCGTACCCTCAAATCCCGCGTCATTAGAATAGCAATGCCGAGGCCCATTCGAAATGGTGCCTTGAGACCGCAAACGGTCCTTTATATCGAATTCCTCTTCTGCTCGCGTCCCTTCATCCCTGACCCTTCTGAGCTTCTACGTCGTCGTTGCTGCGATGAAGCTCAGTACAGAGGAGCGCATCAGACCGACCACAATCAAGTTGGCTTCAGGGGACTCCGATGTTCTTTGTCATAGGTCAATCTAGACTGTCGACTCTCCTCGATATCCCGTATACAACCCATCAGATGTCTATTGTTCAGTTACGGCTTGCGCGGTTCGTGAATTCATGTGCCTTTCTTTCTTCTGTATCGACTTTCCTAAAGTCGTCTGACCACCGACGTGACAGTGGGCTATCTATTTATTGCCAACAGTGTTCCGACTCGGGCATGAAATGCCCTAGCATACAATAGGGAAATGGAATCAGCAGGTCTCTCGTTCTCTCACCGTGCCCTAAATGAGAGTAACGGCGCAGCCTGAGCGTTGAGCGTCGCTCCTCTACCCCTCTCTTTTCATACCGCCGTCGATGACGGATCACAGACGACGCATTGCAGCAACTCCTCACCTACCGACCAGCTAATCGCGGATCACCTATGGCGTCGTCATTCAGATATTGATCTAACGGAGGCCCTGAAAGGACCCCATCATTCATCGAGCTCAATCGCAGTGCCCACCGGGTTCAGGAGACGACCGTGCTTCCGAACCTCGAGGTAGCCTCCCCCTATGACTCTGAGTGTATGCCTTTTGGCGTCGGGTAGTTGATGGTTTATCCTCCTGGAGCTTCGGCTTTCATGTTGATTCCTAAATGTAGGTATCGTCTATGGTCCTGTCGCGCTCGACAAGATGAGGTTTACCTGTTACTGGAACAGGTAGACATCACAAGCGCACCAATCAAGCTTCAGGGCATGTACCGACTGTGCTCGATCGAGTTTCAGACTTCTCGGGGCTGTGTTCCTCGTTCCTCCACCTATTTCTATGACTGTCAATCAAAGAACTGACATACATATAACATACAACATATCAGTGTTCTCCCTTCCCATTCCATTGTCTTATCCCCGCATTACCCATTGCTTATTGGTCAACAAGGGCGCCGTCGCAAGTCTCCGGCGTCCCGTTCACCTTTGGTCCATTCTTCATCGAATTCTGATATTTACTCGTTGGCGTATAGATACAGCAGTCGCTGTTTTGGAGACCGAGACTCGGGCCTAAAGATATCGTCGAAGTCTTCTGCTGTTGTGGTTCTTGAACGATGGAAACCATTTTGCTTCTTATCTTGTTTGTCATGACGAAGACGAAGACATATCCACCGTAATCCGAGAAGCAAACAGTCCAGCCTGTCCAGGGTTCAAGTTGGAAGTCTTCGAATCTTGGCGTGGAATAGAAGGAGTTCTTGAATTCTATGATCATGTTGATGTTTCTAATTCTTGGGGCTGTCTGCGACTTCGGGCCCTGGAGAACATGTAATTATGCTGTGATCTCCCGTGGAAAAATCGTACCGGAAAGAGCACGAAGCTCTCGAGATTCCGACTTCGAAGCCCAAAATCGGAAGATTCGCGTTTCGGTAATAGGACCAGGCTATAGATTGGCGAAATTTCGCCTCAGAGATTTTACGCGACAAGGTCCTTCCGAACTCCTGAATCTCAAAGTCTGGATGTAGGCGTATCTTGGCTATGATAGACAAGGAAAACATACGTGGTTCTTTCTTCCCTGCATTTCCATAGCCCAGTATGCTTGTTGACGGGCTGGCCCATTACAACGTCATGTTACTGGAGGTATGTTGCGCAGACTGTATCCTACTATTCGGCAATAGAAAGGTCTGTTCAGCGCGGTTGCGTGAGTCACTGAGGCGCGCCACGAGTGCCCCCAAATGTCCGACTTGAAACGGCGTACCGTAAACCTGAACTGGCCGGGTTTCCTATGAAGCCCGGGGAACTGTAAATCCTAACGACCCTTGATATCGTACAAGGACGCCACATGAATGTTGAGTACTTGACGGAGTGCAGTTTTCCGCAGAACGTTGCTCTATCCAAGCGGGTGCGAATACTAGAGGCAGCTCGGAGTAAAATGAGCCTGTGGCGGGAATGATGGCATCCACGAGGATATGCGACAGGACGTAATACTAAAAGAGATCGAGACTCGGGAAATGGTGAAGGTTTGGTCTAGTCGATGTCTACATATAGCGGTCGTCCTGTTCGATAGACAAGATGTTCTGTATGTCAGTTGAGCGAGGTCGCCTTAGAAGGATAGAATGTTTTCGAGCTAGAATGGGAATCGAATGGTACATAAATATTAGACCAAGGAGAGATATTTTGTGAAAAAACTCGCCAAGCTGAATTTCAGCTTCCAATAAAGCATTGCTCTCCCATCTTGCATGGACACGAGCCATTCCTGTGCCGAAACGCGTGGTTTGAAGCAGGGTCGTCGTTGTCAGGTGTTTTTGTTGAGCAATGAACGCAAATGGCGATAGCGATAGCCGGGGGAAGTCATAGTTTCTGAGACACCTCGCTCGCCTAAGACTCTATGAATTCCTGTAGCTTGTTCCCCACTTTGGGCGCGATCGAAGTTGAACAAAGCAAGAAAAGAGGCGCGTTAATGACAATGTGACATGGACGACGAAAGTAGAAATTTATTCCCACGTATCACCTGATCGCCTGGCGTCGGCTCTTCAACTTGCAAGTTCTCCCTCTTCCTCCGTACTGTGTACAGTCCTTCCTCTGTAGACTGTACATGCCGCGTCAATATCCTGAAGCTAGCCCAAAGGAGAACTTTTCACATGGTGTACACATGGACCATTGAGAAATGTGGAAGACGTGCGTTTACATCTTACGTGGGCCTATGATGTGAACCTGACGAAAAACCCCTCGCGCAAGACTTTACCAGGCCGAAAGAAGATTTTTCATGTGGTAGAAAGTCTCCTCAGGACTGCAGTATGTGACGCTTGATGGCAGGACAGTTCGGTCACACTCATTCGGGGAAAGTATCATGGTGCGTTATACTCGCATGTCCCAGACCTCTTGATCCTGACGCGATTTTGATAGGGTCAACTTCAAGTGGTCATAATGCGTCACCAGGTTCACAAAGAAAAGCGGCGTAGGTCTCTACCTGTCCCTACTGCTCCATTTCATACTTAGATCTTACGATAGTGCATCAGTTGATGCTCCTCCCAAAAATCCACTTGACCATGCGCATCTCATGGGCGGAGGCCTTGAGGAACGGAGTCATCCCGCTTTATCACCATGCTGCAACTCTACTATAGGGTCATGATGGTGTGCTTAGGTCTCGATTTTCGCGGTTGCAAGTTGACTTTGGAAGTAATATCTGCCTGGCGAAGCTTTCGGCCCTCTTTCCCGAAATTTCTCCCGTTCATCCCTCCCGGTCCGACATTGGCCTTCGATGTCACTGCAAAACTTTTTATCCCAGAACACGAGACAAGAGCACCAGACGCGACGAGCGTACATAAAAACGTCTGTAACATACGGTTGCGCCTTGCAAACGCCAAGTCATGATTTTGTGGGTTTCTTTAATACTCTCGCTTCCTTACTGTGCTCTTGCGATAGGGCAAGTCGGTTGCGTGGCGTTCGATCCTTCCACATCCGGCTCTCTTTTCTCCGTCGTCAGCAACGGGCAGGCAGCTCCGATCTATCTATCTCCCAATGATTGGCCAGGAGTTCATCGCGCCGCGCTCGACTTTGCTTCCGATGTTGAGGCTATCACTGGAGTCAAACCTCAGACGGTGAATGTCTCCTCAACTGACATGCAGAACACAACTTTCCGGCCTATCATCGTCGGCACGTTGGGGAAGTCGGCTCTGATTGATGCAATAGTCAATACGACAAAACTGGATGTATCACCTATCACTGGGCTATGGGAATCCTTCATGTCAAAGGAAGTGGCCAATCCCCTTCCCGGTGTGGACAGCGCATATGTCATCATTGGGTCTGATAAGAGGGGAACAATTTATGCGCTGTATGATCACTCGGAGCAGTTTGGTGGGTCAATTTTATACGCAGTCTCACACTGGAATACTAACTTCTCCGCATCGGACTTTTAGGCCAGTCTCCCTGGTTTTGGTGTGTCAACTGTAGAGACCACTCATTACTTCGCTAATTCACATACCTCAGGTGGGCAGATGTTCCTGCGACTAAGCAGGAGGAGCTATATGTGACATCTGAGGGCTGCTCGCACGGACCGCCTACTGTTAAGTATCGTGGTATCTTCTTGAATGATGAACAACCCGCGTTACAGGTAATGTTTAATTCTGTTCTGTGGTGTATTTGGCATTAACAATAACCCGAAAGAATTGGGCTGCTGCGAAGTTCACCAATGGCACCGGATCACGCTACTTGAACTCCCCCTTTAATCATCTCTTTTACACGGAAATGTGGGTATCTCGATACCATTCAATGGACCGCCGTCTCAGACGCCGAGATTAGATTCAAACTTATCCTCCGTCTAAAGGGTAATTACTTGTGGCCTGGTGTGTAAACGCCGTTGCTTTAACCTGACAGCAATTGACGTGTTTCCGTTCAACTAGCGGTATGGGGAAGGTCAGCATAGCCTTGAAGCAGTTCTGTAAGCCAATTGGTGACACCGGGTGCTCCGTCCTTTAGCGCATTCAACATTGACGATGACCTGAATCAGCCCCTGGCTGATTGGTATGGAGTTGTAATGGGAACAAGGTGAATCTATTCCATTCGCTTATGTGTATTCACTAACGAATACAATTTCTCTCAGTCATCACGAGCCTATGATGCGAGGCACCCCCAATGAATGGAACATCTACGGTTCTGGACCATGGGACTACACCACGAACAAAGACAACATCTACAAGTATTGGGTCGAGGGTACCGAGCGTGCTAAGCCCTTCGAGTCTATCTTTACCGTGGGCATGAGAGGTGCTGGCGACCGTAAGTTATTTCCTGGTTGTTATTATCGCACCTCACGAAAGCTGTATAGTTCCTTTATCGGACCAGGAGAACATCCCATTATTGGAAGGAGTCATCAATGACCAGCAACAAATTCTCAAAGACGTATTCAATGGAACCAATGTGGCGGATATCCCTCAAGTTTGGGCGTTATGTATGCTTCCCACATGTTCCCAGATCGTCATATATTCAGTCATATACTGACTTTGTGGATATGTAGATAACGAGGTCATTGGATATTACATCAATGGCTTGAAAATCCCGGAACATGTTACCTTGGTAAGTACTGTAAACCAACCTCTCCAAGAACTAATTTTGATCCGTCACCCTAGCTTTGGCCTGACGATAAGTGGGCATAACACATTCAATACAAGGAGCCTCCGCTGACGAGGTCTTAGCTGGGGAGATGTTCGTCGTTATCCAACGATGGACGAGCGCAATAGGACAGGTGGATCCGGTGTCTACTACCACGTTTGTATCATTCGTTTACACCCGCCTCATGTCGTTTACGAAGGTTTCTCTTGGTGACAGGTGGACCTGGTGAGACTTAACAGTTGCTTAAAATGATCATTCTTACTGATAATCCCAGGTTGGAGATCCTAGATGCTACAAATGGATTATTGTGCGTTCTCCCCCATAACATTCCAACCACGCCTTCAAAGCTGACAATCCATAGAGCAGTCAAATCTCCAAGGTGTGTAACTACCTTCCGTTCGTCTTATAAATGGCCTAATTATGTTCATTCCCAGATATACGAACAAATGTCCCTCGCAGTTGACCGTAATGCGACTAGGATATGGATTCTAAATGTCGGCGACCTGAAACCCTACGAACGTGAAACCGAATTTTTCCTTAACCTGGGATGGAACGCGACGAGATGGAATCCTGACAACGTTCGCAGCTTCGTCACGTCGTGGGCTCAGCGCGAGTTTCAGATCACAGATGACGGAGCAGAACTCGTTGCGGATATTATCGGTAACCTGACTAGGTTTAACGCCAGGAGAAAGCCGGAAATTCTGACTTCCACAACGTACAGTTTAACTAACTATCGAGAGTAAGCTTGCGGTTTCCTACTTTATGAATTTGGCTGACTGTTTTCAGGGCAGAAAACATGGTAGTGGCGTGGGATCGGCTTCTGAATGCCTCCACAACGATCTACGACAGCTTGTCCGAGGATAAACGACCTGCGTTCTTCCAACTGGTTCACCACCCCGTGTCGGCCAGTAGCAATCTAGGAAGAATGTATATCTCCGCAGGCCAGAATAATTTGCGAGCATCTCAGGCTAGGCTGAGTGCCAATGCATTTGGAGACCAGGTTGAAGAGTTGTTTGAGAAGGATTTCGAGTTTGAGGATCAATATCATACAATGTTGGATGGCAAATGGAACCAGTAAGTGGCCCTGTGCTTTCAATGAGCGTGACCCTGTACTCAGCGTACTAATCTAGCATGATGGATCAGACTCGTGGGTTATTCAAAAAACTACTCCTTCATGCCGACTGACGGATTTTAACAGACATCGGATACGCTTACTGGCAGCAACCAATGACGAATTCGTGAGAGTAATCTACAACAACATTACGTGGGTTGATAGCTGACATCTATCTAGGATGCCGATGGTGACTAGAGTTCAAGCCAGAAAGCAAGCTTTACCTGGTGTTATGAGACTTTCGCCTGAAGGTACGATGGCTGCTTGGTAAGTCAAACTCGATTCGAAAGACTTCCATTCCCTCCCTGACACTTCATTTAGGCCCGGTGATAACCGCTACCAGTGTCCAAACGGTTATGATTGTGGTAATGCAACGTTCACCTTTGATTCCTTTAGCCCCATATCGGACCGGTACGTTGATGTTGGCCACGGAGGAGGAACTACATCATTCGACTTCACCGTAACCTCCAACGTCAGTTGGTTACATATATCCAACACGCAGGGATCTCTATCGCCTGAAAATACCGAGAAGAGAATCTTCGTATCTGTTCCCGATTGGGGTGCTCTCGCAGCCGGCCCCAATGCTGCCCTGGTCACCTTCAATGCTCAGCCGACGAACCAAACCTACTCTTTCACATATTTGATTAACAGTACCAAAGCCGATCTGCCTCCGTCGTTCACAGGTTCGTTTATCTATCTCCTCCCACAGTGACTTAGAGCTTAATTCATCACATAGGCTTCGTGGAATCAGCTGGCGTGGTTTCTATCGAAGCAGCTCATGCTAGCCGAAATACGTCCGTTGACGGCGTGAGCTGGAAAGATCTTCCTGGGATAGGACGTACTTTGTCAGGGGTGACGCCTTGGCCAAGAGGTGGAAAAGACGCTAATTTTACGGCTGGTGCAGGGCCTTCAATGTGCGTTATTCGTCTTGGCTTCCTTCGTTATCTCTTACAAATTCACAAAAATAGTGAATATGACTTTTACACATTCACCGGCGGAAACCTCACTGTCACAGTTAACGTATCACCATCTTTGAATGCTAATGGACGAGATAGGCCTTTGGCGTTTGCCGCCCAGATTGATGGGACAAGTGTCCAGTCGTCTTACTATCTACCGTTGGCGACGCCTGGGTACGAGCCGCCTCAATGGGGAAGTCTCGATGGATGGGCAGCAAATTCCATTATCAGTCCCAAGTTGACTTTTAGAGGTGTTTCGAAGGGTGCTCATACGCTGAAGGTACGTATCCTCGTTGCTTGTATGTGAACTGCGGTTGAGATGCCTCCGACAATAGGTATTCATGATTGAACCAGCAGTGATTGTGCAGAAGATCATCATTGGTGTGTCCAGTTACTGTCTGTAGGACATCGTGGCTGACCGAAGCCTTCACAGATGCGGGTGTTGGTGGGTTACAACCTAGTTACCTTGGACCGCCGGAGAGTATTTTCGTGCAGGGCTCTCAGTAGAATTGAGAATGTAGTTCGTCTCGTAGTTGACGTCGCCCAAGTAGCACAATGGTAGTGCGTTGCTTTCCTATGTTACTTGACCTAAGAAGGCAAAGGTTGTGGGTTCGATCCCCATCTTGGGTTCTAGGGAGGTCGCTTGGCTCTTTTTGTAGCTGGTGAATAGACGATCAAACCTGTGCGAAGCCGTCTGCGGACTGGCATGAAGTGACCTCATAGCCGTACATCGAGCGCTGAGAAACACTACTGCGCAAGCACTTGCCGCTTGACCTTGTACTTTACACACGTATTTCACCCAATACCCTAATCCCTATCTCCTGGGTATGTCCCCCAATTCCTCCTCCTCAGACCGGACCCTCTGCGGAACCATCGAAGAAGCCAAATTCGTCGCTCGAGAAAACAGAGAACAGAGACTCCAAAAACCGCAACCATGGTTGGCTCGAAAACTCATCGTATTCTTTACCATTGGGATCATGGGCTACGCACTTTATATCTACATCGTTAGATTCTGCATCCAGCAAGGGCTTCAAAGACGACAACTGGGTATTGGAAAAGGAGGTATTGCAGGGCTGATAGTGGGTTTTGGGATATTGTGGTTTTGGATGGTTTGGGGGTACGCAATGGTGCGTTGTCTGCCTTCCAAGCACTGATTAGTACTTTACTGATCGTCTGAGAAGGTCATCTTTGTATCCCCTGGGTTTGCGAAGCATGTGCGTCTTCAAGTCTGACATCTGCACTCGGCATGTTCGTTTATCTCACCACTTTGTTTGCAGTATGTGCAACCTTCACCGCCCCCTTTTGTCGCACCACCGGTTGCCCCGGGTCAGATGATGCCTATGGAGGAGCGACATGGAATAGCAGGTCCCTCGTATGAGGAACAGTCGAACCATGCTCACGAAACGACCACGGTCACGACGGTAGAGAATAAACCACCGGAGAACGCAGGGATGCTCGACTCAATACGACCACCGAATCCAGTTGCTCTACCGAATGGATACGGATATTTGCCTCCACCGGCTCCAGCATTAAGTACAGCCCAAGCCGCAGCACCGGAATCTATACCCAAGAATAAGTCAACACCTAGCTCACGCAAGGAAGCTCGTCGGCAAGCGGCGATACAGAAAGCCCTTCAGAATGGTGCTTATCGACGACCGCCAAATCTCGGGTCGCCGGTGCTGAAGCCAGAGTATCGGTATTGGTAGGTCTCTCAGATGGTTTTAATCCCAGCGCAAGGCTAACCTAGGAATAGTTCGAAGTGCATGTTTATCAAGCCACCTCGGACACATCATTGTCGGGCCTGTGGGACCTGCGTTCTACGATACGATCACCATTGCCCTTGGATTGGCGGATGTGTCGGTGCGAGGAATCATAAGGTACGTCTTGCATTCTCAGCCTTCTACTCTATCTAACCAGAACCAAAACAGTACTTCATGAACTTTACGTTTGCAACGTCGATATTCACCGCCTATACATTATCAACCCTTCTCGGATTTTCACTGCGCTCGCCAGACTCGCCTCTGAACCGTGGTGATATCGATCCACAGGTCCTTCTCATCGTTGTCTTCAGCGCCCTTTTCTGGCTGTTTACTACCTTGCTATGCGCGTCCCATGTGCTACTTACGTTGAGGAATCAAACGACTGTGGAGAATTTAGGATTTAGAAGCCAGACAGAGAGAGAAGACGCCCAGTTAGCGAGGGTGTTTGGGTTTTGGGGATGTGTACCGAGAGCGGCGGTGAGGAAGAGTTGGGATAAGGAGTATGGGAGAGTTGGGAAGTAAGTCGTCGTTCTTCGTATCCTATGTTTGCTTTTTGTCTCATGGTTCGGCAGGGAGAACAACATATGGTGGTTGGGTTCAGAAGGTGAACCTTTCGATTGGGAAGCGTTCTACGAGTTGATGGGTACGCCCAAGCCGTCAAAGACGAACCCGTGGGGCTGGGCGGCGTGGGTGTTTCCGTTACCGTTGAGAAAGGGAGACGATTGGGGGTTGAACTTCAAGAGGAATGACAGGTTTGATGAGACAGGTGCTTGGGTAGGGAGGAGAATATGATTTGATTGGACTGGTATGTATATATGATGCTGTGATTTTGAATGTACTACTAGGTCAAAAAGACGTGCATGACCAGCTGTATTTGTGAGAACCCAAGATGGGGATCGAACCCACAACCTTTGCCTCCAGCAGAGTAGGAAAGCAACGCACTACCATTGTGCTACTTGGGCGTTGCAAATATGGTGATCTCCAACAGATACAAGTCGCCAGTGGCCGCGGCCGTAACGAGAGCTTTGCGAACCGCCTGTCTCCCGAACTCTCACCACAACGCCAAATCCCGTACTCTAGTTGGATTACCTTCCATCAAGCGAAAAACTTTCTAGTCTTCTTTTTCTCAATGTTAATGTCGTCAAGATCGTCGATGACGCTTATTGGTCCTCAGTCTATCTTGACTGAAGCGCTAAAGGCTAGGAGCTAGAGTGGTCCTATGCATGCTCACCCCTGTTTAGAACGAAGGCGAAATACCTCCGGCCGGAACAGCTAAAACGCTTCACCTTCTATACCCGCTACCGCTATAATACCTTGACAAACTTCAAGATGATTATGCGTCCATCCGAGACGGAAGTCTCATGTGCTCATTGAACGGGAATGGACGATCGAGATTACAGGCTAGACGTATTATAAAGTGCGTCGATATGAGTCGACATAGGCTCTATTCTTACATGCTGCCCATGGAAAGTCTCCTCAAGAGCACCCTCGTCTTCCTGACGGGTATATTTTTTGGTGTCGCCTTCACACCTCCGAATGGGGACCCGAAGATTGCTCCTCGTCCTCCGCTGGATAAAGGGTTCACTGCACAACGCGAGTGGTCCTTTGTCTGGCTCATAGCTAGGATCTTACCGCTTATGAGGGTCAGTATTGCTTGTCATCCTCTTAGTATCTATCTAATCCATGATCTCAGCTTTCGTGCTACATTGCCACCACGAACGAGTGTCTGTTCATCCTTTCCTCTGCGTACCCTTCGGTACTACCCCTTTTCTACCGCACTTCATCCTCACAATTCATAACCTTCCCCTTCCTCCTCGGCGCTCTCCTTACGATCTGCGGTGGAACTCTCCGTATATTGTGCTATCGTGCTCTTGGTGCCGGTTTTACCTTCGAAATGGTGCAAGCTGGAAAACGCTCCAAAACTGTCGAGTTGGCTCAGAACCCCAAGCTCGTCACTCATGGTCCTTACTCTATCGTTCGCCACCCTTCATACGTCGGTTCATGGATGTGTTGGATTGGGTTGAGTCTTGTACAACTAGACCAGGGGTCATGGATCCGTGAAAGTGGTTTCTATGACCACAGTTTGTTCGGGAAGGCTCTCGTATGGGTATTGGAGATAATCATGGCGTTTGGAATGGTCAATCTGTTGGTTAGGGTGGAGCCTGAGGATAAAATGATCCATAAACAGTTTGGGAAGGAGTGGGAGGAATGGGCGAAGAGAGTTAGGTGGAAGATGATTCCAGGAATTTACTGATCTAGACATGCGTTCTGCGCACCTTTGAAATGTATTATATTCATCTTGTCATGAACTTTGATTAGACTGTTTTTCGTTTTTGTCTACCGTCCAGAAAGTGTTAGCGCCCATGAGAGAATGCGGCGCCTGTTCTGCAATCAATCCGTTGAACGTTGATTTCCACCGCCATCACCAACACCCTCGAACCTCTCTCTCTCGTTCTGAGACCAGCTAGTTGAACTATAGCCGCCTATGGAAGGTCTATATAGGTAAAAGGCATCCTCTGAGCTTCTAAAATTTGCGTTGACACGTCTACCAGCACACCAGCAACGAATTTCTCAAGGAGCCAGTCTATAGAGAGCATCAGATCCAGTTAGACGATGGTGACACCAAAAGTTTCGCGAAGGCTACCCTACCGTCCCTGTGAGTCACCTTCTGCAGAAATGCCAATGATCTGACCTTTAGGCGCAGAAATTACCCTTCACACCCCCGGTACACGACACTTTTGCGGACACTCGACTGCTCAACATCAGTTTCCAGCGTATGACGGCGTTGTCTTCATGAACGAAGGCTCGTCTGTTCCAGTCGGTACCGTAGGAAAGAAATCATACCACGGTCGAATTGATGCATGCGGAGTCTGAACGTAGAAGATGATACCTGGAGGGGTGTTCTCTTTAACATGGTCATTTTTGCTCTCGATACCGCATAAACGGTCTTACTCAGGAGCGGCCACGTAGCTGAACAGGGTTTCGTACTACAGAGGTATGTTTCTCTTTCTTGCATTCAGATGGCCTATGTGAACATTCTTCATTAGTGTAGTGTCATGTAATATTTCACTGCCCACAAGGCATGGTGTTCGCACAAGAACATTCTTCGCATCAGGAACCTCCATCCTCAATCCATCTTCGTCAACTCGCCGAGATTAAAGCTTTACAGGTCTTCGATTACATGCTACTGAACGACCGTACCAGAATTTTCGCTGGGTATCTTACCTTACAATACTCAACCTACTGAAGGCTAATCGTCGACGATGCAGAATCTTACAGAATCCGATGTTATCCCGGTGTCCTCATGAAGCTCAAACGTCAGTAAAACTGAATTGACCCTTGGGGTAGCCACTAGTGAAATGAAATGACTCGCGAGGTACAACATAATCATTCCTCGGAACTCTTGGTTCACCAATTTAAACATTCAACCCAAGGTCACCCCGTACACATGCTCAAGCACGGTCGGTGCCCGAAAGTTACAGAAGATAGCCACAGACATCGAGATAACCACCGTCTTGACACTCAGCGTCAAGGACTCAGGGACGTCTCGTTTGTCTCAATTTCAAAACCAAAAGTTCTTAGCAACCGTGGTGTTGCCTCGGCGACACAATTGCAAAGCGGTGCTACATACGTCATTCTCAAGTACCTGATGCCACCGTTCTCAACTATGTAGGCCCTAGTTCCCTCAGGTTGTCGAGATAAGTTTATGCTAAACACATTGCGAGTCAGAACTCTTCAAGCTGGACATCATGCGACCTTCAGAACATCTTAATCATAGCGAGCCTTGTCAGACTTAGTGGATAGTACTCGGTGATACTTGGTCGCTTTCTGGATGCTTTGCCACTCACAAAATGACTATTTTTAGTACTCATCACTGGAACCTCATGCGTTAGCTGCATCGCGGTTTTCACGGCTACCTTGAAATTCTGTGAGCAGGTACGTTGGTATGTCTTTTTTTCCGTGCAAAGCTCACATGGACGCAGGCATTTTCGGACTAACTGTGTACGTCAAGATTACCTTGCATCAGCCATGATCTTTTGCATATTCAACCATTTGCATCTACGCGACGCAGTACCCCATTCTCTGGCGCAAGCGGGCCGCCTCTTGTCCCTTGCCCTACCGAGCCGCTACAAGCACTCTTCCTCACCAATACATATTCTTCTCTTGCGCATATACGCTTTGTTTACATCTTCGTCGTCCAAAGGCGTCCTCGTAAACGGTCCTGGCAGTGGGATGAACCAAAACCATACGTAGCCCTTGTCGCGAAGCAACATGACTGACATCAGGACCCGGCTATATCAACAACGCGTATGGTTCCCCTCGATTTCAATCACATCGGAGTTATTCTCTGCCCTGGGTCTCCCTTCTCGCTTTCGCTGTATGTTTTTGTGGTACGCACGATTGCCCGCCGGCCTTACCATAACGATAGTGACATATGGGAACGTTCTCTTATAAAAGGCAGAAGACCAATGCATTTTTGGATCTTCATCGGACTCCTCTTTCAGTTGAAACGCTGAATCATTGAAACGATGCATTCAACTTCCCTATTCTTTGCTGCCCTTGCCCTTGGCGCTAGCTTTTCATCTGCCTCACCTTCGCCCTTGTCTGCCCGTGCAGGCTGCACCGGTACCATCGCATCTTTGGATGGCGAGTGCCGCTGGACACTTGTGAATGCTCTAAACTGACCATGAATGACAGATGTCGCCGCAGCGGTTAAATGCCAAACAGTGGTCATCAAGAGTTTCACAGTCCCAGCCGGGAAGGCTCTTGAACTGAACCTGGTCCAGGGCGCGACAGTCAACATGGGTGAGTAGTAACTCTTTGCTCCTCCGAGTGCTTGTAGGTCAACGATGAAATTGCTAGAGGGAGACGTAACTTTCGGCGTCAAGAACTGGGATGGGCCACTGTTCGTTGTCAGGTATGTTCTTGTAAGTTTCTGCCGTGCGCGTGAAACCTTCTAACAAATGTTGCTGTAGCGGTCAAGACATAACATGTGGGCGCGATTCCCTCAGACACTTACGTTCTAATTAAATATGTCACCGCAGTCAATGGTAACGGGCACAAATTCGATGGTAATGGCCCGGAATACTGGGTACGTGGCTTAAACATTGTGGACGACTATAGCTCCTGCTCAATACCACTCTCAGGATGGATTAGGATTGAACGATGGCGTCACCAAGCCCGCTCCTATGATGAAGTTCGTCTCATCTTTCTCTTCCTCGGTTTTCGACAGTACCTGATCTTTTTCCAGGATCAAAATTTCCGGGACTTACACAGATGTCGTCGTCGTGAACGCACCGGCACGAACTTACTCCGTCTCCAACCCAGCGCCCTTGTTGATGACCTCTCTCACTATCGATAATTGTCGGCATTTATTTCTTCATCATTAGAACCTGAGGTAGCTCACACCGTGTCCTAGCTGAGGGTGACAAACCCAATTCACAAAGCAATGGAAAGGCAGCGGGTCACAACACCGATGGCTTCGACTGTAGCACCCAGGACTTAGTTATCTCCAATAGGTGAGGCACACCAAGTTATCCTGATGCATACCCAGTTTTTGACCAGTCTTTCAAGTATTATTCACAATCAGGTAGGACTCGATGTCACCAGCTACTTGAACTACACTCACTCCGCATACAGGACGACTGTTTGGCTATCAACAAGGGCTCCAACATCACATTCACAGGAAACACGTGCACTGGTGGACATGGAATCTCAGTCGTGCGCTCAATTTCTCGCTCTATATCTGCTTCCCCGCTCAGGTTTCTCTAGGGGTCTATCTCAACTGGCGCTGTTGTCAAGGACATCCATATCACCGACAACAAAATCATCGACAAGTACGTTTGCTTTCGGCTGTGCTCTTCGTGAGGCTGACTTTCGATCTTTCAATTCTGTAGCGATCAAGCTCTTCGAATTAAAACAAAGGCCAGTGCAACGGACGCTTCCGTCTCTGGCATCACCTTCTCTGGGAACACTGCCACTGGATGCAAGAAGTTTGGTGTAATCATCGACCAGGTATGATCACAATCACTTCAGCGGCCATTCACCTCCATTCATGCTCACCAATCAAACAGGGATACCCAACTACGCTCGGAAAACCCGGAAGTGGCGTGACTATTTCCGTAAGCTCATTCTTCCGGTCTTTCTGTTCTAGATTAAGAATATATCGCAACACCAGGACGTGCTCTTCACTGGCAAGACCTCCAACATCGCAGTCGCAGATAAAGCTACACGAGTAGCTGTCAACTGCGGTTCTGGATCTTGCAAAGGTTTGTGGTTTCTCGTTTGGGCAGGCGGTGTGCTTATCTTCGGGAAACAGGAACTTGGGACTGGTCAGCACTCAAGGTAACCGGCGGAAAGGCCAGCAACATTAGCGGGTTCAGCGGTATCACTGGCTGGAAGGATTCATAGATATTTTACTAGTGCGCTCTTTTTCCAACTTCATAAGTTCAATCGACGTTCATTCAACACGTAATTATTCATCTTGCTTACGCTCCTTAAGTACTCTTGTCGTTCTTTTCTTTTCTTGTCTAAGTAAATAGGATCGTCCATAATACCGGCCAGAATGTGCAGAGTTGAATACAATGAGCCAACCTCGTGCCATCCGTACTCGCGTGGGACTGAGCTGACCGGTGCCGGTGAAGGTTGTCAATGGACCATCACCACTACCTCCATCTTCGCCTATCCTCGAGCTCAGACGAACTTACAATCCGTCAAAAGCTTCAAAGCTGTCTACACGAATCATTCGGACTCGCGATGGGATCACTTTACATCGACGTTTTGTTGATAAATGGGAAGGATGTCGTTCTCCGGACAAATGCGTCGTATGCCTTCTTACCCTTCAGCACCGAGATCTCATACTGACCCAATGTTGGATAGGGATGTGAAAGCGATCATGGCTGCTATAACATCATCCGATGCCTCTAATCCGGGGATGAGTGTCGTGAGGGATTCGAGGTTTTTACCAGCTTTGCTGGCGCCTTCTGAGGTCGTGTTCTAGACTTAGTACCCAGTACGTACGTACCCATCCCTTTTACCCTCTTTTTCTGAAAGCTTTGATGGTTTTTAGCGAGGAAATGGGAGCTAGGAGAACTAAAAGAAACATGGGACTCCATTGGCACTCAGAGGCTGAGGCGTAAGGGTATGCCTTTCTGAGATAGCTTTCTACCTTCGCTCAATCGTCATAGAGCCATGGAAGTTTTAGGAGTCTGCAGTGCTTAGGAGGAACTATTCCAGCCAAGATGTTACTTCCTGGAACTATATACCTATCACATATTCGCTTTATTCTAAAGGCCAGACCCTCACATTTCCGTCAACATTGCTACTATAAATCGCCTTCCCGTCTGGTGAAACCACGACCTCAACCCTCCTCGACAAATAGCTATCAGACCATCCCAGCAGATCTCCGATGGCCCAGGGCGAGATCCATCCTTCGTGATTCGTCTTGGGATCAAACAATGCAACGCTGCCGTCTTCCAACGTACAAACAAGAAGCCCATTCGCTGCATGCTGGACCTTGACAACCTGCGCATTTGTCTTTATAATTCTGGGATCCACCGAAAGATTTTCTGGCTCAACACGGGAATAAAGGTCACTGATCACCCATTTCTGTACCAACTCCCCTGTTGACACGTTGTACACGTAAATAGGACCATCGCTGAAGAGGTCACCACCTTTCGTGAACACGAATTCCCCGTCATGTGAAAACGATATGGAGGCCTCCCAGACAATCTGACTGTTCAACGGAATGGTTCGGAGGAGAGTACCGTTTTCCGCATGCCATAACAGGAACCTATCAGTAGTGGCTTGAGCAGCTGCCAACCTCCCGTCAGGTGAGAAAGTAATCATGCTTTGGCTGGGGCGATATGCGCTCCAGTTGATGTCACCTGGAGTTGGGGGTATATGCTCCGTCGCACCTGTGTCCGCATTCTGGATTCGTATTCGTTGACTTTCGAACTGCTTCGTGTCCCGTTCAAGTACTACAACCAACGGCTGGTCCGGCAACGAGCTGTTCTGGAAGTGAGCCATTGTGATATTTGGGGGCCCGACATCCGGAGCATTCATAGGAAGGTTGAAGATGAGCTTCGGTGGGGTAGAATCCTGAGTGTCGATGTTGAACACAGCCAACTTGGACTCTTGGGAGACGATCAGACGTTTGCCGTCGGGGCCTATTGGAGGATCAATGGGTGCAAAGGCGCGGAACGATCCTTGGAATGCCCATCCCCGTTCGATATCCTGCTGAAGCCTAGTTTCCCAGACAAGCGTGGAAACTAGGTCATCTAAGCGTTCCGGAGAGGACGGCTGGATACCAGGCATGTGCTCCTTCAAAATATTTCCATACACCTCCGCCGTCTTCTGTTCTACCAACCCAAGGTGATGGCTGGTCATAGCCTCCGACTCCAAGTCAAAGACCCAAATCAGACCCTTGTCTGCTAGGCCTCTATCGGAGATCGACAACACCAGTCTGGACCGAGCCCCGAACGCCATGTCAACAATCCTTCCCATGCCATAACGACTATTCAGTCGATGTCGAAGGTTCAACGTCTCCGTTTCATAGACGAACACTTCACTCCCGTCCTTTTCTGAAATCGCCAGCAACTTTCCATCGATGCTGACGGCGAGATGCCCTGCCTTGCGTTGGCTTTGGGAACTGCAAGCTCCCCAAAACCCTAATGAGCTGGGTATCTGGATACAGCCTGTTTCGCTACTTTTGTGCTTTGGATGCCCAGAGAGGTACAGCGGCGGTGGACGTGTATCGGATTCGGGGATGACTGTTTCCCAGTCGACGTCGTAGTAGTCATCGTCGTCAAGAGGTGATAGGGCTTCCAGGTGATTCCCTAAGGCGAGGAGGAAGAAAAGGAGAAATAAAGGGCGCATGATGTCTTTTAACGAATGAATTGTTTTTATACCTAGGCCTATTTACAGGTACAATCAGAGCGTAGTTTACCCGATTGAATAGATGAAGGGCTGCTGTGCTTGGGAGCCCAGCTTTTCCCTGTCCGGTATTCTCATTCGATGAGAGAGATTGCGAGAGTAGGCCAACCTTACGGATGAAAGCACCAGTTCCTAATTTCAAGAGTTCGACCGGATTTTTCCTTCAACATAGTCATTAGTGACACGATCTCCGGAGTTGCACACGATTGAACATGTGAAGCCTAGAGTACTGGTGTCCTTTCTTCAATGATTTCCCGGTCTTGCGCCTCCGAGTTCTTTGACTCCCTACAGTATCTTGGCGGTATCCTGTGCACCCTCGATGGTGTTGGCGGGAGCGAAACTGGACAATGCTGACCGTGATCATACTTCCGGCTGCTGTATGACTGATACAGATGCCTTGCTCTGTTGGAAGTGCGTGCACTATGAGATTGATGGTTGCGAAGATGCCAGTGAATGGACCGTAGCATACCAGGCTATACCAGGACCCTCATACTCCGACTTTCTCTTGTTTTTTTTCTCTCCTGACCCTTCGCTGCTTGATTTGACTAGAAGAACCCAAATATGGCGTAGTATGTGAATAGCAAATGAAATTGGTCGGCGTAGTGAGAGGGAGAAAGAAAGAGTTGTTTGGCTCAATCACACCGTCGGCGTCACGCGGCGATGGAAATTGGAATCGTCTTCTGCGCAGCATCTACCATCACCAACGTTCATGATAGGTGAGTTCGCAGCAGTAATGCAGTGCTACTTGACTGATCAAAGTGGGTTCCTAGCGAATATGAAGGTCATCAGGTGTAGGTGCCGCAGTTTTAGGTTTCAGGTGTATCTATAAGACGGCTAGCGTCTTCAGCTCAGATGTGAAGCGAAGCGATGGCCTGCGACTCGACGGAAGCGGTGGCCTTAGACGTCAAGAATGCGGTACTGGCTATGAATCGTTTTGCAGTCGTTAACACTGTGAGTCAAGTTCCTCGACTCTTCCTGTCCGTCCGAGATTGAAAACGTGGTCCCCAGATTCAGTACTTGCTATACGGTATGATTAATCTCCTCCTCCTCTTCACCCTGATTCTCATTCGTCGGCAGGGGTATATGTTGTGTTATTCGGAATCTGCATTCGCATTCTATCGAAACGAAAAAGGAACCGATACCGCTTACATTGTCTATCAATGGCCGCTCTTTTTGTGCTCGCTACTGCCGCACTCATTCTCGGCACGATCACAACGTTAAACGAAACCAGCAGTGCATTGGAGCAACCGCTTTGGACACTTGATTCATCCTGTAACCAGTCAAGTGGGGGTATGATACTGATCATAAATGGGACACCACTTTCACACTAGTAGGCGAATCCTTGTGCAGCAAGCGCAATAACGCAGCGTACTGACAAACTATACAGCACGCTACAGTCCCACTTGATCACTGCCCGGCTGGCGCTACTCATATGCTCAAAGTGGGTGCTACTCGACCTTTCGTGAATGTGCATTTCTGAATACTTTATTGCAGTATAATCGCGGATACGATACTGGTAAGGAAAAAGTCATTTCGACCAACATATCGAGTCTCTGACGTGCGCCATAGATATGGCGATGTTATCTTTTATGGGGCCGACGCAAAAAAATCATCGCTGTGCCTCTTGTTTGCTGTTTTGCTAACAATGGTGGGTCTTCGTGTTGGGCTGCACCAACTTCATGCTTATAGCGTCTTGTTCAGCCTGTGCCCTCGTTGCGCTCGCCGTCTCTCCACAATTCATGGCTCTCGGCGTACTAAACAACTCGACAAGTATGCCGGAGTATCGTGTTTACGCCGCCTTTCTCCTAGGGACCGCCCTGACCAATCTTACTTTGACACTATTAATTGGTATGTCTGCGCATTTTCCAGTAGATATTGCCTCTAAAAGGCACATAGTGGGCCGAATATTCTATATCAGCCGAGAAACTATGGGTTACGTCGGAAGTGATGCAAATAGGTTATACAAGACTGTCCTTGCCACAACGTATGTCCACCATCCTTGATCTATCTTTCATGTCCTAAATTCGTCGGGAAGGCTGGAATCGGGACTGATATACCCCATCGTCCTCATCATATATGTCTCTTGCGCGTTGTCTAACGGAATAATATTCCAGCTATCAGATTCTGTTCTGGTAGTGTCGACGGCTGCCCAGTATTCGCTGCATCAAGTCGCGGTGAGAAACTTGCACTTGTCGGCCAAAGACAAACTAACTCTTTCCTCCAGGGAATTGCACCGACCCTCGTGATCGTCCGCACAAGCCTTGGCGTTAGCATAGAGGGTACCAAAAACTCAGTATCGACATTCCGTTTTCAGAGCGGCATTGGAACCACTAACTCAGACTCTGTCATTGATATCTCTCCGTCTACTGTCCACAAAGGCTGGGAAGATCCTGAGGCTCAGAACGCTTAGTTTTCGTGGTTCTCGTTCTACGTTTCATTTCTCTCGGATCTCGCCCTTTATTGTACCTGTACGATCTGGGGAGGTGCACGTCATGGGATTCAGGAAAGGGTTTTTCCATTTGGGTGCACGAGTATGAATTGTCTCTCACGATCCCCACTAGCGAACCAGAACCCTTTGCTTTATAAAACATTGTGATGTCAGTAGAACATCTTTGGGCCATGGCAATACAGCATATCTTGCCGTCTCCTCCATCAGCTCCACTTCGATGCATCTCCCGGGACTCAACTTCTTATCATTCAATGGCTCAAACTGAGTCTTTCCTATTCTGATCATTCCATATCATTATTGATGCACTGCTCGAGCAAGTACAAGTATATAAAGGTTCGAAGAGAGAAAAATCTATCAATACGCACATGGATTGCAACCAGATAAATTCGCAGGAAGTGAGCGATAGGTTTGAAGATGTCACACAAGCAGTTAGTCTATTCACGGTCGTCATTGTGGTGAGCGTCACCTTTTCTTTCACGCTTCAGCGTTCTCTGATCCAAAGAGGTACTACAGATTCAGTGTCTTTTATTTGGTAAATTGATGGGCAGTTGCTGTTACTCTATGCTCATTTATTTTACAGGTGCATATGCTGTCCTGTTTGGAATTTGCGTCCACATTCTCTACAAGCGGAGAGATGACTGTCGATATTGGTGGCATTGCCTATCGATTATTCTTCTCTTTTTATCCGCGATGGCAACTACCGTCATCAGTACAATTGCCGCGTTGGGTGCAATTCTGACTGCCTTGGGATTGCCAGTCCTTGCGCTGATGCTGACATCGACGAGTACACAGTGCCTTCAATCCGTGCTCAGTCACATATCACAATCTCCTTTCTCGACACCGTAAGTATACGGTTTTGGCAGAATGGGCACTCCTAACATACCTTGGAAGAGAGTTCCAATTCAACGTGGAAATCACAAGGCTCTCACTCCTCATTGTCTCAAAGTCAGTCAGACCACCCCGGTTTTCTAAACTACTTCTAATGATTGAACTAGCGTGATCGCGGACTTGATTCTGGTGTGCAGAGCCTCCCAATTGCATCGTGAAATGCAGACTAACAGAGCATTTGCTAGTTGTGGAGATGTTATGTCTTATGGGGAAAACGAAGATGGCTAGTCGCTATCCTGGCTCTTCTATGCACGGCAAACAATGGCAAGTCCCTCCCGCTGTCAGTCACCAAAGAAACTTACCTAGACCTTTCTCAGCCACAATCGCTACTTCATTGGCAATTTCACCCAAGATTCTGGCATCAAGTGTTATGGGCAACACCATAAAGACGCCGGCATATCACTTTTACATGGCTTTTCTCCTTGGAACAGTCTTGACAAATATGCTTCTGACGCTGCTGATAGGTTCGTCAGGTCGTCCCTTCACCGAAAGCCATCTCTAAAAACTATCAGCGGGTAGAATATTCTATATCAGCCGACAGGCCATGGAGAGTGTCGGTAAGGACGCCAGAAGCATGTATAGAAGCGTGGTTGGGATAACGTATGCTCGCTGGCACTTCCACTTTGCATGCAATGTCAATTCAATAATTTCTTTTTAGCTTGGAGTCCGGAATACTCTATCCTGCCGTCTTAATCGTATATGCAGCATGCGCTTTGTCCAGCAGCAATACCACAGACTCTACGTCGGTCAAAACTGTATCGACAGTGGCCCAGTTCTCGCTTCATCAAGCTGCGGTGAGTACCATACGTTCGTCTAACCGATTTCCTCTTATGCTATCCTCACTCATGTAGGGCATTGCTCCCACTCTTATCATTGTTCGCACTAGCCTCAGAATCAGCATTGAAGATACCAACAATGTCATTTCAACGTTCCAGGCTTCCGGCTCAAGTACTGGCGGACCCCACGTTGGCGGCGACGGCTTCTTCAATGACTCGGATAACTCGTGGCCAAGTACCACACAAAGAGTTTCTTAGAGTGTCGGGTTTACCACTAGCTGATCGCTTTGCTTGGTGAGTCTAGTTGCCTCAGTTTAAATCATCAGCTTACAGGCTATTCAAAGCATTGAAGTTTCATATGTTATGAATGAGTAGAAAAATTGTACTACTGAATCATTGTCCAAGCCCTGATATTTCCGTCCCTATCCGAACTATAAAGCACCTGTCCATTCCCTGAAAACGTTATAATTACTCCTGGCTGAATGCACCCACAGGAGGAATTACATCTAAACCTCGACGGTGATATCCATCTCTCCCCGTTGACCTCAGGGTTGAAGATGGCGATGCCTCCATCCGTTAGTGTGAAGACAAGTGTTCCAGTCGCAGTACGTTGAGTGCGCATGACGTTCACTGTCTTTCTTCGAGTAGGTTCGAAGCGATCAACCAGGTAGCCCACCTGCCATTCCCGGATCAGTTCCGCCGTCGAAGTGTTATACACCGAAATGGCCTTGTCAACGCCACCCGAGTGTCTGACGTTGGTTTCCCAGTATACGAGCTCCGCATCGGTTGAGAACGAGAAAGTGTCGAAGGTTGGCTGGCCTCCGGGGATAGCCAGTAACACTTCTCCGGTTTCGATATACCACAGTGTAGCCACTTTATGCGACTGTATGGCCGCAAATCTTCCATCTGGAGAGAGGACGATACCACATCCATTAGAAAACTGTGGGTGAGGTACATCATCCGGAATTGGAAATGAATTCTCCTTTTCCCCGGTTTCTGCATCCCAAATCCCGAGTTGGGCATCCCGGGAAATGGCAGCAATAAATGACCTTTTAGGGTCCGAAGCATTATTGAAATGCATGGGAGCTTGCTGCGAGTCGTACGGAAGGTCGAAGAGCTGTCGTGGTGCATCACCTGTAGCGCCCATGTCGATTATAGTGGCTCTTCGATAGGGATAACCTGTTTCGGCGATGGATATCAGGTATCTACCGTTGTTGCTCAGTGGATTTATACATCCCAACCAAGTAGATCTTCGCTCGACAAGCCCTTTGAACGCCCAACCATGCTTCAGGTCGTCTCTGAAGCGAGCTTCCCACACCAATATTGACACTAAACCTTCCACCTCGTCGGAAGAAATTGACGGAGAACGCGGGATATTCTTGGAAGCATCCTCCAAGACGTCCATGAACACGTCACGAGTCTTATCTCTCATCCATTCTAGTGCACGGATAGACTCCATCTCCGACTCTGACTCCAAATCAAAGACCCTGACCAGATTTTCTTGTGTAGACAGGCTTCTACTGCTCGATACTATCAGCTTTGACTGAGCTCCGAATGCCATGCCATCAATCTTCTCTGGTCCATAACGGCTGCTTAATAGTTGTCAAAGTGTCAAAGTCTCCGTATCGTACACGAAGATCTCGCCTGTTTTCTCCTCAGAAACTGCCAAAAGCTTCCCGTCTATGCTTGCCGCCAGGTGTCCCACAGTGTAATTGCTCGGATTGGGTGCCGTGCAGGGACCGCGGGTACCGCTCAACGAAGGTAGTATTTGGATGCACCAAAGTTCGCTGTCTGTAGAATTGAACGTGGGTTGCGGGAGCGATTCTTCCGGAGACAGCTCGAAAATGCCACTGTTGTAGAAGAATGCACCTCTGGCGTCCGAGACTGCTCTAGCCGGTGCGAAAGTGAGAAGTAGGAAAAGGAACCCCATGTTGTGTTAAATTGTGTGAATGGTACCGGTTCTTTTCATGAATCATTGCTGTTTACGTGACAGTTACCATCAGAACTGAGAACGTTGACTTTTCGATCGCTATCAAGCAGGTGTTCAAGTTGCCCATAGTGACTTGAAGACCTGTTACAGGAGTAAAAACGTGTTGTATGGCTCCAATCTGGTATATGATGTGTATTAGCCTGCTCACTAGAATAAGCTGAACTCACTCACATTGAGGACATGGTGGAACTGGTTCACTACTCGGAAACGGAAACGGAAAGTACTCCGCCGCACTCCGCCGCCCGCCGCCCTCGCCGATACCTAACGGGCCCTTGGTCGGCGGCCTGGATCCGAAATCCTTGTTATCCTGTCCCCTCGAACCTTTCAAAATCAGAGCGGCCATCTACTCCTGCGCAAGAGAATTAGCTGGCAAGAACTGGATGAAATGCAAGGGATGGGAGTCTTCGTCAATTTGCATGGTGAGTAATGATTGTTCTTGCTATGAAAGCATTTCTCTGATATTCTGCTCAAAGTTCGAGCTTTTTGGATGCTATTTCTGCATATGAATCACCCCTTGGTTAATGATCTCAAGTCAAACAATTTTCCGACGGATATAGAAAACAGGCAGGAAAGCGGCAACGATTCGAGGTCGCCAGGGCCATTATGTACCTTGCTTTCGATGGTGAGTAGTATGTCTCACTTTGACCTTGCCAGAGTATTTCATTGCTTTTCAGGCTCTCCTGGACGATTCCGACCTGTATAGAACGCATCTTTCAGGCCACAGAGTGACCATGATCCATACAGACTCGCTACATGTCATCAAGGGCCAACGAAGCAACAGCACTGCAGACACCGCGAGGTCTTTCGGAATGCTCAGATGTAGGCGCGTCGGAAGGTGAGGTGAGTGTTACATATGATCGTGTCAAATATGCCTCTAATGCATTTGCACCTGTTGCACAGTTCTGCGAGCGCCAACCCAACACAGGTGTTCCCCAAAGCTCTGCAGTCGATTCGTAACCGAAAAAAATGCGCGGATCGTTATTTCCTTCACATATAGACCTCAAAAAGTCCGGAAGATCCTACGAGCTCGTCAGCGCATCAAAAACATGCCCTCTACGCGGGTGGACGCAAACATGACGAATTGTAGCTGTGATGGTGAGTAGTGACATGATTCCTGGGAAGTTCCACATTTGCTTATGCTCTGGGTATAGTGTAACACATGTTACATCGTTTGCGGCTGGTGAAGCTGAAGTCGCGATCGACCGGGCCAACACAGGACGATAGCTGTTTTCTGAAGACCAAAGATGAAAATTCGATGGTAAGAGACGTATCCCCACTATTAGCACCCGCTCAGCCTCTGCATTGTCTAGACCCTGAGATAACTAGTTGTGGCTCGATACGCTCGTATAGCAAAACCTCGAGCTAACCAGCGCATATCGAAGTACCAGGGAAACCCAAGAGCAAGGAAATGCAGCTTTACGAAGGAGATAAAGACATGATGGATCGCCGTAGTTTGCCTTTGCAGTAATGAGTTTTAGCCGGTGTTCGAATTTGACGTGCGACTCGAACTCCGTATGGCGAACCAGTGTTCAAGACCACTTCTCTGTGTGAGGGGCTGGCTGTATAAGTAGAAAGTAGAGATAGCATATGCTAGAAACCTTCGAAAGTAAGAGGTATATCTAAAGCGGCCCTAGAAATTCGCTGATACCTTGCGTATTCTAGGTGTTCGTAAACTAGAACGGTTCATGAGCGGCATTCTCGACAAAATCTGTTGAGAGCTCTAAGAGTACGATCTATATTCGCTGCGATGATAGTTCTTCGCTAATCCACAGGCGTTTGAAGAGCTTTTTATCAGTGACATTACAATGGCTAGGTCCATAGGACGCTCATCTAGTCGATGTGTGCCATGCACCAGGCAGGGCTTGTAGACATCGGAAATTGGCCGGCAAGTTCGAACGATAGACTGGGATAGATGTTGAGGAATCATTTGATTGGAAGAGGCTCGTGCTTTTGGAATCTGAATCTGGGAGAATGCGCTCAATTCTTCGCGCATCGGTGCAAAGAACAGCGACCTATCTTTGTGGCATTCGTACAGCCGACTCGCCTAGTTGTAAATGGGGCGGTTCGATCTTGAAGGTCGGAAATGCAAGTAACTGGTGCAGAGGTCTTGACGCTTAACAACTTAATGAGGCAAGCTTCGTCTTTACCGCATCCAAAAATCTCCGCTGAACCTACGTATTTTCTAGCTCTGCGAATAAAGGAACGTGTAGCTATTCCAAAAAAATGAAATGTCAATTTACGGAAGACTATTGTCTGACGGTTTTGGTGAAAGAGCACGCGGTCAATGGTCCGAGCATTGCTGAATCGGTGACCATTGTCTTCGACCCAGTACAAGTTCAACTGGCGCGTGACATCATCTCTACTCTCACTTCCACTCCTACCTCCATTAACTGCAATTTATTCTCTTCCTAATGTCTCAATCTCGACACGACACTCTCGTCTCTCAGGGCAAGGATGAGTGCTACGACTACAGGTACTTCCTACCATCTTGTATTTCTTTTTGCAATACTGACGATCGCGAAAGTCGACTCGACGACCTTTCATTAGAAACTCTACTTGAAGTGTAAGTTGGACTATTTTTCTTTCTAAACTCCAAGACACTGACTTTATTTCGACGACAGGGAGGAGCTTGTCGATCCCTTCGAGTACGCCTTAGGGCTGAAGCCGTCCGACTCGGTTGTGGAAGGGCAGAATGATGAATCTGAGATCACCTCCCAACAGGGAGGCGCGACTATACCGACGCAAGACACACCGAAAGCTCCTTCTTACATACCTCTATTCCCATCCCCATCTCCAGAGCCCACGACTGACGGTGATGAACTCGAAGGTGCCACTCCGGCCACTCCTGCAACATTTTCTCCTTCATTTGAATTCGACGACAATGCCTTACGAGAAGAACACGATGACAAGAACGACGACGGCACTCCCACCTCCTCTACGAGCACTGATGAAGGCCTAGCATCGACGGATACTAAAGGCAAGGGCAGAGAGTCGGCCGACGTGACCGAAGTTCTCGATAGGTCACCTAAGAGGATGCGCCGTACGAAGTCAGGCTCATTGTCGATTTACGCGAAGGACGTTCTTCCAGCTGAGCCTCTTGTAAACATAGATGACCTGAAGGAAAACGAAGTGATTGTTAGGTGCGCATTTCTATTCTCGACAAAACCGACCGTACTTAAATTCGGACTTTCAGAGAAATACAAGCGCAAGACGTTAGTAACGATCACGCTTTGAGGAAAAGGAAGCTCAGCGACACGAACGGCGAAGCCGCCGAGAGTTACGATTATTCTGCAGCCTTCTCTCAATGGATCCCCACTCCGTTTGTTGCAGCCGAAGAACAGCACTCTGCATCTGTTGACCAGACGCAGTACAGCGCTCCCCTTCAGCGTGTCATAAAGCCCTTACCTACGAGGACTCAGGTGTCTCCCCATTACTATCAAAGTCATGGTGATATGGATATCGCCATGATGCCTGATCTGGGTGAGGCGTCTGCCCCAGGAGACCACCAGCTTTACGCGGCTTATCAACACCACCAAGGATATTTCATTCAGGGTGGTGATCATTCGCCTCGTTTCCCGAGTGCGGCGCCATACAATGGCCAACAATTCGCGCAGGCTCCTGCTCCAGGTTATTATAACGCGATGCCCGTTCCATCAAACATCGCCCAGTATGCAGGCGGATCGTTCCCAAACAATGGGCCTATTCAAGCCATGCTGCTTCCGCCAGTGCAATTCGGCATTACCTTGCAACATCCTAGCTTTGAGCAACACAACGACAACGCGCAACCCATTCTTCCCGCAGATGATAATACCGTTGCAGCCGTCCCCAGGCGACCCCGCAGTCGTGTATATTCAAACCAATATGCCTTCTTCATTCAAACTGCCCCAGTTCAGTGCCGCTGGCGCTGGCGAAACGAGCATGGGGAGTGGCGGTCCTGTACCGTGATGGTCACCGACGTTGATGATCTTTGGGACCATTTGTGGGCGACACACACGGTCGAAAAAGATGAGAGGAGAATCAGGTGTCAGATGGGGACGTGCGCCGACAAATTGACCTGGTTGAACGACAACCGAAATTTTGATAAGCATATCAATAGCAAGGAACACTCTGGTTTTGACAGGCAAAAGTGCAGACACTGTAGCGGAAAATGCGCACGGCCTGATATGTATCATTTACGGCATAAACCTTGCATCGCGGCGATTGATAACATGGCGGCGCAGGGCACTGGTAGCAATTGAAGGCAGAGAATCGATTCGAAGATTGGACATTTTATCTATCTCCTTATTGTGCATACGGCCTATGTAGGATAAGCATTCATATCACTTGTACATCTGTATCATATCATATACCACTATCATGGACATATCGCAATTGGACAATCGTTGCTTCGATGTAATTAGTCGTCTCAGGTAGCAGGAATCTTTCATACACAGTTGTGTTTCACGGAAATGTTCCCAAAGGCATATTGAAAAGGAATTTCCACCTCTTCAATAAACCCGACAGGATTGGCCTTCAAGAATACATTCCTGGTGAATAGGGATGGGGTTCTTTCAGTCTCCATTATCAACAACTTAATTGCTCTATGAATATTTCACGTATATAAACCTTCTGCGCATGTTACTATGAAGGTTCTTAGAGGCTTCGGTTGGGTAATGGATAGGTTGTCGCGAAAAGGAGCTACATTTAGGGATATCTGTATTTCACCAAATAATCTGGGTCCCAAATGACAGAAGTATCAATCGAGAAGGAATTTGTGGCAAACATGAAGAGAGAACCATCCGGGCCAAGCTTGATTGTAAACGTAGAAGTCGCACCGAGCATCACTTGAAAGTTGATGGAAAGACGCTATTTGTTTCTCGCTTCCGTTGCCTTCGCTTCCGCGTACTCCAATTGCTGAACCAAATCTCTTCCCAGCGTGAGCACTATCAGAGCGGGAAAGATGGTCCATAGCCTTTGGGAAATACACGAATCAGCGCCGAATTTAACCAACGAAAGAGAATGGGTAGATAGTCAATGACTCACCCTTGCGGAATAGCCCAGTATGAAACTAGTGTACGCAAATCGTTATGGCCCACGGTACACCAGTTACAAAAGTATTCCTGCAGTGTTCAACGTCAATTGATCATATAAAAGAAAGCGAGCAGGAGGACATACCTGAGCCCAATACAACACTGTCTTCCCAAACGTCATACCCGCACTCAAAAACCCTAGCAGTTCGGCTACCTTCTTGAATCTCCCTTGAAGAACACCACTCTTCCCCAAAAGATAGACGAAGCTCAACGCGGTTTCCACGAGGTTCATCAACGCCTGCGCATTTGTGAATCCTCCGCCTTCCTCGTACGTTTTCGCGCTGTAGAGTAGATCGACCTCTTGTTGAAGGGTATATGGAGCCCAGAGGAAGTGAAGGTCACCCCCGACCATGGAACGCGGGCGCATGAAACAGAAGCCGGCGTCCCAAAGCATGATGGGCATGGCGAACAGGAACCATAGGGAGATCCAAGTATGTTTCTTGGTTTTAGGCGGCGTCGGGAGAGAGTCGTTCAAGCTGGCATTCTGGGCCATTGTCACGATGGTGATGGTAGCAGTGTGCGGGAAGCAAAAGAGGTTGGGTGAGGAGATTCTGCGCTGCTAAGAATTGAATTAGCTTCTCGTATGATTTTCGTAATAATTGCTTTGATTTGACACTCACCGATTCCATAGTCAGGGTCTCCATCTATACATGCTTTACCAGGTAAAAGGTATATCCATTTGCGACTAGTCTAATGACTCGTTTTGTGCCAACCTTGCATGAGAACTCGAAGTCCAGCTTCAGAAATTAGTGATAAAGTATAAAATCGAATAAAGAGCCTACAAGCATCATATCAAGGGGAAAGAGAGAGAGATTGACGGTTGCAGGACATGGTAAGTAGTCGTGAAAGAGGGCTAATTCCTAAGCGCCCAGTATGCTCACAGCTCGCTACGCACAAGAAAGGAAGCCCACCGCCGCGTAAGCCCACAGTGATAGAGGCCTCAATACCCTTGTATTCACGACCTGAGAGCAAGTCACCCCACTATCGTTTCCTATTCGCCGTCTAGTGGAATTTTTTTTAGAATTTTGAGAACCATGGATGGCTGTCAGCCGAGGACTTTTGG
Organism: Paramarasmius palmivorus; assembly: GCA_037176845.1. Taxonomy (NCBI): domain Eukaryota; kingdom Fungi; phylum Basidiomycota; class Agaricomycetes; order Agaricales; family Marasmiaceae; genus Paramarasmius; species Paramarasmius palmivorus. The sequence continues at coordinate 264,726 of JAYKXP010000025.1, read as the reverse complement.
ATATGGATAGAAAACAGACGGGCAGGAGAATTCTGAGGTCTTTTTTGGTCATTGGCCATCGTGAGTGACAGTGTAGTTTTAGCTGATGAGTAGACGTTTCTAACCATCCATTCAGAGGGAATAGCATAGCCATGGAACCCTCTGCAAGCCTGCTTCATGCAGTTTTGGAGCATCTGCTAGCGTCGCTCTTCCCGGTTGACTTCGGGGGCAGCGAGGGACTTATTCAGGCTAAGGATTGATATCACTGTTAGGAAGGCAGGATTTGAGGCTTGTTATATCGCGTCGTACACTGGGATATTGATTATGGTGTGTGGTACTATCTTTTGCTTTGACCTTAGGATGATATGACTCATGGCCGATACTGGTTCTGTAGGCTCTATACAACTTCTTTTTGGACGTGTAGGAGGGTGCAATAGGCTGTATCGCATCTCACGAGGATCTTCTACCTTGAACGGAAATTTTACGATGATAACGAGACCACTTCAACCACGAGCAAAACGAGGGCAGTCTCTCGCTAGAAGAACGAACTGTTTTATCACCAAAATTCCTCGAAAACATCAAATCAGCACTCTCTATCGAGGCAAAAACCCCATTCAACCGAGAGCTACCATATCAGACATCGAGATATATACGAGGCTCCCAGCTACGCCAGTATAGGACTAGCCTGAGGTGGCACCAGCGGATGGACTCACCAGCATGCCGCCTTCAAGGGGAACGGACACGCGCCCTGTTACACGGTGTATTATGCAGCTCTGGGTTATGACTGTGGGCGTTCCGGGATGTTTGGGTGCAGAGCATCGGTATCTTAGGCCAGATAGCGGACAGAGGCGAAACGGACCAAAGAGAATTGGTTCCGGACCTTTAGTTGGGCGCAAGGAGCATCAGAGGTAATAGGATTTTCGACCATGGGCATGCACTGAATCCCGTTTTCTAAGGGTTTAGGGTGTCGAGGTATTGAGGCGAGTTCAGCACGTACCAAAAGGCATTAGATCTCGGCACTCGTCGTAGAGAGCGAATCGAGGTGGAAAACATAGTTCCAGATAAACATCAGCGGCCGGACTAGTAGTACGAGTACCTCGTAGGTCGAAACCCCCGCTTGTGATGATAAACTGCATAGCTGGAATAGCTTCGCGCTCGTGAGTGGCGTATATACACGACCGGAAGATCGCTGATTGTTCTATGAGTGTAGATGGTAACCAATAAAAGTGGCATCATCGTCCATTAGAACCTGGGTGTATTGCTTGATAGAGGAACCCGGAAAAGGCTCTGCGTCTGCAGGGATAGGATCTGCTTGTCGAGCAGCTTTAAAGAGGTATTATCCAGCTAACGATCCTATACTTACAACGTCGCTCACGCTGAGTTTTTTGGATAGTCGACTAGTGAAACGGCGTAATTGCATGCGTGGCAGAACTGCTCACTGAAAAACTATTGTCTGACGTTTTGGGAAAAAAGAGCACGCGGGTTTGGGCCATGGGTCTGAGCATTGGTTGTTCATTGTGCCCAGCGCAATAACTGCCAAACAGATCGCGTGACATATTCTGCCTCTCTACCTTCACTCACAACCTCCATCTATAATGGCTCAACTCGCGCTCCCAAGCGCTTCTTCAACGGATTATTCCTATCATGAGTACGCTCTGGTTCTCTAGATCTCTGACCATTATCTAATTAACGTGTTTAACAGCGAAATATATGAAGATCCGTTTTCTGGCTTTTTTGAAGAGTAAGTCGCCAAAAGTACCTCCAGTCTTCGACGATTCGATACTCAACTTGTATATAGCGATACCAATTTCTCCTACCTCTTCGGACACGGTCTCAACGACGTCGAGAACAGTTTAGGGATAGGATTTACGGGTGCGATAGCGGGCATGGCAAGGGACGAAGAAACTCGACTGGAGATAGAGAGCGATCGCCAACCCGCTGATAACGAGACTGAGACCTCTCAGTCAATCATACAAACATCCACTAGAGTAGTCAGTTCTCAAAGAGACGGTGAGGACTCGACACCAACCGACGATGCCACTCGACCATCATTAGCCGTGACCCTCGAGGGCAACACGGTGACATCGCATACCACCCCCATATCCTCACCTCTTGACGCCTCATTCCCACCTGATAAAGGCAAGGGCAAAGCTCAGCCCGATGTGCCCAAGCCAGTATGCGAAAAGATGGGTCGCACCAAGTCTGGTTCTTTGTCCATTTACCTAAAGGATGCGCCTCCTGCTGCGCCTCCTACCAACAACGTAGATGAGTTAAAGGAAAACGAAACCCTCTCTGGGTACGAATTTTTATCCTTCACCTATCGTCTCCAAGACTAACGTCGTCTTCAGAGTTTACCATGCACATGATGTCCAACCCAATGTAGGCCGAAAGCGCAAACTCAGTGCCACTGGTGACGAGCCCACCTGTCACGACACATCGGTTCATCCTGACATCACCACCACCTCTGCCTTCGAAGGACATGATGACGCTTCGCTCTTTCCGGACAACAGTGAACTTGCGCTATCCACGTCCTTCGACCCGGCGCCGCTTCATCATCCAGTGCGATCTCTGCCATCACGGGCTCAGTTCGCGCAATGCAATCAAGGTCACGATGGTGCTCTGCCTGCTGTCTGTCCGACGCCTATCGTAGAGTACCGTTCTAGTGTCGGTCTCGTGTGCCAGTGGGGTGAGATCCCTGCGCAAGGGAATAACGTCTCATCCCCTCACTTGGCTGCTCTCCTCGACGTAGAGCAAGGGTTCGATGATGACAATTATGGCTGCAATCAAGCTCCCCTCCAACACAACGACTGGCAGAATGCTGAAAACCCGGGAAACGTTTACCCAGACACTTCGACATTCCATTGGTCTGGTGGTCTTCTTCCGCAGCCTGATCCTGCGTTTGCCCTGGATTCTCCGGCAGCTGAGTATTCTGGAGCTGCACAACAATATGCAATGCAAGATGATCACTTCCAACCTGCTGGTGATCACCCCCACCCTGCTACCAATGCTCAAAACGAGCAATCGCCCGCCTCTTCCTCCGAACCCAGCTTCAGAAGACAACGCATCCCTGTCTACACGGATCCTGTACTATGCCTATACCCAACTCGTAACGGCACTCGGTGCACTCATATGATCCCATTCCCCGATGGTGGCATCAACACTGCAGCAGACCATATCAGGAATGCCCATCACGTTCGTCGAGATGGGACTGGTAAATTGTGCTGCGACTGGCCACAGTGCGGCAAAACCTTTGGCACCTGGCCGGATTTTGCTAGACATTTGAACAACGGAAAGCACACCAAGTTCGATGTGGTCAGGTGTGAATTTTGCGATGGTACTGCGGCGAGATGGGATGCGCTTGAGGCTCGACACAAGAACTGCTATCCCGGTATGCCGAAGAAGAAACAGAAGGTTGCCGCATGAATATAGTCCTACAAGGTTATATGTTCATATATCATCACTGTATCTATATCGCACGTACTGCATTTTCGCATTGTAGACTGTAGTGTACATTCTCGCATGCTTTGGAACCGTATTACTATTAGGCACTCTTACCTATCGAATCATCATGTATAAAGACACCAGAAGAATCGAACGGCCGTGGATCTCATCATAAATATCCCACGTTACCCTCACATGCTCACAGGCAACATTTTCTTTTTCCTTCATCGTTCATATCCATCTATATTCACCATTGGAGACCCTATAGTACTTAACGTTTGCTCTGAATCTTTTGCTGTTTGGCCACGGAACCGGGTACAGGATCAAATCACGTACTCTATATCTCCTATCTTTTGTCTCTTTCCACCACCATGGCGAGGCAGTCCTCCAGACTAGCAGCAAAACGCAACACATCCAACCTAGACCAGTCACGTAGAACGATAGAAAAACTGGATCTAGGGGTGGCATCAAACGACTCTAAAGTCAAGAAGATGAAATCCGAAGCTAAAGCTCAGGCGAACACGGCAGCAAAGACGAAGGGGAAAGCAAAGAAACCACGCGTTCCGCCGAAGAAAAGGGTCTAAAACAGAAGCAGAAACCGTGCAACTAGTCATTGTGGACGAAAACGCGTCAGAAACGCGAGGATTGCTGCAGAGGTTCATGAAGGAGGCCCCGTTAGATATCATGCTCGAGGTACGTGTCCAGCCTTTGACTTTAAGAAAATATGCTCACTTTGTCATAGATCTTCACCCACTTGCATCCCAAAGATCTTCTAAATTTGGCACGCACGAGCAAAGATCTACGCTCGGTACTACTGTCGAAGACGTCAGCTCAAGTTTGGAGGGCCGTGCTGAGGAACGCGAGATTACCTCCTCTACCAAAGGATTTGAGCGAACCAGAATATGCGAGTTTGGCTTTTGACACATGGTGCAACGTGCGCTAACATTTCTCTTCTACCTCTTCCCATCGCTAACTCCATGCTATCCAGGTTTGTGGTGGTGGAAACTGTGAAACCATCTCTTGGCAATGCAGGATCCGATGTCATAAAACATGTGCTGCGAAACGGTACGTCTACTTGCATGACCTCCGTCGCTGCACGTCTAATCGACCAATAACAGACTCTATCCTTTCGATAAATTGAAGAAGCTGCCTACTTGGAGCGAGGGCATCGAGGAGATGGTGGATCTAGGCTTCTTCGCCATCATCCCACGCGTGATGATCTCAGTCCACGAGAAAGATATCTTCCGGGGGCGACATTTTGGGCCGTTGGGATGGATATGGATATCCTATTATACACCGTATATCATAGAACAATTTCGCCTGGAATTCCTGGAAGTGAAGGACGACGCTGAAAGGCTGGCCCAGTGGAAAGGAAAGAAGGCGGAGGAGTACGTAGAGCTGAGCAGTGTAAGTGGAGTTTTCCTGTTTTGAACTTCAATGACATTGACACTTCTTTGCTAGTATGAGATCGTATGGCGAAAATGGTCCCAGCGAAGGTTGTCTGTGGGGCAGCGCAAGACAGTGACGGGAGATTTGCGTGAAGAGCGTATCAATGAGTACGTACTATGGCGGCTTAAGATATACTCAGGTTTTTATCATACGAGGCAGGATTCTCAAGAAGCTCGTCGCCCTTGGATGGAACGAGCATAATCTCGAGCGTACCTTTCAACTGATTCAGCATCCGCTAGTCAATCAATCGAAGAGGCTCACTGATGAAGGTGCTGTCGCCAGATCAAACTTAGATTCTGCAGTATCGCTAATCTCGCTCTAGAATGGGAACAGATCAAAATGACTGTCGTAGAAGCTGTAACCCAAGTGTTGAAGGGGACCAGAATATGACGCCCACGGCAATACAATCCAGTATCTTCTTTAATATGCATGCAATTTTCCAATCCTATGGACGGTATTTACATGTTGTATCCATACACGTATCTTAGCAATCATCAGGAACTGCCTCAGAGTCTTCGTAATTGGAGGCATCAACTCCCAGACCCCGACTAGCAAAGGTCCTCCACAGGAGACATCTATTGGTACCCTCGTATAAATTAATGTCAGCTTGAATCCAGGCGTCGCGAGCATTTGTGAACGTCGGGTTGCAAGGTTGAAGAGTGAGAGCATTAACAAGGAGGCGTAAGAAGACAACGTTCCCCTCAGATGTTTCGCTATGTGTTCGTGCTGCAAAAGAAAAACCATGCTCTTCGACAAGAGCGGCATAGACGTTGTGTAACATGTTAGCCCTATCATATTTCAGCCTACGAAGTAGTGGGATGGACTCGAAGGAAGGACATACCACACTTCGCCAATGTCGTGTACTTCCATGCGCTCAGCGATGCTGGAGTATCGAAGGGGATTGGTTTCAGTAGACGTGGAGTAAGGATAAGTGCGGAATCCGATGGTATCGTTCTTTAACCATGGTCCTTCGACAAAGTCCTGAATCTCAGGAGAGTCTGAGCGAACAAACCACCTGTTTCCGCACGATCAGTATACGTGGTGGTGCGGGTTTGCACGAAACAGAACCTACTCGGCAACAGCATCGGACCATCCTTCTCCCATACCGGCAGATTCAATGGTCTGCAGGCAGCGAGCAGTACCTCCGCCTGTCATACGATTCGTGAGGCCGTGAGTGAGCTCGTGCATGACAACATCGTTCTGAAGCGCACTGGACCGCCGCGGCTTTGAAGTAGGTATTGGTCAGACTAGCGTTTGAACAAACAATGGAATGGTAGCTCACGTCGGTGAGCTCATATATGAGCATAAAGCACATTCCGGGTTGACCACTGAAGGCAAGAAGATATCATGAATACGATTATTTGAGAGATGGAATCTCGGCTTACTCGGGAGGCGTAGAGAAAAAGGCATTATTAGTTGCACGAGTTGGATCGTAAACATTGATATGGACGGGGTCAGACCCTTCTCCCCCGAGGCCGAAGTTACTCTGTTGAAAGTTGAAATTCGTCTCCGTGAAGCCGTAGTGATAGAGGACATCATGGTATGTGTTGGCCACGTAAAAGGCATTGGTTATAGCAGCGTCGATGTTCTCGTCGGTAGTCGGATCCTCACTGGAATCATAGGTGTACTCGAATGTGAGACTACTGCTGGTCGGGGAATAGTCCGCTCCTCCTCTAGTCTTTATCGCAGTGACTATGGCATTGTTACCTCTGAAATGTATCTTGAGCTGGTTGTCAAATCAAGGAGTTGGAGAAACGAGACGAACGTTGTGTTGCCGGTGGAGGTCTCACCATCAATACTGTGCCATGCAAATCTTGAGGCGGAGATATCTGCAGGATCAGTGAAAGTCTCGAGACCCTCAGTGATACTCTGTTTCCACACAGGAAGAACTCGATACTGCAAGCGATAAGCATGTCAGGGGTGGTCATGATCCAATTTTGACAAAGTGCAAACTAACCGAGGCATGTGCGACAAAATCCGTGACAGAGAGAAGCTCTCCAGAGTGGGCGTCCGAATAGACCTCATACCACATCCCAGCCTCTTCGTTTGCGATCTGGAAGACGTGAACAAGAGCGACAGATCCATCCGGACGCGCCAGATATTCAAGTGTCGGCGTGATCCCATTCTTCTTCCCATTGAGAGTCTGTTCAGCCTTGGTAATGGCCAAGTCTGCGTCGACAGAAGGCTCGGAGGATGCAATGTTCTCTGTCAAATCTGAAGTTTAGACGGATATCATGAACTCTACTTGAGAACGTACCAGTGTCAACGAAGGATTCACCAAAGGCTACGACCTTGTTGTTCTTGAAGGCAACGTTGGCGACAGCGTTCACAAACGGAATACCATTCTGCCGTGGAACAACTCGTTAGAGCCCATCATCAGCTGATTCATACAAGCTCACGTAGGATTGCCTGACGTAGCCAAGCTTATCTGCCCCGTTGTTGACGCCAGACCTATAAGCCACGCTGTCCTTGTCGATGTTCAACTGGGATGCCACAAAAGAAACGATCTGATCCTCGGGAGTAGTTGCAGCCAATGCTCCAGGGACTTCGAGACCAGCGCCAAAAGTCTGAGGCAGTACCATTAGAATCCATAGATCAAGATGTCAAGTGACATTGGCATACCTTGTAGTTGGTCGGTGGTTGGAAGGTTTCGATCCCCGAACCACGGTTAACACTCCTCGGTCTGTGGGTGTCGTACGTAAACGACAAAGGTGACGCAATGCTGTACGAGTAGAGGACAGCAAGAAGAACAGAAGGAAGTAGAGCATTAAAGACAGCCATTCTCCTCGTCTGTAGACCTTGGAGTAGAGTTAGGACAGTAAGATCCTGAAGATAAATTGAACGTACCAATCGACTATTTATCTCGCCTATGTTATCAGACAACTTTGAACTTCCACATACCCATTCCATTCCAGAAGGACTGCAAACATCAAGAAGCGGTTGATGGTGACCGTTGTGCGACCGAAAGCACCCAATGATCAATCACCTTGCCTGCTCTTCTTACGAGGTTTCCGTAAGTGTCCGCTCAAGGTAGGCATAGCGAGTCGAAGACAATCACGCATTGCATTCTGTCTTGCCGAACTCTAGTCAAGTTTGAGCACTTCTGTTCTACATGACCCCACAGAACGACATACCCAAGTTCTCGACGAACAGAATGATAATCATGGCGTGCGAGTAGATGTCCATGGGACTGCCCATGTGGCGGTAAGCCCTGTAGTCGTAACAAAGACCACATTGCAAGCTACCCCTGACCTCTTCTGCAATATATTCATTCAACGAGAAGGAAAGGGCTGATTCTCGGCACCGGTCTTCTTTAGCCATGGTGCGTGAAGAAATGGCAGGGAGAAGGTGCAGCCGCTGATGATTATGGATGATAGCGCTGAATGAACGGCCGTCTCGGAGCGCTGGTTGTATAGCAAAAGAGATTGCATTGATGAGAAGATGAGGATTGAGGTGTAGACGCGCTAAGACAGCGACTGAGAATGACCGCTAGACCCGAACTTCGATATACAGACAACCAGGGTGTGCAAGGCTTGAGCGCTTGAGCGGTGAGCATGAACGTGGATACATTCTGAATTGTGCGGTAGTTCGTAGCTTCCACTTTGAGAAGTTTCTAATAAACTTGCTCCCAGTTTGATCTATGGCCGTGGGCGATATTGACAGGCGTTTGGGATAGGAACCCATTGTGATGGATAAGACGATTGTCTGCCTCAATAGTAGCGGGTGAGCCGTTTTTGATTTGAAAATGGAAGTAGGTTGTCCAGGGTCCTACAAAAATCTCAGCGTCCGACCTGAGGGCAAAAGAAAAGGCGACGTACCTCAACCAAGCGTAGCGCTGCGAGTTGAACACCCCCAGTCATGATATCCTTCAGCAGAAGCTCCATTCAACTCGAAGGCATGTAAATTAGCCCGCAAAATTCAAGCTTCCCGCCCAGCTCAGCGAATCCCACCCGGAGTACTCCTCTGAAAATTGCAGGATCCCCCGGCCTATGCGACATCCTTCAAGCCTAGGACTTCTATCACAAAAATTCGATGCCGAAGGAAACAAAGAGATATCCTTATCTTTTGTTGGCGTCCTACTATCATGTCCATCCCTTATCCGTTTGGTTCAATGCTCGACCTCGGAACCAAGGCGATTTGCTGACGGTCGTGTCGTTGAATTTTAGTTTGTATCTGCACTTTTCGGTCCGGATGATGAGCTGGTAGAGTGCTGTCTATCGTGATCAGAGTAGGAGGACGAGTCAAGCTTCAAGCTTCAGGTCTGAGGGCAATTGGTTTTCTCTTTAAATTGGTATGTATAGTGCCGCACATTAGGTGGTATGCTCGCGAACTTTGGGATTCGACAGGATCTGGGTTCAGCACGATAATCTTGTATCCGAGTAATCATGCCTTGAGATCTAATGCATGGACATGTCGAAGAAGGTATTATGAAGGTATTGAAATTTTGCGTCCTGAATCGTCGACGTTCGAAGGCTTTCGGGCGCTTATTTTTCCTTCCTCTTTCTCCCATCTTCCTACACCTCGCGATAACTCCGAATCACACATGCACCTTTCTCCGCCCAATGCAGAAATGAGCAACAAGAAATCGAAATAAGCACTTGAAGAGCATATTTCGATTCAACCCTAGACAATCGAAGCAGGCAATGTGTTCGTGCCCGGTCATTGTTATACTCAAACGCGGAACTAGGTCATAGTTCGGCCTCTCGACTCCTTGTCCGAGGAGCCCCAACAGCAGTAGCTAACAGTTGACCTACCAACGTGTTTCGTATCCTCGCTCGCAACTGAGTCAACACTGCGGTCTTTCTGGGATCTTGATATTGTTATGTCACTCGAGCCCGTTCGTGATCATCCATCTTCGCCGTCTTCACCAGCGTGCTTCTCTTAATATCAATTACTTCTTTTCAGTTAATGCTCCAAGATCAAGTATCACAATCTGATGATATGCCACAGTATCCGATATTCCTAGTGATATTCTTGGAGCCGTCGTCTAACCAATGGGCTTCATACTATGCCTCACATCCGATGGACTACTATATACAACTATATACCAGGTTTGGGTGGTAGGAGTCCGCCAGTCAAATGGCCCGAAAACGCTTGCCGTGTTACCAGTAAGTTTTCTCTCTAGCAACGACAATGGCTCATTTTTTCGATTGAACGCTTGACAAATGACTGTCGTGCGATTTACGACATTGCTATCGGACGAGTCTTGGCTGGGCTCCACTAGCAAAGGCTAGAGATAACGCTAGGAGGATATCAATCCTCATCGACGTAAAAGTTCTCCGTTTCACTTCAGGATCAGAACAACGGAACCGTCATACAACCATGTTGTGCTGTATCCATCCATTGCATCGCAGCGGCCTGGTGCATGACCTCAGGACCTTGCCATCAGTTCTGAATTTCGGAAAGAGGGTGCACTTCTCGCAGTGATTCTGGCGTATCCCATGACGCTTTGGATCAGAGCTCAGATCGCAAGTATGCAGTTCGCGTCCGCGCTTGCCGCATTGATTGACAGATATGTTTCTTCAGGTTTTCCATCTTTGTATTCGCGATATTAACAGCAGTCTCCCTCTTCTGCTAGCTTCTGGGCCTCTTGCCTTGCGCAATACCAGATTAGCCACCCCCTCCTGTGGCGTACCTAGTGGGTTTATTTTCTTTGCTTTCTGTTCGCGGATCTCACCGTCTCAAGGTTAAACAGCTCATCAATCCACCTTCTCAATAGGTCAGTTTGGTGCATCGAATCCATCAACCCATTGTTGTCTCCAGTAGGAGCCCGGCAGCACATAACATTCTCTTCAAGATACTTATTGAACCGCTCCATCTGCCAAATCCAGAATAACCACGAAGAGAACCGAAATTTTCGACTCAGTTGTTGCAGGTCATGGATAGACAAGATTTCGATAAGGTGTGTCCCTTACAGCTGTTCTGTATCCAGCTCCCTAAATACGATATGTCTACAAAAGAACTTTGAATCTTACTGCAGGGTAACGATACCGGACCTAGGAGACTTTAAACAAGAGAATGATGAACAGATACACCATCTTGCGGTGCTCGCTGCTGTGAGTAGAAACCCTAATGCTTTAACCCTGACAACGTTAACCTTCAAAAACAACTCGCTAGATTTTGTATCTCATATACTTATGGTATGGCTGTCACGCTTTCCTGGTTTCGAACGATGATTCATTATTGAATAGGTGCATACGTCGTGCTATTCGGAATTTGCATCCGCATTCTTCTCAAGCGAAGACATGGCCGTTATCGTTTACATTGCCTATCAATCACGATACTCTTCGTGCTCGCGACTATGGCTACCATTGTTGGGACGATCATCGAATTGAAACGCGTTAGCGCCAGATTGAGAAGCAACCTGGACATAGTCCCACCACGCTGGCTCTGCCGGGAGGTTTTACCCGAGTTGGAATACTATGAACCAGAAAGCGCCTGGTACGAACGTTCTTATGATGGGCACACTGAATGGCAGACATAGTAATGGCTACAAATGTTCTAGGGCCTTCGTAGCAGCTAGTAACAAGATGACGATCTTTCGGCTCGCACTCCTTGTGGTTTCAAAGTGAGCAATCTCTGCTATACAGGATTCAAGTCAAGAACAAGTTCTAATACGAGCAGCATAACTGCAGATTTAATTCTGGTAGGATCGTTTGACTGTCCCCCTTTCAGGTATCCTAACGTGTTGTACTAGATATGGAGATGCTATTTTGTGTGGGGGCAGCGTAGAAAAGTGATCATTGTACCGGCTGTTCTATGTGCTGTGAATAATGGTAAGTGAACTTTCCCATATATTTCACAGTCCTGACGTCGCCATTCATACTTTGATTGCGCAGTTGCTGCGATCGTTTTTTTTTGCATGGTTTCATGATTCAATCGGTCCTATGTTATTGGGTACCGAACTATTGTGGCCAGAGTGGTATCCCTACACGGCGTTCCTCTCAGGGACTATCCTCACCAATTTATTGTTAACATTGTTGATAGGTTTGTCCAGGTTCAATTTCACCTCCGCGTCTCGCTCATGAATACTTTCCGACTCGAAGCTGGTAGGATCATCTACATCAGTAGAGAAGCGACAAAACACGTCGGAAAGAGCCATAGAAATATGTACAAGACCGTTGTTGCTATAACGTGCGTCATAGTAACCCTTATTTCTGTAAGATAGCACTCTAACCTTTCATAGTATGGAATCCGGGTTTATTTATCCCACTACACTGATCATCTACATTGCATTCACTGTAGCCGGCTCTGAGCTCAGCTTCCAGCCTCTAGTTTCTCCGACTCGGAGCACCACTTACTCTATCTTCTCGACTGTCGCCCAGTACACTCTCCACCAAGCCGCTGTGAGTGAAGCTACTTGTTCCCTATTCTTCTCACACCTCACCATTCCTGTCCCAGGGAATTGCCCCAACCCTCGTCATCGTACGTACAAGCCTCGGTATCGCCATCGAGGACACCAAAAGCTGTATCTCGACATTCCGTGCTGGGCAACACTACGACTCGGATTCTCAAGTTCAAGTTGGTATCCCACAGTCTCAGAGCACTTGTGGGACCGTCCTAGACATCTCTCGATCGAATGGTACAGGATATTGATAAACTCGTGGTCTGCCGTTAGCCCTATTTATTCAATTACTGTATGCTGTTCCCAGGATTCACATTCCTTCCGAATCCCAAGTTTGACACCCTTGGTCCGATTGATAAATGTAACAAAGCTAGGATACTATTTATTCCGTTCCCTACGAGTACAATACAAACGATACGCCGGTGAATGACAGTCAAACAGCAGTTGTGCGCATCCGAGTCGTTCGTCCATGTTATTATCCGGATCCAAACTTCCAAGGAGATGCACCCGAGCCAGCCATACAGCTCTCACATACGACGACGCGGAGGTACTAGAGTCGCCCCCGAGCGCGAGATGGAACGAATCAACTGTGACCAGACGCCGATATTGAAAGTAGAGTGAAGCGTTGGTACGAGAGTGTACACTTCCGGTCGTCACGGTAGTCTCCGATTTCCCAGAATCGAAGCCTGCCTGCTAAGCGGCTCCGCTTTGAAAGTTGCCCTTCTCCCCCGTATCGTTCTTCCGAGGGCCTGACCTAGCCCAGTTTGAACGCTCCTAGAAGAAACCGTTTGCTAAGGAATTTTCCTCAGAGCAAGTGAACATGTACGTACCTTCCTTCCAAGTTCTCCCGCGGCCGGTCTGTTTCCCCCTTCCACCCCAGTCCCAGTGCACGGGCTAGCGGCGGCACACCAATCAGATCGCATGGAATCCAACTTGGCTGGATATGTCAAAGAGCTTATTTGAAGACGTTCGCCGGCGGATCCAAGACGTTCTGGCGCGGTCTGCTCGAATCGTGCAAAGATGACACCAAGGTCCGGGGGCATGATTTCGGGTCGAAAGTCACTAGATCCCGAGGAAGAACTGGAGTAAATTCTCCTGGAGGTACCTCAGAGCAGTTAACACCCACATACCTTCCCTTGTTATCCCATGCCAGTTTCCTAGTACCCAGCCTCAGTCTCTCGACGGTCGAATGCCTCGCGTGCCCAAGCTCTTCAACAATTCGGATAGTGCATGTTGGGGCGAAAAGGCCCTATTCCTGGGCCCACACGAAACCTTTGGGATATTTGCATTCGGCGCATTAATCTTGCATCTCTTGAGAGCTAATGCATGGATATGGAGGCGTGAACGATATCGAACATGTAGTATCAATTGAACCCTGAATCGCCGGCGGATGACGTTCGAGTTCAAGGTAGGCATTCGGCTCCTCGCGATGATTACGAAGGTCACGGTGTACATTTTCTAATCTCCCACTGGCAGAATCGAAGGCTGCCCCTTTCCGAGTCCTAAAGGCTAGAAGCCTAATCTCCCCTCAGGCTGTACGCTTCCAAAGGCCGCTCCTGGAAGCACTGCCGGTCCCTCTCCTAATCCGCCCAGTACTTGGATTTCCTCGTTCCTCAGAAGGCCTAACCTGCACTTTCTACGCGCCAGTTTGAGCGCTCCTGGAACCTCTATCGCGAGGAAGCCATTTGCTAGGAACTAAAGTAAATTTTCCTGGTGGTACCTCAGAGTAGTTAACGCCTACGTACCTTCCCTTGTTTCCCCCGTTTACACCCATCCTCCAGCCTCTCAACGGCCAAGTGCCTCGCGTGAACACCTCGAACCAATGCCATTCAATTCTTCAAGCCTTTCGGACAGTGCGTCATCATGTTGGGACGAAAAAGCCCACTCCTGGGCCCAGGCGGTGTTTTCGCGAGAATATTGGGATTCGAGAGTATTTGGGTTCGGGCCAATAATCTTGTGTCCGAGTAATCATGCCTCGAGAGCTAATGCATGGATGAAGTTGACGCTCGAACGGATGACGGTTGCAATCCAAGGCGTTCAGGCGCTTATTTTTCCTCTTTCTTCCATCTTCCTGCTCCACGCGATGACTCCAAATCACATATACACCCTTTTTCGTCGACAAATCGTACAAAGATGACACCAAGACGCGGAAATAAGCACTTGAAGTCTATTTAGGTTCACTCTAGACAATCAAAGGTGCGCCTTCAGTCGGTGATGCATTGATGTGCTCGTGCCTGGATCATGATAGTCAACTCATTGTTATACTCAAACACGGAACTAGGTCGTAACTCGGCGCCTTGAATTCCCTCAAAAGCTTCAACAGCAGCAGCTTACATACAAGTTCAATCGACTCAGCAATGTGTTTCGTATCTTCGTTCGCAATCAGCCAGTCGGGCCACCGTCTCTTTAGGATGGAGTAGCTCCCACGAACGCTCTTTATATTGCTATTTTACTGGTACCCCGTTCGTGATCATCCATCTTCAGAAGTGTCTAATAACATGCTCCTTTCCAGCCGACGCTCTAAGATCGAGTATCTCATAATCTGATCATTGCTATGCCACCGCATCCGATATTCCTAGCGATATTCTCGGAGTCTAGCCAGTGGGCTTCATGCTATATCTCGCATCTGACAGACTGTTATATACCAAGCTTGCGTGGTGGTAGCCCGCCGACCAAATGGCTCGAAGATGCTTGCAGCTTGTTACTATCCTGCCGGGTAAAGCCTTCATGACGACTTCCCAATCAACCTCCAGCTATCCGACTGATACGGATATCGGCATCGGAATCGCGCCCAAACACTGTCCAGTATCAACGGTAAATGGTATGCTATAGCCTATCTTGATGTGAGTAGCTAGAGTTCCCCGAGATGTGACTCACCTTTCATATATAATCTGTCCAGCCTGTCCTAGTCCAAAACCAATATCTGATTCGACTAGAGTTCATAGTACAATATGGCATCCCACGAGGCGAGTATTCACTTTTCCCACTGAGACGTTCCACGACTCGAATATTCACGTATGAAAAATTTTAGATCACAAGCCAGTGCAATACTTTTATAAAAGGACTCGAAACGATGCAGAGAGAACATATGCAATCCTTCTGCCGCTTTGCCGTCTTTGCTGTTGTAAGTAGTACACCATCTACTCTTTTCACGAAACCCATACCTAAAAACACTAGACCCAGTATCTCATATACGGTATAACAACGACCCTGCACCGGTCTCCTACGAACAAATATTGACTCTTCACTAGGTGTATACATCGTGCTATTCGGGATCTGCATTCACATTCTCTCCAAAAAAAGACCCGGACGATATCACCTGCATTGCATATCCATCACAGCACTCTTCATATTAGCTACCGCAGCTCTCGCTGCTGATACCTTCGACGAAATAAGCCGTATCACCCTCCAATTCGCACTAGTAGCCGGTGAAGACCTCATGGTAGACAAAGTCAATGACACCTGCATTGATATTTGCTTGCAAAACCCGATTTACTGCAATCCTGTTCATTCTAGCATTATAGGAAACCAGTAAGAATCCCATCTTCTGCATGCATGTTTGAACAATAACGACTCGGATTCATGCAGGGAAGTCAACTCTAGGCTCTATATATCAAGGCAGGCCCTCGGGGTAGCTTCAAAGTATGTTTGTCATTCAAATAACAACACTTGCATGTTCTGACACAAACAGTATCATCGCAGATTCAATCCTGGTATGACCAACCGCTTTCTCGCCAATTCCAAACTTAATCCCTAACATACATATCATCTTAGCTATGGAGATGCTATCTTATCTGGGGTCGACGTAGACGGATTGTCATTTTACCTCTTTTTTTGTGTATATTGAATAACGGTTTGTGGTTTATCGTTCGGCTTGCCGCAAGGAAATTCATATTCCATGCTTTCATCTTACTAGCTACCGGGATTGCATTCATCGCTCATTTCCCTGCATCCATGTTATACCAAGACTCATATGCGCACGATATTGACGAGGCACTTGGCTGGACATTCTACATGTATATGGTCTTCCTCATATGCACGGTCGCCACTAATCTGCTCTTAACCGTGCTAATAGGTATGTGTAACATTTTTCTTGCTTTAAAGACTCTTGACACATCAATTCCTTGACTATAGCTGGTAGAATCATTTACATCAGTCGAGAGGCAACAAAATACGTTGGAAAGAACCCAAGAAATATGTATAGGACAGCTATAGCAGTAACGTGCGTGAAACCTCCAACTTTTTTTCACTTACGAGTTGAAGCTCAAACTTGGGCTTCATTAGGCTAGAATCCGGACTGATTTATCCCGTCCTGCTCATCATCTACATCGCAAGTTCAAGATTAAACAGCGGTGGAGAGAGTACCAACTTATCACCATACTATTTTATATCAATTGTGGCATATTCCGCTCTTAACCAAGCTGCTGTAAGTAACCGCCTTGGCTCACTTTGCAGACTCTGGTCTTATACTTAAGTCTACCCAGGGAATCGCTCCAACCCTCGTCATCGTACGTACAAGCCTCGGTATCGCCATCGAAGATACCAAAAGTTGTATCTCGACATTCCGTGCTGAGCAACACGACGACTCGGATTCTCAAGCTGATATCCCACAGTCTCAGAGCACTGGTGCCATCCTGGACATCTCTCGGTCGAATGGTCCAGGATATTGATAAACTCGCGTTCTACCCTATTGATTCAATTTCTGCATTTATTCCACACTTCCCGGGGCTCATATTCCTTCCGAATCCCAAGTTTGACGCCCGTAGTCCGATTGATAAATGTAACAAAGCCAGGATGCTATTTATTCCGAGTTCCCTACGAGTACAATACAAACGATACGCCGGTGAATGACAGTCCAACAGTATTTGTGCGCATCCGAGTCGTTCGTCCATATTATTATCCGGATCCAAACTTCCAAGGAGATGCACCCGAGTCAGCCATGCAGTTCTCACATACGACGACGCGGAGGTACTAGAGTCGCCCCCGAGCGCGAGATGGAACGACTCAAGTGTGACCAGGTGCCGATATCGAAAGTAGAGTCTTGGTACGAGAGTGTACACTTCCGGTCGTCACGGTAGTCTCCGATTTCCCAGAATCGAAGCCTGCCTGTTAAGCAGCTCCGCTCTGAAAATTGCCCTTCTCCCCCGTATCGTTCTTCCAAAGGCCTGACCTAGCCCAGTTTGAACGCTCCTGAAAGGTGTTGTTTGCTCAGAGATGTTCCTCAGAGCAAGTGATCATGAACCTTCCTTCCAAGTTCTCCCGGTCTGTTTCCCCATTCCAGCCTCTAATCTCTCAACCAATCCCTGGTGCATGTTGGACGCGGAGCGGAAAAACCCTGGCTGTGCGCTAGCAAAAACTCTAGGAAATTAGATATCGTGTCTGGATATGTCGAAGAGCTTATTTGAACTAGCGCGGTGGATGTCACCATGCCCGGGGGCCGAAAACTTGGAAGGCGCTGATTTCGGGTTCAAAGTCACACTAGATGGCGAGGAAGAACTGAAGTAAATTCTCCTGGAGGTACCTCAGAGCAAGTGAACGCGTACCTTCCCTTAACGTTCCTTGGACCTGTTTCCCCATTCCTAGTACCCATCGAGATCAAGACCGTGCCCCTTGAAAACCCAGACTTTGCTGGCAGTGGGTTCGTAATTCGTAAGACATTGGTAAAGGCAGAACGAACATGTGACTAATCCAAATCAATGGCCAGGGTCCATTAAAGGCTTGTAGTAGATTGGTCCTTGGAGAGCTAGTAGTAGAATGACGTGCAGAGCAGCGGGCCCGGGGTTGCTGAGAAGAAGGGCGGTCAGAACTCGTGAGACCGAGCCTTGCAATTGAGAGGCATGTTCGGCGAAGGCATAGATGCGACGGATAAGACCGTGACGATGCGGTCTGAAAGCAACTTTTTCCAAGGTCAGCGTCGAATCCAAGGATCAAACAAAAAAGGCAACATACCTCTCCTTCCTCAAACCCAGATTCCCCAACCCAAAGAAACAGCCAAAGGGGGCGTTTGTGTTCGTGATTTATATCTGATATCTGGGTTCGTAATTCATAAGGCAGTCGGCGGAGAAGATATCGAGGTGACAGAACGATTATGACGGCCGTGAGGCGTTTTTGGTTCAAAAATTGTCCTAATCCCAGTCTGATTCGAGGGTCAAAACGAAAAAAGACTTCAACATACTTACCTCTGACTCGGAACAACCATCCCCTTTCTTCAACAACTTTAGCCTTTCAAACCCCACACCGCACGACTCGAATTTCAGAATCAAGGCGGTGGTACGTGAGCGTGCCGCTGTCGGAGATGAAGGAGGTTGCTGAGAAGACGCGTGAAAATGACGACACGAAGCTTCGTGAGACTGGCCCCAAGTTGTAATTGAGAGGGGTGTTCAGTATAGAGACGATGCAGAGGCGTTCGATCTGAGGGTAAGCACTTACATACTTATTCCAAAAAAAAAAGCAAAAGTCAACATACCTCAACTAAGTGTATAACGTCCTCCATGTTCAAAACCCAGACAAGTCGACGTGACGGAATTCCGAATCAACGTCGAAGCTGAAGTTAATATTGGTCGAGAGATAAGTAAGGACTGAAACGAACAAATTAAAATCAAAAAGGAGTTCTCATGGAACGATGGAGGATTAACCCAAGATGGGGATCGAACCCACAACCTTTGCCTTCACACACTTCCAATTGACTGGGGCATAGGAAAGCAACGCACTACCATTGTGCTACTTGGGCGTTCCTCTCTTTTCCCCAACACACCCCCATTACCCTTTCCCGTATTATGTCTCTCATTCGGGCGCCCAAGAAATACATATATATACAGAAAGATAAAAGGGAGACAGGAATACTACGACAACCGCTCCTTAGCCCACCCAACAAAATCATCAATCGTACTAGGCCATGCTTCTTCTTGGTCGTAGTTTGAGAATGTAGAGTCGGTTGAGAGGAGGAAGTCTAGGAACTGCGCGTGCGTGATGTCAGTCGTTTTCACCACCCAAAGAGAAGGAGAAGAAAGACGACAAAAAGGCGAACACCCCAATGACTACACCCCCGACAAAAACCACACAACACCCAAAACACACCCAAAAGAAACAAACAGGAAGAAAAGAAACAGAAAGGGACTCACCATCCCCCAAGTATCCTTACTAACACCCCTAACCTTTTTCTCTTGTAAAAACTCGAACCAGAGTTCTGTGTGTTTATCTGTCCACCCCGAGCTCCCTGAAGCCATATCGACATCGCCGTCGGTGTCTTTCGGTGTGTACGCCAAGGCGCCGCCTGCCCAGGATTTCGTTAGTGCCCAAGAAAGCAAAGAAAGCAAAGAAAGCAAGGAAAGGAAGAACGCACCTTGCAACCCAACAGGCAACAACAACCCCCAAAACCCCAACGCACTATCAATCGGTAAACTCCTCTGTCCTTCCGCCAGACCGAAGGTGAACGTGTGCGTGTAAACTTTTCTGAAATACGCCGCGTCGGAGGAGAGCTTTGAGCGTAAGGTTGGGAGGAGTGAGGATAGAGATTGTAGGTTATCCACTCTGTGTTCGTACGTCAGTACGTTATGCGGCAGAAATAAGGTAGAAAAGAAACAAGGAAAAGAAGAGAACGAACGCACCCCAACGCCTTCAACCCCTCCCCCCACCCCTTCCTATCCCACTCCGCCATCCTAGGACTCTTCAACTCATACGCCACAGCCAGCAACACCACATCCTCCGGATCCACGCCTAGATCTTCACAAAATCGAATCGTACCATCCGTCGTGATCTTGTTATTGTCCTCCGGTGAAGCGTATTTATCAAACAGTGCGTTGATCTTTGACGTCGACGGGCCCTGCCTTGCGTTGGAATTGGAGTTGGTGTAGGAGGAGTGGGAAGAGGTGGTTGGGGGCGTGGGGTTATTGTAATACGCATCGATGGCAATGTCAACACGTTTATGGTGTGTTAGGAATTTTTTGGCTGTTTGCGGACTGCGCTGCGTTAGCTTCTCATTCGCTTAGTGGAAGGAAGAAAGGGAGAACGCACGTAGCACCTGTAACAGCGACGAATTGAGCGATATTGGAGTCCATGTTGTTGTGTTTGAACTGGAACCGAGATGGGTAAGAGATAAGGGGTGTGTGTTGGGTTGGGGTTAGGCGTGGGAATAACGGACGGAGAGCGGACGTACGAGGAGTTTGGTTGCGCTTAGGCCTAGGAAGAGAAGGAGGAGAGATATAATTAGGGGGAGTGGTTGGATGTTGAGTGGGATGGTTGACGCCAGTGTTGGTGCGTTGGTGTTGGTGTTGGTGTGAGGAGAGAGCGTGTGTGTGTTCAGGTCGACTCAGGGTTGCGGTGTAGTGAGGTGAGTCAGCGGGCCGGGTAAATGGGCTCGGGCAGGATGTAGTGCGTGAGTAAGAAAGGTGGTGTAACTGCCCAAGTAGCACAATGGTAGTGCGTTGCTTTCCTATGCCTCGGATTTACGTCTTGGATAAGAAGGCAAAGGTTGTGGGTTCGATCCCCATCTTGGGTTCAATAATGATTTGGTGGTCTTTTCTTTTTCATAGCGCCAGTGGCACGCGTGATACACGAACATTCAACGTTGCCTGTTCACAAATCACAAAGAGCCACTCAGCATGCCCTTTCTTCGCCTTTCTTTCTTTCTTTCTTTCTCTCTCTTTTCCTCTTTCTCTTTCTCTCTTACACGCTAGACGATGACATCTCTCCCAGATCTCCCAGGTTTCTTCTCAGCCTCACACGCAGCGCGTATCACACACCATTCCTCCTCCAGCTCAAACCCTGACGAACGCGAACGCCGCACAACCCACGATCCAAACCCGCAGGAAGAGTTTTATAAATATTGGCAGGAACTGTTACTACTCCGCGGAGGAGGCGAGGTAGAGGCAGAATCCGCATCGCCGACATCCCCGAGCCTGGTATCACGTCAACAAGGTCTGTCATGATCATCTGCCCCTTCCCGTTTCCGTGTTCCTTTTCCTTTTTCCCTGTGACAACGAATGTTCTCACACGTCGACCTTAAAATACAGAAACAGAATCGCATGATGATGCCGTTTCTTTCCCTACTACCCCCATCACTAGCAGCAACGACAACATGTCCACCAAAACAAACGGCAAAACCAACACGAATGGCTCTCTCAGCACCAAGTCCAACGGCACCTCCCCAACCACACCGCCCAAACCCAAGAAACACACCCTAGCCTCCCTCTGGTTCACACTAACACTCCCCGTAATCCTCTGGGATGCCTCATACTGCTTTCTTCGTCCTCGTTCCATGTTTGGGGGTGATCTCCATTATATATGGAAGCCGTATTCGATTTATCAGAACGTCGATCTCGTATACGGAGTTCGTACGTATGAGGAAGCAGCAAGGGGAGAAGGTGGTGGTTTTACGAATGCGCAGAGTTTGATGAATTTGTTGGAGACGGGGGGGAATTTGTGTTATTTGTTGGGTGAGTGTTCTGTTTTCTTTTTTGGATTTTTTGGCGGGGTGCTGATGGTGTTGGGTGTACGCCAGGCATGAATGGGTTCATCGGCTCCCCAGATCTCCGAATGCGTTGGGTCCTAATAGGCTTCCTGAGCGCAGGGTTGACGTTGGCGAAGACGGTGTTGTATTGGGCGCAGGTGTGTCTCCCCATCTCTCTCCCCTTTTCCCCATCTTTTTTTCACCACCACTAACCACAACGCCTAAATGAAAACAGGAATACTACTGCAACTTTTGCGCCATAGGCCACAACGACCTCAAAACACTCATCTTATTCTGGGTTATCCCTAATGGGTTGTGGATCGTGTTTCCTTCCTTCATTGTGTGGACTTTGGGGAAGGATTTGGTTAGGTGGTTGGATTGGGCGGAGAGGAAGGCGATGGATGTGAAGGGGAAGTAGATGCGGTGTGGTGTGTTAGGGAAGGAGAAGGTTGAGGAGAAGAGTGTTATTTATACCAAGTACTTTGGACTGTACAATCTACGTATCTCTATTTATGGTTTATGGTGCTGGTGTACACACATGTATATACCCTTCCTAGCTGTACCAAAAACTCGCGATCGGAGCGCGGTGCCCTTGAAGTTGCTTGACGTCTTTGTTGGTATAAGCGCCCGTGCACTGGCACGCCTTGGACCCAAACGTTTAACGTTTAACATCGATGATGCAGGCAGCTCCTTCAAAGCTTCAACGCTTCAACGGCAACAGATACATATCCACTCTCGAGGCATTCTCGGATGCGCACTGCCTGTCCAAGAACCATGCACTGTCCGAATTGACACAGACCTGAACGACTCGGACTCATGGGTCTGATTAGCGCGAGCACACCACCAGGCTTTTTTTCGCAGTTCCAAGTTTCGATATGCACTGTCCGAATGGCATTGGATTAGGCCCGGTCTTGACTCTTGATGCGAGGAGGCTGGGTACTAGGAAATTGGAACGGGGAAACAGGAAACAAGGGCAGGAAGGTACGCACGCGTTGAACATTGACTTGCTCTGAGGTACCTCCAGGTTAATTGACTTTAGTTCTTCCTCGCGATAGTCTAGCCTGAGGAGCGTTCAAACTGGGCTAGGTCTGTCGCCGACGATTCCTCCGATTCAACGCTGGGTTTTGAAGGAGGAAGGATGCCGGTTGAGGTATGTTACCTTTTACCTTTTTTTGGACGCTGACCTTGATATGTGATCAGACCGCATCCTTCGCCGAACACCGTACCTCTCAATCGTAAGGACCAGTCTACCGCACCTGAAGCTTTTCACTCGCGATCGACGCGTCTTCTCAGTAAACCCTGTTCCTGCTATTCTTCACGTCCGACGTTTTTAAGTTTGGGTCAGCTTTCCAAGGACCAACGCTGCCTTTGATGGACCCTGGTAATGGCATGATTTTGATTTTCGTTTCTGGGCCCGAGTCCTGAAGACACGACACGACGTTCCTAGACATCAGCAGCGGCTTTTTTTTTTCGCAAAGTGGTCGGGTTTAGTCGGGTTAGGTCTGGGTTTTTGAAGGACGTTGTTATACACCTAGTTGAGGTAGTAGTACGTTGCCTTTTTTTCTTTTGCTGTTAGATCGAACGCTGACCTTGACCAGTTGCTTTCAGACCGCATCGTCTTAGTCGCATCTATGCCCGAACATCTCAATGACAATTGCAAGGACCAGTCTACCGCACTTTAAGCTTTTCACTCGACGTGTCTTCGTTTTCTTCTCAGCAATCCCAGGCCCAACCATTAACCACCGGCAGATGGCCGTTCCTGCTCCTTCTCTACCCCTTTCTTCTATACCTGCTTCCTCCGACATTTCCTAGTTGGACAGGAAGAACCAAGCGACGAGCCAACACTCAACATTCAACGAGGAGTTGTCGCGACTTGGTTGTGGGCTAGGGAAGTGTTCGTGTTAGGTCTGGCCCGGGTTGAAGGTTGAAGGTTGAAGCTGAAGGATGTTCGGGGTGTTGATCGGTCGCTGAGAACCAAAATCACCTCTGCGGCCACACCGTTCTGAACCGATTTGGGACTCTGACACGGAGTGCTATCATGGGTCGTTTCAAGCTTCAAGATTCAAAATGCGAGCCGGCCTGAACGTTACCCAAGTTTCTCGGAGGTTTCGATAATGTCGACGAAGTTGACAATGACATTCTCTGACTCACGGCTGATGACGCGTCCTTTCTCTTCGAGTCTCGACAATGCTACCACCGCCTCGGCTCTTTTCCAGACAGGGTAGATTGCGAACCCGTGCTAAGATCGTGAGTTGTTTCATGACGCGTTACATTTACCCCATACATACTGACCAGACAAGGCAGATTCGGTGATGTTTTCAAAAGTTGTCGGAGATGAAGAGTGCCGGTGGGTTCAGCTGTTGTTAGTCTTCCGTCCATTTTCTCATGTTCAATGGCACAGATGAGATATGCGACTGATGAACCTGAGCGCGTTTCACGGCCATATAGCCCATATCGCGTCTCTGGAGCACGGACCTTGCCTCATTCGCTTGGTTCATTCCAAGAGTACGTGTAACGTTTGAGTTTGCCGCTGTCAAAAGTCTACACATTGTTCATTGTTCCTCATAGGTTTCAAGATCATGCATTCAACGCGTGGCACAAGACATGGAACCGTGAACACTGCTCCCGACGAGCCATCAGCAACTGTCCTCGTGCAGACAGTTCCTCAAGGGAAAGTCAGCAGGTTTGGTGAAGACGTTGGGACCGTGGATGAACCTTTCGGAGACTTTCTCCTGATAGACCTTCAGGATGAAGCTTGGAGTTACCGAACAACTGTTCTACACCCGATTCATGCTCTTTTTGAGAAGGATTACGCGGTTGCTGTGTATTTGCGCCATCGTATGGCCTTGAGCCATACCTGTTACCGAACTGTACGGCGAGCAGCTTCAGACTTCAGTGCCTCTCAGATACGGGTATGGAGTTCTATGACTGGTACCGTCACCACCGTACATACGGGCACGGTGCCCACCCTTAGTACACTACTATTGGCTCTTGGGAATCGTCTTATTCACTGCAATCGTTCTGTTGCTCTAGCCGAGGTTCAGGTCTTGGCGCATCTGTACCTCGATATCTTCTCGGCAGTCCCTTCTTGCTATACAATCAGCCGAGCTGCCTTTTCTCCACAATTCACGAAGACTGGTGCTGAGGACCAAACTTTGCAGAGCCCGAAATCGCTCTTGCTATGACTCCAGCTTGCGAGAGGTTCGGTATGTTGTTCCAAGTACCTCCTGCGGCAGAGATGCTGAATATGTTGGCGGTGGCGGCGAGAATACCATGCAACGACATGATTGATTGTTGGGTGCTTTCAGTCGGCGTTATCAACTGTTTTCAGTTGGAATGTATGTGTGGTTGGAAGCGAGATAATTAGACACAACCTAGTGTAATCAAGAAGTCCAGTTATCTCAGTTTCTGCAAATAACAGCTGGGCCACTTGGAAGGACATTATAATTTATTTGGAAAGGTGGATTAAATACAACAACGGAATAAATAGGAAAGAAAGAGACCACAAATATATGCTAGAAGGACTTAAAGACTGCTCTCGTCATCTTTGTCTGAGTTGGCCATTTGAGGTACGACTGCAGGCCGGGAGATGTCTAAGATGGGGCCAGTGCTAACAGGAAGCTCCGCGTTGGCGCGTTCCCCAGCATGAAATGTTGATATACAGCTTTTGGTGTCTTCAATGGCAATGCCAAGGCTTGTGCGTACAATGATGAGGGTTGGAGCAATTCCCTAAAAGCTTGCCCTATATGAGTTGCCACAGTATATTTACTGAGAGGAATATGTACTCACAGCAACATGGTGGAGGGAGTAATGTGAGACATTCATAAACATGGCCAGGCCATGAGCAGGGTATCTAGTGTTCCAGCTTCCAAGGTATATCCCTAGCATAGTTGGATATATGAGCCCAGATTCCAACCTAAGAGATTGTGGAGTTTAGAATGTATCCCTGCTAGAGTGTTTGAGTGGACAGAGTGTACACACGTTATAGCAATAACAGTTTTGTACATATTTTTGGAGCCCTTTCCGACGTATTTCATTGCCTCACGACTGATGTAGATGATTCTTCCTGCTGATGAAGAGAGTTTGGCCCAGGTAAGATGATGTAGTCTTTCTCTAGAGGGGATGATGACACAAACCTATTAGAGATGTCAAAAGTATGTTGGTAGCAATGGTGCATCCAAGAAAGGACATATAAAAGGATGAGCTCAGCGCTACACCCTTGTGGCCAGTGAACCCAAAACCCATCTCCATCTCCATGTCAATGGCAGATGAGGCACAGATGATTGCAATAGCTGCACATACTTGGAGGAGGTTTAGTGTCATGCTTCCATCTAAATTTCAAGTTCCACTCACTATTATTTGCACCACAAAGTAAAAGGGGTATAGCAATAATACACTTGCGCCGTCCCCATAACAAATAGCATCTCCATATCTGTCCATGAGCACAAATCAATATCCAAAATAACAATCAAAGAGTAAGTATTTTTTTACCAGTATTGAATCTGCAATGATACTATTTTGAGTCCTTATCTTGAGATGTGCTGTTTTTCAACCTGTATATGAGCAATAACTCACTTTGATACTACAAGTAGGATCATCCTAGAGGTGTTGAGGTAGTAGATGAGAGGGCTGAGGGGTTATAACTTTGTTAGGGGTCTCCAACTTGTAAATGAAATCAGAAAGAATGTTAAACCTACCCATCTAGAAAGAAGGAGTGCCAGGAGTTCAAGTCTGCCGCAGACTCTAGGACCCATTCTGAGACTTTGGTAATGTAGATCCACTCAGCAATTGTACCAAGGACAAGAGCCGCAGTAGCTAGTACAAAGAGCGCTATGATGGATAAGCAGTGTAAATGAAATAGACCATGCTTCTGCTTAGAAAGAATGTGAATGCAGATTCCGAACAAGACAATGTATACACCTAAATTGAGACCTCATCAGGGAAGTTCCCATGAGTTTGGCATGTTAAATGTACCATATATGAGATATTGAGTCTAAGATGACCTATATGAGTCTCTAGCTAATCTCCTGAGAAGCAGTACTCAGAAGCTTACTGCAAGAGCAACACCAAAATGGGCTATAGATTGGGTGGTCTGTTTCTTGGTCTCTTGGAATATAAAAGCATCCTAGCATTGAGCATTGAGTATATGTATCATGCAGAGTTTCAGACAAAACAAACAAGCATTCACCATCTTGCATTCAAATGCAGTGCTTTCAACCATGTTGTATTTGATCTTTCTTTTGAGAACAGACCAGTGATTGCAAGCTTGACTTTGGGGATTACCCTGTAGTAGATAGAACTGTTCAATAAGTATCTTGAAGAGAGTGTTATGTGCTGCTGGGCTCCTACTTGATACAACAATGGGTTGATGGTTTCAATGCACTGAACTGACCAGTGGATTACAATTAACAGTGGTGGATTGATGAGCTATTTAGCCTTGAGATAATGATATCCTTGAACAGAAAGCAAGGAGAATAAACTCACTAGGTACACCACAGGTCATCAATAGGTCGCAGCACAGGAGGGGGTGGCCAAGCTGATATTGCACAGGGCAAGAGGCCCAGAAGCTAGCAGAAGAGGGAGACTGCTGTTGATATTGTGAATACAGAGATGGAAAACCTGAAGATATATAACTGTCAATCAATGCGGCTAGTGTGGACGCGAACACCATACTGACAATCTTCACGCTGATCCAAAGTGTCATGGGATACCCCAGAGTCACTGCGAGAAGTGTACCCTCTTTCTGAAATTCAGAACTGACAGCAGGGTCCTAAGGTCATCCACCAGGCCACTGTGATGCATCAGACAGGCAGTGATCTTTTGATGATGGCTCAACAGCATTTCCTAGCGCACAATAGGATTAGGGGACACTAGTTCGACAGCAAATCCTGGTCTCAAGGAAGAATTAGAGAGGATCCAAAGTACGAAGACTCCAAGTTGGGCGGAAAGAGGAGGTGTCCACTTAAATTTGTTTCTATAAGGTGTACTCACTACCGGTAACAGGATCCGACTTGGGTATACAGCACAACATGGTTGTATGATGGTTCCATTGTTCCGATCCTGAAGCGAAAACAGAGAACTTTTACGTTGATGAGGACTGACATCCTCCGTTATCTCTAGCCTTTGCTAGTGGAGCCCCGCCAAGACTCGTACGATAGCAACATCGCAAATCACATGAAAGTCATTCATCAAGCGCTTCAATCGAAAAAAATGAGTGATTGTCATTTGCTAGAGAGAAAACTTACTAGTAACACAGCAAGTGTTTTCGGGCTGTTTGACTAGCACACTCCTACCACCCATGGTATATAGCTGTATATAGTAGTCCATCGGATGTGAGACATATGTAGTATGAAGCCCATTGGTTCAAGATGACAACTCCAAGGATATCACTAGGAATATCAGATACTGTGGCATATCATCAGATTGTGATACTTGATCTTGGAGCGTCAACCGGAAAGAAGTAGTTGATATCAAGAGAAGCACGCTGGTGAAGACGGTGAAGATGGATAATCACGAACGGGCTCCGGTGACATAACAATATCAAGACCAGTGTTGGCCGAGTTGCGAACAAGAACACGAAACGTTGGTGAGTCAAGTGTGAGCTACTGCTGTTGGGGCTCCTCGAGCAGGGGGTCAAGAGATGACCTAGTTCCGTGTTTGAGTATAACAATAACCGGGCACGAGTACATTGCCTGCTTCGATTGTCTAGGTTTGAACCAAAATATGCTCAGCTTCCGGTGCTTATTTCGGCCTCTTTGCGCCTTTGGTCGACAAAGAAAGGTGAATGCTACAGCTAACACCGCTCTACAGACAATCCAATACAGGATCTTTGAGTATCCTGCCTTTGAGGGAAAAGATACTTGAGCTCACCAGGAGTATACGAGTTCCTAGCGTGGTGAATGGATTATTGGTGACCGAACGAGTCTATTATTGAGCGTCTGAAGAGAGTCTTTGGGGTCCAAAAAGCAAGTCTTGAATCATTCTATTATAGCCGCATAATTGAAGAGACCGTACGTGCGATTTTAAGCCGTTGCGACGAGGAGAACGATGGGAGAGAGGGAAGAGAAAAATAAGCGCCCAATTGCTCAAACCCTTCCCCGCGACCGCCATCTTCATCGACGGCTTTCAAATTCAACTTTGTCACTACAGCGTTCACTGCGCCAAATTGAATTCGCCGCGATGGAATTGGGTCGACTGCCTCATGCGACGCCTTAATTGGGCGCAAGATTCTTGCGCAGAATACAAAATCCTCTCGATTCCAAAGTCTTCGCGAGCACACTGCCTGGGCCCAGGAGTAGGCTTTTTCGTCCCAACATGCACTATCCGAATTGCAGAATCGAATGGCATTGGCTCAGGGTGCTCATGCGAGGCATTTGACCGTTGAGAGGATGGAAACGGCTCTCTGACCACCAAATCCAACATAGCCGGCCCAAACAGCTCCCCAAAAATCATCACCACCTCCCCAACCCCATAAACCCCGCCCAAACCACGCAAACACACCCTAGCCTCCCTCTGGTTCATCTTAACACTCCCCATAATCCTCCGGGACGCCTCGTACTGCCTCCTTCGTCCCCGGTCGATGTTCGGCGGGGATCTCCACTTCCTCTGGAAACCGTATTTGATTCATCAGAACGTCGATTTAGTCTACAGGATTCACACATGAGAAGAAGCAGCGAGAGGAGAAGGAGGGGGTTTCACGAATGCGCAGAGTTTGATGAATTTGTTGGAGACGGTTGGGGATTGGTTTATTTGTTGGGTGAGTTCCCGTCTGCTTTCTTTGTTCTTTGCGAAATGACTCATGCAACTAAGACGTTGTTGTATGCTTAGGCACAAATGGGTTCACCGGTTCCCCAGACTTCCGAATGCGTTGGGTCCTAGTAGGCTTCTTGAGCGCAGGACTGACGCTGGCGAAGACGGTGTTGTATTCAAGGGCGCAGGTGCTTCCTCTCCTTCTTATCACTTCCTCACTCAACTAACTTCACCTTTATCTCCTTCCTAAACGAAAACCTAAATGAAAACAGGAATACTACTGCAACTTTTGCGCCATAGGCCACAACGACCTCCGAACACTCATCTTATTCTGGGTTATCCCTAATGGGTTGTGGATCGTGTTTCCTTCCTTCATTGTGCGGACTTTGGGCAAGGATCTTGTGAGGTGGTTGGATTGGGCGGAGAGGAAGGCAATGGGTGAGAGAACGAAGTAGATTCTGTGCGTTGAATTGGGTTGGGAGAAGGGGCGAGTGTTATTTATGTTCTTGGAGTTGGACTGTACGATCTACGTATCTCTATCTATGGTTTATGGTGCCGGTGTACACGTATGTATATACCCTTCCTACTACCTACTAGCTAGCTGTACCAAAAACGAGGAGCCAGACATTGAAAACGGTATAAGCGCCCGTGCACGCCTTGGACCCGAACGTCATCCGGATTCAAGCTTCAACCTGTTGCTTCATACCCCAACGTCAATAGATACATATTCACTCGGGAGTCGGAAGGCATACTCTACTCGGATGCGCGTCGATGCTTCTTCTGACAACTTACTGAGACTCAGGACACAGAACGCTCTCTAGCAGCCTTTTTTCGCAGCTCACTCCAAGTTTCCGAATGGGTGTTGATTCTTGGGTGCTAGGAATGGCCCGGGGGAAACAGGAAACAGGAGAAGAAAGGTACGCGTTCACTGCTCTGGGGTATTAGGACGATTGACTTTAGTTCTTCGCGATAGACTTGGGAGTGTAGCTCCGTCGGCGAGTACGATTCCTCCTGGTCAACGCTGGGTTTTGAAGGAGGAAGGATGCCGGTTGAGGTATGTTGCCTTGGGCGTTTTTTTTTTTTGGATGCTGACCTTGATATGTGACAGACCGCATCCTTCGCCAAACACCGTACCTCTCAATTGCAAGGGCTAGTCTACCGCACTTGAAGCTTTTCACTCGCGATCGACGCGTCTTCTCAGTAAACCCTGTTCCTGCTATTCTTCACGTCCGACGTTTTCAAGGTTGGGTCAGCTTTCCAAGGACCAACACTGCCTTTGATGGACCCTGGTAATGGCATGATCTTGATTTTCGTTTCTGGGCCCGAGTCCTGAAGACACGACACGACGTTCCTCGACATCGGCAGTGGCATTTTTTTTTTTCGCAAAGTGGTCGGGTTTAGTCGGGTTGGGTCTAGGTTTTTGAAGGATGTTGTTATACACCTGGTTGAGGTAATAGTACGTTGCCTTTTTTCTTTTGCTCTTAGATTCGACGCTGACCTTGACAAGTTGCTTTTCAGAATCCGTCGCATCTATGCCTTCGCCGAACACCTCTCAATTGCAAGGCATTTGAAGCTTGAAATGTTGTGCGGTCATTCACTTGACGCGTTTTCTCAGCAATTCCGGGCCCTATAGCTATAAAACCAACTCCCGAGACGGTCATTCAAATATTCAATAGCCCTGCTCCTTCTCTGCTTTTTCTTCACGCCAGACGTTTATACTATACCTGCTTCCTCCGACGTTTCTCGGTAATGAATGACCTGGAAGTTGGGGCGAGTCGCGGTGTTATTTATACCAAGTACTTTGGACTGTACAATCTATCTATGCTGTACGGTGTATATACCCTTCCTAATACCTACTAGCTAGCTGTACCAAAATTGAAAACCTCAGATCTAGAGTGACCAGACGTCTGGTGCCCTTGAAGTTGAAGTCTTGTCGGTATAAGCGCCCGCGCACACCTTGGACCCGAACGTTCACGTCAAAGTTCTAAATCAGCTTCAAATTTCGAGGTCATACTTCAAGCTTCAATTCAACGTTCAACGGCAACAGATACATATCCACTCTCAAGATCTCAAGGCATACCGTACTCGGATGCAAAGATATCGATTATCGCACCGCGTGCACTCCCAGAAGCGCTCGGACTCATGGGTCTGATTAGCGCGAGCACACCACCAGGCTTTTTTTCGAAGTTCCAAGTTCCAATATGCATGGTCCGAATGGTAATCAATGATTGGGGTGTTGACTCTCGACTCGGAGAAGGCTGGATGGGTACTAGGAAATTGGAATTGGGAAGGTACGCGTTCGGCACTGAATCTGCTGAGGTACCTCCAGGAGAATTTACTTTAGTTCTTCCTCGCGAGGAGCGTTCAAACTGGGCTGGATCAGGGAAAACCGTAAAACGATTCCTCCGGGTCAACGAAGAAGGGCGTAATTATGTGTTATTCAGAGGAGTCATCGCGAGGAGCAGGAAAGAGGAAGGAAAAGTGGACTCGAACATCCGGTTG
Organism: Paramarasmius palmivorus; assembly: GCA_037176845.1. Classification (NCBI taxonomy): domain Eukaryota; kingdom Fungi; phylum Basidiomycota; class Agaricomycetes; order Agaricales; family Marasmiaceae; genus Paramarasmius; species Paramarasmius palmivorus. The sequence continues at coordinate 232,813 of JAYKXP010000025.1, read as the reverse complement.
AGGATACAAGCTTCCGAGTCAAATTCATACCCTCAACATGTTCACTGGCATGCTTGGACACATCTTCTGAAGAACATACAGGGGAGATTAGGACTCGGAATGGGGCAATTTTCAGAGCGCGCTTAACAGGCGGCCTTTCATTGGAGGCTACGACTTTGGTTGCTGTATGATTCCTCCGGGTGTATGTGTGATTCAGAGGAGTAGAAAAGAGGAAGGGAAAGGGAAGTACCGCGTCTTCGGGTTCAGGATGCAAACTTCGAGTTCATACGTATATACCTCGACAGATCTCAAGGCAGAGCGCACCAAATGCGGATCTTCGTTATCGAATCCCAGAGTTTTCACTAGCAGGCTTCTTCGCTCTCTTAACATGTACCGCCGCGAGGCGAGAGACTAGAAGCTGGGTACACCGTACTAGAAAACAGGGCTGGGGAAGGTTATAAGGAAAGGTACGTACATGTTCACTGAGGTACCAAGTTCCCTAGCAAATGACTTCCAAGAGCGTTCAAACAGGCCTTTGGAAGTGTCCATGTACAGCCTGAGGCGAGATTAGGCTTTAATTATAAGCTTTAGGACTCGGGAAGGGGCAGCCTTTGATTCTGCCAGTGGGAGATTGGGAAATGTACACCGTGTTCATCGTGAGGAGCCGAATGCCTACCTTGAACGTTAACTCGAACGTCATCCGCCGGCGATTCATGGTTTAATTGACAGCGGACACTACACTGTACTCGATATTGTTCAAGTTCATGACCGGGCCTCAACATTAGCTCTAAAAGGATGCAAGATTAATGCGCCGAATGCCAAAGGTTTCGTGTGGGCCCAGGAATAGGCTTTTTCGCTCCAACATGCACTATCCGAATTGTTGAAGACGCGAGGCATTTGACCGTCGACTCGGAGAGACTGGGGCTGGGTACTAGGAAACTGACATGGGGGAACAAGGGCAGGTAGGCACGCGTTTACTTCTCCGACCACCAGGAGAACTTACTTCAGTACTCAGTTCTTCCTCACGATCTATTGACTTTCAAACCGAAATCGGCCCCTTGGTGTCATCTTTGCACAATTCGAGCAGACCGCGCCAGAACGTCTTGGATCCGCCGGCGAACGTCTTCAAATAGGCTCTTCGAAATATCCACTGGCGGACTTGGATTCTACACGTTCGGATACAAGATCTCCCAAGCCCTTTTCGCACTGCGTCCAACATGCACCGGGATTGGGGTTCGATCGTTGAACGTTGAGAGACCAGAGGCTGGATACTATGACACTGAAATGGGGAAACAGACCGGGAGAACTTGGAAGGACGGTACGTACATGTTCACTTGCTCTGAGGAAAATTCCTTAGCAAACGACTTCTCCTAGGAGCATTCAAACTGGGCGCACGGAAAGCGCTTCTGGAGAACGAGGAAATTCAAGTATCGTGACAGGGGAGATTAGGAAAGGGCTATTTTCAGAGTGGGCTGACTACCATCTTTGGATGCGTTGGAGCTCAGCTAAGGATTTTACGACTCAGACTTGAATTGTACACTTCGCAATACTATGCTTGCCAAGGCTCTACGCTGATATCACCCAGTCATGGTTCAGTGATTACATCTCGTGCTCGGTGACTCTAGTGTCTCCGCGTCGTTGCATGTGAGAACTGCATGTCTGATTCGGGTGCATCTCCTTGGAAGTTTGGACGAACGACTCGGATACGCACAAATAATGTTGGACTGTCATTCACCGGCGTATTGTTTGTATTGTACTCGTAGGGAACTCGGAATAAATAGTATCCTAGCTTTGTTACAGTTGTCAAATTTCGGACCAACGACGTCAAACTTGGGAATCGGGATTCGGAAGGAATGCGAGCCCCGGGAAGTGTGGAATAAAAACAGCAATTGGATAAATAGGGTAGAACGCGAGTTTATCAATTTCCTGGACCATTCGACCGAGAGATGTCTAGGACGGGCCCACCAGTGCTCTGAGACTGTAGGATATCGACTTGGGTATCGTCGCGTTGCCCGGCACGGAATGTCGTGATACAACTTTTGGTGTCTTCGATGGCGATACCGAGGCTTGTACGTACGATGACGAGGGTTGGGGCAATTCCCTGGGACAGGAATGGTGAGGTGTGAGACGAATAGGGAACAAGTAGCTTCACTCACAGCGGCTTGGTGGAGAGTGTACTGGGCGACAGTCGAGAAGATAGAGTAAGTGGTGCTCCTCGGAAGAACTTCTCGGATCTCAGACTGAGAGCCGGCTACAGTGAATGCAATGTAGATGATCAGTGTAGTGGGATAAATAAGCCCGGATTCCATACTATGAAAGGTTAGAGTGCTATCTTACAGAAATAAGGGTTACTGTGACGCACGTTATAGCAACAACGGTCTTGTACATATTTCTATGGCTCTTTCCGATGTATTTTGTCGCTTCTCTACTGATGTAGATGATCCTACCAGCTTCGAGTCGGAAAGTATTCATGAGCGAGACGCGGAGGTGAAATTGAACCTGGACAAACCTATCAACAATGTTAACAATAAATTGGTGAGGATAGTCCCTGAGAGAAACGCCATGTAGAGGTAGAAATACTGGTCTGGCCACCATAGTTCATTACTGAATAAAATAGCACCGACTGAATCATGAAAGTATGCAAAAAAAACGATCGCAGCAACTGCGCAATCAAAGTATGAATGGCGACGTCAGGACTGTGAAATATATGGGAAAGTTCACTTACCATTATTCACAGCACATAGAACAGCCGGTACAATGATAACTTTTCTACTCTGCCCCCACACAAAATAGCATCTCCATATCTAGTACAACACATTAGGATACGTGAAAGGGGGACAGTCAAACGATCATACCAGAATTAAATCTGCGGTTATGCTGCTCGTATTAGAACTTGTTCTTGACTTGAATCCTGTATAGCAGAGATTGCTCACTTTGAAACCAAAAGGAGAGTGAGCTGAAAGATCTTCATCTTGTTACTAGCTGCTACGAAGGCCCTAGAACATTTGTAGCCATTACTATGTCTGCCATTCAGTGTGCCCATCATAAGAACGTGCGTACCAGGCGCTTTCTGGTTCATAGTATTCCAACTCGGGTAAAACCTCCCGGCAGAGCCAGCATGGCGGGACTAGGTCCAGGATGCCTCTCAATGCGGCGCTAACGCGTTTCAATTCGACGATCGTCCCAACAATGGTAGCCATAGTCGCGAGCACAAAGAGTATCGTGATCGATAGGCAATGTAAACGATAACGGCCATGTCTTCGCTTGAGAAGAATGCGGATGCAAATTCCAAATAGCACGACGTATGCACCTATTCAATAATGAATCATCGTTCAAAACCAGGAACTTGAAAGCGTGACAGCCATACCGTATATGAGATACAAAATCTAGCGAGTTGTTTTTGAAGGTTAATGTTGCCTGGGTTAAAGCATTAGGGTTTCTACTCACAGCAGCGAGGACCGCAAGATGGTGTATCTGTTCATCATTCACTTGTTTGAATTCTCCTAGGTACGGTATCGTGAACCTGCAGTAATATTCAAAGTTCTTTTGTAGACATATCGTATTTAGGGAGCTGGATACAGAACAGCTGTAAGGGACACACCTTATCGAAATCTTGTCTATCCATGACCTGCAACAACTGAGTCGAAAATTTCGGTTCTCTTCGCAGTGCTTATTCTGAATTTAGTAGATGGAGCGGTTCAATAAGTATCTTGAAGAGAATGTTATGTGCTGCCGGGCTCCTACTGGAGACAACAATGGGTTGATGGATTCGATACACCAAACTGACCTATTGAGAAGGTGGATTGATGAGCTGTTTAGCCTTGAGACGGTGAGATCCGCGAACAGAAAGCAAAGAAAATAGACCCACTAGGTACGCCACAGGAGGGGGTGGCTAATCTGGTATTGCGCAAGGCAAGAGGCCCAGAAGCTAGCAGAAGAGGGAGACTGCTGTTGATATCGCGAATACAGAGATGGAAAACCTGAAGAAATATATCTGTCAATCAATGCGGCAAGCACGGACGCGAACTGCATACTTGCGATCCGAGCTCTGATCCAAAGCGTCATGGGATACGCCAGAATCACTGCAAGAAGTGTACCCTCTTTCCGAAATTCTGAACTGATGGCAAGGTCCTGAGGTCGTGCACCAGGCCGCTGCGATGCAATGATCTTCCGATGATGGATACAGCACAACATGGTTGTATGACGGTTCCGTTGTTCCGATCCTGAAGCGAAAACGGAGAACTTTTTATGTAGATGAGGACTGATATCCTCCTAGCATTATCTCTAGCCTTTGCTAGTGGAGCCCCGCCAAGACTCGTACGATAGCGACGTCGTAAATCGCACGAAAGTCATTCGTCAAGCGCTTCAATCGAAAAATGAGTGATTGTCGTTGCTAGAGAGAAAACTTACTGGTAACACGGCAAGCATTTTCGGGCCATTTGACTGGCGGACTCCTACCACCCAAACCTGGTATATAGCTGTATATAGTAGTCCATCGGATGTGAGACATAGTATGAAGCCCATTGGTTAGACGACGGCTCCAAGAATATCACTAGGAATATCGGATACTGTGGCATATCATCGGATTGTGATACTTGATCTTGGAGCGTCAACTGAGTTTGATATTAAGAGAAGCACGCTGATGAAGACGGCGAAGATGGTGAAGATGGATGATCACTCAAGACCGCAGTGTTGACTCAGTTGCGAGCGAGGATACGAAACACGTTGGTAAGTCAAGTGTTAGCTACTGCTGTTGGAGCTCCTCGGACAAGGAGTCGAGAGGCCGAACTATGACCTAGTTCCGCGTTTGAGTATAACAATGACCGGGCACGAGCACATTGCCTGCTTCGACTGTCTAGATTTGAACCGAAATAGGCTATTCAAGTGCTTATTTCGGCCTCTCGTTGCTCGTTTTTGCATGTTTAGTCGATGAAGAAAGGTGTATGTGTGATTCGGAGTCATCGCGAGGAGCAGGGAGATGGGAGAAGGAAGGGGAAAAAAGCGCCCGAGAGTCGGACCCGAACGTCGATTCAGGATTATCATTCAATTCCTTCATAATCCCTTCTTCGACATATCCATGCATTAGCTCTCGAGGCATGATCATCCGGAGACAAGATTATTGCTCCGAACCCAAATCCTCTCGAATCTCGAATTCTTCACCAGCACACCGCCCGGGGCCAAGAATAGGCTTTTTCGCTCCAACATCCACTGTCCGAGTTGAAGAATCGAAGGGCTTGCAGTTTTCACGCGAGATATATGATGGTTGAGAGGCTGGAGGCTCGGTACTAGGAATGATCCATGATCGAGGGTGCATATGGGAAATCAAGGAAGATACGAAGGTGTTCTCTGAGGTACCACCAGGAAGATTTACTTCAGTTCCTTAGCAAACGGCCTCCTCCTAGATTAGGAAAGGGATCAGCTTGTAATTTCAGAATGGGATTGCGCTGAGCAGCTCGTGGTCCACTGCGTCAATAGGCAGCCCTGGCTTCTGCTGGCTACCAACATTGCATGCCGTGGAGCTCAGCGAAGGATACTACGCCTGGAAATGTACACCTCGCGACACCTCGCTTTCCAACACTTCACGCCAACTCTAACTACGATATCCCATCTCGTGCTCTTCTGTGGCTAGAAAGCGATCCAGTCGCGACTCTAATGTCTCCGCGCCATGTCGGTATTGGATGCTTCCTGGCATGCAAGAACTGCATAACCGAGGTGCCTTTCCCCTCAGATATCTTAGGTTATTATATGGACGATGGTGCGTAAAAACACTTCTCGAGACCAATGGGCATTGGATTCACTGAATCGTTTGTAGGGAATAGCTTTGGTACGGCAGAATGCCTCGAGCATTGTATAAAGTTGCTCCGAAAGGTCGAACTTGGGAAAGACTCGGAAGAGTTATCTGAGTTTCTGCGAGCGATGGCCATACTTAATTGTAGACTTTGGTTGGGAAGGGCGTTGTTTTGGATAAGTGTCTACTGTGTATAGATGTCGAGCCGTAGACCCGTGAATTTATACCAGACTCCTTAGCCGCTTTCTTCGTCAGCCTTTTGGGCTACGACTGCAGACCGATAGATATCTGGGATAACTGAAAGCTCCGTATCGACGCGTTCCCCAGAATGGTATGCGGAAACTTATACATAATTAGTCCAGGTCAAGGAATGTTTGCCTGCATGAGGAATAGCACAGAGCGAGAAAAATTTCGCCGATAATTGACCGGTTCTGTCGTATTGGCTTAATTTGATTGCGACGGAGATGGCGATATCTCGAGGGATCGATAGTAGTGACTTGCGCTTTATGGAGAGTGTACTGCTAGCAGTATTTAAATACAATTATCGGATAAAATGTGTGCATTCCAGGCCATAACGTCGAGAAATGACCACATTTTTATATGCCAGACTAGATGCCATTGCCATCGTCAGTGATCCGTGCCACAGAAGCAGACCGAGAGATGTCCAAGACGGGGCCGGTGCTTAGGGGAAGTTCCAAGTCGGCGCGTTCCCCAGCACGAAATGTCGATATACAGCTCTTGGTGTCCTCAATGGCGACACCGAGGCTTGTGCGTACAATAACAAGCGTTGGGGCGATCCCCTAGACGGGCTTATGAGACTATGACTTCACAAATTCATACTAGCCACGGTCACTTACAGCGGCTAGGTGAAGGCCAAATTGAGCAGCAATTGCCACAGAGGAAGCGAGCCCGGTAATGTCATCACCAATCCTTTCCTTGCACGCGACAAATATGACAAGCACAGCAGGATAGATGAGCCCTGATTCCAAACTGCCATTCAACTTTAGACTGATTTTTAGACAGATGAAAAACGCTGACTCACGTTATGGCTATGACAGTCCTGTACATGTTCCGGACGTCCTTTCCGACATACTTGATGGCCACCCGAGCAATATAGGCGATTCTTCCAGCTGCGGAGAATTCTATCAGTACGATGACTTCAAGAAACGAGCGAGGCAAACCTATTAGGAATGACAACAATAGATTGGTAGCGACGGAAAATGAGAGGAATATTGTGTATAGGTACAAACCCGAGAATTGGACTGTTCCTGTTGGTGTACCGGCCGCAAACACAGACGGAAAATAAGCCATAAAAGCAATTGCAATAACTGCGAAGAAAATCATAAATGCGGTGGGCTTTCGGCTGCGAGATAAGAAATCATGTACTGACCGTTATTGGCTATGCACAGAATAACCGGTGCGACGATGAATCTTCTCCGCCGCCCCCAGACAAGATAGCATCTCCATATCTGGATGATGAATGAGCGACCTGGTTGGCCAGGATTGAATCTGTCACTATGCTGCTCGGATCTAATGAACTTGACGACTGAGAATTGATAGAAGAGAACTCACTTTGAAGCTATGAGGAGCGCCTGTCGAACGGTGTTCAAACTAGCCAAAGTGGCCATGGCAGGGCTGAGATGAATTATTCAGTGATGGTATGTATAGCTCAGAAGATATACTTACTTGAAGAGCTCTTGATCGCTACCAGACATGTCACGGAGACTAGGTACAGATTCCAGGCATAGATCAAGTGGGGCGGTCATGAGCAGAGTAGCTTCCGATGCGACGGTGATCCCATCTAGTTGCGTTATCGTGCTGATGACAAGAGCCGCAGTCGCCAACACGAACAGCGTTAAGATTGCCAGGAAATGTATGCGATATCGACCCGGCTTTCGTTTGAAAAGAACGTGAATGCAAGTTCCGAACAATACGAGGTATACGCCTGTTTCGACAGCTCTGTCAAGGAGAGAACCTGAAGAAGCAGGGGCAGCGTGAGAACCGTACCGTATACGATATACAGGATCTAGTGTATTGCTTAATTCGTGGAGAGACGGAAGACAGACAGACACTCACGGCGGCAATAGCAGCAAAGCGGTATATGCCATAGTCGTTCAGTTGTTTGTAGCTTTGTATCTGGGGTATTGTGGCTTCACAATAAGCCCGAAATTCCTTTGTAGACCAGCTGTTTGAGAAAGGAAAACATAGGATATCCATGATAGGTACTTACCACATTGAGTTGTGTGCTCATAGTAAGTATCGTCCTTTTCTTGGTCAAAGTCCTGAGTTCATGGGTTATTTATATGAACGGGCTACGGCAAGCTATGTCCACGAAAGGATCGGATCGTCGAGAGGGTATTTGCCCCAATACCGCTGCATGATGTTTGGGCGTAATCTCGAGTTTAGGTGGTGAATCTTCGCCGTTGCAATGAATTTGGGCCTCACAGCCCGTACCGCGGCCACGGTGTAGCATAACAGTCTACTTTTGATCTATCAGTACCAGTGATTGCCGCAATACAGAGTTATAAGACGAAGCTCACCGATCACGGCTAGTGATACTCCAATTCTTTAAACAAGTACAGTATCAAGGAAACATGCTGGCTCCAGATCCCGCCCAGCCCGACGCGAGAGCATCCTATGATAAGATCGTTGAGCGTTGTCAACATCGTAGTACCAGGGGCTGAAGAGAATGATGAAGGCGCTGATAGCACGAGCTCTGGGACCAGCTCACGAAGGCTGTGATGAAGCTTCTTCGAGCCCAGGAGCTGCCTTGACGGCGCATCTCGCAAAGGAGAAAACTTGATGATTGTATTGGAATCGTCACAGATACTATGTTACAGGCATACAAGACGAACATGGACTCAGGCTCTGAGCGTCCTGCAAATAGGCCTGTGTCTCCTATGCAGTGGTCAATGAGCAATGTTCCCCAAATAGAGTGAGGTGCACTTACTGCCAGTCTGCCCTCTGGCAAGTTGCATTGCAGTCTATGAGAAAAAGGCACATCAGGAACGAGTGTAGTGGGAAGCGATGATGGTACGCACAGGTGGCAGTCCCACAAGCACTGCACATCATCAGCTTCGCATCCCTTTTACCGCAAAACCCACATTTATCGCTGGCGACTTGGACATTCGGGACAAACTTGCAGCTACCGTCACCTTCCATACGAAGCATCCCAATTCCTAGTATCTCCTTTCTGTGTTCTCCTGCTCCCCGTATGTCGAACTCTTCTGCCATGATACGGGTGTTGGTCTCGTCGTTTGTTAGAAGAACCGTGATATTATCACGTATCTGCTGCACTTCGCGAGAAACATGACGTTCCCATGGATCCGTAGCCTTGCTTTGGTCGTCGTACTGTGGGTATTTAGCTGCGAGATCAAGGGCTTCGCGATAACGCTTCACGGCAGTGGCACGGTCTTGGGCGTCCCAGGCCGTCAATCCGAGAGTCAATCCAGCTGTAATCCGCATACCGGCAAGGTAGAGCTTTTGGCGGTCCGTTCTGAATCTTTCAAACTGGTGGTTGGAATTGGGACGATATGAGGCAAGCAGTTTGTACGCGTCCGGAGAGTTGTCTGTTCAAGCTGGTCAATAAAAGTTCATGGAAAGATCAAGAGGTTACGCACGTTGGTTTCGATGCAGAAGGGGATCCTTGAAGACTCCAACAAAGTTATGCCACGCTGCTCCCAGGGTTTCTCGAGGAAGGTTTGGGTCTGGAGAGATCAACGAGAAGGTGCCAAGAAGATTCTCGTCCTTGACAATCTTCTTTATGGCTTTCGTGTAGAACTCCAAGGCATCATCGATGCGACTTTGAGCATAGTATTGCTCTGCTTGGGTGAGTAGTTGGATACCGGTAGGCATGGGGTGGTCGAGAAACAAGAACCGAATGTTTCAGGCTGAGGCATGATCGTCTCTTGTCCAACAAATTGATATATTTATCTTGAGCCTTCGCGTCCGACTTTCTCTCAAAAATCCAGTTGAATATCTATAAGGATTTCAATATTTCCGGACACCAGCTCGTAGAGGTGGTTACGCACTTATAACATCCTCCAGCCTAAGTACATAATGCGACGTCGATTATAAGGAAGGTGCCTTCAGATCCAAAAACCGATACGCCATCTTTAGCATGGTCGTGGTGAGGCGGAGAGGTGCCCTAGGAAGACTGAGAAAGTATGGCCGTTAGACGATGATGCATGATGGTCTAGTGATGGTCATTGGAAAAGGGTGTCAACGGGTCTACTGACGTCTCAACTTGGAACATGTAAAACCCACACTCTTCTTCTCAGCTTCTCATGATCCTGGAATTGCCTTTTTCATCTTCGAAGACCTGCTCGGGCTCGCAATTTGGGAATCGAAAGCAGGTCACCAGCTCGCTTGTTGAGTCCTTTAGGAAAGTCGCTACCTTTGAACTTCTAGCTGTACCTCTCAATTGACTCTGTTCTTCTTTTCAGAAAGACCTAGAAAATCACTCAAAATGGATCAGAGGAATGCCAGAGGCTACCAGTAGCGTGCATGAACACGTCTCGAAAGCTATCAAGCAAAGACGATAGCTCGAAAGCACCAGCCTTCACAACGTACTTTGAAGATAAATGTTAGAGGTGCTCTTCTCGAGGTCTCGTTCGGTACCGGTGTGGGACGGCGCAATTAACGTTGCTGGAGAGAAATAGGAGACGCCTCCAAAATCCCAATGTCTCAGAGTTCCTTCACGCTCGAGACCTCAGCTCAATCCCGGTTGCAATCCCAGTTCTTGACCCCGATTCAGTGCTACTTCCATCTTCCCGCTTCCTGTCCCACATTCCTATCAGGATTCCTAATACTCCTCTACAGATAACGCGATGCTCAGGACGTATTAATGGCGCCGATATTCTTCTTCCCGCGACTATTACCTCTTCCCGCAAGGTCCCTCGTAACTACACAACCAGAAAGCATCAGCAGGACACTAGTACACGGCATCCCTCTCCTTCTCCTCTTTGCAGAGGTATCGGCGTTTAAACGGCGTTCTTGACATAGCCTTCATTTCAATTCGATCAACCTGGGTCGCAAACGAGAAATGTAGCATTGGCACAACAGAAGATGATAGGGCAAATCAGAATCTCATGACGCGGGGAACCTTATTACACATATCACTCATGACAGACGTCGATATCCATCATTGCATCACCAAGCATCGCCGTTCTTACGAACTGTACACTTGGTACATATACATCGTGACCATAGTGACCCATACTATGACCACCATGTCCTTGTCAACGTCCCCACACTGGCCGCACCTCCCAATCGAACTGATATCCTCTATCTTTGACCATATCTCCAATCCGTCCACTATCCGAAACTGCTCACTCGTATGCCGAGCTTGGGTACCAACAGCACGCGGCTACGGCTTTCGCCGACTCGATATTCGCGATTCATCCCACCTCGAGAAACTTCTCCGTCTTTGCTCGAACGAACTGGAAACGTTAACGAGCGTCAGCGTGCGAGAGGTGGCTTTCCTTACCCCAAGTGCGATGAACAACAACGTGGGACGATTCACGAGGATGTTTGCGCTCGGATCATCAATACAGACCCTGAAGCTAGTTGGCGATGGGACGACATGGGAGAACGTACCTCATGCAACAGCAAAGGTTATATTGAAAGAACTAGGAGGAGCGGTATCAAAGCTGGAGATTTGGAGATTCTCGTTTGAGTCGCCGACCGTGTACGTTGCTGTACTTGGATCATTTCCGAGCTTACGGGAACTGGAACTGGTGGAGTGCCATTACAATCACCTCAGAATCGCAGCGCAGTCTCAGCATCAGGTTGTGCCTCGTGCGAGTATGGTCCATGTTAGGAACCTGACGCTTCATTCTCCTCAGTGGGGCATTGTACCCTACATGTCTGAACCTCTCATTGCGTGTGAGGCACTCAGAACGCTACGAATCCGTCCTGCGTGCGTTCCGAGCGACTCAGAAGCTGTCTGGCTTCAACGCATTCTGGACGAGGCGGGAGACAACTTGGAGGAAATCGATCTAGAGTTGAATGTCCGCTGGCGGGTCGTCACTCGAAACATGCTCCAAGGTGCATTCCTTTCCCTTTCGTGATGAAGTCGAACTAACATCATATTGGAAGATCATTTCCTGTCAAGATCCCTTGATATCTCGAATAACATAAACCTTCGCAAGCTTCGAATAGCATGCCGCTTCGTAGGCGGAACTCATGATACACTCAGTCCAAGGATAGAGTATCTCCTTTTGATCTTGCGGCGCGTGGCGGAAACAGCAAGTCCCGGTACATGTGGGTTGCAAATCCTGGATCTACCCCCATACGTACTGGATCATGAGATGGATTGGGATGCTGTAGATGAGATTCTGACGCAACATCCCTTCTTCTCGAATTTGAAGGAGATCAGATGTGATGGTTTCGTGTGTTGTTTCTCGGAGAAGGATTGTGTGGACGGTGATTGGAGCCAGCCAAGTGAGGCGTCAGAACCAGGAAGGAGGATCAGAGAAGTGGTGGAAAAGGTTCGGGCGCGTCTTCGACGGTGTGAGGAGAAAGGGATCTTAGCCATGGGAGTGAGCTATCAGTTGTTATCGACTTTGATGTCGACAACTGGCTCTGGTAAAGGTCAGCTCGTGGAAGGTTACACCAGGTCTTGTGCGTTCATGCTACTATGAGAACCGAGTTGAGCTGACATGCCAATTACAGGAATCAAACACAAGGTCTCCTTGAGGCCGAGGCATCTGGCTTGAAAATCCTTGTGACGAAGATTCGGAAATGGATCCGGAGTCGAAAGGTTCTCGCGTGGACGTAAGACCAGGCAACATCGCGCGAACGAGGAAAGTAACTGGAATGGAGATTATGTGGTTGACGTCTACTAGGTTGATGTACATTATGAGGCGTGTTACAATTATGTCCTGCGACGCTTTCTTATTCTAAGGTATCCATTGAATCACCAGTGGACCCGAAGCTCAACGCTGTCCGTACGCCTTGGTCTCATACTTGCCTGTAGATTGATTTACCTGCGTCAGTATCGCTCTCGCCATCATAAACGCATGAAGACATACCGAGACCAACAATGACATTCTGAGGCTCTTGTGATTTGCCATCGAGGTAGTTCTCCAATATCGTCTTCGTGCCAGCCGCATAACGAGCTTGTGCGTCAAGAGTTGTACCCGAATAATGAGGTACCATTCCGTTACCACCTCCCAGAGGGTTCTTCATGGTACGCCAGATGTGATCTTTGGGTGCTGGTTGGACATTCCATACATCGCCTTGTTTCATTTTGTTAGTGAAAGGTGAATGGAATAAGAACGAAATTGCTCACCAGCATAACCCGATATCTGACCACTAGCAAGAGCACGAGCAATAGCATCTTTATCACAGATAGCACCACGAGCAGTGTTGACAATCCATGCGCCAGGCTTGAACTTGGATAGAAGCTGATCATTGATCAACCCCTTGGTACCTTCGTGTAATGGTGCATTTACAGTGACGACGTCACATTGTGAGACGAATTCCTGTATCGTCATCCATTAGTACCATGGCACGCATGCGCATCCGAACAGGGACATACCTCGAGGTTCTCAACCCGACGAGCCTTCAATGCTTGCTCTGTTTCTGTTGGCAGGGTAGCGTAGTCGTAGTAAAGATGCTCTTTAGTGTTGAATGGCACCAGTCGTTCGAGGATACGACGACCAATTCGACCAGCTCCAATAGTACCGACGACCTTGCCTTCTAAATCGTATGCCTGACGAGCGATGTCGGAAACTTGCCAGTCACCACGTTGGATCATCTTCCGAGCATTTCATAAGTCCAAGCGAAAATATTCTTCGTATAATCTCACCTCGTGAGCAGGCACAAAATTGCGGACTAGGAGCAACATGCTCATCACAGCGTGTTCTGCGACCGAGGTCACGTTAGAACCGGAGACTTCAAGTACTTGAATATTGTTTTCGACGGCAGCATCCAGATCGATGTGGTCTGATCCTACACCGGCTGTGATGCAAATCTTAAGGTTCTTGGCCTGCAAAAACGGAGTCTAAGCATATAGAAACAGTGTAGTCAAGGTGAATGCGTACTTTTTGTATCATTTCACGAGTGAGGTACCCGGGATGGAAAGGCGTTGTGATCAAGACCTCTGCCTGATAGTTGCATGTATGAGCACCTAAACCATGCAGTATCACCGAGTCGGGAACGTACATCTTCGATATGCTTGGCGAAATCGCTATCGGGGCCTTCCTTGCTACTGGACACCTGGATTGCAGAATTTGAGACGAAACAAGAGAGCGCCGCATGAACAAAGACATACTGGGTAGAGATGATGTTAGCAAGAGTCAGGAGCGAAGGATTCAAGTACATACCAATGAGTTCATGTCCTCGAGCTTTCAGCCATTCAGACAAGCCGAGCTACCGTGACCGTCAGTTAGTACACAAGAACTAGCAGATTGAGTATCCCGCACCTTGTTCTCGACTGTGCCCAACAAGCGTGGTTCTTGTTGAGCTGCCTTGAATCCGTTGTAAAGGATAGCGAGAACCTTCATGATAATCTAGGTGGGTGATTTGAGTTGTAGAAAGCGTAGACGAGTTGTGATACCGACAGCCATCGTCTGGCAGCCTTATATACTGCCAATACCATGTTTAGCCGTCGCCGATCTCATCCGTGAATGAGCTGGGTGAAAATGGATATCCTTGACTTGGGCTAATTCTGGACCCAGCGTAAATCTCCTTCGAAGTTCAGGCCTCGCAAAGTTTCCGAATCTGCCCTTCCTTTGACCTCGGTGCAAATTTAGCCCTTTCGGAACGACTCGGGTGCCGCAAAAGGCTTGAGAGCAACTTGCCACTCCGATACAAGCTCGGGAATACGTTTCCGATTCGAAGGCTTGTAGAAAGTGAGAAGGTTCCGACTGAGGACAACTCCAACCGGCGACAATACGTGCTGCAGGAGCGCTAATAGCTGAGCAGTCTGTAGCAGTGATGGGAGAAAATCTGAGAAAATGATGTCACGCTCATGTTACATCGAGTCATGGAATGTGTGACGACGACGCGCCAATTCTCTGCCCTCCTCCGTCATGATGCTCATGTCGACAATTTGAAGGCCAGGGACTTTGGGCATTCCTGGTCAAAGTTGTGAGTTTCAATCACAACCATACTTTTATTGGCCTCTCAAAGGTCGTCACAGGAACGGTCGAACAGGCCCTAGCCAACGCTCACCGACTTGGTGCTCTTGTTCTGCCCAAGTTCTGCTTCCAAAAATAGCCAGTGTCGGAAGAAGCCAACACTTTCAAGACGAAGTGCTGATGGTGTTTATGGAGTGTTCTTATGGATTTCATCTTTAGTACACGGGCATCAGTACAATCCTCGTAAGTGGACTCTTTTCACCCAGTCATGTCTCCTCTAATTTCACCTTGTTCAGTACATTCATTGTACGTGCTAGTCTTCGGACCCGGATCAGCGTCATGTTCGCTTCGAAACAGCTCAATCAACAACTTCTCCGTCGCGGAGTTCGTTATACGAGATTTTCTACCTCCTACGATAGGCGTTATTCTGAAAATCATGAAACGCTTCACGATCATCAGCGAAATATGCTCTAGCTCTCGCCACCGAAGAACGGAAGCTACACCTAGTCTTTCGTAGACATACCAATGTTCTTGCAACTCCTTTAGGTGAACACAAAGAGGTGACGAATTCCGGAAATTGCTCTTGCAACGTCGATTTTCCAACTTGTTCGGCAACTAAATCGGCTTCCGAGTCGAAACTTCAGTAAGTGGTTCGCTGTTCGCCTGTTGTTACTTTCTAAATCGTTGCTGTTTTCCCCTTCAAAGTTCAGCAAGAGCCTTTGAGATAGAAATTCGTTCTATGAGTATACATCATTTTCTTAGGTTGGAAAGGAGGCAAATCTTCGGTCCGAAAACAAAAGTTTAGAGTTGTTTTCCGGTGGCGCAAAATAGCATGGTCAATGATAGGACAATTTGATTTCCAACGCCGCTGTCCCCGACTTGAAGAACGATAGGCGCGCAAGTGTGGTGTTCTCCGCATTTCGTTCTTTGACCTACGGTATGTTATGTCACGAGAAAGATTCTCTTCGATTCCGAATCCGGGACTGACTTTCTCGCTTTCGTAGCGTATAGCACCCTTGTTTTCCGCAAGACACAGGAAGTAATAACCGACGTGGTCCTCAGAACTTTGCCACATAGTCAGCCTGACGCCAAAGGCGGACGAATCGTTTGAAGAATGCCTCTCAAGCGCTAGGTATACACACGTTCGCGACGAGTTCATTCCACCTAATCATCGATAATCACCATGCTATATCCCTGTGCCTTCGCCTTTACTATAGTCGATCAACTCTTCTACTCACAATGAATCGTCGACTTCTTGAACTCCACCGAGATCGATTTACAATAGGTCTCAGATGCGCCAAGCGTGGCATCCGCGCGTACTTCGAAGAAAAGGCAATGCTCCGCTCTTACGTTCATGGCCTGAAGGTTTAGGTTCCGAGGACTTCATCCTTCTTGTCGCTCAAGGTCTGGCTAGTCTCCCGGCATTCTTTCGAGTCGGTCTTCCTTTGTGGATCTTCTAGCTCGGAATTGATTTAGCACTGGGCAGAGGAGGAAGGAGCGGGAGATAAGGAGGGTACAGTCGACTAGCTCATAACGCATAGCGTTGGGAGGCCTATATTTCCAATGCATTGTCGGACGGGCAGTTAGTTTTACCACAGAGCTATGCGTTATGAGCAATTATGCCTTGCAGGCTAGTCGACTGCATAATTGAATGATTATAGGAAAGGGGTCTGATATCCGAAAATTTTTCGCGGTCTGTGACCGAGGCTCTCATCCGAATATGTGTGGTTCGGATAAAGCGGTCACAGGTCACATCACAGCTCATCCGAATTGGTCAAAATACCCCAGTACGTCCTAGAATTTACCATGCGGATGGTGGCACTGTCAAGTCTTTACTTCGCTTTCACAACGACTTTACGCCTTTTCGAGAAGAAATGAACGGACAGTTACGACCTCAAATAACCCGATAGAGTCGCACCTCAATGGGATAAATAGTAGAGGGTACGCTCGCTCTTTCTCTCAGGATCTCTCTGTCCTAACTGTACTCCTCTAAGGTCTATACAAGAACTCAATGGCTGCTTTCAACACTCTCCTCACCTCTGTTCTTCTTGCTGTCCTCTGTTCGACGTACAGTGTCGCTTCACCTTGGCCCGTTGCTTCCACGTACAGCACTCGCGGCTTGAAGGACGTTGGCCGTGGTTTGCAACTCGAAACTTTCCACCCACCAACGGACTACAAGGTACGCCAAGCCCGTCCTGTGCTTTACAACTAAGTGTCTGGAATCTAACCATTGCTATCAGACCTTTGGTGCCGGTCTTGATATGCCTGCGGCCTTCGCTGAAGCTACTCCGGAGGATCAGGTCATCTCTTTTGTGGCATCGCAGTTGAACATCGACAAGGCCAATGTGGCTTATAAGTCTGGTTCCGACAGCGAAGAACACAAGGTTGGCTACCTCAGCCAGACATATGTAAGTCTTTCTTTACGGTCAGCGGTCGAGAACTGGTATCTGACTAGCTACATCATAACAGAAAGGTATTCCCTTTGTGAACGCAGTCGCCAACGTCGCGTTCAAGGATAACAAGGCTGTAGCCTTCGGACATTCTTTCGTTGATACCAGTTCGTGTTCAAGTCGATTCTTGATCTCAGGTGTCGGGGCTGACATGTATATGTGAACAGAGAACATTGCTTCGTCCGAGCCTTCGGTTGGCGTAGACTCAGCCGTCGCCAAGGCTGAACAGGCTCTTGATGGGAAGAAGAACGAAATCGAACCAACACTCGAGTATTTGGCACGTCCCGATGGATCCGTTGCCCTTGTACATGTTTTCCAGGTCGCTAATGAGGAAACCGGAACGTGGTATGAGGCTTACAGCGATGCTCACTCTGGAGAACTTCTTTCGGCGACCGATTTCGTTGCACATGCTTCTGTAAGTCGCCTACATGACTACCAACTGGCAATTCCTGACTTTTTCATAGTATAAAGTTCTTCCGGCCTGGAAGCACAGCATCACCGACGGTCTGGAAACAGTCAACAACCCTGCGGATTTCTCTGCCTCGAAGTTTGGGTGGCACAGCACCGACAACAAGACTTTCACCACCGACACATCGTGGGTCTTGTCCTATCTCATGTTTGTACAAGTGGTGTAACATGTTTCATCACAGGGGCAATAACGCCATAGCCTACTCATACCCAAGCGACTCTACGGTTCCTCAATCTAGCAACGGCCAAAACTTCGTTTATACCTATAACCCCAGCAAGGATCCGACAGATGCTGAGAATTTCAGAGCTGCTGCAACCAATGCTTTCTACTTGGCTAACGTATACCACGACGTCCTCTATAAATACGGCTTCACGGAGAAATCCTTCAACTTCCAACAGGATAACTTTGGTAATGATGGCCAGGGGTCTGATCGTGTGCGCATCAGCGTTCAGGATCCTCGTGCAAAGAACAATGCCTTCTTCTCCACTCCTCCTGAGTGAGAATTCTATCCTTCCGCTTCCACCGAACCAGCTAACTTTTCTACTAGCGGTCAATCTGGACAATGCTACTTGCTCATATTCGATCTTACCAATGTCAGTTATCTACCGAATTGCTCCCCTGTGCATTTTCTGACCTCTATTCATATGCAGCCTCGCCGCGACAGTGATCTTCAGAACGACTTCGTCATGCATGAGTTTACTCACGGTCTCAGCAATCGCATGACTGGCGGAGGTACTGCTCGTTGCTTGCAGAGCACAGAAGCTAAGGGTATGGGTGAAGGATGGTCTGATGCTGTCGCTGAGTGAGTTAATTCTCTATAAGCGCATAATAGTACTTAGAACCTGCAAACAGCTGGTTCACTCTTTCAAACTCGCCCACTGTCAGAGACTTTGTCTTTGGGCCTTGGCTCAAGAACGACCCCGCCGGATTCCGTTCCCGCCCTTATTCCACGTCTGCCCAGACCAACCCAATCAAGTACTCTACCATTGCCCAATTGAATGAAGTCCACGACATCGGTGAAGTCTGGTGTGTATTTTTCAATCTTACATAGACGGTCAGCTGATTGTGGCATACAGGGCTAACATGTTGCACAACGTCTATGCTGCCCTCGTCGCTGCGCGCGGTTTCTCTGCTACAGCACGTACCAACAGCGGAGGCACCGAAGGCAACGTGGTATTCCTGCGTCTCCTTGTAAGCTCACTCGCTATCCAGCCTTGCGGCCCAACGCTCCCCACGGCTCGTGATGCTTGGATTCAGGCCGATAAGAACTTGTATAATGGTGCCAACAAGTGTTTGTTGTGGAAGGTGTTTGCTAGCAGGGGTCTTGGAGTCGATGCTGCCGATTACAAAGATTCATTTGCAGTTCCAGCTGGGTGCTAAGCAGGTTTTGGACGAGATGGTCGGAGTGTAGTTGATAATATATAAAGAATTTTGTACTTTTCTCGATAATCTACAGGTTATATAGGGTGTTTTAAATGACCAGTAAATTTCAGGTCTAATTCGGATGGTGTGAAAAACGCATCGCGTCGTCTATATGGCGTTTACTCTGTGCTAATTCCACTCACTGACCCAATCTCCTGTTCTCGACCGTAAAAAATGGCGACAAGCGGCTGGCATGCAAGAATTTGCAAACACCCACACTCGAACAACTTAGGCTTGGGATGTTCAATGACGTTGGGACTGGGATCTAAGGGTACGTCGGTTATTCCTCAAGTTTTTACTTCGAGAATGGAAGCTCAAGTCTTCTCTAGACAAGCGCTTAGCACACCATGGTCCTTCTCATCGAAAAAGCTCGCCAACATACCTATGAAAATTCGAATGTTGAATACCCGTCCAAACTCTTCCACAGTTCAACCTAGGTTCAACCACTTCTGACTCCGAGGACCACTAGGCTGGGCGTTTGGTTCAATTGCCATTCACAGCACTGGTTCCCTCTCCTTCACGCCCTAATTTCGCACTGCATTCGTTCCTCATTCGCCCGCCAATGGCTAAATGCCTCTTGCATTTCATATACACCCTGATTCCTTTCGACGTAACCCACGGATGTAGTAAACCGTATTGGGAATTCCCAGACAATTCGGACGGGCGAGTTTGGAGGAGTTGGTGCTTCGGGAACGTTTGTACAGAGGAATGGATGTTTGGGTTATGGTACGGTTTTGGCGGTCATTTGAATCTCAGGTCCTCGCGTCCCACGAGTTACACGCGATGCGATGATCCTATGCCTCAGCCTTCGAAGATTCCCTCACTCTCGGAACACCATCCAGCCATCGGTCCGACGTCGAGGAAATGCACGTCGTGGTCCCTTCGTCTGTGATTCAGAGACCTTTCATTCATCACAAAGCGGTTAATTCACATAGACGGGAGACTATTCTTCACACAACCCATGGCCAGCTTCGAGATCCCTCATATCTCAACCATAGCACAAGGCAAAGTTACCTTGCAGGGGAATACGACATAAAACTCATTACCACATGGACAGTCTCTTATGATTCATGAACATATCCCGGCTGCCGTTGTGGTTGTTCATGCCCTTCTTTGTCAAATGTAGGCGAGGAGATCAGGTTTTGGGTCCCACACCGGACACCGTCAGCCGTACTTCATTACCAACGAAGTCCGAGTCGGAGTCTTACCGCCCTACAACTATCGCGCATTCAAAACTGTAAGTGTGACTATTATCGTATTTCGTTCTTTAAACCTCAGTTCTGATACCTCTTTGTCACTAGTAGACTTTTTCCTGAGCTTTCTTGGACACAACGCGATGGACAACATAGAAGGAACCTCAGCAAGCAGATCCTTGGCGTTACGATGGAGTCATTGACGCATGAGCCTTCCATGCGGACAGAGGTGCCTAGGTTGTACCTTCTCGAAAGACTGGGTATACGCTGCCGAGGTTGATTCTTCGATAGAGGTGGAATAAATACCGGCCAGTACATTCCTTTTATCTCTATGACCCTTCTGTCCTAACCGTACGGGTCTCCAGAGGATGATAACGCCTACATTCAGAACACTTCTTTCCTCTGTCTTTCTAGCTGTCCTCTGCTCGACGTACAGCGATGCCTCGCCCTGGCCGGTGTCTTCTACGTATAGTACTCACCATGCAAGGAGTGTTGGCCGTGGATTGAGGGTTGAAACTTTCCACCCGCCAACGGACTACAAGGTATGCCCTCGTCACATTGCACTATACCTCAATCTGATGTTGATTTCATCATAGACTTTCGGTGATGGTCTTGAGATCCCTGTGACCTTTGTTGAAACTACTCCCGAGGACCGGATCGTCTCTTTCGTGGCATCACAGCTGAACATTGACAAGAGCAGCGTGGCTTACAGGTCTGGTGTTAACGGTGCAGATACACTCGGCTATGTCAGGCAATCACATGTAAGCCCACATGGCCCGACCATTAAGAATGTACTCTAACGAATCGCTTCATGATAGAATGGTATTTCCTTTGTGAATGCAGTCGCCAATGTTGCTCTGAAGAACAACAAAGTGGTAGCCTTTGGTCAATCCTTCGTTGACACAAGTGCGTATTCAGATCATCCCTATACCCATGGTGCATGCCTAAACCTTGGATTTGAACAGAGAACATCGCCCCTTCAGTGCCTTCCGTTGATGTAGACTCAGCTATTACCAAGGCCGAACAAGCTCTGGATGGGAAAAAGAACGAGATTGAACCAACGCTCGGATATCTGGCACGTCCAGATGGTAGTGTCGCTCTTGTTCATGTCTTCCAAGTCACAAACGAGCAAGACGGGACATACTACGAGGCCCATGTTGATGCTCACTCCGGAGACGTTCTTTCTGTCACGGATTTCGTAGCGCATGCCTCAGTTAGTGCAAGTTTCTTTATCGTGTTCACTGCCGCTGACATGCGTCATCTCTCGCAGTATAAGGTTCTTCCTGTTTGGAAACAAAGTATCACCGACGGTCTCGAGATCATAAATGACCCTGTGGACGTCTCTACCTCGAGATTTGGATGGCATAGTACTGATGGTGTGACGTTCACCGGCAACACAACGTTCGTCTCATTTCTCCTCGTATTCAGCATGTCCACCAACTTAACTATATTTCAGGGGTAACAATGTGGTAGCTACTGCGATAAAAACCAAAGGAGGAGAGGACTATTCACCCACCAGCAATAATCTCACGTTTGAGCACACCTATGATCCCAATGAGGACCCGTCTACAGATGCCAATCTTGACGCCGCTGTGATCAACGCTTTTTACTTGGGCAATGTGTTCCATGATGTTCTCTATCGCTACGGCTTCACGGAGAAGCATTTCAACTTCCAACAGAATAACTTTGGTCTCGGAGGAGAGGAATCTGATCCTGTCAAAATCAACGTTTACGATCCGTTCCGTACAACCAACAATGCCTTTTTCTACACCCCTCCAGAGTAAGCTGGGATCCACTTTTCAAATGACTACATTCATGACTCCTTCTCTTTAGTGGTCTACCTGGAATGTGCTTCTTGCTCATTTTCGATCTCACCGACGTAAATGATTTTTTTACGTTGCCCTCTTCCACAACTCTGACCTATACCTGTTCCAGCCGCGCCGGTCCAGTGCACTTCAGAATGACGTTGTCATTCACGAACTCACACACGGCCTCACGAATCGTATGACAGGCGGAGGTACTGCTAGTTGCATGCAGACCATCGAATCTGTCGGTCTGAGCGAAGGATGGTCTGACATTGTCGCAGAGTAAGTTTGGTTTCATAAGAACACTCACAGCGTCTGATGATGTGAAAACAGGTGGTTCACTCGCTCAAACTCTCCTGAAGTTCAGGACTTTGTCGAAGGACCGTGGCTTAAGAATGACACTGCTGGATTCCGTTCCTATCCTTATTCCACAGCTCCCGAGGTTAACCCGCTCCGATACTCCACTATCGCTGATCGCACGGACTCGGTTCACGATATTGGTGAAGTATGGTGTGTGCCTCAAAGTTGTCTTGCTTCTATTCAAGCTGAAAGAAACCATAGGGCCAATATCCTGCACAACGTCTATGCTGCCCTCGTCGCCAAACATGGTTTTTCTTTCACAGCGCGAACAAATAGCGAAACTTCCGAAGGAAACGTCGTCTTCTTACGTCTCCTTGTCAACGCTCTCACTCTTCAACCTTGCAACCCGACTTTTACCAGTGCTCGCGATGCCTGGATTCAAGCCGACCAGAATTTGTACGAAGGTGTCAACAAGTGTCTGTTATGGAGAGTCTTCGCTAGTAGGGGTCTTGGAGTCGATGCCTCTAATTACGAAGACTCCGAGGCCGTTCCTGATGGCTGCTAGGATGGCATGTGCTGGTGTACTACCCACTTATAATCAAAGCATATTACTCCACCAAAAATGTTGCACACCCCTTTTTAGGAATTCGTTCTTGTGCGCGCTAGATTGAACGAGTTCCCTCAAAAGCCGGCGTTCTTTTCCGATCATTTCACCTGCGCCATACCTGCAAGTATGAGCAAAAACATTAAGAGTGGTTCCGGCATTTATATGATGGGTGTATTCTTCACCGCGTCTTCTCTATGTTTCGACTGCATACGCAGGTCAAACCCCTGATCAGCTTTCCTCCTGCTACTCCTCTATCGCTGGACGGCACACCGGTCTAGAGCGCCATACCTTCTATTGTTCCCGTCCCATGGCGACTGTTCAACCGGTGTTGGGGTTCCAATGTCTCCATGTCGTCGATGAGGATTTCACTGATGTATCAATCACATACGGCAAGCAATGTTCCATTCATGCTGAGCACGATAAACCCCTGAGCCTGACAGAGTGATCCATGATCCATGGAGCTGCAAGGCCCACAGAAACCAGCAACGCTCGGTATCTGAATACATCCCATGATTTCGCCACCTCGTTTCTAAGGATGGCCAGGGAGGGACGACGGAGGTGGATTTAATACGAAATCAGGGATAAGGGCGTCCCAATTGTCGCCTGATGACGAGACTCTGGCTTTGCCACGGCTATGGTACAAACCATGGTAGCCCGGCACCGTCGGTGACAATAAAGAGGGATACAATAAGCGGGATAAAGTGGGAGTTGGCTTGGGGGACAATTGTGGACATTCGAAACGTCAAGGAACTTGATGAAGTCCGCTACCTTTGAGCGTCAACTCCCGTGATAATCAAGGAACATTGAAGTCACTCAGAAGTCGGAGCGGGACGCCCTGAGGTAATCGACCGTTATCAGATCTCACGCTGAAATGGTGCTCATTGATTATGATCTCTGACTGTTTTGGTTCTTGGAAGGTTGTACAATCTCGAAGTAGCTAGTGATTCGTTGCTTTACATCCAGACGCAACTCTTTTACAATGACCATATACGGACGTGACCATCGGCGTCAGAAAGGTATAGCATGTTTCCATCGGGTGACATTGCGACCTCCGTGTATGGTGGCATTCGGACATATGCCTGGGATCGTTTACCCCGAGTCTTTGCGTTAGAATCCGACTTCTCCTTCTCTTCAACCTTCAAAGGCGGAATCCATCCTTCGCGGTTTGTCTTGGGATCGAACAATGCAATGCTGCCATCGCTGAGCGTGCAAATAATCATTCCGTTTTGTGCGTAATGGGTTCTCCGAATGCTCGAACCCCTTGCGACAACTTTGGAGTCAAGCGTGTAACCCGTGGCACGGTCAACTACGTCTTGAAGCACCCAGTCATAAACGAGGTCGCCTGTCGAAGTGTTGTATACCGTGATGTGTGCACTGTTGTAATGGGGACCACCGTTTACGACGAAAATGAGCTCCCCGTCCGTTGAGAAGGCTATTGAGTTATCAAAAGACGCTCCTCCGTCGGACTTTATGGATCGAAATACTGTCCCATTTTCTACATGCCATAGTTGATAGGTGGCCCCATAGGACGACAGGCTCATGACACCTAATTTGCCATCAGGTGAAAACACAACCCCCGATCGAGCGAAAGACCTCGAATTCCAATCAATGTCTTTCGGTACAGGAAAGACGTGTTCTATGTTTCCTGTCACAGCGTTCCATATGCGCAGATGGCGATGCTCATCTCCCTCGTCCTCCCCTGGGGAGATCGTCGCGATCAACGGCTGGCCTTGAGAGGAAGTGTTCGTGAAGTGTACGGCGATATCTCTGCCATAGGTCTGAGAGTCCAAAGGGAGAGTCAAAAGACGTTGTGGTGGCCGAGAGTCATCAGGGGCGATATCGACTACACTGGTACTGATGTCACCATAAGACGAGATTAAATGTCTGCCGTCGATGCTCAAAGGCTGACTGCATCCGGAAGCACACCGGAACTTTCCTTCGTATGCCCATCCCTCATCGATATCCCCCTGAAGCCGCGTCTCCCAAATCAAGGTAGAAACCATCTCCTCGAGTCGCTCAGAAGCGATCGCGCGGGGCATGTGTTGCGACTCCTGAAGTAAAGCCTTGTACGCGTCGAGCGTCCTGTTCTTCACTGCTTCTATACCATGACTTGACTCGGACTCCCTATCCAAGTCAAAAACCCTGGTAAGCGATCTTCCTGGCGGCACTGTTCCGGCAATTGATGCCACGACCAGCCTCGAGCCCGCGCCGAAGAGCATGCCTCCAATACTGCCCATCCCATGACGACTGTTCAATCGATGTTGAATTTTCAGGGTCTTCGTGTTGTAGATGAAGATCTCGCTGCCCGTGTCGTTCGCAGACGGCCAACAAAGCACCGTCCATGCTGACTGCAATAAGCCCTGCCTGACGGTTTGGCAACGGGTTTTCTGTGGGGCTGCATGGCCCATGAACGCCAGCTAGGCTGGGAATCTGGATGCATCCTATTTCGCCGTCTCGTTTCTTGGGATGGCCAGGAAGAAAAGACGGAAGTGGCTTTGATTCGGAATCAGGAGTAAGGGCGTCCCAATTGTAGCCTGACGATGACTGGACTTTGACTTGACTACCTAGGTTGAATTCCGCTAACCGTTCTTGTAAGTTGCCCGGCATTGACGATGACGATAAAGAAAGATACAAGGAACAGGATAATGTGGGAGATGACCATAGTTCGGGGGAAAGTTGTGGACTTGCGAGACGTCAGGCGTCAGGAAACTTAATGGAGCCCCTGCCTATGAGCGTCAATCATTCCAGTGATAATCAAGGAACGAAGAAGTCAGAGCGGGACGCCCTGAGGTAATCTCACGCAGAAATGGTGTTCATTGATTATAATCTCTTCTCTGACTAGCTTGGTTCTTGGAAGGTTGTACAATCTCGAAGTGGCTAGTAATTCGTTGCTTTGCATCCAGACGCGGATCTTTTACAATGACCATATCCGGACATTACCATCCACATCAGCAAGGTATAACGTGTTTCCATCAGGTGACATTGCGACCTCCGTGTCTGATATAGCATATGTGATGAGCTGGGATTGGTTACCCCGAGTCTTTGTGTTAGAATTCGACTTCTCCTTCTCCTCGACCTTCGAAGGCGGAATCCATCCTTCGCGGTTTGTCTTGGGATCGAACAGCGCAATGCTGCCATCATTGAGCGTACAAATGACCATTCCATTTTGTGCGTAATGGGTTTTTTGAATGGTCGAATCCCTTGCGACAACTTTGGAGTCAAGCATGTAATCCGTGGCACGGTCAACTAGGTCTCGAAGTACCCAGTCATGAATGAGGTCACCCGTCGAGGTGTTGTATACCGCAATGTGTGCATTGTTGCAAAAGAGACCGCCGTTTGTACTGAAGACGAGCTCCCCATCCGTCGAGAACGCTATTGGGCCATCTCGGTGCAAACTGAGCCCATCGGCTTTGATAGACCAAGAGGCCGTCCCATTTTCCACATGCCATAACTGATAGTTGGTCTCGAAGGAGGACAGGCTCATGACGCCCATTTTGCCATCAGGTGAAAAGCTGACCCCGCATCGAGTGAACGACACCGAATTCCAATCAACACCCTTCGGTACAGGGAACACGTGTTCAATGTTTCCCGTCACAGCGTTCCATATGCGCAGATGGCGATGCTCATCCCCCTCATCCTCCCCTGGGGAGATCGTGGCGATCAACGGCTGGCCTTGAGAGGAAGTGTTCGTGAAGTGTACGGCGATATCTCTGCCATAGGTCTGGGAGTCCAAGGGGAGAGTCAAAAGACGTTGTGGTGGCCGAGAATCATCGGGGGCGATATCGACTACACTGGTACTGATGCCACCATAAGACGAGATCAGATACCTGCCGTCAATGCTCAAAGGCCGACTGCAATCAGAAGCACTCCGGAAGCTGTGAAGAAATCCTTCATACGCCCATCCCTCATCAATATCCCCCTGAAGCCGCGTCTCCCAAATCAAGGTAGAAACCATCTCCTCGAGTCGCTCAGAAGCGATCGCATGAGGCATGTGTTGCGACTCCTGAAGGACAGCCTTGTACGCGTCGAGCGTCCTATTCTTCATCGCCTCTACACCATGGTTCGACTGCCTATCCAGGTCAAAAACCCTGATAACCGATTTTCCTGGCATTCCTCCGACATATGACGACACGACCAGCCTCGAGCCCGCCCCGAAGAGCATACCCCTAACACTGCCCATCCCATGGCGACTGTTCAATCGATGTTGAATTTTTAGGGTATTTGTGTTGTAAATGAAGATCTCGCTGCCGTGTCGTTCGCACACGGCCAATAAAGCACCGTCCATGCTGACTGCAATAAGCCCAGCCTGACGGCTTGGCAACAAGTTTTCCGTAGAGCTGCAGGGACCATGAATGCCAGCTAGGCTAGGAATTTGGATACATCCGATTTCGCCGCCTCTCTTTTTGGGATGACCAGGGAGAAAAGATGGAAGTGGCTTTGATTCGGAATCAGGGATAAGGGCGTCCCAATTGTAACCTGACGATGACTGGACTTTGACTTGACCACCTATTTCCAAATCGTCGAACCATTGTAGCCCGGCATTGACGGTAAGGATGGCGAAGGATAAAAGGAGGGGGTTGAAGCGTGAGATGATCATGGTTCGTGGGATCAGGTATCGAATATCAGGAGGACTTTAAGGCCTCTATTCAAGGCCACTGCCTCCGAGCGTCAACTTCAGTGATGATCAAAAGACGGCGAAGTCATGGGCGGTAGTGGTGGAGACGCCCTGATAGAAGAATCCCGTATCAGATCCCGCATCTGAATGGTAGATATGATGTATTCTCTGCTTGCCCTACTCGGATGGTTGTAGTAGAAGGAAAAGGGAAAGGCGGCTTTCTCTCTAAACCCTGGGCCCTGGTCTCCTACAAGAGTGATTCATTCGAACCATGTCATGCGGAAATCTGAGAACGAACACGCACCCCTGCAGCACCAAAGGGTCTTTCTTCATGCATCGAGCAGAATATAGGTATTCATTCACTCTGGGCGATTTCCAAAGGAATATTAACCCAGTAACGGAAAGAGGGTAAGTTGAGGGAGTACGTACCACTCCCGACAGTGCCAGCAATGCTGGCAGAAATCTAGAATCCTTCACAAGCTTCACACCCTGCGTCTCCGAGTCAAGATTATGAGTTGTGCTAGCCATATAGTCGAGCTTGCGTCCCTATTAGACCGTAAGTAGAATGTCTTGACTATTTTGCATCGAATGACTGACGAGACCTTTGCCCGAACTTTGACGACATTTCTCACCTCATTCACCGGTGAATAGAGTATGAGTGGAGCCTCGTTAGATCCCGCAGTGACTCCAGAGAATTCCTGCAGTTTTTTTCTGGGGTTTCTGGGGTTTCTGGCGAGGTTTGCGGACTGAGGATAGACTGGACAGGCGAAGGAGGATATAGTAGGTCGATAGAACCGCGCGGCTAATTTGCCGCGCTTATACATCCTCTCAAAACACCCATGTCGACGACTGCGTGTCTATTTCTCCCTTCGTACCTGTTGTTCTCTTGTGTCGCGCACCTGAACTACATGCTTAAGTGAGTTTTTCAAAAACCATGTTTTTACGAATAACTCATCATAACCTGAATAAGGAATTTTCGCGCGTCAGGCGTCATCCCCATGGTGTCTCTTCAATCTTTTTTTTCTCTATACCAGCGAACCCCAAATGATACTGGACGCGTGGAAAAGCTACAGGGGCGCGATAGCTTTGTTGAGTGAAGTATTGAAGGGCTGGTGAAGGGTTGCGAGCTCCCCGGGAAGCCTGACTGATAGGCATGACATTATCATTCATATTTTGATACCGATGAGGTTCTCAGTGCACATGCTTTCGTATCAACGCGGCCCGCAATGCTATCTACTCGCAATGACATCCTTGCCATGCAACTAACTGGATCGACTATTCGTTGACCTTGGAATAGGCCAATGCATTTAGGCACTCACGGTGTCACGCGACACACGATATTTATATCGCCTACGCCTACCTCAAATTGCGGGCGAGGGCCTGCCTGGAAAAATATTCGCGACAGGCTACTGGGACGCCGCTGGGACGGGTTCGGGTTACCAAATCATGCAATGGCACGACTTCTATCTATTATTTCAATGGTTCGGGCCAGGTACAAATACGACATCAAATACGCTCAAAGTGGACGAGGATGGACGTATGTACAACAGGTCAGATGGTACAAGGCGCACTCACTTGATCTTCCGACATACTCCCAGTTACGGAGGCAGATAACCATGAACGGGTGCAAAATCGTTTAGCTCGTAGACAAATTTCACCGATGGGGTCTTCCGCTCAGGTCCAATCTTCAAACGGTTGAGAGCATACTCGTACTGGAAGGGAGGCACAACTGAGCACGGGTTCAGCAAATAACGTCGCGCACTACGCCACTGTCATCGATATCTACGCTATTCAATTTTCTATCACAAGGTTCCATGAAGAATGTAGCAACTCTTATCTCCCTGTGGCGGAAGGAAGCTGATACCCGAGAAGACTTATCAAATGAACCGACCCCCTACGGGCCTGGCCAATGATCTGCATTTATAAGGAAGCGACTACTCCATGCTTTATCAAGGTCACCTGGCAAGGTTTCCTGTACACCACTCCATCTCGGTCGGACGGAGCACTCAGCACTCATGATGGAGACGTTGTCCAAGACGCCGCGCTCTCCTGGTGCAGATTCATTCGAAGATGAGAAGGGGAAGGAGTCTGACCTGGTAGAAACTCCTGTTATGGAGAAAGCAAAGGTCGACCCTTCTTGGGAGATAGGAGATGTGTATGAGGATGTACGGGCGATCGACTTGGGTGCGGATGGGAAAGAGAGGCCTATCGGTATGTTCAATGTTGTTATAGAAGCCTAAAAGTTTCATTTATATTATATCGAATAGATACTTCGGACGACTGGGCTCTCCGTCTTATTTCACTAGAGGTGCGTATCCAAGCTACTCGAACCGAATAAACACAAATCCTTTTCCGGCAGGACGATCCAACAGAACCCGTTTGGACGTTCCGGCTCTGGTTCACAGCTATCGGTTTATCATGCTTCGGCGCTGTACTCAGTCAGATTTTCGTACGTTCACTTCCAGAAGCATATGCAGTTGACTGATTCCTTTTCAGGCTTTCCGTCCTCAGCTTGTCTACGTCTCCCAGCTTTTCCTCCAGACCGCTGCATATATCATTGGGCGGTTCCTGCATGCCGTTATCCCTGGCCCTGGTAACCCCAATCCATATTTGCAGACCGCAAATACCGCCTTCTGGAGGTTCATGAATCCTAGCAAATTCAATATCAAGGAGCACACTGGGATCCTCATCATGAGTGCAGCTGCAACCCACGGCGCACTGGCTATCAACATCTTCGCGGCCGATGATTTGTTCTACGACTACACGCCCAACACAGCTGTCGCTATCTTCACCTTACTCGGGAGTCAGTTGCTGGGGTACGGTTTGGCCGGTGAGGGATAGTTTATTCAGAAATTTCACGTCTCGCTGAAATTCGTTGTAGGCATGATGCGAAGCTTCTTAGTCTACCCGACATACGCTGTGTTCCCCAACCTCATGCCTACGGTCCAGATGATGGATGTTCTGCACCGTGGCCAGGAGAACATTCTCCAGCAGAAACGTATCAAGTTTTTTTGGGTTCTTTTCGTTGGTATTTGTATGTTACCCCTATCAATGCGGTACTCTTCGTCGTCTCGCTAACTCGCCTATACAGTCATCTGGGAATGGTTCCCCGAGTACATCGCGCCTCTTTTGACGGGAATATCAGTCTTCTGTCTTGCTCGTAGAGATAGCGCTTGGGTAACGAGAATCTTTGGAGGTGCTGCGGGTAATGAAGGGCTCGGCATGTTCTCGATCTGTCTAGGTGAGCTCACCTGCAGGCTCAGTAGATTGTGCACGGCTAATGAGCCATCTAGACTGGAACTACATTGGGAGTGGTGGTTCAGCGTATGGTGCTCTGTTCCAACCTATTCAGACCCAGCTCTCGATGTACGGTAAGCCGCTCCTTATAAGATCCCAGACTAATATAGAACTCATGTCGTGCTACCAGTTGGGATGTTGATTTGCATGTGCGTTCAACTACTGGAAACAGAGGATGCCCCCGCTAATGTTTTCTAGTCTTACCTTCGTTGGAGTCTACGCCAACAACGTTTGGCATGCTCAACGTTTTCCCTTCTTGAGTCAGGTATGTACATTCGCTCTTCATATACTGCTGTAGTCTCACCAATTTCGATGCAGCTTCTCTTCCGAGAGAACGGTAGCAAATATGATCAGACTATGATTTTGAACGACGACTTCACGCTTAACGAAGAGAAACTGGCAGCGTATGGACTGCCCTACTTTGCCGCGTCCCAGGCTGTGGCAAAGATCGGTTACAGCTTGTCCTTCGGAGCCACTAGTATGTCTTTTGAAGATGGGCCTTACTCTTACTGACAACGAAGCAGTCACGCACATCATCATATGGAACGGGAGGCAGGTTTGGGACGCCATCAAGTCAGCCAGGGTAAGCTCGACGGTGAACATACTTGACTAATACTTACATGTCTTTTACTATCAGAAAAATGAAGTCGTGGACGGTTAGGACCGACTTTGGATACCTCAACTTTCTTCGCTAACATAAGCGTCTAGCTCACTATGAGAAGATGAAGGCGTACAAAGAAGTGAGTTCTTTCATGAACAGGAAACCACGGAAATTAACGTAGTGTTGAAGGTACCGTATTGGTGGTATACCGCCATGTTCGTCGGCTCTTTGGCGATTGGAATGGCTACTAATTACACCGGACACTCACAATTACCTTGGTATGTTGTTAAGCTCTAACCTGTCGCCACAATTGACGTATCTTGACAGGTGGGCCTTCTTCATCGCAGTTGGTTTCGCTGCGTTGTTCCTGCCTATCATCACGACATTGTACGCTATTCTCTGGTAAGTAGTCTTCGGTGGAATGGTACAACATCAGACCGACTTCATGCCTAGTTTTGTGTGTAATACGGAGGATATCGCTCGTGTATGTGCATGTTATTACCCAATGGCTCCATTGTGCTAAGTAGCTTGTAGATGCTTGGAGCAGCCCTGATTCCTGGAAAGCCTCATGTACGTGTTCAGTTCGTTAAACTCCCCATCTCACCCGATGTTCGATACAGGCCAACATGTACTTCACCATGTACGCTTATAACTCCACGGAGCAAGGACGCTCGATGGCCCGAGATCTCAAGATGGGTGAGATATCTTCTCTCTCTCGGTGGCTAGTGCGCATACCTAATGTCGTTTTAGGTCAATACACGAAGACGCCCCCTCGTGTTACCTTCACTATGTACGTCATACCAGGCTTTTTGTGGAACCTTTTTGAACTTCACCTGTTTTGTAGGCAGAGCTTAGGCGCTGTTATCGGAGGTGAGTTTGCATGGAGTTCGAGTTACTATGGACACATTGAATAATCCTTGTTTGCCGCTAGCGCTCCTCAATTTCATCATAATGAAAATTGTCATTTCCGCAAACCGAGAGATTCTTCTTAGCGTGCAGGGAACCAATACATGGTCCGGTAGTACTATCCAGAGTTTCAACAGGTATGATTCTTTCAATTTGGCGGCCGTGCGGATGCTAACAACTTTCCTCGACTAGCGACGCGTAAGTACTTCACGGCAATCCTTTGGATAAGGATTTTAAATTAACTGTATACTTAGAATCGCCTGGGGTGCTCTCGCAAAACATCTTTACTCTCCATCCGGTCGATATGGCGTGAGTGATGCAAAAAGCTAGAGCACCGCGGAATTACTCAAGTGCCACCACCTAGATCATCCCATTGTCAATTCTAATCGGGCTCGTTGTGCCCATTCCATTCTGGTTGCTGCATAGGAAGTTCCCGACATGGAAATTCGATCAAGTTATTACTCCCATGCTCACTGCTTCAATCGGGTACTTCAATGGTACGCTTCCTACGCC
The DNA here is from genome assembly GCA_037176845.1 of Paramarasmius palmivorus. Taxonomy (NCBI): domain Eukaryota; kingdom Fungi; phylum Basidiomycota; class Agaricomycetes; order Agaricales; family Marasmiaceae; genus Paramarasmius; species Paramarasmius palmivorus. Next base: position 199,782 of record JAYKXP010000025.1, on the reverse strand, counting down.
ACACCCAAGCCCAGTTACTGGCTCTGACCTCCCATGTTTGTTTAGTCGGAATCAACTCCTCTGCCTTCATGACCTTCCTGCTGTGTTTGGCCAGCCAATTCTGGTTGCGCAAGTACCATCCCAGATGGTTCAGGAAATACAACTTCCTGTAAGCTTTCTTCACAGACTACATAGTTCCAGTGCTCAATTCCCCTCTAGGATGTCGGCCGCCCTTGACGGAGGTGAGTTCATATCATGTACTCCTAAACATCAACATCTCACACTTTCCCACCAGGAACGGAAGTCATGGTCTTTGTATATAGCTTCGCCGTACGTATTCACCTTTATCTGGTCTCCGTGCGGTGTTAACGGTACTTGACTGCTAGGTTGGAGGCGCTGGTGGCAAAGTGATTCCAATGCCGACTTGGGCTTTGAACCCTGAAGGCAACCCAGACTACTGCAAGCGACTCACGTAAAGCCACCACTATCCTTGAATTGTGTATATTATATGTATGATACCGCACGGATTGGTTGGATCTGGCATGTCCTCTCCGAGCTGTTCACTTCGACTTATTTCCGCACAAATGAATATAGATAAGAATACTTGACGTAACTATTCCCAACTCTTTCCCAGACATAGCCAGAGCCAGAAGACTTTGAAGGACCAAGCGTTCGAGTTCTAACAACGTTGGCCAGGTTGAGGCCTGTTGAGGCTGGCTTTCGAGTTCTCAAACGGGCGGAACCTAGCGGAGCATGCAACGTTGAACGAAGCTCCGTGAAAATAGAAGATCCGCAGACCCGAGTGTTGACAACGGACGGGCCACGGTACCCGAAAAGAGAGATCGGCCGATATATAGGTCTCGGTCGGAGCAAATAAGGTGCCTACGATTTGATCGATACCACCCACCCTCGTCATTGCTCCTCATTGCTCCTCACCTCAACCTCAACCACCAGCACCGTCTTATTGTAAAGAATTCAAAGAAAGAAATGTCTCCATCAGCATCGACTCCTGCCAACAATGGCCACACTGCTACACTTCCCAAGGCGCCGCAAAAGCCCATATCATCTGCACCCAAGGTGACGTCGGCGGACGTTGTTCGAATGGAACACGAATACGGTGCACACAAGTGAGTGGCATATTCTTGATGTGGATTGAGATGTCCTGTACGGCGGAGGTAGAAGTTCGGGAGAAGGAGATTTTGTTGGCTTCACCTTCTTTTATAGCGACTTTTCTGACTCGAGGGACTTTTGCCATTAGTTATCATCCCCTTCCCATCGTTTTCGACCGGGCCAAGGGAGCAAAGTGGGTGATTTTATCAGTTTATGCGCCGATTATCCCTCAACAAATGGCGCTTAATGTGTACAATATTGATTTGGTTTACCGACAGAGTGTGGGATCCCGAGGGTAACGAGTACATTGATATGCTTTCTGCCTATTCGTAAGTTCCCTACGTTGTTTGATGAATGACTCTATTCTCATCTATTTTTGTCGTACCATTTAGGGCGGTGAATCAAGTTAGTATTGCTGCCATCTGTCTATTAGCAGGAGCCCTTCACGGTGTCATTTGACATAATTGCATGAGCCTAGTGATGGAACAATGGCACAATCGCACGGCGAACGTCTTCACGATCTGGGCCTGTGGTATGGGATGACCTGGGTTCGCGGTGAGCACTTGTCGGTGTACCTCTGCCTGATTTGCATTCGCAGCTCATCCGCGCGTGAACGACAATCAGTCATGCTGGTTGGAAAGCCTTGGTCTTTTCCTCTTCTCTGCTCGTTCGCACACACCTTGCTGACTGCATGGTACTAATAGGGACACTGCCACCCAAAGATCCTTGCAACACTGATCGAACAGTGCCAAAAACTCACGCTATCCTCTCGGGCGTTCTACAACAGCGTATTCGGGCAATTTGCTCAGCAAATCACCGAAATGTTCGGATATGACATGGTTCTGCCCATGAACACCGGGGCTGAAGCTGTGGAAACGGCTCTGAAGCTTGCAAGGAAGTGGGCATACATGAAGAAAGGCGTTGCTGAAGGTAAAGCTATAATCTTAAGTGCTGAAGGCAACTTCCATGGCAGGACGCTCGGCGTCATTAGGCACGTCTCCAAGTTCAGTTAAAGAAAGCAAATTCTGACCCGTCTATGATTAGCATGAGCACTGATCCAGACAGTCGCACCGGCTTCGGTCCGTATCTCGAGGGGGTGGGTCCAACCTACGTCGATGGCGGAAAATTACAGACAATTCGGTACGGAGTCCTAGACGATCTCGAACGGGCGCTTGAGTTACACGGAAGAAATGTTGCCGCATTCCTGGTCGAACCTATTCAGGGTGAAGCTGGGTATGCTGCCGTAATTTTCAGACAATATGGTCGCTGATATTTTTATAGAATCGTCGTTCCTGAGGAAGGATACCTGGCTCAAGCGCATGCCCTCTGCAGGAAGCACAACGTTTTGCTTATCTGCGACGAGATTCAGACGGTATCTAGTACTTGAACTTGACATCTTCCTATAAGCTGATGAACCTTGCGCAGGGCTTATGCCGAACAGGCAAGATGTTGGCTTGCGAGCATGAGAACGTCAAACCAGATGTCGTCCTTCTCGGAAAGGCCCTATCTGGAGGAGGTTGGTCAATATTTCACCGGTGTTGGAAAACATTGACATCTTGTAATTCTGCCAGTATATCCCGTGTCAGCTGTTCTCGCCAACCGTGATATCATGCTCTGCATCAAGCCCGGAGAACACGGCAGTACATATGGAGGGTACGGGACGACCCACTGTTGACGTTCAAAGACTGATGAACCTCGTTAGGAACCCTCTCGGATGTGCTGTAGCCATGACTGCATTGAAGGTTCTTGTTGAGGAAAACCTTGCCCAGCGTGCTGTCGCACTGGGTGAAATCTTCCGATCATCTGTCAGTGCTCTCAAGTCTCCGTTAGTACAAACCGTCCGTGGCCGGGGATTGTTCAATGCAATTGTCATCGATGAATCCAAGAGCGTCAAGGGGCGTACCGCTTGGCAATTTTGCTTGCTCCTGAAAAGTCGGGGAGTTTTGGCTAAGCCTACTCATGTAAACATGTGAGCTGTCTCATTTTGACTGTCGTCAACGATACTCATCTGCTCTCAGCATTCGCTTCTCTCCTCCACTGGTAATATCAGAGGAGGATCTCCGCAGGGCTGTCAAGATCATCGGGGAATGCCTCGAAGACCTTGACAAGGTATGTTTGTTTTCTTCTATGATTCCCCGCTAATTCATCGCTCCCAGTTGGACGATATTCCGGGCGAAGTAGACAGCGAAAAGGGACACACTGATAATGTTTCCAATTGACTAATTACTTACGCTTCTATATGTGCATATGGCATATGCATCTATCATGACTCCACTTGTATCACCTGTGCTACTGCCCGGTACAGACTCAGGAATGTCTTTGTAACAGTATTTTATGCCAATGTCACGTGCTCTTGGCCAAGCGCTCGAAAGCTGTTGACGTCTGTCAACTGCGTTTCTCCTTTCATCAGAAGTCCACAGAAGGTCTCTATCTGGTGTGTGGCATTGCTGATTCCCTAAAATCCATCTCGAGTTGCCTTAATCGACATCATCCTCCAAACAAATACTTGGGGGCGGTTATACTGGTCCTTCCTATTCACTCAAAGGGCCGAGAAGCAACCAGGTACTTGGACTCATCCAAAATTTACCCATTCGCCTATCATCGTATTCAAACGCTCATCACCAGTCGTCATTCAATACCACATAGTGAGTCCACAAAGTCAACATTTTGAATGCTTCCACCTCGATAGATTGGGCTGGCTATTCATCACGCATGCTGCAATCACCACCCTTGGCAAGTCGTGTCGCAAAAGTTCTCAAGATAAGAACGCAAACGGGCGCAAACTTGATATTCTATTTGGAGGACTGAATGCAGTCTGACACCACCAGCGCCCGCCCAGTTTGGCGGTTCCGGTTCATGACATTCGCTCTTCCCTGTGCATGCCATTGTAGGGTGATCCGAAGGTGTGCAGTTTTTCGTGGCTTTGCATACGCTGCTTCCCACATTTCTGAAACACCACTACTACACCGACTCGTTCACGGACAGAGAGCGTCCGGGCCCTTCGTGATATGAATCTCGGGAAGACTTCAAGACTTGTAGTATACTTCCTCGAGTTGAGGCTGTTCCACGGTGAAATCTGATAACGAAGGCGGGGTATAACTCTCGTACGGCTTTAGTTTCTATTCTCAACTTGGCGTCCCTGGTACTTTTACACGCACACTTCGGTAGCGCCGTTGACAATATTCTCCGCTCCATCAGCTCGCCCCAGTGACGATGTCATGTCTCTGTTCGTCAAGACTACGGAAGTGACCCTACCTCGTTGCGTCATCTTGAAAGTGGATATGCCGGGGATATGCATCGACCCTCTTCGTCACCAATCTCACGGAAATGCCCGGAATTGACTCGTTATTCTCCTAAACAAGCCTCTCAAAGCACTACCTCCCAATAACCAGTCGAAATGAGGGGACCGGACGAATATGCCAAACGTGGATTCCTGCGTGGCAGCAGCTGGCTACCCCATTCTAACAATTAGGCGACTGGATGACATTTGGTCAAAACTCTGTTTGACACCTTCCGCAAATGGCTCGACTCTATAGTTGCAAGCAAAGCTGTAACAAGGCCAACTACTACTCAGTAAATTGAGTTTCCTGGGTTTCGCTCCTGAAAATAGGCATAATGGCGCGTTCTTCTCGACAGATGTGCACTCCAATGTTTTCGACGAACCAATATGGCGTATACGACGATATCTCTACACGGCCAGAGGTTCAAAACTCAGACTGATGATGGGAAAAAATTTCGTCAAATGACAGTCCCAAAGTTGGCATCACGTTGATAAAATCACCCCTTTCCAGTTTTGATGTAGTGTCCATCTTATCGATTTCACAATCAAAATTTTTTTTCGTCGTTCTACCAACAGCTCGGTTAAGAGTCTTTGCCCTTTTTGTAAGACAATGACTACAGAAGCTCGCAGTTCCCTTAACCATGGTCTTGACCCAAAAAGTATGACGGTTCCCTTGCACATGTAGACATATACTAACTCTTGGAACTTGTCAGTATGGACCGTTATGGTAGTTGGTGGGACCACATACGGCCAGTGCATTCTATGCGATGAAACTATTGGCAAACGGCGCCTCCTTAAACACTGTAAACCTCACGAGAAGACCCAGGAGCATCGCAATAATGTCACCGCCCAACAAGACAGGGAACACCATCTTCGTAACCTCTTGCAACCACCTAAGCACGATACCAATGCACCTTCGAGTTCGTTCTCGATCCCCGAGAGAGATTGGGCAGCGGATCGTGGTTCTCTCGCTTTGTTATCCTCAATGTACCGACGGCACGCCAGTCCACCTCCCGCACACAATCCTTACTCCGCAGAAGAGCAACTTTTCAATCTTGACCAAGACGCGTCTCTTCCCCATGACCTCCCTGCGCCTGTAGCCCAAGGAATCGCCGACCTTTCCCAGACCTTGATTAACATGGCTCGGCCTCCTTCACCTGAATCTGATGAAAGCAGTTCTGATTCCGAGTCCGAGTCAGACTGTTCAGACGATGGCGGTCAGGCAGGTATACATGACGAGATCGAACAAGGAGTATTGAGCGACTCAGAGGATTCAGGTTTGCTTTCCATATGATTCAAACTAGCTGGTGTAGTACCAATACCTCAGTTGCAGACTCGGAGCCCCATGATGAAGGGCATAGCAGAAAGCGTCAGCGCATGAATCAGGACGCGCCAACAGACAACGAATGGTATCCATGGCCAGATCGCCTTGTGAGTCCTTCAAATCCAATATACGTGACCGTCTAACCCGATCCCGCTAGTCCTGTACCCTCGACATTTTAATGCACCTTCCACGTTCGGTCTTCTCTCAGAGGCAGCTAGACCTCTTTCTCTGGCTTCTCACTGTAAATGGTGTTCATGAAGTCCCATCTGTGTACCAGATGAAGACACTCAATGAGAAGCTTCAACGGTGGACAGGCATTGAGACTCTCAAAAAAATCAGTCCTTTCGGCAATGTCTATTATCAGAACAACTTTGCTCAAATATTCTCACAGGTAATACCTATTCGGTCTCTTTCATTCTTCCCTACATTGTTGATATGCTACTAGGAAATGGCCAATCCCAGAGTTCGGCCCCACTTGTCGCATCTCCCCGAGGATGCGGGTACCCATGTCTCTGAAGCTCGACACGGTCTTCGCTGGGCGGAAGAAATTCCAGATGATCTGGCTGCGCCGATGGTTCGATTACGCGGCAAGGACTTTTATATTTTCGAGCCGAGCGTGTTATGGAACCATGCCAAAGCTGATTATTGTGTTCCCATAAGATGGTTTACGCGTGGTGACGAGATTTTTGCTCGATGCTATACGCTTCAAGCCGTCTCTGGCGGTTGGATTGTCCTTCCAGAGATCATCGAAGTGCACCAGGACCAGTTTCTCATGAATTTCGTTGACTTTTGCGATGCACACAAACGAGACCATGTTCCAGATCCTCGGGTTATTCTTGGTAAGGACACAAATGATTATTCTCGACAGTTGGCTAATTGTGTGCATTGTTCTAGGGGTACTGAATCCGCATAATCCTGCTGTCCTGAGCCCTTGGAATCACAGGACACTGGGCAATCCATGGCGTGAGCGAGCTAAAGGGAAGCGAGTGTTATCGCTGCCAATATGGCTTTACTGCGACGACACTTCCGGTAATGTTTCAAAGAAATGGAACAAACACAACAGCTTTTTATTCACATTAGCTGGGCTCAACCGTTCAGAAAGCCAGAAGGAATATAACGTTCACTTTCTCTGCACATCCAATATTGCCGGTCCACTTGAAATGCTGGATGGCGTAGCAGAGCAGATCGAGTAAGTCCCACGAAATCTTGTGCAACCAAGCAATGTCCTAATCAACACACAGAAAAGCACAACAGGAGGGTATTGAAGCTTGGGATTGTGTTTTCGGTGAAGATGTCATTGTCATTCCTTGGGTTCTAGCCCTCCTAGGTGACAACCCCATGCAGTCTGAGTTTGCTGCACACATAGGACTTCGCGGCAAATTCTTCTGTCGAATCTGCAAAGTAAAAGGGAAGGATAGCCTGGACACGCCTGCATTTGACGGTCCTGGTGCTCCTGGCTCACGTCCTGCCACTCCTGCCGTGGGAGACGACGACGAAACCAACGACGATGATGGCCAACCGTCCAAATCTGGCAAGAAAAAGAAGCCCCTTGAAACTTTGGATCAAATCAGAAGGCGTTTCGCAGATTTCATCAAGGTAAGATCAGGCAAATTCTTGTGCTACTCAGGCTGCTCACAGAGCCGCTTTTCCTCAGATTGGCGAATTGCGGAACAAGTACGAATCACGCCACAAGCTGAAGCAAATGTTCGACTCTGTGGTGCATGGTGCTGCGGCTAATACTTTCGAAAAGGAAACGACCGCAACCGGTCTCAAAGATGGGTTTCTTGTTCACTATGTGGATAAGATATTCAAAGTCGCCAAGAAGCTACGCAATGACCGACGCGATGAAGCTATACGTTCAACCATTGAACACTTTCCTGATGATGTCACAAGCCCTGTATGGCGTATCAAAGGTGAATTCTATATGTCCAGATCTATTCGAGGGTGGTAGTCATTTGCTAACTCTCTGCTAGAGTTAGACCCCCACCGGGATACTCCAGTCGAGGTGCTTCACGTCGTACTTCTTGGATTTGTGAAGTACATGTGGCGAGATGTTGTCAGTGTGCAGTTGAAGAAAAAGGATGCTCAGCTTGAAACACTCAAACATCGACTGTCATCTTTTGACGTTTCCGGACTCGGTATCTCCCCGCTAAATGGTCATACGCTAGTACAGTATGCCGGCTCTTTGGTTGGTCGCGATTTTCGAGTGATAGCGCAGGTAGCCCCTTTCGTTCTTCATGGTCTAATTCCTGATGAGCCCTATCAAACGTGGCTGTCTCTCTCACGGTTGATACCTATGATCTGGCAGCCAGTCATTGAAGACATCGACCAGTATTGTGTATGTTTCACAGGCTCTATATTTTGGATTTATTCACTCACTGTTCACCAGGCCTCTCTCAAAAAGGAGATCGATGCTTTCCTTCTGCAAACAGCAAAGTGGACCGGTCGGTGGTTCAACAAACCCAAATTCCATATTCTCTTACATCTCCCCGATCACATTCGTCGATTCGGTCCAGCGATTCTTTTCGCCACCGAGGCCTTTGAATCCTTCAATGCAGTTATTCGGGCCAAAAGTGTTCATTCCAATCGTCAAGCACCTTCCCGAGATATAGCGTTGGCATTTGCTCAAGGAAATCGAATCCGGCACCTACTCAGTGAAGGAATGTTCAAGGAGAGGGATATCGATGGCCAAATACGTTCAGACCGTCGGTGGATTGGCCCTGGACCAAGGAAACTCATCAACAGCACAGACAATACGGTTCGTGATTATCTTGGAATTCCATCGGGTGCCGGGGACGACTGGAAAAAAGGTAAGTGCTTTACTATCTCTGCCAGAGGGGGAGAACTAAAGGCTACTCGCAACAGGAACCTGTATTCAGTCCAAGAAGCCGCCATTGCCATTCCAGCAGACGCAGACGTTTCGACACTTTCCCCAACAACAACATTCCGATGCAAAATATCAAGACATGAAGACGGCAATTCTATTAAACGGTGACCCATGTAAGGCAGGCTCTCACGTCATAGTGCGCGATTCAAAACGGGAGTCAGGCGTAGGAGGTTACTTTGTGGGGCGTGTTGAGGAAATAGTACGACGCGTAGAGAATATCAGCATAGGAGAAGTAGGAAAGGCAACCCCTGACTGGATATTGGTTGAGGTCGCCGACCATCGAACGATCAACTCGAATTATAACATGCCGGCGCTTGCTTATACACAACGACGTCTTATGATTGACATACGGGTAAGTACCTATTCAAGATGCATCGCCCATAGCTCAAAGTCTTCGGGGAAAATAGGATATACGCGGAACGGTCAATGCCCCTCATGACTGTATTTCCAACGGCTGTGGGCTTACTGGCACGCAGATGATTTATCAAGAGCGCGAAGTAACTTCGCATGTGCTTCCGCGGATCGAGCACGCGTTGAATCCATCTCAACGGATCCTCAATATAGCTCAAATGCGAAATTCTCGATATCTGTCTCATTTTCGTATTCCTCCAAGGGTTTTCACGAGTCTCGAACGAGATGCGATCGTTCAAGATTGCGCTGAACGAGAGTACTGTTCGCTACAGAAGCATAGCAAAACCCCCGGTCCAAGGCCTATCAGTAGGCCCGCCACCCCAAGGCAACAAACTCCAGCTGTACCACCAGCGAGTACTAGCGCCGTTGCCGGTCCTAATTCACAGCCTACTACGGCGATTTCCCCTCTCCCCAACCACCGGTTTCTACCCCCACATCCCGTTCCGCGTTCGAATGCAATGGTACAAGATCGACAGATCATTGGTCTGCCGGCGAATGCTCAATACACCTTCAATAGGCCGGGTTTTGGCCCAACGCGCTACTACTCATCGACTTCCTCTGGGAATCAAGGGTATAACGCGAACTTTCACCATTCCCAATAGCTACTTGATCCTCGACTCATTGTTAAAGTTTGATATACATTGTAGTTATGGCTTAGATATGTAAAGGTCAAGGTCAATGTTCTGTGGCATGAGAAGCCGAATGACTTCGTGTGAGGACAATGTCACGGGCCACGTGAACGCGCGTATACGCGCCGCGGGCGTGGGTTTGTTGATTGTGGCCGCGAGCTCAGGATTATTTAAACCCTTTGCTCGTTTCTTCCACACTCCCACCGCAGACCTTGATGAGCACCGGTAAGTTTGTTCCATTCTCACGAGCGTTCGTATGACCTTGCGCTATAGCTTGTACCTGCCCTTAAAGCGGCCTGGAGACGGCCTCCGACCCTATGGGGGCTAGTCCAGGCTTTAAGATGAGGTGGGAACAAGGTATAACGCACGGTCATACGCGTTCACCGCTCGCGATTTCTTTCTGCATGGAATAACTGGCTCACCATAACGTTTTAGCGACACAAGCCCACGATGTTCAAGCAAACGCGGTATTTTCTTCGCTCGGTGCGTGTTACTCTCTTTGTCTATTGAAAACCTTCTCAATTCTCCCGTAGATGGTGCATAATGTGCCGAAGAACGATCCACCTCGATGCTCTACAACTGCCACAGCCACCCCAGACCCTCGACCTATCGACGTCTTCATCCTACCGGAATCAGTCGACTACGACAGCCTTGTTGACCGTGCTGAACGTGAACAGGAAGAATCAGAGACCTCCATTGCAGAAGATCTCGGCACATCGACCCACACTGTAACTGAAGCCACACCTCCGACGACGTTACCTTTGGAAACACGGGCAATGCCTGGTCACCAACACCTCTCCCACCGTCACTGGAAACGCCATCTAAAGCGCAAAGCGGAAGATGCTAGCCAGGAAGACAATTACATTCCGAGTCAGCGAACGTTGGAGAAGGCCATCAAGACCGCCAAAACAATCGACCTTGCAGATATCGATGCTGCAAACTTTGACGCCGCAAAAGGGGCGCATACCGGCAAGCGGGGAACACAGAAGACGTATGGGACGAAGGCTGAGAAGGAAAAGGAGTATACCCTACAGGAGTTGATAGGGCTAGGTTATTTCCACATTCCCTGGGATGGAATGTACGTGTTCAGCGCCGCGATGTTGTCCTTCTCTCACCGTTTTTCTTGTCCAGACACCCTCTTCTCATTGTCGATTGCAAAGGTCGCATAATCACCATCCTCGCTGGCCGACCTGATCGCGATGACTTCACTCGCGACATTTTAGGTTTATTTGATGCAATGATGAGCGTATCAAGGGAAAGGAAATGGGAGGAAGACATGGATGAGGTTCACAAGAGAGGATGGTTCCATGCATTTAACAGGGGCGTGACGATGGGGATGGGAAGCCCAGTGCCCGTTCAGCTATCGAACGGTGAGGAGATCGACGCCGTTCTTACGCGTCTACTATCGCTGCCAGGGTTCCAGCGACTCAATGGCTATCACAACAGTAAGTATGCGATTCCTACTGTAACTAGGCTTGTACTAATCCCTGGCAAGGTGTTGTCAAACTGTGGGCCCCGCGTCTCCATGCAACCTATCGCGATACTGTCGAGAAGATGTACAAGAAGCTCGAAGGCCTCTCTCGCAACTTTCCCCGTAGCATCTTCACAGCCGCTGCTTTCAACTTCGGCGGTCAAGTGCGAACTATTCAACACCGAGATCACATGAACTGGCCCTTTGGCTTGTGTGTGATCACCGCCATGGGTCGCTTTGATGCTAAACGAAGTGGACACCTTGTTTTGAAGGAGTTCAAGCTTGTAATTGACTTCCCTCATGCTGCCACTGCAGCCATACCCTCTGCATGCATCACACACTTCAACACTGCCATTCACCCCGGTGAGTACCGTAGTCACAACGTTTTATTCCTACTTACAAAGATACATCTCAGATGATACACGAACCTCCTTTACACAATATACTGCAGGTGCAATTTTTCGCTGGGTTGAAAACGGTTTCCGAACAGAGAGAGCCATCAAAGAGTCTGACTTTGTTGAATGGCAGACCATCCAAGATCGCAAAGACACGGTGGTGGCGGAGAGATTGAAATTATATTCCAAAGTAGATGAAATTCTTGTACATGTAGAGTAAAACCATTTATACATTCCTCGGAAACGCCTTGAGGTGACCAACAATAGTGGAATAAGAACTGATACATGCCAACTCATCAACAACTTCATAGATGGCCAGAGCTGCTTGTGCCTCATTGTCAAACAAGGGCAGGCGCCTTCCTCGCGGACACCAATCACGGTAGCGCAATCCATGCTGGCCTATTGGACAGTCATACAAATGAGAAAGCACGGCGGATGATGAATCTGGCAGAGTAGTCCGCAATTCGTGTAGGAGACGATGCATCTCCTTCGATGCTACCAATTCACTCTTGGTGACTCGCAATTGATCGCATTCTTCTTGTCGTCGAAGTAGCTTAGCGGAGACCAGCTCAAAAGCCACGAAGAGTCGTTCAGCATGAACGTTCAATTTTCGAAGCAGGAGCCAGTGGTTCTCGTCACAGAGATCCGCTTGGGAATGCTTCAGTGTTTTATCAGACGAAGTTGGCGAGAACGTACGAATTGAAGGGTCCAACGCTTTTCCATCCTGCAGACTACCCTCAGACCAAATTTCCGTCCATCCATGCGCCCACGCTCCGTCTAAACCCAGCTCGCGTAGCCTCTTTTCAACCACTCCCTGACGGCCAATTCCTGTGCCCAAAGATATATTATTCGCTGATACACCTGTGTTCCCCATGAACCTGGAGATACCGGGTCAAGTCAATGCATTAACAACGAGCAGAAACACTAACCTGCTGGCCAGTGTGCCGATTTATATGACCGCAGCTCGGACGTCTGCTGAGATCTGAGATGGTGATGGTTTGGAGCCAAGGTTTGACGCCGGCGCTTCGCGAAAGGAATATCATGCAGTGTGGGGAATTTTGCAACTCTTCTCGCATTCATCGTCGGACTCTACATTTTGGACGGTACATGGAATCACTGTCTACCTTTAGCGGCGTTGGCAAGCACCTCTACAAGGTGTCGTGGGTTGTTTTTGGACAGGGAATCTCCCAGGTACGTAAATAATTGTTTGTACACTGAAAGCTCTTCCTTCAACTGATCAACGTTCTCCGACAGGTTTCCAGCAACCCTTTTCCAAGTTGCAAGCTGCTCTTTGGTGGTTTTGAGCTCCTGCTGAAAATGATCCCTTTGTTTCTCGATGTTCTGGACTTCGTTGACCTTTGCTGCAATGGCAGGATCAATCGCTTTAAGAGCGACTTCAAGGCGTTCGGACCGAACAGCGAGCTTGCGATGGGCACTTTGGGTGTTTTCCAGCTGCTCTTTCAGCTCCGTAATCACCTTCTGCGAATAAGACGCTGTGAGGGGAAGGTGAGTGTTCAGAAACACGATCAAGATAACATGCACCTCACCGATACCATTCTTGGACAACCTTTGCGGACTGAGATTGACTCCATACCGTACGGAAGAGAAGAGGTCTTCTTCGGGAACTTGACTCTCGCACTCTTCTTCGTGATCAGAGTCTCCGGCAGCTGGAGCATTTTCTGGTACGCCGATTCCGTATTGGCCGAGGTAAAACTCCAGCCACTCCTGAGATCCACAGTCATGCAACATACGGGACTCGTCTATCCTGAAATATCGGTGAGATTGGACTGACAGATTCATGGGGAGGACTGACTGTTTGAGCCGCTTATACGCTTCATTCACAGAGTGACGAGGAGGGCTTTCAAGTTCTTGCTTGATGCCATGCTCAATACAGGAATGTCTTCTTTTGGCGAACGGACTCGGAAAGGGTGAAAGACGCTGGCTTGGAGAATACGTCGGGTCCTGCGAGTCAGAAGGAGAGGAGGACATGGAGGGAACAAGAAACGTGGCGTTTGAAATTTTTGGGCCGCGATCGGTTTGATTTTGGGGGAGAAAAATTTCCTTTCTTTCCACACCCATGAGCAACTTTGACGACGACTTTCCTCGCAGATATTCTCCCCCTCCACACCATAATTCTGGATCAGGGGGAGGAGAACACTATTCTTTTCCTGTTAATTCGCCATTGCCTCACAGCTTCAATTTTCCTCCTCACACTCCGTCACCAGCTCAATTTCATAGTAGCTTGACTCGGAGTCCTTTGCCTCACATAGGTCACTCTCAAGGGAGGCCTGCTCCTCATCATAGCTCTTTCTCCCGTGGGCCAGTGGAGCACCCTATCCCTGAGCGGTCTACATCGGGATACCAGCCAACATTCACTGGTAGTCACAGTCCCCGTTTATCGCCCTCAACCGACTTGGATCGACCGCCAGCATCAGGACCAACGGGTTTCGCGCCTCAGACTCCAGTGCCGCCACCACAGCCCCCTGTGGATCCAGCCAGAACTCAGGAGCTTGTAGTACCAAGCCGTTTTGTGGACGGGGTAATCGCGAATCATGGGCTTGAAAAGGACTCTGCATCGGCCCTTCGTGGACATGCTATGGTGCGTGTTTCAATGTGTAATGGGCTTACCATGATACTCAATGTTGGCTTCTAGGTTGGTTCATTCGGTCAGGAGCTGGGCCAGGCTGATATGGGCACTCGATTGGAAACCTACGGACTGTTGCTTAGCATCCGCGAGGAGCTACGAGATATAAAGGAAATAGTGAAAGATATCCCTGAGCTGAAAACAAAAGTCGAGTCAGTCGAGGCGCGAGTGGCGAAAGCACCCCTAGCTTTGGATGGAACCGTCAAGGTAAAGCTTGAATGTGTGGCTGTGTCATAACAGTACTGACCAAGGTCCACAGACTGCCCTCCGCAACAAAGTACAAGAGATTCTCTTTGACGTCAAGCGTACGCAGTTTGATTCGGTCAAGAAAGAACTTATGGTACATGGGTCAAAGCTCACATCAGATCTATCACACTCACATTGTCACAGGCGTCACTCAAATCAAATCCAACACTGGCAAAGTATCTGGGTGTCGACAAACTCGTTAAAGTCGAGCCTACAAGGCTCAAACTTCAACAACACATCGGGAGACAGGCTACGTGGATGAGAAATCAAATGAAAGGCGAGGTACGTGCTGTCTTTGAGCCCTAGCTTCAGCGCCAATAATTTATCTTGTCAGTTTGTCAAAAGTGTTCTGAGCGCAACGTTTTCTCCACTGGATAATTTCACGGAACTCATGGTCGGGAAGTATCTGCACGTCACACCAGCGTCTTTAGGCCCAGAACATAAATACAGAATTGCGGTGATAGTAAGCATTACAATGCTAATTCCGAAGAGACATTGACTCAATTTCCAACTAGCGTCACTATCTCGTCCAAAACCCAGACCTTTTACGCATCGATAAAGAGTCGGATGAAGCGGAAAACGATGAATCCGGCGATGAAGATGGTGAGAACGAGATGCCCAAGGACGGAGCGAAAAAGAAAGGTTCGGGGGAAAAGTTCTGGGTACAAGTTGGCAAGTATCTCCAGAACCAGATCAAGAAACATGGCGATGACTTTGCGGGAGACCGTTGGAAGTTGTATGTTCATCGTTCCTCTGTGTAATGAATCCCCGCTCACGGAAGATGTAGAACAATCGAAGAGATCCTTGCACACGAGGCCGATGGATACAAGTCACTCAGGTCGGGGCAGAGAGCGCCGCTCAGAGACCAGCGTCGGCAACAAGCTCCCCCAGGAGGCGGCAATTTGATTCACCTACTTAATGGGGGCCGTTAAAGAGGCATTATACATAAAATACAGACATTCATCGCTATGATAGAACCTTTGGAGTAATAATATTGAAGCTAACGTGCAATGAAGCGTTCAAGAGTGGAGACTCACTTTGGCAGTGGAGTTTGTTTGCACGTGTTGTGTTGTGACCCCAGGAAAATTTCACCTTCACCTCTGACCACCACCATCCACTCGCAGTTGGACCTGCACATCCCGCTTAATTCTCAGCTCATATCAGGAAAGTGGCCGATGTCATGCCCGTACAAATCACTGACCCATCTTGTTGATTCCAGGTGGCTTGCTCCCAAAAACCCGGAGGCTCCAGTTTCAACGTAACTAGGTTTTTCTGGTGTGCGACACACAAATTGTGACGGAGTTTTAAGCGTTGTAGTCCGGAATATGTCGTAGGAAGGCGAGTAATACGAGTCTCTCTGGAATGCCCTCGAAGCTAATGTGTTTATTTCGCAGTGAAGATTACGCCAGTGACGGGTGTTTTCAGGTGCGTGAATGGGTCTGTACGCGCAATCGTCTCACTAATCGACGCTCAAGCAGGGTCTTATCTTGAAGTAAAACCCATCAACCTGGTCACCGGTGAGTTGTAAACGATTTCTGGAGCAGATTGGTGGCTGATTCTCTCTTACAGTGCGGAAAACACGTACTCAAGTTCGCTTAGGCATGAAAGACGGTATGTCGTGGATATTACTGTTTCCTACGCCGACTAATCTTTTGTTTGGGGCTAGTTCGGTTTGGGAGTATCGATGACAAGGAACGACACGGTACCGCGCACACCACCGGCATGAAGTGAGTATGAACTATTGCCTCAGACGTGTTAGGCTGAGTGTCCCTGTAGAAGCCTGTTGTATTCAAGGAGATATACCATTGGGATGACAGATATACAATTGTAAGTCTTGAATTCCTAGAGCTTGGACCATAGCTGAGTGCTTATGGTCAGAGAGATTCGTCACCGTGGACAGAATCATGTGTGATGGTTCGCGTGAGGGTTCATCGGTGAGCTCAAGTGTTCCATGGATGCAGTTACTGACCATGTTCTTAGACCGGGCAGTGTTTATTCCTCCAATGTTGTGGGTAGACGGATTTGCAGGCGCAGGGCACTCGGCAGATAGATGAGCGGTACGGATTGGCGTAGCAGACCATAAGTATCTTGTATCTAGTATCAATGTACATTACAATTTATGATCTAGATGCAAATATGTAGCAAAATAAATGGATTCAATTGATACAATGGGTATATGGGGCGGATGCTAGGGCGGAGGAGCTGGAGCCTGGATGCGGGATAGCTACCTAAATGGGCTTGTCCCGTTGCCTTATGGGGGCGAAATGATGACCATGTCCAGGTGATTTGGAAATGTGAGACGACAGTTGTATTTATGTCAATCGGGTCAGATTATTTGAACATAGAGCTAAATGATGTCCGGTTGATATCTTTTTGACGTTGTCGCGACAATTGGCAAAATGGCGTCGGATTGATGTCCAAAACCTACGGCCGTGTATGGACGGCCTGATCTCATCCCGTTCCTGTGAACGCTAACGGGGAATATGCTAGCGCCGGCGGCCGGCAACGTGTCTGCAAAGATGAGGACTTTTCTATCCGCGAAACTATAAGGAGGTTATCATTCTCGTAGACATCTGGGGGTAAACTGAATTACCACTTTCCAGTTCTCGTAGCTCTCGGTCCGATCCCCTCGTTATTCTGTACCTACAAAATTGCGGTCGTTACGGTGCATTGCCAAACAGTAGGATCTCCTTCAAAAATAAATGTTCTCGTAAAAACGGGGAATTGTTCGTCGCTGTTTGCCGCTTGAATCGGCAAGGTTTCAACTGCAATGATCTACCTCAGCCGGGGCCTATGTAACGTTTCCAGGCCCTAAAAATCGCAATGGCGATGCTTGTAAAGTCAAGAATCCTTTAGAACGTTACCGAGCTCCCTAACTTTTAGCCGTCTAACGGATGAACCTTAGTCAAGAGACTCGGCTGTTTGACCAGGGCTCGTAGGATCATATTGCCAAACGCTGATTAACTCCCTACTTGACCTTGATCATGTTAGCTGATATTCTAATATCCCTGCATTCCCTGAACTTACAAGCATCAATCAAGCATGTCGGGACAACAATCAAGTTACATGCTTGACAATGACGGTAACTTTAGGCTAAGTGTATTTCAGATCCTCGGATCGAGCACATCCGCTATAACCTTAGAACAATATTTACTTGTCCATGTCATTGATTCAAGGTAGTTTAAACAGCCCTGACGAAGGCAACTCCATGGGAACTTGTTCCACGGGTAGAGTTTTAGCAAGTCCTGGAGGAGACTGTGTCATGAAGAGATCGAGGTAATAGCTGCTCTGGATCCACTTCTCTATTTGAGGTTTGAAAAGTACGTAGTAGTACGTATGGATTGGACGAATATAAGATAAGGCGTCGAAAGACACTGAGGTCAATCAAACTAGTATTCCCTTTACATCCCACACCCTCATTCCACAACACCCCAATGTCTTCTGCGCAGGTGAGCCGAAAGATCCTTGATCTGCACGCAGTCACTGAGGACGACTCAGACCGATAATAACAACATGGCACAGATGCCATATGACACACCGCGAGTACCAAGGCGGACCCCAATGGCATGTCAGTTCTGCAGAGGTATGTACCAACGATATCATTTCCCCCGTGTTTTTCTTGACACGTCCGATAACGTAGGTCGAAAGCTGAAATGCGACGGTGGTCGACCTTCGTGCGCGAACTGCGACCGTCGAGGATATCCTTGCGTTTACACCCCAGTGTAAGAATCACGACACCTTTCAAATAGGGTCCGTGTTTGACCACGCTTTTCATCCAGATCCGCAGAACAAAAGTAGAACTGAGTTGGTTGAAATCCCGAACCGCTGTTGTAAACTTTTTGGTTTGATCGTTAATAATGTATCCATAGACTTTCTGAAATAAACACTGGCAGGTAGAATTCGAGTTCAGTCATGTGCCCGGTCTATACGATAAAAGAGGCATGGTGGATAGATACCGATAGTGATGTGACATTGAGGACATTCAATCAGATCTAGTGCCTTCGAGTTGTTAGGACGTGTTCCTGGTTATGTTGGAGGGGCCTACTATGGCTTAGGAAATGTTACCAAAGACAAGGTTTCCCATCAGCCAAGAGCCCGGGAGAAGACAAAACAAAAGACACTGGCCGTTTGACAGGGCTCAGAGACCATACAGGCGCCATCATATCACCGATGGCTATGTCTTGGAAATGCTCACAAAAGGATAGTTCGAATAGTCCGTGCGTAACCAAAACTTGAAGCTTGAAGCCTCAGTGAAGTGGTTCGCCTCGTCTACGCTTAAGGTTGATCGGAGAGATATGCCAAAGGGTTCAAGAGAAGAGCAGAGAAGAGAAGAGCTCTCTAGAGCCTGAGGTCCCGGCAAATATCGTGACTCGGATATTTCCGAGCTTGATTAACACAGCCACTCTCGGGCTCTTAGGCTAACTGAAAACTCTCAACATCGCGCCATGTCTGAGCATCTTGTATATGGCCCTCCTCCTTACACACGCGCGAAACTGATTTCATGGTGCAGATCAAAAAACTCGATACCATCGGAACTTCAGGAGAAGTTTTCTATGCCCCGGATTTTCTGACCGTGAGTAAAAGTAGTATTACTATGATTTTCATACTGAAAAACCTGCAGGAGGAGGAAGAGAAATATCTCATGCGTAAGGTGAACACGAGGGCTACACTCTACTATTATTGGGATCTTACTTGTAGAATCTCGTTAGATTTGCGATTCGCCACAGCACAGGTGGAAGGCAATGAAAAATAGAAGGTACGAAGACGTAGATCGTGATTCGTCTTCCAGGCAATTACAGAGAACCTGATATTTCTCTAAAGGTTACAGCTAATTGGTGTGTGATACTGTGCCACGCATGAAGCTAACTGACACGCCTTGTACTCTGCAGGCGGCCAGTTAACTACCAAGAACGTTTTGATACCGGCAGCGTTCCCTCCATTCGTTGACAAATAGTGAGTGCAGATAATGAAACATGGGTTTGGGCTTACAAAGAGGCGACCACAAGTCCTGATATCATCTCTCGTCTGAGGGCAGCAGGAATATTTAGAGGATCCCCGCACGAAGGACCAAATCATGTCATTCTGAACGAGGTGTGTTCCAGACTCTGACATCGCCACTCTCGCTCACTCCGAATAGTACCTTCCCGGTCAAGGGATCATGGTTCGTCTGACATGCTTGTTACTATACATGAAAGCTTACTCATTTTAGCCCCACGAGGATGGGCCTGCTTACCATCCCATAGTTGCGACGTTATCTCTAGGGTCACACGCGGTCTTTCACTACTACAGGTACAGATCAGAGGATCGTCACGATGGAGTAGATCTTCAGCAAAGCGAAGGGCGCACCATTGATCCCAAACCAGCGCTTTCCGTTCTCCTTGAGCCTCGGAGTCTTATCGTTACAACAGGGTCATTCTATCAATCGCATCTACACGGGTGAGTGACTGGATGATCAGGCCACCTCATTGTCTCAACTATCAGTCAAAAAAAAACAGGATAGAGGATGTTGTAGAGGATGTGTTTCTCGCTGGAGACGGAGCTCGATCCCCTCGGATCCAAGGAACGGATGCAGAAATATCAAACTGGGGGCTTGTCTCGGCACCCAATTTCAGGGATGCGTTGACGAGTGGTGGCTCACTGAAAAGGGATATCCGATACAGCCTCACATGTAGAGATGTAGTGAAGGTAGCACACAAAGTGAGCGCACTACATCCTCACCAGTGAATAACACTTTAGTGCTTCTCGTAGTATTTGGTAGCTACCGACGGAGACCGAGACCGAGAGCACATGTTTCTTCGTGATGTTTCGAACCTCGACCGTTCCCTGACAACTCTTCCGGCAGGTTGAAATCGACGTTCCTGTTACCATCCGAATCCAGGCGCTCGCTGTTTCCTCATGACACTTCTGATGAGCGCTGAGCCGTGGTATTAAGTGTTCATACATAGCACACGCGCCACTATTCAGAAGTACCATGAAGCAATCATATGAAATTCATGTATTAAGACGTAGAATCAAATAAGGCCACTACATCTTTTTAGATAGTAGAATTCTATTAGCTAGCGCTGTGAGGTTGGCATCAGCCACTACCACTTCCGGCGCATACTCCACATCGAATGCATGTTTCAGGACCGTGCATATTCGCTTTGCCTGCCGTTCTGACCAGAAGCTGAAGTCGTCCGGATCGCGGTCATCAGGGGGTTCAGAATCGCCCTTCAGAGATGACCCTACACCGTCCTGGGACGATTTGCACGACAGCGGTATCAAGGCAGGGTCAGAATCTAGGCAAAGGGGTACTATGCGCATTAGACATTGTCGGACTGAGGTAAAAGTGAGTTCAGACGGCTTGTCAACTGATAAATTTGCAAATGGAATTAGTGTCAACTGTGAGATTCTGAGAAATAATTGCAGACACGGACCATATATCTCGAACGGGCCATCAATGCTCATTACATTATACTTCCCATCATGGTGATAGCGCACCTAGAGAAACCACCGGTAAGCCAAAGGAGTGGAAACATTCAAGCCGCAGCGCACCTCGTAACGCCCAACTTGCCAAGGGAGGGTATCACCTTTGAAGGTTACGACACCGCTTTCCGATTCCCTCACAGGTACATCAGGTCTGTCTAGGCCCAGCGGCACATCACCGTCCCACTCCTCGTCGTATACCGGGACCCACATCCCCATAGACGACGTTTTCGTGACTAGGGTGGATTTGTTCGCACCAACCTGCAACCCGTTCATGCCAATCTTTGAAATCCCAAACGCAGATGATGCTTACCCTATAGATACCGATCCAGTCCTTGCGCGAGTGCATATGTGGCGCCTGCCACCTCACATTGATTGGTTCACCGACCATGAATCTCAAAGTGCCTTCCGAGCTAGGCAGGATGACAGCCTTGTACTTGGATGTATCATAAGACGACAGGTCATTCGCGACACGCCTAGCATTCGTAGTCCCATTGAGAATCAAAACTGAAGGAGCTGTTAAAGACCCACGTGATAACTAGCTTCTCTCTGGATTGTTGTAATAGCACTTTAGTGTCTTGGACCACTTCGGATATCTTTGGACGAGCTATCGTATAACTTAGAATATCATTCCTGCAGACCGAATCCGAGAGCGACACTTACACTTTGCGAGGAACTCCTCAACGACATCGGCTGTCTCCTCCAATACCTTATCAAAAGTGCCCTTGACTTCCTTAGCAACACGCTTGATTTCCGGAGCATGTCGCCCAGCCCGAGATTCGAGGATTCTTGCATTCTTGCTTGCAACGCTCTTGATGACTTTAACGAACCCAGCCTCCTTGCGTAAGGAGTCGCCATAGAGCTTTCGCATGTGGGGACTGCGAATCATTAGATCAGCATCCAAGATACCATCATAGCATGATGATCTCCGCTTACTTCTCGACACTACTCAAGAACCACCAGTGCGCAAGGTGCCTTAGAACCGCAAGTGCGAGAACCAGCTTGCTACCACCTATCAAGCTCAGTCCGAACCAAGCGGCTCCACCCATCATCTCAGGATTGTTGAGATATCTTGGTCCCAATTCAGTGAGTCGAATTGTTCCCAGCATCGCGGGCACCTAAACAATAGAAAACCTTACCTGTAAATGCCGGAATACTCTAAGTGAGCTGGGAACTCCTCCATGAAGAAATCACCAAAGAACCATCCTATTCGGCGGAGAACCCGTTAATTGATTCGCAAAAAACATCCGGGACTTTGAAAACCGCACCGAATACCCCCAAAACCTCGTAGGATTCCCATGACGCCCAGATATGGAGTCCAATAAGGATCTGTAAGGGATGATCGAGACTGAGCCTGGTACCATCATTCAATGAATCAAAATTATGCTTACGATTCCCAAAGTGTGCCGCAGCAATTCGTGACCAACAGTCCATTCGCGGGGTATCGAATATGTCCTCCATACAACACCAATAAATGAAACTGCGCTTTTAAGTCAGCCAAAATGTCAAATGATCCGAAGGTTATTAACAACGACCGACCATTGGTCATGCATAAGCTCATATTGTATATCGCTTTCCAATTATTGAAGGCCTCGAGTACAGCTCCTTTGCCTCCATCGTTTTGGGGATAATAATAGTTGCTAATAAAATGCTTGACGATGAATCGGCTCTGGCTTTGCGCACGGAGAAGAAGTCCGAGCCCGAAGCAATGAAATAGGGTCCACGCGAGTGCATGGGCAAAGTGAATACCCAACAGTGTGCTATCGGGTAGCCTCGGCAAAAGGGAGAAAAACATCGAGTAAAAGATGATAAGGACGAGCATAGCATCGTTTGCGCTACGCATGTTGATTGTCATCAGAGAACAGTCAACATAGTTCTAGAAACCACATACCGGAGGAGATCCAAGTTCTTGAGGATGACGGTATCTCGCCTGAAGTATTTGTTCAAGAGATCATGCTGAGAAATGTATTTCTTCTTGGGGGGCATAGCAAGCTCACTGCCGCTTGGCAGTGAGACCGAGCTCGCAGAAGATATCTGGGGTCGATGCTGCTGTCGGTGCTTTTTGGCTTGAGTTGCCTGATTCAGCCCGTCAGCCTCGTCTTCAAGTTCAAGCTCGGTCTCTGTTTCCACTTCTTCCGTCTCGGTTGCGGTCTCGCCTTCGGTAACGGACGGAGTAGGGAGATCAGCAGGGTCCTGGGGATGTATGATTCCCTGATTTTCTGCTTCGGGAATGGCGATAGGTGTCCGTTTAGCAATAGCTTTGGGTTTGATATAATTTCGTTCGATGTCTAGAACAAATATGAGAGAATAATTGAACTTGATACTCTCAGCACTTACGAGGATTTTCGAAGAATACCAGGAATCCAAACTGTGCTGCATGAGCGGCCAAACTGACGAACAGAACGGCATAGCTACCTGCTATGAGCGACAATCCGTAGTATCCAGCGTAACCTGACAAGCAATCAGGAACGCAATGATCAGGTAACCTTGCGACATACCAACGGAGTACATTGGATGAGGCGCTAGCTCGAAGACACCATCAAAGACTAGATTCCCGCGCTGGAAGAAACAATCACCCCAATACCAGCCGTAATCCTTGACCACACTGTGAGCCTCTGTCTTAACCCAAAGATTGAATCCAATGAGAAGTAAACCACCGAGCCACCTGTCAAAGACATTAACGGCTACGCGTAAATCTCCGCATGAACCGCGTACCTCATTACGTGGATGAACGTTGAAAGACCGTCGGGTACACGGAAACACGCAAAAGCGAACATGCAGTATGCGACAAAGTCGCTGTAAAGGTCATCAGCTTCGTTGGAATATGGAGGCAAGTAGGATCATACTTCAGCAAGATGATGTCCACCGCCTGTCGGAAAAGGAGCCATGTATTGTATTCCAGTGGGAGTTCCTGGAGGAACAAAAGTATGTTAACGGTGAGTAACATTCAATGAGCCCGGCTGCGCACGTCAAAAGAGTAGTCTTTTCCCATTTTCCCGGCCAATTGTGCCCGGATCCAATTCCTCACCGCCGGTCGCCTCTTTTCGTCCAACCATCCTCTCTTCTGGACTTCGCGTACGATCCACTTCTTCTTACTCTGTTTGGTGAGAACCCATCCAAGGCCTGCATCGTATGCTGCACGCCAAAATGCGAAATAGAACAGGAAAAACATCTGGGCCGCGCGACGGGGTAAAATGAAGAACATAACAATCTGTAAACCAAGCAAGCCCAAGTTCAAGAGATCGAGATGGCTCTTTGGATACGCCGGATTGAAGAGCGTAAGGACATCATGAGTAACTGGAACTCTGAATACTATGTCATTCGATCAAACATGAGTTCAAAAATATACAAGAAAATTGAATCAATCGCACGCACCTTCTCCACTTGGAGTTTTTCCCCATATTTCCTCGCGTGCGGGGGGCTTGTCTTCATGTTTTGCTGGTTCTGTTACACCGGAATTTGGTGAACCTGGGCGTCGTTTACGCAGACCATTTGAAGAGCCCGCCATGGCTGGTGAGAGAAAGGACGAGAACAAGACGGAAAGAGGGACTTTTCACAAAAATCACCTGCCTCGTGTCACTGTGCTGTCAAACAGGGTCGGCGGAGGTCGATGCCAAATAGGACCAACTGAACCAATTGCCGGTCAGAATCCGATCTTTTCCCGCTTCTTCTCCCTTGACCACTCTTCAAGCTCAAGACTGCCGTTCTTATCCAGGAATATGCTTCAAGGATACCGAACGCGTTTTGAGGTTTGGGCCATTGAAAAGTCAAGGCTAGCTTGTAATACTTGCCGTGGTGAGACTTCGATTTGTCTTTGATACAGGTTAAAAGTACTCAGTCTGGTTGAGTACCAGGACCCACCTGAGTATGGCAAGCTCCTGCAAGGCCTGATATACTTCCTTCTTCTACAGGGCACCCTGATGACCAGTATGCGAGCGTCTCGGATAGAAAGGCACGATGGCTGATGTGCAGTAAGCGAAACCTCCACTTAGCACTTTCTCGTCTTGCTGATAAAGTTCAGGCAGCGGATTTACGGCTTGTAGTAAATGCAGCGTTACTTGCGGTACTTGTGATGTTGACTCTTTCATATAGTCAACAGCTTCAAGTTCTAATCCAGTGTGTCGGTAGCATCTATCACCGACGAAAGGCAGATGAAAGTTCCGAACCCTTCATTACTCTCTGAGCACTCTCAATACCGGTACTGAAATTTCTCCGATGGGTTCGGAGTATGCGCATCGTGCGATAGTGACTAGGGTCTTGATAGTGCTCAGAAGCTACAAGTGGTATGTAAGTGATGCCTCAGATCTTTTTTCGTCTCGCTGACAAACTTCAAGCTATTTTTTAGGTGACCTTGGGGTAGATGTAACATTACTTGCTGTCATATCTCGACAAGATGCATGTGCACCTCTATTCAACTCGACTCTGTCACTCTTTGGTGTGGTTGATGTCGCGAGCTACCGACGGAGCAGTATTCCGACCAACTGATGTCGCGGTGGTTAGCTTGAGATTGTGTACGTATATCCGCCACCGTCTAATTGTTCATGTGCTGATGGTCGTGTCAATTTCCTAGTGCCCTCCTAGCATGGAAGTCCATATGTATCGGGCAGAAGACCAGGAGTATAACGGCAGCTACCATACATATCTTCCACCAAGGAGTCACAAGTCTCTACTCCCAATGTGCACGTTACTTTCTGCTGTTTTCCATCCGATACCTAGTGTCAAGTGTCAACCCATGTCATATCTGCCGTGTCTCCTGTCATCTCCGCCATTGAAGCTTGAACAATGGTGGAGATGACAGTTGAAGGCTCAAAAGACGCGACCTTTTATGCTCTGACTGCAGGCGTATTCGGTTCATCACACCCTACACTATGAATATCTCATGTTTCTCGTCTCCATGGCCATTGAGAAGAAGCCGAGCGAACGCATGCTTCAGCTCCAAGCATGTTCATCAGGTACAATTGCTCAGGCACGTTAATTGAGTGAGGCGCGCTCTCGTGCTCCGTGAGCTCCGGTTGCTTTAATACGTACAGTTAAAACGCTTCAAGCACGGTACGCTCTTGGACGCAAGCCTAGATTCTTCTCTGGGTCCCTTCATAATCAGTGATGCCAGGCAATATCTCTAAGAAACGCCCTCCGAGTTGTCCCGCTTCGCAGTCCTTGTACATAAGGGACTATGTAGAAAACAGTGGTGCTGAGGCGCATTGGCATCCCCCAGAAGAGTGGATCGCCGTTTTTCGGTCCTTGTTATCGGACGATAATTGTAATCAGATAAGACTAATCTTATCTCGTGACACCGTTGCTTCCGCATCTTCGCACGGCCCCATCATTGCTGAAACCCAAAAAAACAGTATTTCATCCCTCTTTTCTGTGTTTTAGATGGATGTTTCGCCACGGCAGATCTTTGAGACTATGAGAGAGCCTGAACGACATTCTCAGCAGTGAAAATGAGCAGCGAAGCAGTAAAAGATCCAGCGGTCTGGGCAGATTCCAGAGAATCATTTGTCTAATCTGATAAGCGACGTCAAGAACCTTGATTATTTTTCAACCGGACGCCTTTCAGGGCGCCCTTCTCAAATTTCCGAATATATATGGCCTCAATCATCCCGATGGTGACCTTGCGTCCTTTCTTCGGTACCGTCACTTCGTAAGTGGTAGTCCTTTTCCTTTCTTCATTCTCCTGATTCTGTTTCAGAGTGGGTTATCGCTGAACGTCCAAAGATGTCGCAACTTAATCTTCCATACACCAGCAAGGCTGAGGAAGCCAGCAATGGCTCAACTCGAAGCCTGGAGAAATCGCCTGTCCGGCCTGGGACTAGCACATCCGATGGCAGTTACTACCAGTCTCAGGGTGTCACGCGTATGGAAGCCGTATATCGAGTCGCGAAGACCTCTGGAGGCAGGACGACCTTTTGGGCAATCGCCATCTCCGTCTTGGTATGCGCCTGGGCATACTCTCTCGACTCTTCAACAACATCGAACTATGCACCATTCGTTACTTCCGACTTTAAGGAGCACAGTAGTGGACTTGCTTCCCTCAGCATCGCTACCAACATCATTTCCGCTGTCTGCAAGCCTTTCGTTGCCAAAATCTCCGACATCACCTCCCGTCCGTACACTTACATCCTCGTCCTCGTTCTCTACGTGTTGGGATATGTCATTGTCGCAACGTGCCATACCCTTTCTGCCTACATTGTCGGAGAAGTCTTCGTTGCTATCGGGAGTGCAGGTCTTGACCTCCTGAACGATATCATCGTTGCAGACTTGACTACCCTCGAATGGCGTGGATTTGTTAGCTCCATGCTTTCCATGCCTTTCGTTATCAACACTTGGTTTGCTGGGCAGATTGTACAGGCGCTCAGTGATGGAGATCAATGGAGATGGGGTTATGGAATGTACGTGCAGTGATCTTCGTGCCTCCTCGTTGTCACTAAACTTCTTGCACAGGTTCGCTATCATCATGCCTGCTGCACTTGGGCCTGCCATCATTGTCCTCATTTACCTCGATCGCAAAGCCAACAAGTTGGGTATTGTCAACATGGCTTCTAGTAATGCTGCTCGACGTGAAGCCCGTGAGCTGGCGGAGGAGAAGGGCGAGGAAGGGCCTCATGGAGTTGTTGTAGCCGAAGCACTGCTAGTGCAACCAACGTGGTCCCAGCGTCTCAAGCAAGCTCTTTCCGAAATCGATGCATTTGGGCTGATTCTGCTAGGCTTCGGATGGGCCCTGCTCCTTTTGCCCTTCTCTCTTAAGACTTACGCGAAGGGTGGCTGGAAGAACCCTTCCATGATTGCGATGATGACAGTCGGAGGCGTAATCTTGATTGTATATGTTCTCTACGAGAGATTTGTTGCCAAGTATCCAACATCACCTAGGCGCCTCCTAACGAACAAGACGTTCATATGTGCTGTGGTCATCGACTCGTTCTATTTCAGTATGTCGAATCCTTCGTTCTGATGCAAATGCTGATATCTTTGACCAGTCGCCGGCATGCTGCGATCTCTATATCTGTCCTCGTACACATACGTTATCACCGACTGGTCTGTGGCAAACTGGACATATTTCAACAACACTATGACACTGTGTCTCTGCATTTTTGGTGTCACTGCCGGTTTGATACTACGTTGGACACACAGGTACAAACTTCTCCAAATCATTGGCCTTTCCATCAAGATCATTGGCATCGGCATCTTGCTCACCGGCCAGAGAGCCACACAGAGCACCGCCGCTTTGGCCATGTCGCAGGTCCTCATCGGAGTTGGCGGCTCTTTCAGCGTCGTCAGCTCTCGCGTTGCCTCGCAGGCGTCCGTTCCTCACCAGGACCTCGCTTTGACAATCTCCCTTCTTTCCCTCTGGTCCAAGATTGGCTCGGCCATTGGCTCTGCTCTCGCGGCCGTCATCTGGGCAGAAAAGATGCCCAAGCTTCTCCGCCAGGAGCTCCCATCTTCCGTCACCGACGCACAAGTCAAGACGTTCTTCGGTACCATCAGGAAGATCCGTGACTACGCTTTCGAGGACCCTATCAGGCAGGGTGCTATTCTCGCGTATAGAAAGACATTATGGTACCTCATCGTACCCGCGGTGTCCCTTTCCTTCGTTCCCCTCATTGCGGCGTTCCTGCAGACCAACTTTTACCTTGGAAAACAGCAGAACGCTGTAATGAATGTCGCTCCCGATGGTAGTAAGCTACCTCCTCCACCTGAGCAGAACATTGAGGAGCATCCTACGACTTTCAAGGGCAAGTTGTTGAAGTTCTGGGCTGGGAAGTAAATTGGAAGGATTAATACTATACTTACGTCGCTTGATATGTGGTTATCTTTCGGACGCTTTTGCTTTTGCTTATGCTATCACTTGTTTAGTTTTTTTCTTTACAAAAGACATGTGCTTATCGACTGTAACGCGACAATTGATACATAGATATACAATCGTAAAATAGAATGGATGCACTGAGACTAGAGGCGAGAAAGCTCCGTTCATGCAACCTCGTGAAATCTAGCCGAATCGTCATCGTACTCGTCATTTGCAAGTAAAAGCCTCCGAGACGTCCTCCGCGACGTGCTCTGCGTTCCCTGCATCCTACCGTGACGAGCCTGTCGTTGATGACGGTCAGATGTGAGAAGTGGAGTGGCTTTCTGAAATGAAGAATGGTCGTTTCGCCCTTTTAGTGCGCGCAGTCCCTTCCGCGGACGATCCCTGGGATAAAGAGTCGGTCTGTGGATTAGTAATTCCTCTGGCGGTCGGAACATAGTATCCAGGTAGGGAGGTAACAGGCCCTGCATCCTGAGCAGTGCGCTAGGACTGGGTATCTGAGCAAGATAGAGGGGTTCATGGTGGTCCAGTTGGTGAGGTATAACAGGATTGCCATCTGGGAACAAGGAAAGCTTTTTGAACGCGGTTTCTAGCAAACTTTCACTTGGCGGGGCACTGTTGTCGCTATTGGACACATTTCGAGGACCACGAGGAATGAGTGAAACAAGTGACTCGGGAAAAAACCTAAGTTTGCCGTTCACCACCACAAGGTCTCGATAGATGTCTCCCAAAGCATCAGGTGCTATTGTGATGTTATGGCGTTTTAGCGTGTGATAAGCTTCATAGACCTATTTTTCAAGTCAATAACTATCTCACGCTAGTTCTGGACACTCACAAGGGAGCGATCACGGTAGTCTACCATTCGACCTTCAATTTGCTCGAACACAAGGCCGATGATTCGTCCGTCTCGCGTTAAGTGGCCGTAAGCATGGAAAGTCAGGTCGAGGTTCCCTATGAGCCGAAGTCCACGCATCATCGCGTCGAGGAGCGCGATTTCTTTATCATATCTGTATGTATAGATGGCTGTCAACAATTAGAGGAATATCAATGATAAAACCAGGTGAGTTTCAGGGTGAGGGAACAATACTTACTTACATGCCGGCCTTCCCACAAACCATGCATCACATTCGCCTCGTACCATCCGATACACGTTATAGAGTTCTCGGATATGAGAGGCAGCCATGGAGGTGTTCTGGCTGAAAGCAGAGTTCTGGTGTTGATCAAACGATAATTGCTGGATGAGACCTTGACCAGGCATGCGGAATGGAAATTCCTATCATCAGAATCGAGGTCAATTGTGTTCAGAAGAGAGCACTACAATGTATGAAGTTGAGGAGCCCATACGATATTTTCGAAAAGGCCAACGCACCACTATTCCAAGGATATGCGAAACTTGCGCACTCGTGTCCTCCGTCACAGTTCCTCTGTTGGTATACACCGCTTCCCCTCCCTCTGACGCTTCTACAACCAGCACCTTGTTTCCTCTCTGAAAACAAAGATGCAGGCGGTCGTGCGCCGGTAGAGATTCGCAAAAGCGGAAATTATCCCAGTCGTAAAATCCGTCGGTCAGGTACCTGTAGCCTTGCCATCAAGAGGAGTTACACAAGAGCTAAGCGGTATGCGATAGAGGCGCTCACTATGTAAGTACAATCTCGGGTCCAAGCTACTGCCCCTCGTTGAAGCCATGATGAGTGTTAAGAGTCAAGTTTGTGGCGTGATTACTCAGGTCTGCTGGCATCAATCACGGGATGGTTTATGTGGTACCTTAGACTGACATAGCATTCGACATGGACCCACAACATCAAGCTTCAAGACGGGTAACCATGAATTGTGTCTAGAGACCCAGATCTCACACGTCCTTTATGTCCCTTCATTGATGGCCGCACCACTTTTTGACCATCTCTACTGGAGTTTTGCGGTTGTAAAGGTTGAGACGATTTCTAGTGGCCTCGAGGACTATGAGGACATACATGCGCTATGTGGCTTTGTGTGGTGTTTTGTGGCGCTTTGGCTTGAGCACTGCCGCCCCCGCCTGATCAGGTAACCCTCTTCCTAGATATAGTAATTCACTTTCGAATTTCCTTTCTGGGCACGGAGGAACGCTTGGACCATGTTTCCTAATTTCCTTTCATGTCGTTGTCTCCGGTGGCAAAATCGTCGAGGAGAAGAAAGATGTGCAGCTTGACCAAGATTTAAGGAGAGGTAATACAAGTCTTTCTTCAGTATTCTCTACTCTCAGAAAATGAGACGTTGTACAAGATGCAACCGTGATCTGAAGAACTGCAGATGTTCTAGGAGAAGCGGTCCAACATGTGAGTACTACTATAGACTCGAGAGCCTTCTGTAACTCACCTCATCGAGCCTCGCGACTTCCTCCTCATCACCACTCGGACAGGCTAGATGCGACAAGCAAC
Organism: Paramarasmius palmivorus; assembly: GCA_037176845.1. NCBI lineage: Eukaryota > Fungi > Basidiomycota > Agaricomycetes > Agaricales > Marasmiaceae > Paramarasmius > Paramarasmius palmivorus. Next base: position 168,723 of record JAYKXP010000025.1, on the reverse strand, counting down.
TGGCAGATCCGTGTGCTGTCTGCACCAGCATCTGCTGGATCCTTATCCTTCCCAGTGACTTGTGTGTGGCACTGAGCACCTGGCATTGGACACGATCACCAATTGGGTGACGCCCAAAGGTTGAATGCTCCAGATCCAAACCCCAACGTCTACTCTATCGCCTACACGTCCTCAAGGGACCTAATATGAGAATCAGGATACCCAGCCGCGGATGCCACAACCTTGACTACTAACCTATCCCCAAACCCTGACGCTAACGCGTCAAAACAAACACAGTATCCTCGGTGCTACAGCGTTCGACCATGAAGCATGTTTGATGAACATGTAACGTTGACGCCTGGCTCGGGGAGGTGCCGAAAATAGCGGGAGCGATGAACTCTTCTTATCATGAACCATTGACACTATAGCATACGATTCTCATTAGATCACATTCTCGAATCGGACAGTAGTACGCACATACACCTGTATTCTTAGCCAAAGCCATTACTCTGTATTTTTAGTCGAATCATATTTCTCTTCCGCACTCGGAACTGCTACGATGAACCACGGAAATGACCAGAGCGTTTTGCACAAACGAGCACTGAGTATCTCGTTAGATCGCAGTCTTAAATGAAGCTTCATTACGCACATCGATTGGCATCCTCTCGAAGGACTGGCGAACAGAATGGCCTGACACAAACTTGAGACAGCGACTTTCGAGTCCAAATCGACTCTGGCGACACAACCACGGGAAAAGGAGAGTATTCGAAGATAAGTTGTCAAGGCTTTATATAAGGTTTCCCTAACACGCCGCACCGCACGCCTCTTGTTTTTCTTGAATGAGCACAAGGGCAACTAGAGGGCAACTGTTGTTGTATTAGAAAAACAATAAATCTTGTTGGCGCAGGACCCACTGCGCCTGAGGTCGATTCATATCTTCCGCAAATGTAAGGCTATTTTCCCGATTTTGAAGCTTGAAGAGGACGCAGAAAAAATTCTCCAGGTTGGGTTGGCAAGTTATGGGCTGGAAGTAAGCGCCTACGTTGCTTGGCGCTCAGGCACTCATACCCCAAATTGAAATGACCTGCCCTAAAGTGCCTCTTGATAAGCAACCTGACTATTCCTTCCTTTTCCCTTCCTTTTTCTTCCGCCAGTCCAATATACCTCATGTTCATCATATCTTTCTCATACGGAATCAGATTTTTCAACTTGGATCCCCTCTTATTCACTCCTCGCTCGACCTTTGTTACTATCGAATAGGGAGTTGCTAATGGAGGGGAAGAGCGACGTTCGATGTTTTCACATCTAGGCATTTATTTCGGTGGCTTTATTTCTTCGTTGAAGATCGACCTTACGAGGTGCCTCACAAGATTTCTTTCCCATTTCTGTATTCTAGGTAGTCTGCAATAGAATCCAGTCAATTTGTTTGCATCCTACATGCCTGATGGCTTGAGGCATACGAGAAGAGCCGACAACCGCACAAACTGGCCACATTGAACCCTTCTGTTATTCTCCTCGTTCAGTTCAATACCACTGAATGTGGAGTTGTGTTGAAGGGAAGAGTGATTTGTCAGGCATTCTTTCGGTGATTTCATCAGCTCCTGGCGTTGAAGAACACCTTACTATGTGCCTCACATTTGCCGTACAAACGATCAGGTGTAACGCTACGAATGAAAATGTCCATTACTTACTCTTCCCGACCCGATGTTTTCACGATCTTCAACCGCCACCGTCAGCCCGTTATAGTCAAAGAATTACCGCCTTTTCGCTGTTCGCAGTCATTGAACCTGCATGTCAACAACGATATTGATCTGGGTCGTCAACGTTTCAGCAACGGTCGTTAGCTGTCTTCGGGTACAACCTTCCGCTAACCGTCGCCGACGGTTGATGCGACGGAATCGGTAAAAACGCACTATTTAGCACTACATTTCAAACCCCGAGATGACGAGCCTTCTGGCTTCAAGGTTCAGGCTTGTCGGGTGCAGGGCTAGGAGTGTTGTCCCAGTGATTGAGGGTTGTCAGAGACTGCGGTCGCAGCTCTGGTAGATGTGGCGCAGTTGTACTTATCAGAAGACTTACTGACCCTGATCTCAGATCAAGGCAATCGACGGGATTTTGCACTGCAACAGAGCAACGCTAGCTAGCGAGACAATGTTCTCTAATCAGAAGTCAACGTACTGCTGCCTCGAATTTCTCTGAGCTCGACATAGCTACATAGCTCTCTTTCTCTTCTCGGACTCGGTTTCGTTTTCGATATCGATTTCGATTTCGCTTTGTCTTTTGATCAATACTGTACGTGCCTGGCATAACCCGTCATATTTTCATCATTCGCTTGGAGCCAGAAAAGCTTCGTGCGTTGTCTCCAATACCTTGAGTGAATCGTTTCTACGGTAAACTAGACAGAGCCAGATGAACTAGTAAACCGACTTGTGCTGTAAAACTTGATTACTCGACTAACCGTTGGATAAACGGCAAATAATGAGTACGCAAGCTGCCGGTCCGACGGTCGAATGAGGATATTTCATGGATTTGCGTATGACGCGACATCACATTTTCTGTTTCCGTTTCTTCTTTTCACACTACCACCATGTTCTCCTCCTTGTCTTCCTTTCTCCCAACGGCTCTTCAGCCAAATCAGCCGCAAGCGCCGGACAACGCGCCGCAGATTGATGTGGACGACGAGGAGGAAGAGGATCAGGGTCCAGATACCACAACAAAGGCAGAACATCATGGAAAGAAGGAAAAGAAAGAGAAAGGTCCTCATGAGGTCAGATTTCGCAGTGTTTATGGGATAAATCTCGCTCTGAGATCGGTTTTGTAGACCTTCATCTTTGTACGACCTCCACCAGCGAAATCGAACCACCCATTGAATCTCCAAGTACAACTTGTTCCGCCAAACTCTCGGCAACGACGTATGTCTACGGACAGTGGAATCGATACGGATAGAGAAAGCACAGCAGGTGTACCACTCAGTCGAACACCCTCAGCGACCTCCGAGGCTTCCAGCTACTCGACCTCGGGCTACGCTTCAACATCATCTTTTGCCTCATACTCTTCAACAGCAAGTGGAGCCTCCGGTCGGCGAATGATCATTCCTCTTTACAATCTTCAGGCCCATAATGTCATGACCAATACTATTGTCGATGCCGGTACAGACGCCAAAATAGCAAAGTTTCACAAACGGGGATTGGAGATGATTGATTTGGCGGTCTTGGAGCCCATAGAGGTCTGGTTATCGCCTCCTGGAACCCATATTCCTGGTCCCGGAACTACTCCCGCTGCTCCTGTAGCACCAGGCGGTGGTACTTCAAGCGCACGAGGTAGCTTGGACGACTCAAGGCTGAGACAACGGTTGTCTGGGGTCTTCCTAAAAACTGGCCAATCACCAGGTACGTGTCTTCATTTCTATGTCTAGCTCAGGAATACCAACCGATATGGTTCTCTAGGATCATCTGCCGTTTCTCTCGCTTCAGCAGATAATCATTCAAATCAACATCAGGAAGTTCCTTCATCATCGGTACCACCATCAGCGGCCGCGATTTCATCCTCGCCGGCTATCCAAGTCGGGAAGAAGAACAATAACATCTTCGGGAAGTTGTTCGACCGCAAGAAGAAAGAGAATACACCAACATCGCCCCCTGCCACTACAACAACCACGCCGAATATCCATCTTGTCTCTCCCAAAACACCGACGTTCAATTCGCCAAAGACCCCCACCCAACCTCAAACGCAGGCGTCGCAGACACAGGTACCCCCTGCCTCTCCATCTGGGGCTCGGCACGCCAAGAACCTGTCAGCATCATTCACTGGCGCCTTCCGAAAGTCCTCGGCTGCGCCACCAGCGTCTCCTAACCAATCCCAATTCCAAGGAACCAGTCCCAACACGACCCCCAATCCCAGCAACAATGGTATCAATCGTTTCACCGGGCTGCTGCGGCCCACGAGCTCCGCTGGCAGACCATCGACTGCGACAGGCGTATCTCCCACAAGGGAGTCACGTACAACAGAGAGACGAGGTGGTAGTAGAAGCAGGAGCCGAAGCAGGGGTCCTCCTTCCACGGAAGATCTGAACGATACCACCCTTGTTGTCGATCAAAACACCCAAAACCAGGGCGGTAACTCGAGGTTTAGCACTTTGAGCGCTGCTAGCAGTACAGGTGGACATCACTTGGCCGTTCCATCTCAGCAACAGCAGCCATTACAGGTACCGATAATACCGATACCACCGACGCTGGGTATTCAACCTACTTTGTCGACCCCGGGTGGACCAAGTGTTTTAGCTTCGGGCGCGTTCAATTCATTCGCAAGTAAGGGATATCCACCGCCCAAAGAGCTTGGATACGGAAAGGGGCCTGCGATGTATGTTTGGGTGATTAGGAGATGGATCAAGGGTAGCGGCGAAAAATCGTTCATCAGTGGGTTGACGGGAGGCGGTGGACTTGGGCTCGGCATACGAGGTCTCGAAGGTATGCCCAATACCTCCAGTGATGATGGCGATCACGGTGCCCTTGTCGATATCTCGCAAATAGAAGTACGCGTCGAGTGGAAGCGTGGCGGAAAGAAGGCCAAGCGAAGACGTATAAAGGAGAAGAAGGCGCGTCACGAAGAGACTGAGAAGAGTGCTTCAAGAAGATCTAGTGCTGGGAATAGCGAGTTGGCTGTACCTCCCCATAAAGGGCCGAGTGCATCGAATACCAGTTTAGCTTTGACAACAACTAGTGTTGCTACTGGAACGACGGATGGAGGAGAAGAGGGGCCAAAGAAGGACAAGGACGAGAGGAAGAAGAAGCATAGGACGTCGACTATCAGTATTAGCAGTCTTGGTGGAAGTACCGAAGGCGGACTATTCCGTCGAGGATCACGCAAGAGCCATGCAGGTACAGAAACGGATGATGGAGAGGATAGCGATCCAGAGGATTCCGAGACGCCATGGACTTGTACGGTCAAGGTTAGGAAGCTGGGTGCTACTCGTACTGGAGGAGGATCTCGACCCGGTTCGGTGATTGTTGGCGGAGGCGACAATCATGCAGGCACCAGTGGTCCGATCAAAGTCAAAGCGGGCACACTTTCACCTACACCGCATCATCCCAAGGTTGTAGCGATGCTGAAGGTGCCATTCCCGTTACCGGATGTGGAAGTGGAGAAGATGAACGTTAAGAAAAGAGAGGGCAAGGAGCGCACATCGATGATTCCACCTACAAACACGAGCCCAGGATCAGGTAAGGACGATGTGGATTTTCATCGACGAGCGAGAACTGATAGCTTGGTTTCTCCAGGTCTCGTAGTCACAGCAGAAGAGATTAAGGATGTTGTGTGCAGTACCGGAATGTGGCTAGTTGTCCGCGAGGGCTTCGGCGGTGTTGGCAAAGTCAGCCGAAAAGGCGACGGATGGCGAATCCGTGCCTAAAAGAGAAACATTCTATCAATCGCTTTTACGCGCACCTCACCGTCGGTGCATCGTATTCATGAATCATACTATACCACTCTTGATATCGGCGGTCGCCCGACACTCTTTTGGAACTAACTAGAAGGTGCTGTAATGGTTGGTGTATTTATTCTTTCTTTCAATCTTTTGCTTCCTCTTGCAAATGCTTCTATTTGGATGGCGATGTAGATATAGGTGGTTATGCTTATCATGCAGCCCCCTTGACACACTCTTTTTCTTTCCCTGGTGTCTGTGACAAAGCTGTATATCTGTATTTGTAGTAGCAACAATAATCTTCTTATGCGATACCTTCCCCGTTGTTCAGTCAAGGAACCGAAGCTTGAACATGCAACCCGATGGCATCGGGAAAGGCTCATCTCAGTCCGCCAATAGAAATCGAGAATCGAGGTGACATTGCTACAAAGGGCTCAGAGATGCGATACAGCTTTGAAAATCTCGAGGTACACTTTATTTCAGCAGACCGACTACGAAGCATTCAGTGTTATTACCCAACACGCTCACCCTGCACCAACACCAACTGGGGGGTTACCTCCTCGTCCACGTCTTGGTCCACCACGCATACCACCACGTCCACCTCTTCTCCCATAACCTCCCCAACCGCCAACGTACGCACCAGGGCCGAGAAGACCAACACCTCCAGGTTCTCCAAAAGTAGCAACATTCCTTTCCCTCTCCTCTTCACGCCTGTTACGACCACCAGGTCCGCCACCTCGTCGACCGCGGCCACCACGAGGTTCAAGAGGCGCAGGAGTAAGTTCGTCAAAGAACGACTTTGTAGGATGATATGCACTACTCTCCCGAGCCTTGCCCTTTTCGTCCTTGCCTTCACTATCGCTGGGGTTCGTCTCTACATCCGAGTCCTTTGCATTGGCTGTCAGTGAGCGTTTATCGAATCGAGCATTGCTGCTCTCAAAGTCGAAATCGGTGTTGGGAACTGAAATGGGTTTAGGACCGCCTTGGTTACCTCGACGACCACCACGAGCAGCATTTGCATTGGATACTCTGAGGTCGCCGAGGGCACGTTCGACAGTCTCGAGGGAAGCAGCGGCAGTTTGAACATTGTTCGTGTTGCGTCGCGGAGGTTGAGCTCGCGCGGCGTTTCCAGCACCACCAGCGACTATTTGAGCAGCAGTTTGTTGTTGCTGCCGAGGGGGAACTTGAGCCTGTTGAGCAGCACGTTGTTGTTGGACTTGTTGCTGTTGTTGAACGAAAGCGGCAGCGGCAGCTGGATTGGCTGCCTGTGTACCAGCATAAGGTGAATATGCTGCTTGGGGTGGTGCGCTTGCCTACGGGGTTATGTGCACGTTATTACAATGAAAGCTTGCACGTTGTATAGGCACTCACTCCGATTACAGCCGGGTCATCATGCACGTTTCGTACAGGCGGTTGCGGTGCGACTTCTTCGACGGCCAAGTCTTTCACTTCTGAAGCACGGAAAATGATGTATTCATAGGGCTCTGCCACCGGGGGAATGTATTCTGATGCTGGCCTATAAGGAGTCTAATGAGCACCGGAATGATGTGTGACGTGAAGAACGGAGAAAAGGGCTAGAAGGAAGTCGCAAACTGCCGCTGCAGCAAATGACATTGAAAGGCATCTGGTGATGATTCCTTTTGCAGTAAACTTGGCCTTGGCCTCGAACACCTGCAGGAGTTCTTTCTCGTCACCACCGACTCCAGACTTTACCACCCAACCATGCCACCCTAGCTCCGGAAGATACCTCTTCGAAGTAAAGACTCACCGTCGAGTCTCAGTTCCCATCGAAAAGACTGTTTGCAATACATGTTAATACCATTCACGACGTTGCATAATGCCACTCATACCCTTTGAGAGTTGAATCGTTGATGCTGCTGGATCAATGCCAGCGAGAATCCCTCTGTAACGAACATCGGAATGTGAAATGAGGGAAATTGGTTTCCTGTTTTCCGTTTCTCCCAGTCAATACACCGACACAATTTTAGATTAATGGATTGCGCACCCTATGAAACTAAGAGCCATGTTGGATTTGAGTTTAGAGTAATTGTTATGATTTGAGAGCGAGCAGATTGAAGAAGAAAAAGATGAAGTGAAGAGGTGAAAATGGATGCAGGTAGAGACGCGTGGTTGCCCCACTGCGACCGTCGAACACGACGGTGTTTGGCAATGGTATCAGTAACAAATATTCGGCGGGCGCTTAACATTTTAACTGTCAAGACTTGCTCTCGACCTCCATGACTTTCGCCGACCTCCAGGCAGGGGCCCTACCCAGACCAGAAGAAACTCTAACCACATGCGCCGAAAATGTTCGGAATGCGTATGCAAAAATCTTTCAAGTTCAAGAGCGCACCAGCAGAGAACCGGAGCTGCGACATACTCGGGTTGTTGGCTACATGCTCATCAATCTAGACCGCTTCAGACATATCTTGGAAGACTCGCCCGTAGAATATGCTGCAGATCAGATTAATAGGCATATATATACACCATCCGGCCCAACAATCGACAGTGTTGTATTTGAATTAGGAAGAAGATACGAAGGACTGTTAATGGCATGTGCGTATTTTCCGTGCCATTCCATTGTCAGTTCTCATTGACATCAATATTGAATACTCTGTAGTTCGTAACCGCAAACAAATGATTGATCCCAGCATGCATCCCTCACGCCCCTCGTTCGATGATGAAGTGGACATGCACCTAGGGATAGTTGACGGGTCTCGCCGCGACAATCGGACAGTCAAGAAAGAGGTGGGTTATTGTATCACCAAGTGTTCCTGCTTGAATATTTATGTTCGACAGGCGCTCGTTCGCGATGGATTCCGATGTGTCGCTACATCAGTGCTCGATCATAGCTACGTCAAGGCATACAAGCAACTACGCAATGAACCACCACTTGGGGCAATCGATACTGAGTGCTGCCATATTATTGCTGTGGCCAATTTTACGGAATGTGCGCATGCGCATAGTCAGGATGATCGAGTGAGTGTCCGTTTACGGTCGACTTGAGGGCCGTCGAGCTGACTGATTTGTGCAATGTAGAAGTTGCAGGCTACCAACTTGACTGCTATTCTCTCTAGCTTTGGCATCAAGATCTATGAGAAGCTCCTGAACGAGGATGGGTTCGGCGATATCTGTAATATTCTGACTCTCAGATCAGACGTTCATAAGTTCTTCGATCGCCTGGAGACATGGTTCGAGCCAACTCAGAACGCGCATGAGGTATGCCCATCATCTCTTTCTGCTACTCACTGATGCAATGCATTGCAGTACAAGATCTATCATGCTTATGAGTGGACACAACCGGCCCTCCACACCCATGACACTGTCACCTTCAAAATTCACGACTCGTTCTTTGAAAAGTCTGCTTCGTTCACTGCAACCATGAAAAGCAAGCCCGACGACTATTTACCCAACCCCAAATCATTGGCGCTTCATGCTGCATGTGCGAGAGTCGCACATATGTCGGGTGCTGCCCAGGTAATGGACAAGTGGAACCTGGATCTGGAAGACAAGAGTGTTCTCGCTTCTGATGGCTCTGATATGGACCTGTTCATTTATGCGATGTCGAAACTTGTGTCGCGCTAGGTTTTCTCTCAACGTTCAACACCCCCTTGGACTATTTCTTACGCTAAACATTTACTACAATTTGGTACAGTCTCGTCAATATAGAGAAAGCAGACTGCAATGTCTTCAGTTGTACAACCACTTCTTGTCCTACCCAAGTACTTGTCGAATAAATGGTCAACTACAACGGACCGACTTGACCTCAGCGCGGTATGTATTCGGACTCGTAGTAAATATTGAGATGGTAAGTATATATGATATTACCAGCATCCGAAAAAAATACGGACAAAAGAAATCTGTCAACAGCATGGTAATTGCATTGTGTACCGGTACCTCGCACGATTCCTGGACGGAGCCTCTCGCTCATCCCCTGATGTAAGCTTGAATGGGAGGCATAGTACCCCAAAATCCGGCAGTGCAGCTGCTCTTCAGTACAATTGCGTCGATGAACTTGAAGGGCCTTCGCCTACGCATTGGGTACTTCTTCAGCGCGGGAGGTGAGCGTTTCGGATAGGTATGGAAATGCACAGAGCCAGATTGCAGATAGAACAGGATCCAATTGCACGACACTCGCATTGGGCCTCTTCTGATCTCTCACACCACAGAGGTGCGACATGGGCGAGTATCAAGTCTAGATGGGGCCTTGGGACCTTGACGGGATCGAAGTGATCAAAACGAACAGCCGGGGTTTGGTAGGGGATCGCTCGACTCTTCATTTATAGACCAGAAGGTGTGCTCGAAGTTCACGATGACCGGTTCTGTGAGTTTGCAATGTGGGTCCCTCGGAGCTGGTTGTATGACATGATAATCTACTGTCCGATGTGGCCTTGACGCAATAAAAAAAATCAGACATGGACGACGGTTCGGACGAGGTCAAGCAAGACAACACCTTGTTCACCTTGGTCATACGCCCCATTCATGAATTCATCGCGGAAACCAGAAGATCGCTCACTGCGCTGGTTTTGCCTCTCAATTCCATTCTATATCGACGGTCTTTCAGAGCCTAATAAGGGAAGAAGAGTTTGCGTCTCACCACAATCCGTCTCCTGCCGCTGCGGGAGACCAGTACCTGTCCAATTCAAGTAAGCGAGTGTTGAAAATAGGAAGATCATGACGACGGAAGAAGCGCGAGCGGAGAATTTTACTTTCTCACCGGCTCCCATCATAATCGTTCCCTCCTCCTCTGAACGCCGTCTCTTTCACGACGTTAGACAATATGCACTTGAAGGTCCCGGGAACGATGGGCGATAACGAAAAGTTCAGGTGGGCCTCAAATCGTGCAGAATGCTCCCAGCTGTCAACTCACATACACACTCACACTTCTTGCCTTCAATCACCTGCAGCGTCCTATACCAGTTGCTAGTTTCTGGCCTGGGCAGTCGCTATCTTATCCCATAATGCCCCCGATGAAGTAGAAGGCCTGACGACAAAAACACCAGCTCGATACTTGAAGTATGATCCAAATTGCGTCTAGCAACTGATAAAAGGGTGCAGAAGGGAGATTGACGTCCCAGTGAAAGCCGTGAATACGGCTCGAGGGATACTAGACCTCATGTGTCATCTATTCTAGTACTTGCCTGGATATCATCATCATATGCAGCAGTATATCTTGATGAATGGGATGGAACTGGGTTCACAAGGGTCTTGTTGACCGGAAGCAGTATGTGCTCGTTGCCTTTCCTTGTAACAAGCTTCTTATTCGTTCTCCTTAAGGTCCTTAGGTGTTCTGAATAATTCCAACACAGAAGATCATTGGTACAAGCTGCCGCATCGCCTGTAATCCCATTGCTGTATACATCACTGTTTCCCAACCACATCACTTGCGTGCCTGCCACCTGGAGTTTTGACATAGCCTGAAATACTAGGATATATACCCGCGTTCGTTCGGAGCCTTCTCTTTGGAATGAAATTACCGCATCTCATCTCACTTTGACCAGGATCAATAAGTTAAACCAAGTTACGCATGATACTTGACCTTGTACATAAGTACCGGTGGGAAGCAATCATTCCTGCTTCTCCCGTTCAGGATGATCATCGAGCTGTTCTCGTCAAGGGGTAGTCATCCATATTCCTCACCCGCCAACTATTAACGAACAGCCTACAAGTTTTGAGACGTGCTCTCGCTTCGATGTTTCGTTCGTGGTATCAAGACGGGCTAATTCATTGACTAGTGGTCGCCATTTACTGCCCCGACGCGCCGGGAGTTATCGATTTATCTTTGACGAGCATGGAGAAGAGAAGTTGGGCCTTGATCGTTCCAACGCCACGCCGGTAAAGTCACAGCATTTGCAGGCCGGCATGGCAGTTGACTAGCAATCACCAATCACTATTGTTGTTAGACGATCAACCAGAGATCAGGTTTGTAGTCATAAAACCAGTGTGCTTCGAAAGCTTCGTCTTTTCTTGCGCAGCGACAGAGACCTTCTCGTGAATTGCTTCCACCAGAATTTCACCCGCAGAACGGCGCTTACAAGATGATACTCTTCGTCTTCCACACCATCATCCTTCTGACCGTTACACTTACCAGCGCACAGTTTCAGCCTTCGGTAGTTCCACTTCTCATCCGCTCCCCCTTCCTTAACAGTTGGGTGGATCGAAATACCTCTAGTGGTTGGCCAATGTTCTGGAATACAAAGGTGTGTCACTTCCCAGTTCCTGAGAAGCGGGCATTGACTTAATTTATATTACAGATGACTTTGGGTTTAGGCGGCTTTGTCAGAGTGGACGGAGCTGCATATGAATGGATGGGCAATGCCTTTGAAGACCTTAATCTCGCCAAAGGACCAGGAGAGAACGATATCAGCTTTGTGGAAGTGCATGGTATAGACATAACGCCGACGCGAACAATCTACTCAGTTTCAGCTGGTCTGATGCAGTTGAATTTCACATTCTTGAGTCCTGTTGAGGTGCGTCATAGTGACTTTCCTTATGAAAGCATTGAAACATGGTGGCATGTAGCCTCAGGACCTCACTCTTCAATCGTTTCCATTTGCATACATCTATGTTGATGCCATTTCCCGCGACGGCAACCCACACAATGTACAGCTTTATTGTGATTTAAGTGGAGGTGCGTCAATCTCCGCCACGGTAGATGTCGATAAACCCTCAACGCATTAACGTGAAGAATGGCTTTCGGAAGACGGACAAGATAACATAACGTGGACCTCGGTGACCAGCGACTCGATGATCTTCCACAGGGCTCAGCTACAAACACCCGACAAGCCTGCCGATGACATGGTTTATGATGGCCAGCTTTACTTTGCGACGCAAGATGTAAGTAATGCCGGATGCTTGGATTGCCTGCAATGTTAAACTGGCACAGAGCTCGGGAAACAGTTGGCAAACTGGAGAAGATAGGGCGCAGCGATCCTCCTTCATCAAGAACGGTAAACTCGACAATACTGAGGACCACGATCTGCGGTGTATTTCATGGTATGTTCTTACAGAGTATAGCGATACTATGCCGTCACCTAGAAAATTTTCTAGCTCTAAACCTGTTTTTGCGTTTTCAAACGACCTGGGAAATATTACAATAACATCAAAATCTATAGTTTGGGCAGTTGGATATGTTCGTAATAATGTGGTTCGTCTGAACGGGTCGCAGGAACTCAAGCCTTATTGGACTACTGTGTATAGTCGTGTCGAGGATGGCGTGAGTTTCTTCAATTCTGTTGTTTCTGTACCACGCTTTTCATGCCAGGTCAAATAGTTACAAGCATTCTTGGCAGATTTTTCCAACGCAAACGCTCGTGCAGAGTCTCTGGATGACAAGATAGTTTCCAACGCACAGAAGGTTTCCTCTGTTTATGCCGATATAGTCTCACTTTCAACACGCCAGGCATTTGGCGGTGTGGAGATCGCTGTTAGCTCATCTGGTAGTGCACTGATGTTCATGAAAGACATCGATGCAACTCAGTAAGTTTCCTGTTCTCGTAGTCGTGTTCCCAGCATCTGAATTCTCACACCCTCAAGGCGCATAAGCCCTGTCGACAGGATTTTTGCGTCGCTCCCCGCATATCTATATATCAATGCCACATGGGTCCGATATCTTCTGGAACCACTATTCCAATTCCCACAATCGCCACTCTATACCGAGCAGTACGCTGCTCCTAACCTTGGTTTAGTACCTTGATATCAACGGATCCACCGTGGGCTTACTGTCTTAAATACTAGGCAGCAATTACCCAGATGCGCAGGGAGCTGAGCCCGACTTGACCCGGACCATTGAAGGTACTTGGAACTCCTTTCACGCGCAATACGAGCAATATATTCTGATCCATGGTGGAAGATTCGGGCAGTATGCTCATCATGACATGGGCTCACGCAAAGTTCTCTGGAGATCAGACCCTGCTCTCGACCTATGTAAAGTCATTTTTTGACGATCCACTTTGTAATTGCTTACCGATAACAAAGCATAGTATCAGACTCTACGGAAATGGACCGAGAATCTCATTAAATCAGACGCCGCCACACCTGTTGGATAGTGAGCTTCCTCCCAATATTGCTCTCTCCGTCGCTGAAGGCACGGTGCTAGTGTGGACGCTGATGGTTCAAATGACGCCAATCTGACAAACCTAGCACTCAAGGGCATCACCGGAGTTCGGGCAATGGCCGAAATAAGCCATACTCTCGGGCAACGCGATGACGCGGATAGATACCAGGTAGGTACACTTCAAGTGACGCTGATGGATATACATTGACAAGACCGATAGGGCCAGGCAGCTCGATGGATTCAGCAGTGGGAAGCATCGGCGAGCACGGGTAGACACCTAAAATCCTCCTATAACTCTGATTCCAGTTCATGGAGTATGATTTACAATCTATTCGCCGACAAATTGTTAGGTATGAACTTGGTGAGCCAAGAGGTGAGAAAAGGTGTTTGTCCTCAGTTCAAGACTGATTGTCACAATGCCAGATCTACGACGAACAAGATGCATTCTACAACAAACTTGAATCAGGTCAGTGTTAGTATGTTCGGTCGTCCCTGCAGTTGACAGGTACAATGAAGGGAGTGAATTTGGCCTGACTTTCAACTCCAGCACTTCCAACAATCAAATAAAATATCGTGAGTAGCTAATGGCCTTGAATATGTTTTTACGAAAGGCTCACACGGTGATGGTGTAGACTGGACATTGCTGATAGCTGCTACCACAAAGGACCCCTCGACTCGCGCAAAACTACTCCAAGGTGTCTACGAGAAAGCCATCGACCTCAATAAACGTGTCCCCTTTCCAATCACGTACGATATCAAACAAAACAGAACTTATGGAAAAGCAAGGTGTGTAGAGTTCCCTTTCGGTTCCTTGACTAATGCTTACTGGTTGATGTCTTTGCTACCAAGTCCTGGTCAAGGGGCTGCATTCTCTATTCTCTCAATGGAGTGTGTCTATTCCCGACTGAGGAGTAGACGAAATGCTAATTGACACTCTTAGTTTGGGGCCGGGCAAACTAGCTGGATCGGATGGTCGTGACGCTGTCGACAGCTCATCGGGCAGAAAACCCAAAGCCGGTGCCATAGCAGGCGGTGTTATTGGCAGCATCGGTGGCATTGCTATTTTTATCTTCGGATTCCTATTCTGCAGGCGGCGCAAGATTCAGTATGACCCGCAGAAAGAAACTACATTGACAAGGTTCTTTGGCAGAAGTAGGGTAAATGACAGGCCAGACGTCGAGCCTATGCATTGGAACCCCACTCAATACCATAGCCCTTCAACCCGCAAATCCCGGGCAGAAGGTGGTTCGGAGAAGGTCGCTGGCACTGGTGAAATAGCCGCTCGTCGAAACCTGTCTTCGAGCAACATTCTACCCACATCTTTGCCGCTTGTGTCGGAGAGCAATGCCAATTTCGAGGTCTCTGCTCTCAGAAATGAGCTCGAGGACTTGAGACGAAACATGGAGGAGATGCGGTCGAGGCCAAACGATGGGCCACCTCCCTCCTATCGCCAATGACACTGCCTTGCAAGCATGTACAGATTTTTACAGATTTGTAGACATATAATCTCCATAGAAGTACATACTTAAGTTTGAGACGTGTTCTCAATTGATGGGGTGGATGTAAAGAAAAGATGCGAAATGGCACGAGGACTGTGTTTATATACGTTCGGAAAGTATGGATACATGGTATAAACAGCATAGAAGATACAGTAGCATATGTCCATAAGAAGTCCGCCTAGATTCATTTGAACAGTCTGAGCATGAAATAACCAAGAAAAAACGCAAGAAATGTGTCATCAACAGCACGATTACATCGTGTACCTGGCACGCTTCCTGGGCGGAGCCTCTAGCTCCTCACTCGATGCAAGCTGGAATGAGTTATAAGTATCTCCAAGAGCCTCGACTTCAAAGCTTTCTCTTACCTGTTGACTGAATGCCTCTGCCCTCTCCTTGGCAGCCTCCGCCTCCCTAACTTTCTCCATGGCATACTCATCAGCAATCCTCTTCAACTTGCGGTTCTCTTCCCTCAATTTCTCGTTGAGATCAGCCGATTCGTCCGCATCTTGCTCTGCAGCTTGAGCTCGGGCAAGATGCTCACTCGCCAGACCTTCCAAACGAGCTCGTTCTGTTTCGAGATCGGAAGCGCGCGTTTTCTCACTCTCGAGCGAACCAGTGAGGAGGACAACTTGCTCCTCGGTAGCCTGTAGCTGGCCTTGCACCACAGCGAGCTGCGCACGAGCACCGTCCAGCTCAACCCTAAGGGTCGCAGCAGCCTCTGTCTGATTGCGCAAATCACCTTCCAGGATAACCGACCGGACTTGAGTGTCCTCCAGGTCCTTCTCCAATACCGCAATACGCTCCTTCAACGCCCGGACCTCATCTTGAAGTTGTTGACCTCCTGACTGCAGGGCAGCGATCTCAGAACGAAGAACCGCCTCTCGTTGTTCACCCGCACGGATAGCTTGTTCCTTCTCCAAAGTGACGTTGGTCAACTGTTTCTCAGCATCTTCAAGACCCCGTGTACAATCCGCGAATTTAGCCCGGACGTTACCGAGATCCTGATGGAGTCCATCAAGTTCCCCTCTGAGTTCATCCTCCATCGACTCAGCTTCAGCCTCCCTTTCCGACATCTCTATCTCGCAAAGAACCAATTTCTCCTTAGCTTCACTCGCCTCCTGAGATAGATCCTTGACCTTCCCTTCAAGCTCGACGATATGACCGTCGGCTACCAGCTTGCTAGCCTGCAGATCATCGTTCTGGGCTCTGAGTTCCGCAAGGAGGTCGTTACTGGTGCGAAGTTCGGTGGTAAGCTGAACAATCTCTGCTTCGAGGTCGGAGACCCTGGAATTCTTTGCTACAAGCACCTCGTGCAAACCAGCAAGCTCCTGGTTCTTATTCTGAAGCTCTGCATCGAGTTCGGTGATTCGCGCATCGGCTTGCCCTTTCGCAACTTGGAAGGAGCCGTTCTGAGTTTCAAGGTCTCCAATAAGAACCTGATTTGCTTGAATCTCCATCATGAAGCGATCCCTTTCAGCCTGAAGCTCGACGGCCTGTGCCTCTTTGGTGGATAGTACACCACGCAAGCTGGCCATTTCGGTGGTTTTGGTTTGGAGCTCGGTATTGCGCGTAGTTAGATCATATGTCAGCGACGTGATCTAGGAGATGAGAAAAGACATCAGTGCCAAAGAAAGATGAACGAGGGAAAATATGCATACCTTTCCCTGGTCTTCGGTCTGCCTATTCAAGAGCCTCTCGATCTCCTTCTGCAACACCTCGATCCTCTCATCCTTCTCCACCTCTGCACGAGCTGAAGTGCTTGTCTCGCTGATACGGGGGATAGGCCGCTCAGGAGTCGTGTCCGGTGTCGCAAGGTGCTGACCTGACGCCTGCGTTTCTTTCTCGCCGGCCTGGAAGACGTCGTCCTCGATCATGGTAACATCAGGATCCATTCCCATATCCTCATCACGACCAGGAGAACTGGGAGTTGGAGTTGCTTGCTTGCTGACAGGATGAATAAAGGACCCTGATTCGGTCCGAACAAGACCAAAGAGTGTTCGTTGGGGTACAGGCGCCACGACACCGAACTGAGGTGGAATACCAGCTGGTGGTGGAAAGAGGCCAGAGCTACGCGGGACCCTTTGAGGAGTACGAGGGGTGCGCGGGCTGCAGTGAGAACATTAGACTCTAGATGTTGTTAGAATGTACATATCCACTTACGCATCTGGCAGAGGCTTGACGAGTCTGCCGTAGCTGTCATCTGCATCTTCGTCGACCTGAGTTCGGATCTCGTCTTCGTCGTCGTCTGGAGAAAGGTTGAACCTAATGCGTTCGGCATCCTGATCCTCTTCTTCTTCGTTTGCGTCATCGTCATCGAAAGCGTTCGGGCTACCGATCCCACTGTACATGGGACTGTCGCCGTGGAAGACAGAGGGAGATGCTCGTCTAGATTCAGCCAATTGCTGTTGCAAGTGTTCAATAAGTTTCTTGAGCCTTTCAACTTCTTCATTCGACTCGGTGGAGCGTGTAGGCGGCAATTGTACCCGTACTCGCTCTTCTGGTTCATCATCATCGTCTTCATCAGACAAAACAGAGAGTGGCGAGTCTGAACGAAGGAGCCGGTCAGCAGTGAGGCGGTTCATATGAATCTCTGCCTCCTGGAGAGCCTCCTTGGCTTCCCGAAGCTCTTCCTCGAGCTATGCGCTGTGTGTCAGCGTACGGAATAGAGTTCGTACTGGAATACTTACATCGGCCTTTGTCTTCCCAGACTTTCGCCGTTTACGTGGGGTTTCGGAACGTCGAGGAGCGGAACGTTTGTTGGTGCCCTTGACAGAAGCAGCGACGTAACGTGCTATCTGATCTTCTTGGTCCGTAGAGGGTGTTCCATGAATTCCGAGGTCTCGTTGCGCGTAAGAGAGACTATGAATTTGGTAAGCAGAGGTCAAAGCACGAAATGTCGATTGAACACGTACATAGTTTTGCCTTTGGGGGTGAAGACAACCTTCCCAATGTGATCAGGGTCGGGAGCAATGATACCCTGATCTTTCTGCGAGTTGGAAAGAACGGTCAGCTCGATTGACATATTATAAGAGAATGGTGACGAACAAGATGGTTCAAGGCCTTGGTGGTAAACTTCTTCCAGTTTGGCCCGAGGATGTCATGCCTTTCCTCAGCGTTGTCTTTCACTGTGATACACGTGTCATTGGTGCCGATAGTCAGTCATTAGCAAGAGTGCTCACCGAGCGTTCTTATGGTACTCTGATGGACCGAACGCATCCGTTTGTTGTGTCTGGCTTGGAACAGGGCGACGACTCCACCTGGAGATGGAATATATCAGTCATGGTGATTAAGGAGAGAAGGTATAACTCACGTTCCATGTAGGTCCTCTTCACTCCTTTCGCTTTTGAGCTCTTGGATGATGCTGTAGGTGCCATTCTGGTTAGGATTATAGGTTAATGTCGCGTCGTGTAGATAGGGATTGTCCGTGGTGATCGACTAGGAACGAGGTGAAAAGGTGATAGAGCGACTTGTAAATCGTGGACTATGGTCTTCTCGGGTTCGACAGCCCCGTGAATCAAGAAATAGATATAAGATATGATAGGTCGTCTCGCGAGTAGAACTTGAGGTGGTGAGACGTCGGGGACGAAGTGGCGATGGTGGTAGTTGAAGATACGGATAGATTATAAGACTATTACTCTTGCT
Organism: Paramarasmius palmivorus; assembly: GCA_037176845.1. NCBI lineage: Eukaryota > Fungi > Basidiomycota > Agaricomycetes > Agaricales > Marasmiaceae > Paramarasmius > Paramarasmius palmivorus. The sequence continues at coordinate 150,128 of JAYKXP010000025.1, read as the reverse complement.
TGAGCTTCGCGACTGAAAGAACTTTTTGTTTAGTCTCTAAGAGACGAAAGAGATAAAAAGGTGAAGAACAAAAGAGAAGTGGTCGTGGTTGCTAAAATACAGACGCCGTGTAACATGTCAAACGCGTTTGGAGCATGCGGAGCCGGCCGTCATACCACGTGGACCGTGGGATAGAGTCATACTTTGATCACGAGTCTGGGGCCTTCTAGACGTTTCTCCAACGTTTCTCCCTCTCTGACTGAGTGACTCTGAGGCTCTCTCACTGACGGACAGTCTATCAGGAAAATTAGATTGCAATTATTGGAAGATGAAGCAGTAAGTAACTTTTGCTCAAAATTTCACTATCTGTATCCTCATCTCCATGATTTAGCTGGTAAACTAGAAATAAGTACATCCGACGAAATCTGATCGTAGTACATACGAATCTCGGGTCGGACGTGTCACGGTCTGACTCTGATTGAGCCGAAAATTTTTTGCCTCCGGACAGGTTTCTGAGTCCAAGCGCATCCTAGTCTAGTGCGCCCAAGTGATATAGTTCGGACCTAGCAAATCACCGGATGTCAAAGAACTTCCTTCCAAGGCTGGAGCAACGACTCCGCGTCCCGTCTTAAAGGAAGGTCGAAAAGGCGATACTCTTGCTGTTCGTACGCCTCCATTGAATACAACCTCTCTCTCTCTCTGATTTCTATTCAATTTTGGCTATTCTAGTATCGCATCATTGCCCCCTTGGCTGTCAGTCCGGTATCGTCTTGTAAATCCGTTGCCTAATACTTAACGGGTTCGCTTGGTGAAGTGACAGTAGTCGCCCTCCGCCTCCAGAAATGTTGCCAGCACTGTAAGCGTAAAAGTATAAAGCTCTGGTAACGCACCAAGCTGACCTTCTTACCAGGCAAATTCAGCTTGTTTCTCTCTTATCCGCATCAAGTTCGTCTTGCCCGGTGTATCCACCACGCGACCGCTCAATACATCCCTGATAGCGTTCTTGTATTGGGATCATCTTCTAAGGATAGTTTGCGTTGGAATACATCACTGGCTAGTAGGTCTACCTTTCCATACCTCCATCCGTCATCTCACTGCATTCCCTAACAGCATATCAGTGACTTTGGTTTCACGTATGATGATCCATCTACACGAAATGACCGAGACGACGCCTGAAGCTTGAAGTTGAGAGCATACCCGTGACAGCTATCCGCTTTGGCGAGCGCACGGTCAACGACGAATGACTTGAATATGCCTACGGAATAGACGAATTCGGTGACGTGTTCATAAAGTAGAGAAAATATCTTCCTATCTTGGTGCGAGTCTATTGATATGCACTAGCTGGCAAATGTGGTTCAATCGACTCTTTGACAATACCCTCACGATACCGTAGCGCCTTGCACCAAATGCCGCCACGTGCCGTTGACGCTCCTAAACCGTATGGCCCCTATTCATCACCTCACACTTCTCCTTCATGCCTCACGCAGACCTTCAAACGGGACCCCTTCCAAACCCAAACGAAACGCTCATTTCCTGCGCTGACCATGTGAAAAATGCCTACGTGAAGGTGTTCCAAGTTCAACAACGTAGTCAAAACCCCGAAGAGAGGCTGTATGCCCGCATCGTGGGCTACTTTCTCATCAACTTAGATCGGTTTAGACGCACCTTGGGCGACAAGCCCATCAATTACATCTCAGAGGAAATCAATCAACAGGTTGAGGGACAATCAGACAAAACGACCAAACTCGGGAGTCTCTTCTTACAACTTATATTAGGGGCTCGTGCGTGTTTTCCTCTACTACTTACTCGCATAATTCTGATTCTCTTTTCCATCAGATCACAGTTGGACAACGCCTAATGCTAGCCCTTACTCTACGCCACCGTCTCCCAATGAACAGAAAGATGTGTTTGCAGATATCCATGAGTCTGGCAAGGACCCTCGTATCCTCGAGAAACAGGTGTGATATCATCTATCCAACTTGAAGCACTATTGTGACTCGCTCAATTCGCTCAAGGTCCTCGTTCGAGATGGATTCCGATGCCTGGTCAACTCAATGGTTAACGAGAGTTACGGGCTCCGTTCCGATTCACTTTTGGCGTCAGTGAAGGCTGGACGAGACCTTGGAATGATAACAAAGTGTTGCCGTATATTCTGTAGTTCTGGTGACGAAGACACTGTGAGTATCTGTATCCATGAGCGCCCTTATTCCCGAATGCCTATTTCACAGAGGGAAATCACCGCGTCAGTCCTTTCCCACTTTGGCATCACAGATAAAGATTCTGTGGCGACCACTATCTTTCATGACATTCGCAACGCTTTGACATTAACGCTTGGTTGTCGCTTCTACTTCAATGAATTGGAGACGTGGTTCGAACCTACTTGCACAAAACACGAGGTATGTTTTCCTTTCTGTACTTCACTTGTTACCGGCCGCCAAACTGTGTTACAGTACATCATCTTTCATGCCAGCACGTGGAGGCAACCGTCTCTTCGAGCGCATGATGCAGTCACTCTCAATATCCAAGATTCTTTCTTTGCAACCACTACATCCTTTACGGAGATGATGAAGAGCAACCCTGATCAATATCTCCCCGATCCTAAACTTTTGGTACTTCACGCCACATGTGCAAGGGTTGCACATATGTCAGGCGTGGCAGACCTGCTGCTGAAATCTCTGCCAGATTTTGATTTTGAAAGCTGGGATGTTCTTGCTCCTGACGGCTCCGACACGGACAGGCTGACAGATGCGACATCGAAATTATCCTTGTATGATAGTGGACGACCTTCCGGGAAAGCGAAACTAGACGCATTCTTGTACTCTGTAACCCGGTTAGAAATCTAGGTTCAATGCTGCTGCCCACCATGTCATCGAACTGTGTTGTCTGAAAATGGTCCAACATTGTTTCTCCGAGTCTGAGGTTAGTCATTTCAAGCTCTAGTTCGTCGGGGACGTCTGTCCTTTTACCCGACGAAATTTGGGGTGAGTGCAAAAAGGAGTGTATCATTCAGCGAAACGAGATTCGGATGTCCCCTTTCAGCACTCTAATCCTCCAGATGCTGCAGCTATGTGACCGCAATTAAGATCCGTTGCTTTAGTGCGAGGCTATGAGCCGCTTTAGAATTTCCAGATGAATTAGAGACAAATTGGAGAGTCCTGTATGGAACTTACCCTCAATGGCCAGCTTTTTTAGCGATTCCAGTACGTCACTGTTTATCACAATTAACGCCAAGAAACCTCCAGGCATCTGCATCAGGTTCAACCCCACCTCAACAGCTTTAGCTGCTTGAAGCGGCTGGCACGACACATGCTGAGAGCATGCCGGTAACTTGTTCAACCAATGGGCGTGCTAGATACCGACTCGACAACGATATAGGACGCTTGGCACAACACAAATGAAAGCTCATTTTGCTGAGGGGATGCAATCTATTCGGGGGTTAGAAGGGGTAAAGACCTTATAGTTACCAAGGCCGAGGATCGCAACTGTGTACCACCCTTCCGCCACGCTGTCAAGATTGATCCTTTTTTCGCGCGGCTGGCGGTGGTACAAAGTTGCGTTTTACAATACGTTGCAGCCTGAGGGGTGGGGATCAGTTATGCAGGAGACCGCATTGGCTCCGCAGTATGTATGTATATAAGTACCACCTTGTAGAGACTGGTGGCAGCCTTCAGAGATTGACAAGGCCACAGCGGTAAATTTTTGGTTTCTATACCGAAGAACACCGCTTAGTCACCTATTCATTTCTCCTTCCCTGAGAATAAAGGACCTTGAAATACCTAGATATTTTCCCAACCTATCTCTTCTCCTTCTCCCCCAATAATCCCCTTCAAAGTTCGACATTGCCCGACGCACTTTCCCTGACTTCTGGGTCCTCATTGTCGGGTAACCGTTATTTCGGTTTCGGGCCCGTTCAATTGGTTACCGATACCATGTCTCTGGGCTCTACCAAAAGTTCTCACTGTCGAAAGCTGATCTCAGGGTTCAGTGGACCGGTACCATTTCGTGGTTCAAGTTGCCTTCTTCCATCTACCACCACCATTACGATGTCGTCCCCAGTGCCCCAGGACGAACTCACTGCGACGGTATTTGATGCCGTTCAGCTCTTACCCTCGATACGGAAGGCGAAATTTTTATTGGACACAGCGCTGGCGTTGATTGAGGCTGGACAGTGAGTCTCGTTCGTTCTGAGGTTTCAATATTGACTGACGTGTACTGTTTTTTCGATAGGTATGGCCCCCAGGTGGAAAGTTACTTCGACGTTTACCTCAGGACACCGAACTTGGACAAAGCAGATATTGCAAGAGCCTTACTTGCAAGGGGTAATGCACGAAAAGCTAGTGGGGAGAGGTTGATTGCGAAAGCTAGTCAAGGTGTGTGTGGTCATCCGACTGTTGTCGCTTTATATCGAGCTCATTCTTCCTCTAAGACTTTCAAGCTGTACTGAAAATGGAACCTGCAAATCGAGAACTCCAATCACACCTGCGAAGAGATAAGCTAGTGCGTCTCCAGTCCCCTTTTCCCCCTTGAGTGGTCGTGTCTTACGTTCTGTTAACGCCAGATACATTGGATGGTGGAGCCTGCATCGCAACGAGCGCCTCCCGAAGTCTGGGACCGAATAGCACGTCATGTACCAAGATTTCACCTTCGGTCATGGCTTTTCATATCGGCATTTCACCGTGATATTGCCTTGCGATTGATCTTCCATACCGTCGACCTTCATTTTGGCGAAGATCAAGAAATTCTTAACCGGGGCTTGGATATACTGGACAGAGCAAAGGATGATCCCAAATTTGCAAGTATGGTCAAGTCGTTGCGTGTACACTGGGCTATTGAAGAAGGGGACATGTTGGATCTCATGACGAGTGAGTATTTCTGCAAATGGTTCATCCATCTTGACCTCAATGGCTGTCTCGTAGGAACATTCAGAACCGCCCTTCCTGCCTTTAAATACCTGAAAGAGTTTGAATGGATAGGGTATCCCGAGTTACGGGCTGACATGGTCAAAGTCATTCTTGCAACTCATTCTCATGTAATGAGTCTGGGTCTAGTGTGCGTAGCCTCAGTCGTTCTACATTCTCATTCTGACGTTGTCGCGCAACAGAGGATTCCATTTTGATGCCGTTGGCGTCTCCGCATTCCAGAATCTTCACAAATTTACCCTGCGTGCTGAAGATGACGATGGCGATGCTGAAATGGACGAGATCCGTGCTGTGCTAGACAAAAACACCAACACCCTCAGACACCTTGTTCTAGGCGCACATCTACAACGGAACCACTCTTGGGATAATGCATTCCAAAGTCCCACCATTAGCAAGCTCACACACCTTGATCTTGTCGACACTCGGATATCGCACCTCGTCCTCGCCAGAATCGCGCACGCGCACAACTTACGCTCTCTCACGCTACACGGAACCTTTGAAGAGCCATCTTCTGCCTCAGTTGTATTCAGTTCGGATCATATCATCGACGGCAGTCACACATTCCTCCCACATTTGGAAGCGTTGAGGTTTATACTCGTTGGACACGAGGATGAACTCGGCTTGTACCAAAGCGTGACACAGTTCCTGAAGAATAGACGGCGACTGCGCCGGCTTGACTTAGGCAATTGTCCGTGGGAGATGGTGTTGGGAATTCTACCAGAACTGGAAAGTCTGAGGGTTCTTGGTGTGAGGATCGCAAACTTGAATGCAACGGCTATCGGTAATCTTGTTCAAGCGATACCGAAAGAGATGGTTGCCATCAATGTGTCTACTGCTGTTTCGGATAAGCCGATGGTGAGCACTTTCTTTGGTAGCAGGAGCATGTTTTGACATTTTCTGTGATTACAGGATGATTACGCATGCTCATTTGCTCGCTTCCATGCTTTGTCGTTCCTTCATTTACAATGCTCGTCATCGCATCGACCGAAAACGAACCTCATACAATCGGAGAAGGATTTCCAAGTGCAGAGTGACCTCTGGCTTGCCTCGGCGAGGAATGTAGCTTTTAATATACCATCGCTGGACTTCATCGGGTGGCATGGAGAGCATTATGTGGTCGTACGGAGCGGTGGTGTCGAACCTGAGGGGTATATTGTTCCATCATATCCGTCATATACTGTCGACCTCAAGGAACTTCCTTCACCACGACGGTTAGATTGTCCAAAAGGAGTGGATTTAGGCACTGAGGATGCGACATGGTTGGAAAGGAAGGATGTACCGATCGACTTTGAGACATAGCAGCCGAACGAGGAGGATCTTTCTGGGATATCAGGGTGGATTTATGGTGCATAGCAGGATCTGTATCATTCATTTTCGTATCTGAGCATTAAGACTGTATTTCGTACTTGTACCCTAATAGTAACACTGACCTTACGCGACTAGTTGTGACATAGACCTGTAACCGGTCCCTAGTGACGATGACAAGCCATGTACTAGGTGCTTGCTAGTCTCCCCAAGGCAGAATCTCTAACCGCTGCGGGCACTCGCTGGATAGAGGTGCTTGCTCGTCGCGTGAGGGTTGTTGTGACATGGCATGGCAGCGGCTTGCTCTTTTACCACGACCATCTTTCAACCAACCCCAGCAGCATCGTCCTGTCTTCTGTCTAGTGCTTTTGTTTGGTATAGTCACCATACCACCAAGAAGGAAACTGGTAACTTTTGTCTTCCTCTATTTTCGCTACTCTTTTGGAGCTCATCTAAGACTTCCAAGATAACTGGCATCGGAGATATGTTGGCTAGGGCAAATTCAAGTGGCTTCTACTCAGGCTCGAAGGTTTCCCAATACCAGGGGTTGGAATAAATCGGTATGTCGCAGTCAGTACTTGAATCGCCCGGAACGCTGAGAATCCACCAAAGCCTTTACCCTGTTCTCAAGAGACCATTCGAAAGGTCGAGGCTCCTCGTCGACTACCCTCACAGGCCCTTTAATCCGTATACTCGACTCTGAATACCAGTAATCCGACGTGACCATTGATTATCGGCCCAATATCATCGAAAATACCATTTTTATCATTGGGATTATAAAGACAGACGCCGGACTTTGGGATCATGACATGCACCTTCTTCATTTCCATCTCGCTCTCTATCTCTCAGTCTCGTCTGGAATCTGTGCCATGTTTGGACAGGCGCCCTTTCCCATGTTCGGGGAACCTCAGGCAAGCTTAGGATTGCTCGAGCACCCTTCCACTGCGTTACTACCTGGACATCCAAAATCAGAGGGCGAAGAGTTAGCATGCATCGAGATCTCAGAGTCAGCATGCTCAAAGGATGATACACCTGCTCGTCGCGCAGGCCACATAGCTGTCAGCCGAGATGGTAGTCTTTTTGCCGTCTCCGAGCTCCATGGGACACGTATTTTTGTCTACGAGGCTAGGACGATGAACCTTCGGCAGACATTGGACGCTACACGTGGAGCCGACCACATCACCGAACTCATGTTCGCAGGCAGCTCACGGCAGAAGTTGATCGTTCACTCCTCAGGCTTCGTAAGGAGCAATCCATACACCAGCCAATGGATGGTCAGGATCTTTGATTTGGACGATGAGTATCAAACCCGCTCACAGCTGGAAACTGCAACCGAGGTGATCTTCGAGGCGTACAGCAAAGCTGTGGAAGACCAGCTACCGTGGGCAAAGGAACATGTTTCCAGAGACTTAGTATCTAAACTGATCCTGGATACACAAATCCAGCGGGACCTGGCTCGAGGGACAGCCTTTACCGGATACGGACAAAAGAGCATCAGTCGTGATGGCACGTTGATGATTATCGAACACCCCAACAAGACCAGTATCGTCGACATCTCCCTTTCTACTCCCCAGGAACGCTTCAGTATCCCATACAATTATCTTACACCCGAAGACATGGCAGATGATATTCAATTCTACCCAGATCCTTTACTTCCCGACCGCCACTTCGTTGCCGCCATCTTCGCTAAAAAGCACGAACTCCAAATAGTGGATGCGGAGACAGGAGAGACAGAGAATCTAGGCCACCACATCCCTCGCGGAAGTATAATCTTCTCTCCCGACGGGACGGTGGTCACAATGAGGCAGCTCCGTGGGCCTCATCCCGTTTGGGAAGTCAAGAGTGGTTCTGTGCTGTACTCGATTCCCAGTAGCTCATCGCATCCTATGATGAACGGAGACATATCCTTTTCGCTGAATGGAAAGTATCTTATGGTGGCCTCTAAGGGGTCTTCGGGAACACTCACTATCTACGATGCTTTGTCGGGAGACAAGCTATATGATTGGCGTTTGCCAAGCGCTGAGAGGCATGCACACCGTCAGGCGAACACCGGACGCTTTCAGATGGGTATGGGCAGGCTTTACCCAGTGATTCGGCATAGTGCGAGTGGTCTCGTCGTTGCCCCTTTGGACGATGGCGGCATCGCGTTATACGATCCCACCACTAATCGACAGGGCTTTCTACCTTCTTCGAAATTACGAGACGGTTATCACGATGCGATGAACCTCCGGCCAGGGACGACATGGGAATCGACCATTGCTCCCACTGCAGAAGTTGCATTCTCTCCAGATGGGAAGATAATTTATAGTGCAGATGTGGATGGAAAAGTCAGGGTCTGGGCACTAGAATAGGAGACGGCTGGTTTATATGCAGAAATTAGGTCATCTCGAAGCTAGCTCGATATCCGTTAACTGTGTTTCCAGGAGGATGAAGCAAGGTCTCGAGCGTTGCACGCCGAATATTTGACCATGAAGTGATCGTTCCTATGGCTTTGATATTTGATGCATACAGACAAAAGGGTGGTCATCATTTGGATGTAATTGATTCCCAACACCGCATCCTTCTGATATTCGTATACAACTGATTCCTCTATAGTATCATAGGCTAATCGAGATTTTTCCCTTGAACAGCTTACTCTTTGATCTACGTATATGATCGGTGACAAGTGACACTCAAGGCATCTATTTCCATCATTGATGCTGGTGACGAAGGATATAAAAGCGTTTTACCTCTTCCATCCTTTCCCACCAAACAGAAACTCAAAAACCAATGCCTCCCTTCCTGCCACCAGAAGTCGTAGCCTGCATACTTCAGCAGGTGGCACTATTTGGGCGACACGACCTCAACAATTGCGCCTTGGTTTCACCTCTTTGGACACCGCATTCCCGATATCTAACCTTTCAACACATAACTCTCCGCACTATCATACACACGCTCGAGTTGCTCCACTTACTTGGGAGTCCCCACGAAACCATATCACCAGCCGTGAACTCATTGTGTATCAACGAGGGCCCAGCTCAGTCGCATGGGAACAGTGGAGGGCGATGTCTACAATGGTGCTTTTTCCGAACCGAATGTCCAAACCGGTATTCTCGACTCCTTGTCGAGGAATGGAGTCGTTTTCCCCCAACTCGAACGGCTGGAGCTACGTCAAGTCGGATTGCGAAACGCTGCCTTAGCCTTCGCTTCGACCTCGCCATCGCTACTCAACCTTCAATTACAGTTCGGATGCTCGTTCGAAACATTCACACAGTATTGGGAATTGATTTGCTCGTTCCCTTTGCTTGAGGAGCTAGAAGTTGGACAATCGGTTGATATTCCGTTCGGCGATGAAAGTTTACCAGCCGTCAATACGCATCCGCCGTTGCGGCTGCGTGTGTTGAAGTGGTCAATGACCAACGCACCGGCGAGAGGCACTCAGGGCGGTATGGTGGCTGCTTTCAACGCTCTTCTGTCTGGATCTGGTGGATCTCTGGAGAAGCTGATTGTATGTTACGAACAAAGAGGAGGCTTAAGCGGAGGACATCATTGTACGTAGATTTCATTTAACCTATAGTTACGGGCCCCGTTGACAAAGAGCTAGTGAAAAGCTTGTTCTCTAGGTTTAATCTTACTCACAGCACACGCCTCCGACATCTACACCTGGATTTTACTGGCCTTGAATCGAATATAGTGCCATCTGATTTTCTACTACCATTCCTCCAGAATATGACTCGTTCAGGCTCTCAGAGTCTCACGGAGCTCTCCTTGAACGGTTTGGTGCGCTCAAATCCACGACCAGAGCCTGCGTTCATCCAAGACGAGACAGAGAACTGGTACAACATACCCCTCAATCTGGAAGCGATGGATATCATTTTCCGCCACTCCTTCTTTTCATCCCTCCAACGGCTCGTGTTCGGGACATGCGACTGCATTTTTACCGACCTAGAAGTAGCACACCAGATCGCGGCAGGAGAAACGAGTTTTAGCTTCCCCGATGACGATTCTGTCGCAGGAAGGCAGCTGAACGAAGCGATTGACATGCTAGAGGCTAGCTTTGCGGAGTCTGGAAAAGGAGGGGCCGTGTCTCTGCTGGTGAATGCCAAGTACCATGACACTCAGACATGCGCCGAGCATTGGAGTTGCAGGGTGAGGCAACAGACATAGGACTAAACAGGAAGCTCGCCTGATCATGTTGGCGGCTAGATTATGTTGAAGCCGGTAAGTAGTATAGTCTGATCAAACCGTATACAGTACGATAATAACTGTCAGACGATTATATCCAGGCCAGGTCCAGGGTGACATAGACATCTGAAGGTTAACCCGGTTTTCTTTCGGCGGCCGTCGTCATTATGAATGGAATCTGTTGGCACGCGGATGACGACGTATACAGTAGAACTGGGGCGTGATACAAAGCTCCAGACTGGCAACGCAAGTGTAGTGCTGGAAAGACGCTTGACTCAAGCTTGACTGTAGTAGGCCACGATCTCCGGATTACTGCCATGGCTTTAGTTTGTGGGAGACGCTTGACAGGAATGGTGCTCCTTTTACATCCACCCTACCTTTACGAACGTGGAAAGTAAGATCTTACAGCGCTTGTAATAATTGTAGAATAGTTACCAGCTTTTGCCCCATTGCGCCTTTGTTTATGGTAAATAAAACCCACCCCACCAGTCGGGATCCCGACACTTGTGCGCCTCCCGCTATGCTTCACATTTGGACCATTCAAGACATATTAGTTTCAGTCTTGTACAAGTTGAAGGGATTCTGGCTTTTCCGGGGCTTGGTGGGCTGCAGAAAGGCATGTCGATGGTCCAGGCGGTTTCTAGTTGGGAGGCATGGTGTTTCGGTGGGACCAATGACGCCATCCTTTCCGGAATTGGTAACATTCTTGTTTATCGTCAACAAAGGCGCAAGGACGTAAAACTTGAAAACTATTCTAGAATTATTACAAGCGCTGTAAGATCCCGGGCCCAAGTACCAGGCTCGAGGGTGGCTGTGTAAAAATCAAGATCCGAGTAAATCGTGCGAACGTTAACCGTGACGACGATCCTGAGATAACAACAAACGTTCGCAAACTCTCCTCTGTTTCTCGTGTCCTCACCTATCCCTCGAAGCTTCTACGTACAAATAGCTCGAGCTATCCTTCTCAATTCGATCAATTACAATTACAACACATATTACTCCCATCGACGGTGATATGGTACCTGTACTGGTCCTGTGAGCTTCGTCAAACGGTCAGCATCCTTTGTCTTGTCTTCTCCCGAGCTCTTGACTGATGAAATCTCTTTTCCGTTGTCGCGCAGTCACTTGAACTCTTACGGTGCACGCGACCTTGCCATCTGCTCAGTCCGCGCTAGGACTATCTCTATCTTCCTCACCGTGAGTCGTAACATTAAGCCCTAGTCATCCTCCGACAACTGGGGCTTAGCCAGGGAACGTGTTTTTATAACAATGCCGCATTGATATCTGTTAGCCATGCCTCTTTTGCCATGCTGGTGCACATGATGACTGAAGTTAAATCTTTTCAGAAACTCTATGAATAGTACATTATTGTGATAACTCCAGAAAGTTACAAGGACCGGTCGGGATTACGTCCAGTGCCAGCTAAGTTCTACTTTTTCTCTGCGGACCTGAACGTAAAACGTGATCAAATACGAGACTTATTCAAAAGGTGAAGTTGTGGTTCTTACACTGGGATGTAAACGCAAACGTATCCTCGACGGTCGCAATTTGCACATGAAGGTCGATCGCCATCGCACTTCAATTTCCGACCTACGTTATCAGACGTGTTAAGAACACGGGAGAAATGATACTGTTTCGGAAACATACCTCTGCAGAACTGACACGCCATTGGGGTCCGCCTTGGTACTCGCGGAGTGTCATATAGCATCTGCGCCATGTTGTTATTTTCGGTCTGAGTCGTCCTCAGTGACTGCGCGCACATCAAGAACCTTTTGGCTTACCTGTGCAGAAGACATCGGGGTGGAGCTTTTGTTGTGGAATGAGGATGTAGGATATGAAGGAAACGCTAGCCTGATCGACCTCAGTGTCTTTGAACGTCTTATCTTATACTAGTCCAATCTATACGTACTACTACGTAGTTTTCAAACAAATAGAGAAGTGGATCCAGAGCAGCTATTACCTCGATCTCTTCATGACACTGTCTTCGCCAGGATTTGCTGAAGTTCTACCCGTGGAACAAGCTCCCAATGCCCATGGAGTTGCCTTTACTGTTTGTTAAATCAATGACACGAACAAGTACGCACCGTTCTAAGTTTATAGCGGACGTGCTCGATCCGATGCCAGTCTAAAATATACTTTGACTAAAGTCAGCATGTAACTTGATTCTTGTTCCGATATCTTGATTGATGGGATATTCGAATACAAGCTAAGTAACATGATTTGGTAGTACTAGTAAAGACCCTAGTCACTGAGTCTCACATGGCCACGCTTCGTTGATGCTGCGCACAAAAACCCGTTCGTAATTCTTACAAAAGGTTGAAAACTTTAAAATCAGTAAATGTGAAATTGAATGTCAGGAGGTAATAACAGGAAGGGCTGGAAGGTGCCGGAGTGGCCAAGCAGTGGCGCGATGGTAGAATGATGACAGGAGTTGAGCGTGAACGTTGAACTTCGCCTCCTTTCTCTCACGGTCGCTTTCAGAGGAAACTAATTCGTCTCTCTTGGTCTCTATCCTCAAAACTCTGCAAATTGGCCTTTTAATTATAACACTATACAAGTCTCCAAGTTGAGAATCCACCAGCGTGGTCGCAACATGCTGCAAATATTATCTCTATCACAGTCAAGGCTGAGCGCTGAGTCAAAGCTAGCAAGGCCCACCCAAGATCCAAGTGTCCCTTTAAGGTGATTTTCAAGACTCGCTATGTATCATGCCTGGATCTGCCTTTCAGCTGCATTGGGACGTCCTCAACGAAGATATTGACCTCAAACGTCAAGATACCCGGAACAGGATTCGACAGCGGCAGATGGGTGCATGGCGCCACCCTTGCTGGAATAAACGATGTGCGTGGAAAAAGCCAGAGCGCTAAGTTGAAATAATTTTAGATGTTGCGGAGCTGTGTATTCATCTAGACGGGGAGCTCGGTACAGTAACTTAACACTGGGTCGGCGGTAGACGAGAAGTCCGTCTTTTTCTTCCTTCTGGCGTTTCGCTTACCTGACAATAGACCATAGCAGATACATCTAGAAGCATTTTCATTGATCATCGAAGTCGAAACTTTGCCAATTCAAGCGGCAAGCAGCGACGGACAATTCCCCGCTGTTACGAGATGATACTTATTTTTGAAGGAGATCCTGCAGTTTGGCAGGACATCGTAACGACCGCACTTTTCTAGATACAGAATGGCGAGCTAAGAGCTATGAAAACAGGAAAGCAGTGATTCGATTTATCCAGATACCTGCGAGAATGATAACCTCCTTATGATTTCGCGGAAAGAGTCTTCATCTTCCGGCGCTTTGCTTCGAAGTGCTGGAGATTGGCTCTGGAAAGACAGCTAGGGTGCTTGACTGGAAGCGGGACCATGATCTCCACTCGAGCGAGTTACCCCGCCGCGACCCTGCCCACATGCGCCGATGTGTATTGTATTAGCCCGACGAATAGGCTGGTGGCGAGGAGCTAACGTCGTTATCAATGGTAGACTGGAGGTAGGGGTGCGAAGGCTTCGTTTGCAAGGCCTAGAAAGCACATTGTCGGACCTGCATGCAAATCATATTAGGCACAATTGGATGAGGGATTATATGGATCCGTACAATTCATGGCTATCTTCACCTGGAAGTAACTTGCGTTTGCCCGAGCGGATAGGGATTTGGACAGGAAGGGTGACACAGTTGATTGGCCTAACGGACGCGCTTGTCAGTTTCTTGAAACATTCGCAATGCTTGAACTACGTACTCCTCTGGTTGCGACTCTGGGTCATTCTGCACGATAACGTCTTCGTAATCGTCACCTTGGTCGTTGACGGTTAACAATTCTTCCTGAATCACTGTGGCATCACTACCCCAGACTGGGATTGTCGTAGATGTCACGAAAGAATGTGAAGCAAGTGTTGGTATGTCTATCTTCTCCGAAAAGGCCTCGTCGATATTGTTACTTGGTAGTGAATTTATGTCCCTCTTTCCGTGTTCTTCATCCTCCTGCTCCCTAGCCTCGACGCATGCGAAGAGATCCCGATCTTGTTCCTGTTTTCGCTGCCTTGCATCGAATTCATGGTGAGGGAAGTGAACTGAGTATAACACGCGGAAGGGAACATACTCGGCGCGTCTTTTGAGCGTGTTGCGGACGTAGCTGGGCATAGTGGCCATGAATGAAGTAATAGTAGCTGCATGGATCATGATACATACTCAGGACCAAGGAGGTTTTCGTCCGTGAAAGAACGCATAGGAAATGCGCACCGTCTCATACTGAGTGGCGATGAAGGGGGGAAGATACGTGACAAGACTCCCCAAATAAATGTATTTATACGCGCGATAACTGGTGGCCCATCAAAACCAAAAACTGAGAACAATGAACGTTCTGCGTCCCATCAACGGTCACGAGACGGATGCCCTTTTCCTTAATCGTACTTAGTAGTTCGTCATCACTCCCTGTATGTCAATAGATGGTGTTGGCGAGCAATGCTGCAAAGATAGCGTTAACCAAACTCACCACTTTTCACTGGCATCATCATGCAAGGAATTTTTTCGGGGACTTCTGGAACGACTGTTTGTTGGGGGAGTTAATATCCTACTTCGGATCCTGCTCCCGCTCCTGCTCCTTGTCAGATGGGCGAGTAACGATAGGAGTTTTGAGATGTGCCCATGGGCTGTTCAGTCTGGAGGTGAAAGGATTAGCGTGACAGTGTGACTGTGAGACCATCACATTACGTGCTGTTTTCTGGTGTTTTCCCAGGTTTTCCCTTACCATTGACGACGACAACGACAGTCCCAATCTTTGTCTCACCGGCACCGAGGGCAGCATGTTTGCTTAAATCGATACTTCATATAAGTACGACTACAAGAAGAGCACACATCGTATGTGTACCACTCTTCATCCGAAAGATCTCGACTCGACTTGGCCTACCGACTTTGCCTCTGAACGGTCTTCGATGAATCTCTCTCGTAATCTCAACTCGACCGACGGTCTATCCTACATGCTGTTGGAGAAATGCGATGTATGGTGTTCCTGGAAATCTAGTATGCGCCCATGTTTCTGCGCTCATTTGTCATGCACTCATAGCTTTGGTACAGTGGTAGTACCCGGAGATGTACACGGTTCCAGACCTTTCCAATCTCTGTTCAGTGTTGACTATCACCCGCCAAGGAGGCCTCGAATTGATATCTACTCTTGAACGCAAAGCATATGTTCTCGGTCGTACGTCGCGCCGAGTATAGTCACGCTCCCAGATGTGATCGGTTCTGGCGGTCACTGTGCTTTAGACCCTTAGGTTTGAGAAGAATGATTCGTGCATTGGCTCTTTCCTAGGTGAGACGCGGCGTTCACTCACGTTCCGTGTCTTGAGCGTTCTCAAATCCTCTGTTCGTTCAGATCTCAGATCGGTCATCTACCTTTCCCTATTTTCGCCTACCTCGGGCATCACTTCCGCCAATTCCGTCCCTGGTATAGCATCGGCAATATTGGCTCATGTTTACCTCGTTTTAGACTCGTGTCAAAAGCTATGTCCTGTATTCACAAGAAGTACATTCCCGCCCAACTCTTGCAAGGTTCAGCTTGCAAGCTCATAATAAACTCACGTTTTGTTGTACAATAAACGACCACGGTCACCCAAAAACCCCCATATTTGGACCTAGGGGTGCGTCCATAGCCGATTAACTCGGGTTTACTTGTGTTTCTCTCAGATGGATAAGTACTGCTGACCCTAGAAACTATAAAACAGGGTTGCCGTTTCGTGATATCCTAACTCGATCCCGTACGAGGCCTATCCGTGGGACTAGCCCGACTGAAAGCTTTGCTCCGTTCCGAACTACACATACATTTTAGGTCCTTGAATACCTTGAATGGTGAGCAATCCTAGTTCTACGCTCGCATTACACTTATCATCATATTTAGTGAACTTTCGCTTCGTTCTTTCGACTTCAGTCTTGCAAAGAACCGATAATCTGGATCTAGGCCTGGAGTTGTCTTTTGAACCACTACGCGTATCAGACACTTTAGCCCGTGTTTCACCCCAAGGTGTCTCATCGGTGAAGGGACGGGTGGCGTACGCCGCTCGTTGGCAGTGTATCTTGACAAGGTCATCAAAGTTATCCGAGGAGAAGGCTTGAATGAAAGCGAGGGTTTATATACTTTGAGTTTACTCTTCTAACTCTCGTCTATCCCTTTCTTGTTCTTTCGCCTTGCTTCTTAATTTTCTTTATCTATTTTCTTTCACATTCTCCACCCCATGTTTTCTTCGCCATTTCATGTTTTCCTTCCGTTTCTCACTTCTTCTCTCTTCGTCGCTGCGTCAGTAATTGGTCCAAACGCCGACCTGCGAATTGTAAACGCGCAAATCTCGCTGGATGGCTTCCCTCGTGTCGGCGTACTTGCTGATGGGATTTTTCCCGGGCCAGTTATAACTTCTACCAAGGTAAAACGTGCAGTACTCTAGTCAGTACTCTCCATTGGCTAACATATTCATTGATAGGGCACTGGCATGGAAATCAATGTTATCGACGAACTCACGGATAACTCGATGCACAAAAGCACTTCTATTGTAAGTCGTGAACTTCTTGCGGCTCTAGCGCATTTGAACTAAGGGTTGAAATGCGAAAAGCACTGGCACGGCCTATTTATGAAAGAAAAGAACTGGGCAGACGGGTGAGTGTGTGTATGAACCGGTCATCGAACCGTGATGTTAACCCTCAAGCTAGACCCGCTTCTATCAACCAGTGTCCTATTTCCCCAGGTCATTCATTCAAATATGAACTCCCAGTCAGCGATCAAGCAGGCACGTTTTGGTACCACTCACATCTATGTAAGGACGATGCATTACTTCACGTCGCTATCAAGCTCACACCATATTAGCGACCCAATACTGTGACGGACTTCGTGGAGCTCTTGTCATATATGACCCTGATGACCCCCATAAACATCTCTACGACGTAGATGATGGTGCGCCTATTTCATTCACACCATTGAATATGCTCACTTTCGGCACAGAGAACACTATCATAACTCTGGCAGATTGGTAGGTGGCACCTTTCACCTCTATCTCTATGACTGATTTTTCACTTTAGGTATCGTGAGTAATTTTCTGTTTAGCCACTGAGACAGGCAGTAATATCGCCGCAGACGCGCCTTCACCATCATATGCCCCAAAAGGATTTCAGTGAGCCTCTCCGTCTTTCTTTTCTTCCTCGCTCACAGAAGTAACCAGATTACCGGATTCCACCTTGATCAACGGTCTCGGTATGTACTCTCCTGCGCACTCATCCATCGGGTACTTAATCAGGTTTTAGGCAGGTACAAGGGAGGTCCACAAGCGCCACTCGCTGTTGTCAACGTGGAACAAGGCAAACGGTATGTGTATCATCCACTGAAATAGGTGAGTCTAAACTAACCTTGTTTAACACTAGGTATCGGTTCCGGCTCATCTCGATGGCTTGCGATCCCAACTTTGTCTTCTCTATCGATCAGCACAGTCTAACGGTAGGCTATTTGTACAATATATCCATCTTTAGAAGCCCATTAACGTTCACCCAGGTCATCGAAGCTGATGGTATTAACCACCAACCTGTTGTTTCCGACTCTATTCAAATCTTCGCTGGTGAGTCTTCCGGTGGTTTTCCTCCTTCAGAGCCTAACGGTATTTGATAGGCCAACGTTACTCGTTCATTGTGAGGACGCCGATATTTCCTCGGGAGACATGCTGATTTATGCTTGTATTAGTTACACGCCCAGAACCCAGTCGACAACTACTGTAAATATTAATTCCGTTCTTTGAAGCATTGTCATCTAACTTCCAACCAGGGATCCGTGCCAAACCCAACATCGGTAACCAAGACTTCGAGGGCGGAATCAACCAGGCTATACTCCGATACAAGGGGGCCCCTGAGGCAGAACCAACCGCCACAGTAGGGCAGCCTACGAATACTCTCCAGGAGACCAGTTTACATCCGTTAGAGAATCCTGGTGCTGTAGGTCGTACCACTCATCCTTAGGAACGTTCATTGAACTATTCGCTAGCCTGGAGCTCCCACAATCGACGGTGCTGATGTCAACCTTAATCTCGCCCTTGGTTTCGTACGTCAGTCTTACTCATTTATAGAAGCCGCACTTATATTTGTTTAACTTAGAATCGAGGGACTGGGCTATTCAATATCAGCGGTGTTCCTTTCATACCTCCCACTGTGCCTGTCCTACTACAGATTCTAAGCGGCGCTGCATCTCCTGGTATGTGGGCCAAATATGCGAAAGGAGTCTTCTCATTCTCTACCCCTCAGCATCACTTCTTCCATCTGGTTCGGTGTATCCTTTGCCACTCAACAAGACAATCCAAATATCTTTTCCCCCTGGAGACTCTGCTGGCGCTCCGGTAAGTACATCTTAAGCCTTCAGACTAGGAGATATTGACATGCGGAATAGCACCCTATGCATCTTCACGGTGTAAGTCGCCGCCGATTACCTGTTTTCCTTTCTGATTTTCTGCCAAATTCAGCACGCGTTCGATGTTATCCGCAGTGCAGGAAGCTCTGAGTACAACTACGCAAACCCCGTGCGTAGGGATGTAGTCAGTACAGGTATACGAGGAGATAATGTCACCATCCGCTTCAGGACAGATAATGCCGGCCCTTGGTTTTTGCACTGGTACGTCATGCTACCTCTTGCTGGCTATGGCTGTTTCATGATCATTTATTATAGTCATATCGACCTACATCTGGAACAGTGAGTAATCTGTACATGCTGTTTGTCGCCACAGACTGAGGTTTTTATCCAGCGGATTGGCTGTCGTACTCGCTGAGGATATTCAGGGTACCGTTTCTGCAAATCCTACTCCCGGTCAGTTTCACGTCTTATCCCATAGAAAGTCGCTTAATCTGTGAGACAGACTCATGGAAAGAACTCTGTCCCATTTACGAGTCGGAACAAAAAGCAAGCTCGGATTCATGAGTTCGTTCAGCGATGCTCCTAGTCGTACCTTCTCATTCTTCATTTGGTTTACACGGATTTCACGATTATCACTGTCGAGGACTTCTATTTATTCTTGAGCTGTCTTTACGTGCCATGTTATGGACCAGGTTGGATATCTTACCGCTATCGGATACTATAATAAATGATTTTTGTTCGTCGCAGACTTTTAGAAGGAACAAATGAACGCCAGGAAGGCTACTCACAGCGTTGCCAGCCTTCAGTCTTTCGATACATCTGGAACGTTCGGTTCAAGCGTGCTTGTACTACAGCTCAAACCACTTGAAAAGATGACTAAAGGTCCGTTTAATCCGCATTATCTCATTTCTACGCGTTACGAATATCATAAATACTCCTGCCTGAAACGCTTACACCTGACTCAGAGGCTCATATCCTCCTCTTCTCGACGGTCCACTACCCATTCCCATCCTCAACCATCCCCTAGCACTAGAAGCACCTTTCCCATCCACAGGCTCATTCTCCCTATCTCTCCTCCGTTTGGCCTCAAGGAACCCTTCTTGCGGCACATCGTACAACTTGTCGTACTCGACCCCTAGCTCCTTCCCAGCCGTCCAGAAGTCCTTACAGTTGCCCCACATACCCAGATCAAACGGATTAGCGGCCGTGCTCGCTCTCGCTAACCCATCAATAGATTTGCCTTTGGTAAATCGGTCAAATCCAAGGAGAGTAAGAAGATATGGCGGGCAACAAATGCATTTGCTTCCATGCGAATGTGAATGTGGTTGAGAGGAGTGAGTGCTCTCGGTCAAGTCAGAGTTGACGAGTGATGATGCGGAAGAGTGCATAAGGTTGGAGGAGTGGTGAGAGTGTCCACCTTGGGAGCGCATGCTTTCTCCACCTCGACCACCCATGAAGCCGTATCGCCCGAGATTGGAGACTTCGAGAGTGGTCATTTGTCTGGCGACTTGCCATAATTGGGATGCGAGGAGGACAAGGGTCCAGCTGAGCTGAAGGGTAGACCAAAGCGCTACGCTAAAGAGTAATGGGTCGCCGGCGGACGAAGTTATCAAACATAGCTCAGTGGGTAGGATGCAAGAAGGTGAGATGTTGGGATTAGGTGTCGTTGCGTTCGAAGATGTCGATGGGCTTGAAGGCGTATCTGGGGTCGAAAAGATGGGCAGAGCTGCGAAATCTACAGTGGCAATGGTCATTAAGGAAAGAAGGAAGAAACGTGGCAAAACTTACATTCCCAGCTTAGGTAATCAAACAGTCCAATCCCGATAACGAGCATAAGAACGAAGAGCACGAACTGACGGTGGTTATTGGAGCCCACACAATTCCAAACCCAAGGGCAGTGACTAGACACGTTCGTGAGTGAGGCTGATGAGCATAAAAGGACTAGACACTGACTGGTCATGTCTCGCAACACATTTATCGCATATTCTACAGTGCTTCGATCGCAGAGGTTTTCTAGCCTAGCAAAAGCGGTAAGGACAATACAACGAGACCTGGCCTGAACATAACTCACCAAACATCCCAAACAAAACATCTGCCCATTTAACCTGCCTTCACTAGCCAACTCCTCAATAACGCTCTTCAGCTCCTCTTCACTCGCGGGTTTAGGACACGTTCCAGGATCAAGCGTTATAGCTCGAATGAAGTTGTACACACACAAACTCGCGGATACGATGAAAGCGAAGTTTATCAACGGAGATTGTGTACCGGACACAAGGCGCGTGATCCAAGAGAACAGTACCCAGACGACGGAAGCGAAGATGATACCAGCAAAATAAGGCGTCGTGTTAACGCTTTCGGTATAGGTAGAGCTGTTGAGCAGGACACGAGTGACGATCTAATTGTGCGTGGATGTTAGCGCCGGAGAAACTGGAAAGAATCAATACTTACATGGTGCATACCGAAAAACTCGGCCACGGCCAGTAGTACACTGGTGTACCACGGCAGTATGCTCAAAGTTTGGAAAATGATGTAGAAGAATAACGTCGGGAGGAAGAAGATGGCCAATTTTGTATTCCTCTGAAGCCAAGATTATCAGTACCGGGAAAGGACACGCAAGGACGCAACATACGTCACTCAATGGCTTGACCCTCTTCACGCCGTACTCATTCATGCCACCTTCTTCTAATGCCCTCTTCCATGCACCCAAACTTTTGAGTTCGACAGCCATGTCCCTAGGCGTCCGTCCTTCACCATCTTTGGCGAGTAAGTCCGCACCATGCTCCACCAATTTCCGTATGATGGCTCTGTTGGCGCGAACAACTGCCCAATGCAACGGTGTAAGCCCTGAATCATCTTTGGCCAGTGTGCTAGCACCATGTTTAAGAAGCAAATCCACGGAAAGAGCATCCCCTTGGTACGCCGCCCACATTAAACTCGTGTGACCTTGCGAATCCCTAGAGTCGACGTTGATAGGCTGATGAAGCAGATAGAGCAAAGGCATGACACTGCTTGAGTGTGTTACCAGGTGCAACGTGTTGTATCCTTGGGAGTCCCTGATATCCGGATCGGCGCCCCACGAAATAAGGAGATGGATAACGTATAAGTAACCATTCCTTGCTGCCCATTGCATAGGCGTAGCAACGAGGTCTCCACCCAAGGCATCGACTTCAGCACCTTGTTCGAGAAGGAACCGACATGCGGGTACTTGAGCATTAATAGCAGCCCAATGAAGAGGAGTAATATTTTGTTCGTCGCGGTCTGTAGCTGAAGCTTGACCCGACTCGATGAGTTGTCGAATGAGAGCAATGTCTCCTCGCTGTGCAGCGACAAAGATGTTGGTTTCCGGGTTGTGGATGGTTTGCTGTTGGTCTTGGGAGAAAGAGGCTGCCATTGCGGATTCCTGGTTAACTGCTGACGCTGAAGGAGTTGATTTTGAGGTTACGAGTGACGTGGGAGGGTCGTCCATCGTCGTAGAAGGGGTGCTCGTCGCCGTCGTGGTCGTCGTCGAAGGGGGGATGGTCGTAGTCGTAGCCAAAGTCGTTTGAGGCAATGTCCGCAGCGGCAAGGATGGCAGCCGGCGGTGATGGCTGACGTCAGCGGGTATATAATCGCGTTTTGTTGTGAAAATTTTTTTCTTCGTTATCCTAGACGCATTGGTGAGTCTCCTTCCTTGTCTTTCTTTGGGGATGAGATACTTTTCTTTCAGTTATCCCTGTCTTAACATCCATGTCGACAGTTTTATTCACACTCTGATCTTCTACTTTCTCTCTATTGAAGTTGTTTGCTGACAATTCGTTCCAGGGCATCCACTGGTATACACCGCCTTCCTTAGTACAAGCCGAGGTTCGTATCTACCTCCTTCCCGTTCACATCATGACGAAAACATCATTTCATTCGCGTTACTTTGGCTTAATCCATTTATGGACGCCTAATCCCAAGACTCTGGCCCGTCCTTCTTTTTTCATAGTTTGCCTTGTCGCATCGCCTTTTCACTCATGATTTTTTCTCATTTAGGTCTATTTGTAACCACATGAAGATGGCGATCAACTCAGAAGCAAGGAGCTGGACGATTGCTCGTGAAGGCGGTAGTGGTAGCGGTGAAGTGTATTCGTCAAGCCACATTGATAGACTTTATACATGGCTCTCATCAGAGTTGTCTGGATCCCTTGCCAATGTCGAAGATCTCGATTCTTCTGTCACGGGCGCCGTCGTACATTCCCGTTTGGTTCTATATCGGACAATGTGCCAACGCTGATCCTCTGAACGAAGGACTTGAATGTTCTACTACATGTAGTACAAACCTTGCGCTGATCGCGTCGGTCCATAGCAGGACTTCTATCTAATATCGTTATTTGTCTCGCTGATTCTCTTTATACACACACTAGAACGCTAACCCGTGCTATGCACGGTGCTGGGTTGCTAGACTTTTCCAATAACTTTCCCAAAGCTATTCTGCTCGTCGCCGAGCACACCTTTAGACTTTCAGGTTGTCGTACTTACCACGGGCCTGTTTTCACTCGTTTGCTGTTACAGTAGTGTCCCGTTGTGGTCCCATTCTCTGTCGGGGTCGAGTTGGGGTTGCTGTAATTTTGCAATGATTTTTCCAAAGCTGTCCTGCTTGTCGTACATGTTCCTGTTTTCGCCCGTTTGCTGTCAGTGTCTCCCACTTCTTACATTATGGTCCCATTGTCGTGTTGATGAGTTTCTAGTCTCGAAACCAGACGCTGCGATACTTTGATGACAGTCGCTGTGCGCAGGTAGGGTCGCTCGCGACATCACCTACCAAGGAGCGGCTGGTGTCGAGTCTAATGAGTTTCCACCTGTCTGATCCATAATAGGCAGGCGAAGAATCTAATTTTTTCCAGAAACTTCTTGCGCTTTCGCTGTCCTTGCCCCACTTTTTGCCTTTTATGGTACTTTATGTCTGAGACAAACGATCTGGAAAGTTCCAAAAAGTCTGCTCTTTTTTGTATAATAGATGTACGAGGCGGGTAAAGTCCCCTACAAGCTGATCAGGGAAGAAGAGGAGACTAGAAGCATGTTAACCACGGTATGATGGTGGGGTTCCATACACCATTGATTGTAAATCAAGGATGCTGCGCCTCAATTGTTCTACCGTTTCCTGCATCGCGGTCATACCAGACGCCGAATCGATGAGATGCTCGTTAGTCCGCCTAGTAATGTCCTCATCCCGTAGTACTTGTTGGATCTCTTCCCTCTCCGGAGGACCCTGTCTTGGAGACACAGCTACATGGATTTGGACTGCCTGCTCCCGCTGAGGAAGCTCTTCAAGCTGCTCCATTGGAGGTTCAAGCCCCAGATTTTTCGGTGTGACGTGGTGGATATTAGGAGAAGTAAACGGCTCGACGCGATGATCTGCATGTCGACCCTCTGTCCGGTTCTCCCAATATCTCAGTCTGCCAAACCTGAGAAATGCCGCCAGTCTAATCCTGTTCTCACGTACGTTCCCTGGTACTTGGATGTTGTTCCTGCGTTTACGCCAGAACAGCCGCGACCCAAGATATAGGGCCAAAGCGAGGCCAATCAAGCCGCCAACGACACCACCTACTTAAGCTTGGACGGTTGTTGGCATTTTCGATACGTGTGGTCCGGAGTCTGAATTTTGACAGCGGCATGGGACGGCCAGCAACGGCTGTAGGTACAGCGTTCCTGGCGCTTGTCATCATCACGTCTCTCTTTCGAAAATTTCGTTAGCACTCACTAATGGGCCATGGCTCTTTCTCGTTCTCTCGTCCTCTGGCCGTCCTCGTTTTCTCCGATATCTATTCACCATATCATTACCGCGTGAATCACATCCTTTTCGACGTGGCTTGAGGCCTGAGGCCTGAGGGATTGTGAATCGTTGTGATGATCTCCGTGCCTGGTACGGTCTAACGCAACTCGAGTGTCAAAAAATTGCATTCTGCGGAGCGTATGGTGGCTCGAAGTGAAGCCCTAAGATGACGGGGAACTGGCATGCACTCATATAACGCTGAAATGTAGGGTAGCGAACTGTTGAGCTAAGTAGATTGGTCAGTTTGCCAGGTTAATAAAGACGGAGGTCTGACAATGCACCTGGACTTGGAGCATAGATGTTTTGAGATGGAGGCACTCCTAACATCATTGGAAAGGTGCAGCATTCTGACTGGTAGCTGGTGTTGTTGTAGCATGCATTGTGTCCTCAAATTGTTCTCGAATCCTTAAACACTTCGGAGACTGGGTGAGCTCCGTTGCTCTCGTACGAGCTTGGATCATCCGTATCTCAAACACCATTCAATCGAGGAAACAAGACTGAGAGGATATACTACGACGGAGAGCACGAGAACAACGCGTCGCGAAGGAAAGAGATAGAACGGCTTCTCGGTGCACTCTGCCTAATTCAGCGATATTTCCGGTTGCCGTCCCGCCGCTGTCAGATTTTCGAGGTCCGCACCACATGTCACAAAAATCATGACAACCGTCCAAGACTTTATAACGAGTGAATACCTGGAGCGTCCTGTTATAAAGGATTGTTTCAAGACTACACCTACTATCGTACCAACGTTACTCCGTTTATCTTCTTCAGGTGGCTCTGGCGTGGGCACGGGTGTGTCGCCTGAAATTCCTGGGAGCTTGACTGGGATGCTTGTGGCTTAATCAGCTTCGGAAAGAGGCACGTCTGTAGAAATAGAGTACACCTCATCGACAAAATTCCAAACGCGGCACCGAGTGCAGGACTTCGCGAGAGCAAGAAATGCTTAGTATTTGTTGTTGATTTGTTGACGAAGATGTAAACTCAACTTACCTGGCAAGCCCATAGCTAACCTTTCCATCCCGAGTATTATATGTCGACGGGTTGAAGGGAGAAAACTCAGTGAAGCCGTTCGCACGTTCGTGAATACCTCGGAGTAGGTCATCACAAGCTGTGACATTCGCGGATGTGGCGGTGAGAAATGTCCAATCACCTGGGAGTTGCCTGGGAGTCACTCAATTGTGTGATGCAGAAGATGGCATCAACTCACGAGCTTTCGTGACGTTCAGGCTACTTTCATAGGGCAGTACCTAACAAATTTTCCGCGAACAGGTTATAAACCAAGGCCCACGAATCAGACTCAGACGAGTGACGAAAAGGCACTAGACTTCCATTGACATTCACTGTCTTTTCCCATTGCTCGAGCCACTCGTCAGCCTTGCGCTATGTAAACCTGTCAACGTGCGATTGTCATCATGCTTGCAGGAGTCTGTACCTTGCAACTAATTTTATCGTCCTTTTTTCTGAGGGTATAGCTAATTTCAGCCATCGCTCGGACTGCAATGACACCCTTGAGCGCGTCTTGAATTGAAGTTAATTCTTAACGAGCCTGACTCCGGAACGGAATCCTCCTATGTCTTTCCCTCACGTTTAATTAATTTACATAATTTCTTGTACCGTTGGCAGTTGAGCGACCAAAAGCAAGGCATTTTCATATCCCAAGTTACCTCGCCTATCTCTATTGTTCAATCTCAGAATATTAATGTGGGAAGATAATATTACTGTCAACGTCTGGATAAATAATTATAGTTCTGTATCGTACTTGCGCCTAGTCATTGGTTCTTTGTTGGAATGCAGAAGAGCTGTCGAGGGTATCTGTAGGTGAGGTAGAGCATCACTGACCATACGAGGGAGGAGCCTCATATCTCGTTCTTGAGCGCATCTCCTCCATATTTCGTCTCAAGTCCTCGAGCTCATCTCTTAGAGCAGACACTTCGGAATTGTCATTACTCTCTAACGCACTCGGTGACCTCGGTGGCGCGAGTATATTATCTCTCGAAGAGGTCTCCGTTGAGTATGGGCTTCGACGGGAGGCCATTTCCCTGGCTAGCTTTCCCGATCCAATCCTTCCTTTATGGTATTCGCGTGTCGCGGGACCATGATGTTGAGTGGGGTTCCAAGGCATGACGGTGGCAGCCATCGACTGGGTATGCTCTATGTCTGGCCTATCATTTGGTCTACTTCTGCCGAAGAACTTGGTCAGTATGTTGTCTTTCCGCTGTGAATTCTGGGCCCAGTCCTGATTCTTGCGTCGTCTCCAGAACAGAAATCCGATCATAAGAATAGCAATGCCAGCAATGCTGCCAAGAACACCACCTGCTATGGCACCGGCTTTGGATTTACTGCTCGACAAGTCGTCATTCGGTCCGGGTAGTTTACCAGGCTGCATACTAGAGAAATCAATATTAGCATCTCTTTATCTGCCCCTCGGAAACGGACATACTCCATCGAAAGAATAGCGAAGGCGGCTCCTTGAGCAGGACTTGGGAATGAAAATATCGGATGGTAAGCATCAATTAGAGAACTCGAAGTGAACTTTGCTCACCTTGCCTTTCCGTAAGTTTTGTTTGCCCTGATATCGTATGTTATCGGGAAGGCGTCCTGTTTATTGGGGTCAATTGCCTTTTCATAGACTCCTCGGAGGAGCTTAGTCCGAGTCGAGGGGTCTTCGGTGGTGGCAGCTGTCAACAATGTCCAGTCTACACCATTGTTAAACTCGTGGTACGAACATATTGATATTCAAGGCCATTATATACTCACGATATTTGACTTGATCGCTGTCGGCGGTCAAGGGTAAACCAAATTTGCTCCCTTCAGTCAATCATCAAGAACGGGGATCACTGAGGAGACTGACTAATACTGACCTGATTCAAACTTGTTGTAAAATGCGTCTTGTGCGTCGTAAATCTAATACCCTGCCGGTCAGTGTTTCAGGATCAAGGACAAGCTCTCCTTCTCACCTCTTGGCTCACCAAATTCGTCCCCAGCAATCTGTCCGCGTATATATTGTAAATCATACCCCATGAGCTGGAATTCGAGTTATAGGAGGACTTCAAATGCCCATCCGAGTCCGCACTCGCTGATGCTTCCCATTGTCGAATCCACTGGGCTGCTATGTCCTATGAGCCTCGGTTTCAGTGTATATCCATCAACATTACGAATGTGGGTACCTGATATCTATTTGCATCGTCACCTTGCCCAAGAGTGTGGCTTATTTCGGCCATTGCACGAACTCCAATGATTCCCTTGAGCGCTAGGTTTGTCAGATTGACACTTGGTGAACCGTCACTATCTTGACTGGCATCGCAGTGATGAGTCTTCAGCAAGAGAGCAAAATATGACAAATGAGCTCACTATGCGAGACTTGGTGCGACGGCGTTTGACGTGATGAGGTTTTCAGTCCATTTCCGTAGAGTTTGATACTGTGGTATTACCAGTAAGAAATTACGAAGAAGCAGATCATCGGAGAGGCACCTTACATAGGCCGAGAGCAGGGTCAGATCTCCGGAGAACTTTGCGTGAGCCCATGTCATGATGAGCATACTGCCCGAGTCTTCCACAATACTTGTATCAAATAACATCACCAATAGCAGGGATTTCTACATACCTTCAATGGCCCGAGCCGGATTAGGTGCACCTCCTTGTGCATTTGGGTAACTACCACCTAGCACGTAAATCAGTAAGGCGATGTAGGATCCACAGACATCTCAAAGCACTATACCAAGGTCAGGAGCAGCGTATCGTTCGGTATAGAGTGGCGATTGGTGAAATTGAAGTATTGGTTCCAGAAGGTATCGAGCCCAAGTGGCATTGATGTATAAATATGCAGGGAACGACGCAAAAATCTTTTCAACGGGGTTGACTCGTCTTGGGAATGTAAGTTATTATGAATGCTAGAACCACCACTGCGAAATAGGAGACTTACCGTGATCTGTCGAGGCCTACGTCTTTCATGAACATTAAGGGGTCACCAGACGAGTTGACAGCGACCTCCATAGCACCAAACACTTGCCTCGTCGAAAGCGAGACCACATCGGCGTAATCAGAGGATACCTTGCGGCGGGCATTCGAAACTATCTTGTCATCGAGAGACTCCGCTCGAGTCTTTGCATTAGAAAAATCTGCCAAAAAAGCTTGTATCTGTTGGCCGGCTTAAGTGAGAATTCATCTAGATATGAACCCAGATGAACTCACGCCATCTTCAACCCGATTGTAGGTGGTGGACCAATATGGCCTCAATTGTTGCCCGTTCTGGTTAATCACAGGGTCGCGCACATATCCAATAGCCCAGACCACGGGTTGGGACGTCGAGGTGATCCTTCCTAAGTTGTTGGAAAATGCAAAAACTGGAGCGTCGCCGCTGCAATTCTTTCAATCTCTGATGGGACCCATTCAAATTAAGCACGCACCAGTCAATACATCGCAGGTTGGTGTCTCGTCCGTTGCTCAATTCACCGCTCTTCAGGAACGTGGATCTCCGAGCTCGTTGTCCTCCACTTTGCCATGTCATGCCTGGAGCCTGTATAGACATTAGCTTCCCGAGTAGTTCAAATCCGACACCACTAACAGTCTCGGTTGCGAAGTAAAGCACACCGTCATGTGCCATGTCACCGGTGGGTTTGTCCTTTGACACCAGCTGAATCTGGTGGAAGACTGCCGAGCCAGAAACAGTGTTATCCCAGGTGATTTTGTCTTGTCTGTTGCCCGAAAGCCATTCTGTGTCCTCTTTTCAATCATCGTGAATTTGCACAAGTAACGAATGCACCTACCTCCAGTAACATCGCAATAGAGCTGCACTGTATGTGGGCCTCCGTCGGTAGAGATTGCATCTACGTAGATATATCCGAATGGAAACGACTGAAGAGTAAGGTCATCGGGCTAAAGAGATACGTCTCAGCACCCTTGGTTTTATGTAAAGCATTGTCACGTACTTCAAGGGGACTCAGAAACGTGAAATTCAGTCGCATTGGTCCAGCTGCGACCGAATACACTGTGCGTGTCGGCGTAACCGTTATACTGCCCACGTCGACAAAAGTAAAGTTCATCCCAGCTCTACGAGGCAGTTCGACATCTTTCCAGGCAGTTCCCATCCATTCATATGCAGTTCCATCTACTCTAATGAAGCCACCCAGATTAACCTACGCAGTGAATTAGCTCAGTCAATCATGAAGAATTGTTTGGCTTACAGTGGCACCATTCCAGAACTGAGGCTCTTTGTGAGAGATATTCTGGCTCAGCCAACTATTGAAGAAAGGTGAGCGAACGAGAAGTGGTGCTACCGAAGGCCGGAACTGTGCCCTGGTAAGTGTAGCGGTCAAAAGGAGTGTGATGATGTGAAGGATGGCGAGTGTCATTCTGTGGACGCCGCTCTGCGGGTACAGGGGGTTGGAGTTGTAGTGGGGGCGGTGTCAAGGAAAGGTCTACTGCGCGGCGCACCTCTATCAGCAGCTATAAGACCTAAGCACAAGTTGTGAGGAAAGGGAGAGTATCCGAGCATCTTGTCTTTCGTACTGCTTTATGAGTACAAGCTGATCTTGAATGATTGCTTGGTGACTGACAGCATACTAAAATGAAATGCCGAAGTAAGTACTCCCGCGCCGCTGGCGGGCTAAGTCTTGAAACAATCCTTCATAACGGGACGCTCCAGGTATTCACTTGTTATGAAGGCGGGCGCGCCGTTGGTGAGAAGTGTCATGTTAATGCACTGTATTAGCGGTTGACCACTCGTTGGTTCCCATTCTGATACCACGAATGGAATTCGACCAACGGCATCTAATTACAATATGAGAGCTAGGATTTTAGGACTTGTAAGCTGCCTGCTGCTCGGTGAAGAAGTATAGCGTACCTCGAGCGTACTCCTCATCGACGCTGAAGGGTGACATCAAAGTTGATCATCTACTACTAGGAACATCAGACGGGAGGAGATCATTATCTACAGAACAAAACGAAGATTCCGAAATTTGAAAGCACCCGCACGTTGAAAAAGCTATGCGTCAGTCACTAACGCGCAGATAGCTATTGATTCAACTGTGAGAGGCTTGGTTCTGGTTACTACAGCAAGTGAGATGAGACGCGGTGATTCAAGAGAACCTTCGAACGAACTGTGAACAATTCCAGACAATTCCTATGCCAGAATAGGTCAGATGCATGTCACAAAGGTCCTGATGATGCCAAGAGACGGCACAAAGGTGGCAGGCACATCAGTAGAGCCGATGTAGTCGGGAAACGAAAATGTATACAGCAATGGGGTTACAAGCGGAAACTTGTCGACAGTTCTTTGCATTCATTTAGAGCGCCTAAGGAAAACGGATAAGACGATTGATACAAGGAAAGATTATAAGCACATACCGCTCCGCTGTCTATCGGACCCAGCTACCTCGACCTCATCCTGTTCATCGAAATGTGGCGCTTCGTGTGATGATAATTCCTAGGCAACTATCGGATGGTGCACCAGGCCATTCCTTGAGTGCAACGTGTCTGCGGCTTTCACCGGCATACCGCCCCGATACTGCCCTCTGTACCTTTTCATCAACAGCCTTGGTGCAATTCGAAGCTTAAGTTACCTGTCTCATTTCTAAGATCTAAGGTCTGATCAGAACGCTGTAAAAGCATTCGTAAGGACGATAGCGGCGTACATTGGATGCGGAATCTTCACGCTGGTTTTATCTTGTCATGCATTGAGGGCTGTCGACCGGTATTCTTGTCGATTCACCTTCCCGTATATCAGGAGCGTCGTGGGATATAACAGGGATTGACGAGGCTAGAAACTAACATACAAAGCTGAAAGGCGGGAACGGACAGTATCCACGTTACTCAACAGCGCAATTTGAGTTTTTGAGACTCACCTAATGCTTGACCTTGTTCTCTATCACCCGTCATCTCTGCAAACTTCGAGTCAAGGGCATATCGTCTAGCTGTCGTCATGAAAGAGACGCTCAACAGAATGATGGGAGTCGGTGAGAAAGTCTCGAGAAAGCCTTTCACGACGCGGCCTCCGTGGTCATCTTGCCTATGCACCCCTTTGTTGTCATCTTCCCCGTATTCTTCATGGACACCAACAAGAGACGATCTATGGTAAAGAATAACACCTTCCCTTCCCTTATTGGCTCCGAGGGCTCTGAAGTGAACCAAGGATGGTGCTGAAGAAAATTTTTGGAAAAATGGTATTGGAGGAGAAGCCGAGGAGAATCTGGACCAGTAGATGGACTGGGTTCCGTGGCGAATTCCTGGCTAAGGCCCAAGGCGTATAGAGGGTGAGTGTTGTTTTGCTTGACCTCGTCCATATCTGATTTTTGCGCGAAGTGCTGAACAGATTCACAACAAGTTGAAAGTACTCTGAGCACTAAAAATTGCCGACTGTTCGTGCGTCCTCGCTTTCCACGTCGAGGCCTCATCGACCCGACACACGTTACATCTGCCTCGTACTTCAGCGCAATAGAGACGGCGAACACCCAAGGTGAGCACTGTGTGACTGGATACCGTCGCTGTCACAGTCTAATCATTTCTTCGTCAGGTGCCCACCATTCAAGCATTACGATGCATCGAACATTATCCCTGTCTGCAAATCTTTGAAGAAGAGTACGTTCGACGTTGACCATGGCATACATCTTGCCCGTCCTCACCTGAACTATCGATCAGCAGCGTTGGAACCACCAAGACTCGGTACTCAGTAAACTGGTCATTGTGGTGTAGCGCCTACCCGCCTCCATTCCTTTCCCCTCACCTCCTTTGGTGTCTGGCATCCTTGGTGCTGTCCTTCAAGATTTTGGCAGTGCGTTCCTGTCAACCACCGTCTACAAAATAAAACACAAAAAAACACTCACTCCTCGGTTTATAATATGAATCAGAGTGCGTATTTTGACCATTTGCTATGCTGCCGTGTGCTGATTTTGCCGTCTAGTGTCAGACCCTCAACTCCTTTCCCGCATCAAGTACTACTTATCATCAAGCTGTGAACAGGCCTAGTCTTGAAGGAAAGGTCGAAAGCCTCCTTATCCAAAACGTTAAAGAGCTGCGTGCAGCCAGGTCCCAGATGGGTGGGGTCGTATCGGCGCTCGGTGATCTTGCCGTTCGATGAGAGTACTGTGTCAACAGTTTGAAAGATTGGTGGGCGTTATAAAGGGGCGGTCGCTGAAGGCATAGGTGTGTTTTTCATTTATTTTCACAGTTTGGTATGTGCTGACTCGGACACTTGGCTTTTCAACAGTCCTTGTCTCTGAACCTATCTCTTGCGCGCCAGCGGATAGTAGGACCTTGTTACCGCTTGTTGTATTATCAGTCGAAGATTCTAAAACTATCTTCATCCCGAACGAGTCACTTCAAGCTATCTCCCTGTACACCCAATACCAGAAGTTTCTCAACTCGCATCGGCAGTATTATTCTAAACGTTCAGAATGTTTCTCGACAGTCATGAATACATATGTGTATCATACTCGTGTATGGACGCGGTCGGTACCTCGGAAGAGTTCGCGTGTCATAAATTAGTTGTAGGAAGGGGGAGGCTCGTAGTTTGTCCTCGACCGAATCTCTGCCATGTTTTGCCTGAGGCGTTCAACTTCATTTCTCAGGGCGGACATATCAGAACCGGCGCTTCTTGAGGACGGCCGGGTTGAAGACGGCGCCGGGGGTGATGTTACAGTATCGCCCAGAGACGTGATTTCCGTCGAGAAAGGGCTTCGACTGGAACTAGCCAAATCCTTTTTCCTTGAACCGCTGGTTCCTGTCTGGTGAGCATCTTGAGGGTGGCTATTTTGAGTGTTCACGGAGGGCGTCGCTATCGACCAGTGGGTATAAGGAGAGACCGATGGATGACCATCTTCCGGCTGGTCATTTGCCCGACCTCTACCGAAGAACTTGTCCATTATGCCACCCGTCTGTTGAAAGTCTCGGGCTAGGTAGGTCTTCTTCTGTCGCCTCCAGAACAACAGTCCGAGAGCAATACAAGCGACACCAACAATGCCACCCACTATACCGCCTGCTATTGTACTAGCTACGGACTTGATCCCCGACGAACCGGCGACAGAGTTGCTCGGAAGCCCACCTAGCGCACCAGACATACTAGAGATGTCGATTAGCTCTAATCGACCACTGATCAGAAGTAGACATACTCCATTGCGAGAATAGCAAATGCTGCTCCTAGGGCAGGACTTGTGACCAAGGATCAGACTGTAAGTTTCGGTCGAAATAATGTAAGCTTCACTCACTTAGCCCTTCCAGTAGCGTTCCTTGTCCGAGTGTCATACGTCGATGCGAAGGCGACTCGCTGATCTATATCACTGGCCTTGTCGTAGACACTCTGAAGGAGCTTTCCCCGAACTGAAGAGTTCGTGGTCGCAGCGGTGAACATGGTCCAGTCTAAACCACCACTAAGCCCACAGTAAGAACCTACAGGACCACGATCAACTCACGATATTGGATTTCGCTCCTACTGTAATCGAAAGGTATTCCAAATTCATTCCCTAGATGACTGTGTCAGCAAAGGGGTGAAATGGCTACAGTGATACCAATGATGTGACTTACCTGAGGATTGAAGCTGTCTTCCGTAAGACACATCTTGTGCCTCGTAGATCTTGTTTTTACCTCGTCAGTGCCACTCGCGAAACAAAGCTAACTGACTTTATCACCTCTGGGTCAACCAAATTCATGCCCAGCCATTTGTCCGCAAATAGGTTATAAATCATCCCCCACGAACCACTCAAGTTATAGGCAGATAATAAGTGACCATCACTGCCGTCTCTTGCCATGGCTTTCCATTGTTCAATCCACCGAGAAGCCTGGGTCTGTTCCACCGTACAGTCAGTGTATATTGAACTCTTCAACATGAATAGTGTCATACCTGATACTTAGCTGCGTCGTCGCCCTTTCCGAGGGTGTAGCTAATGTCAGCCATCGCTCGAACTCCAATGATCCCTTTCAGCGCTAGATTCGTCAGGTTGGCGGTGCTCAGACCATCGGCGTCTTCGCTGGCAAAGTATTGAGCCTCATCCAGAACGAGTAAGCCGCAAGAAGATGGAGCGCACTATCCAGAAGGTGTAACCGCATTTGCGGCAATCAGATTCTCAGTCCATTCTCGGAGAGTTTGATACTGATGTTACTGGTGAGTAGCCAACCAGACAAGCGTGGCATTAAATGTCTTACATATGTGGAGAGGAGAGTCTGACTTCCTGAGAACTTTGCATGGGCCCATGTCATGATGAGCATACTGCCGGAGTCTGTCCCAATTGAATAAGAGCATTGCTCATAGATAAAACTTTGTTACACACCTTCGATGGTCCGGGCCAAGTTGTACGTACCGCCTGGCACCTCTGGGTAGCTGTCACCTACACGAAACAGTATATCATGTCAGGAAGTGGAAGCCTCAAACTTCCAAGATTTCCCACCGAGGTCAGAAGGGGCATATCGACTGGTATCTGTCGATAGCTGTCGATTTTGAAGTAGTGGTTCCAGAAGATAACGAGCCCAAGTTGAGTTAATGTATATGTATGCTGGGAAGGACGCGAAGATCGTCGAAACCAGGTTCACACGCCTAGAATGAGGATTCAATGAGATGAAGGCGTAAACATAATGGGTGACCTACAGCGATGTGCCAACATCTTTCATGAACATCAGAGGTCCATTAGCCGGGTCGATAGCGATTTCCACACTTCCGAATACTTGGCGCGTTGAAAGCGATACCAAACCAGCGTAATCGGAGGAAACCTTTCCAGCCTCAGAAACGATTTTTTCGTCGAAAGTCTCTGCCCGAGCTTTTGCATCGGAAAAGTCTTTCAAGAATGCTAGCATCTGTTGGCAAGGATAGGTGTGGGTTACAACTGCAGCGCTGTTAGAGTCAATAAACTTACCCCATCTTCAATACGGCTATATGCAGTCGTCCAATATGGCTTCAGTTGCTGTCCGGTCCGGGTAATCACAGGGTTGCGAACATATCCAATAGCCCAGACTACAGGTTGAGATGTTGAAGTGATATCTCCTAGGTCGTTTGCAAATGCGAAGACAGGAGGGTCACCACTGATGAATCTTCAGCCTTCGGTGATTGTACAATATCCAGTCAGTCCAAGCACGCACCAGTTAATACATCGTAGGTTGGGATCTTGCGTGTTACTCAATGCACTATTCTTAAAGAAGAAGGATCGCCGCGCCATCTGTCCTCCACTATTCCACGTCATGTTTGAATTCGAGTCCTACGTTACCATTAGCTCCCCACGCGATTGAAGCTTGAGATCGCTTACAGGCTGGGTCGCAAAGTAGAGCAGACCATCATGAGCCATGTTGGTAGCGGGTTTGTTATCCGACTTGAGTTGAATCTTGTGGAAGAACATTGAATCGCTCGTGACATTTTCCCAGGTGATATCGTCCTTTCTATCATCCGAAAGCCACTCTACGTCCTCATGTCAGATATCATCAATTCTTTGGAGTTGGTCAATGCACATACCTCCAGTGATATCACAATATAGCTGTACGTCATGTGAGCCTCCATCACCAGAAATAGCATCTACGTAGATGTATCCAAACGGGAACGACTGGAGAGTGAGATCATGAGGCTAAGGAGACCGTCTCAGAACTCTGCGGAAGAGAATAATAGTGGCACGCACCTCGACAGGACTGAGGAATGTGAAATTTAGTCGCATTGGACCAGCTGAAACCGAATACACCGTGCGTGTTGGTGTGACGCTTATATCGTCAACTTCCACAAAGCTGAAATTCATTCCGGCTCTATCAGCAAGACCTCCATCTTTCCAAGCAGTTCCCATCCATTCATATGGTGTTCCGTCCACTTTAATAAAACCACCCAAAGTAACCTGCGTGATAGATTAGCTCGAGACCATCTTGAGACTATAGGTAAGTGATTGACGTACGTTGTCGCCATTCCAGAACTTTGGCGAATCATCAAAGATGTTCCGACTGACCCAACTACTAAAGTAAGGCGTGCGAACGAGAAGTGGCACCTCCGAAGGCTGAAACTGTGCACTACTAAGTGCAGCAATTGAAAGGCCCACGAGGATATGGAGAATAAGCAGCATTGTCTTGCAAGGGCCGCTCCGCGGGGTCAGTGAAGTCGTAGCAGGATCACCCTTGAAGCTCGAAGGTTTGGGAATGTAACCTCCAACTGCAACTTTGTCTGCTACGGTAAGGTGCGGCAGGTAGTTGTGAGGGAAGGGGGAGTATCCGAATAACCCATTCCTTCACTGCTTTTAATGTACTTACTTACGGCGAGTTTGATCTTGGATCTGATGAGCTGCTTGATGGCTGAGGAAGCTGAGGTGCATGTGGAACAGGGCACCTTATGCCGGGACTCGGAATACCTGGAGGCTGTCCCGAACAGTGTCGTACAGCATTTTCTTCAACTTTCTTGCGATGTCAGCAGGTAAGGAATAACTCTTCGATTTTAGAACAACTTCAGGACAGTTAATCGTATGGAATGTTATTCGGATCGCACTCCAGGTATAGTGTAAGGCTCGTATTCATATCGGGATTCAGGGCTCGGGGCTAATACACAGATGTCAGTTTCAAAGAGGGGAGGTACATCAAATCAAATCACCTACGAAACTTGCAAGTGCTATAACCGGTAAGTGTCATGCAAGGCAAGTATTACCACGGTATCCGTTTCAATTCCAATGCCATGGGGTTGAATTCGAATGATGAGTTTTTCGACTTACAGTGAGATGTGTAGTGCGGTAAAGGTCTACACAGTCCTCGGGTGGCTTCCAAAGCGATGAATGTTGAGTTGCCTGCCATATCTAATATCAAGGTTCAGTCAGCATTCCGAGCCTAAAGACCAAGCCAGTCAAATTCTCAGCCTTGTGTCACAGCTTTGCAAGGGCAAAGATATGTATACGGGCTCACCGTTATCATCCTACTTTTGTGCTTGAAAACTACCGCGTTTGTTGAAAGACGTGATCATGATGGGAGCGCGAGAAGAGAGGCATTCGCTTCCGGTATCCCCGACCTCGCGGCTTTTTTGCAACTCCCATCTTTTCTCTATTGATGATCTCCGCGCAATTCACCCTCTTCTTGACTTCTCAATAATGTATCTCGAATCCACGGACACGATCTATGATGAGATATGAAGGGACTGTAGCTGCTGCTTTGGGGAGAACGACAACAAAAACGCTAGAGGTGGAACATCTCAAAGTTCTAAAGAGTTTGGGGTTCTCAGATGAGACGGACGAATGGCACGGTAAGTAATGTGTTCGTCAACACTGTTCTCGCACATTAATATTAATTCCTAGCACAGCGTCGACATGCCTCGCACCATACATTCATCTCAACAGTTAAGAATGGCCATGCATGGGCTTGCATTCCAGGTAGCCCAACTACGAACTGGTCAAGAACCCATAGGCCTCGTCTAACTTGCCTAGTCAAATACAAGCTCGTAACACCTTGAAATCTTGGGATCCCGTACCAGGAGCATCTGAAATCTACCTCTTCGGCACACGAGGTCACGAAACACTCAAGACGAATGTCACAGCAGCGAGTCTTATGGTGGACCTATCGCTGAAGGGGCAACTCTTACATGTTTTGAGCACCGATGACCGGAATGACTTCTCAGCCCAGCAGGGTTAACCATCGATCCCTCCTAGTGTTCCCTATGTCGTCGTATAGAAACAAAATATAAAATTCATCCACCAATCCAACATCCGAAATTAAGCTACACATAACGAATTTCCGTGGCCTGCCGAGCCCCAGAAAGCGCGCGGAATCTCGTTCCTGCCCTCCCCCCGCACGCTATATGGCCCATAGCCCGTCTTGCCTATTTGATCGAGTGGACTTGGAAGGTACTACACAATATTATGAGTCGTTGTAAGAGGGCGAGATGAAGCAAACGCACCATCAGAACAACGTCTTCGATCCTCCGTGTCTCCGTCCATCGAACCACTGGTTTTATGCTACAGGAGGCTCCGCGTGGTTGTGTTCACATGCACTGGTTTATCGAGACGAGCTCAAGGTGCTCCCGTGCTACCTCATTGCGCGCCAAGGGTTCAATATTGAGCCTAGGATACACTGAGGTCGCGATGAAGGTCCAGGAGAGAAGGCTGAGCACAATTGAGCTAGTATAGCTACATAGAAAGTCGTCTAAGAAACCGAGATAGTTGCTTATCGCAGCAAAATGAAATCTAGGCAACTAATATTATTGATCCAGTTTCGACTTTGTCAAGCTCGACGATAATATGGGTGCTCACCTAATGCTCCAAGCTTCCTTCTCCTGGTATCTTGCATCTCGGTTCTTCTGATGAGTGTGCATACGAGGGATTCGGGATAACCCATATGGCATGTGAGTCTTGAAGTAGTCTTGAAGTGGCCTCCAAGGGCCTCTCAGATGAGGGTTGAAAAGAGAAAGAGGTTGTCGGACCCGAGTGTGCGAACACAGGTCCTCGACGCGTCTTGGATAGCGACCTCCATGTTGACCTCCAATCTCTTTTCTAGGTCGTTTTGGGTCATACCATTCTCCAGAATGACGGTAGCGCATGTTAGAAAAACTGAAAACCTGGGATAGCGACGGTGAGTAATAGAGTTTCACTGCTTCGAGCGTTGGTCTTGCTGACGACTCAATTGACAGAACTTCTCGACTTTAGGTTTGTTCGCCATTGTGAACCTTAGCGAGAAGTCATAGTTGAGTAGAACAAAAACGAGTACGAATGTCTACTTTCAAATATCGGAGACTTGAATGGGTAGTACAACATAATCAGGCTTTCATTCACGACTTGAGCTTACCTTGATCTAGAACTCTCAATCAACAGTTTCCCCCTCAAGTTCACAATAAACATCTTATTCAACCTCTGCATATACAGCTATGTACCTTTGTCCGATAAATCGTTAGAATCAATGAGAAGACAGGAGCTTGATCATTGGGCAGTGTACGAGGGCGGAGGTTCGTAGACCGTCCTTGTCCGAATCTCCTCCATGTTTCGCCTCAAATGTTCAACCTCGCCTCTCAAGGCGGAGACATCAGAATTGGTGCGTTCTGGGGCCCCTAACGATGTCGCTATGTCAGACATTGTATAGCGTGAGGATAAGATTTCGGTCGGGGAACTCGGATTCGGAAGAGAAGAAGGCAAATTCGTTCTCTTTGAATCACTACTTCTGGTGGGGAGAGTGCTGGATTGGGAGTTGTTGTAGTAGTGGCCGAGTTGGGTGCGCTGACTATGGTCCCCGAGCGTGAGCGTGCCCAGCGATTCGATATCAGGATTGGCTGGGGAATGACGGTCATTTCGCCCGAGGATGCTGTTCATACTTCCGAGTCTCCCAAAATATCTCGCTGGTATACTCTCTTTCTCACGCGATGGCTGAACCTGATCACTTTTCTTGCGTCGCATCCAGAGCAGCGATCCAATGATAACAATAGCCAGGCCAGCGAGACCGCCAATGACACCCCCCGCTATTGCACCAGCGGCCGGTTTCTTGTTACCAGTCCCTCCGACGACTGTGTTACCCGAGAGACCCGCTAGTTGGCTCGGTAAGCTAAAGGTGGTTGATTAGCATCTTGTCCGATGATTGATACCAATTCGAATGGTAGACCCACTTCATCGATAGAATGCCGAATGCAGCTCCTAGGGCAGGACTTCGGAAGAGTGAAGATCAATGGAGGTTCTACTTCGACTAGAGAAGTTCAGTTACCTGGAAAACCCAGATGACACGTTTTTCTTCGCATCATAGGTCGACGAGAAAGCCGCACTGGGATTAACTTGAGCCTTTTCGTGGACGCTTCGGAGGAGCTCCTCCCGAGTCGAAGAGTCCTTCGTGGTCGCGGCAGTTAAAAACGTCCATTCTGCGCCATCGCAATATGCGCTGAGCCCACATTGTAAGATAATAAAGGTAGCCTTTGACTCACGATATTTGACGAGATCGGTACTAGAGTCAAAGGACAGTCCGAATTTGTTTGCTGTTGCAATACTCGAATCATTGCATGGGTTTTAAAAAAATGAAAATGACTGACCTGATTTGAGTAGATTTGAGTAAAATGCGTCCTGTTCATCGTAGACCTGACAACGAGTAGGAATTAGATCCGCGTTAGAGGCGAGCTCGAATTGTTTTTTACTCACCTCTTGGCTGACCAGGTTCATACCTAGCAACTTGTCCGCAAACAAGTTATAAATCATGCCCCATGAACCACCAGCGTTATAGGAAGACACCAGATGCCCGTTCAGGCTTGCCGATTTCTCCCATTGCTCGATCCACTGAGAAGCTTGACTCTAACCAGCCCTACAGTTAATGTATTGTACACCTCCCGAAGCGAATGATGTTGCACCTGATATTTGCTTGCGTCATCACCTTTCCCGAGGGTGTGGCTGATTTCAGCCATTGCTCGGACTCCGATGATGCCCTTGAGTGCTAGATTGGTCAGATTGGTGCTTGTCAGTCCATCGGCGTCTTGACTATTAAAGCGTAACAGTTTCAGCGAAGGAACAATTAAGATTTAACCTGACGCCCGTATCAAAACAAGACTCACTAGCCAGAAGGAACGACTGCATTCGCAGAGATAACATTATCCGTCCATGTTTTCAATGTGTCGTACTGTAACGCTTTCCCATTAACATTTGAATACATTATGTTCCGAATACGACTCACATAGTCAAGGAGGAGTGTCTGATCTCCTGAAAATCTTGCTTGTGCCCACGTCATAATGAGCATACTTCCAGAGTCTGTGGAAATTTACAATGGATTTTCGGACTTGGTTAACACCAATAACCCGTTGGCTCTAGTTCTACGCACCCTCAATGGCCCTGAGTCGGTTAGATGCTCCTCCTTGAACAATTGGGTAATTAACACCTCCACAAAACAAGTATCAGCTCATGGAATCACGAATTTCTGGTGAAATTTTACCAAGATCGGGAGCAGCGTAGAGCGATGATTGCTGATTTTCAAGTAACGGTTCTAACAAATAACGACCCCAAGTGGCGTTGATATATAAATATGCTGGCAGCGACGCATAGATTACTTCAACGGGGTTCACTCGTCTTGGAAGTCCTGGTTAACGTCGTAGATATTACGATCATAAAATGTAAAACCTACTGAGATATGCCCACGTCTTTCATGAACATCCGTGCGCTTCCGGACGAAGAAACTGCGGTTTCAACGCCACCAAATGTCTGGCGTGCTGAGAGCGAGACCAAATCGGCGTAGTTTGGGGAGACCTTTCTGGCTTCGGAAAGTATCTTATCGTCGAGAATCTCTGCTCGAGATTTCGCGTTGGAAAAGTCTATCAGAAATGCTTGTATCTGTTGAAGTGGATATGAGCCTTTGGATTGGCCCAATACCTCGGAAATGTGGAACGCAGCTTACTCCGTCGTCAATCTGAGAATATGTGGTGGTCCAGTAAGGCTGTAGTTCCTGGGATCCTGTCAGACTGACCACCGGGGTACGAACATATCCGATAGCCCAGACTACAGGCTGAGATGTTGCAGTGATTGTTCCCAAGTCGTTGGCGAACGCGATAACAGGATATTTACTAAACAGAGTTTGTGTTAACGACTCCACTGCATCGACTTAGCAGTGCAGACATGTCACTTACTCGTTGATTCTCTGGCTGTCCGTCTGGTCCTTTGTGTTGTTAAGCGAGCCATTGGCTATCCACCAGGGTCGTAGAGCTGAGTGATTCCCTGTTTGCCAGGTCATTCCTGAGCTCTGTACACAAAAAGTCGGTAGAGATTCTTATACAGAGTCATTGGTGCTTACCGCCAGTGTGGCATGGTACAGGACACCGTCGCGGGCAATATA
Organism: Paramarasmius palmivorus; assembly: GCA_037176845.1. Taxonomy (NCBI): domain Eukaryota; kingdom Fungi; phylum Basidiomycota; class Agaricomycetes; order Agaricales; family Marasmiaceae; genus Paramarasmius; species Paramarasmius palmivorus. The sequence continues at coordinate 107,893 of JAYKXP010000025.1, read as the reverse complement.
ACCATTTGCAAGCTTATCAGGAGACGCCAACTGTGCGCTGTGGAAGACTGCTGAGTCTGTCGTGGTCGTGTCCCAGGACATTGGATCTTTGACATTGTCTGAAAGCCATTCTATATCCAGGGAGGCAGTTAATGATGACTTGAAGATATATTGCCCTCAATACGTACCTCCGGTCAGGTCAGAGTATATCTGTACATTATGCGCACGGCCGTCACTCGATACAGCATCGACGTAAACGTATCCGAATGGAAAGGACTGGAGCGTGAGATCGTGTGGCTACGAGGTTCAATTTTAATCCTTTGAGCTTAGGGTTGGAGAAAGAAGAACGGCGAACCTCGATGGGACTAAGGAAGGTGAGGTTGAGCTGCATTGGGCCAGCTGAGAGCGAGTATATTGTTCGCGTGGGTGTAACGCTGATACCGTTAATTGTTGCCAACGCCCCATTCTTCCCCACTTGAAGGTACTTTGGTTCCGGTTCACTGAATGCCATCCCGATTGCTTCATATACATCTCCGTCCACTCTAATGAAACCAGCCCACCCTAAACTCTGAAATCAAAGGTCAAACCTAATTACCGGACAAGGAGTAAACGGCGTACGTGATTGCCACTCCAAAATTGTGGCCAGCTGAATGATACATTTGGAGCAATCCAACTATTGAAGTAAGGTGACCTGACGAGTAGCGGTAATGCAGAAGGCTGGAATTGCGCAACGCTAAGCGTGACAATGGCTAATATGCAAGGAACGAGTTGGAGGATGAACGTTGTTATCATAGGAACGCCCTGAGCCCGAGGGGGTTGAAGAAATTGGTTGATCCTGAATACAGTTGCCGGGGCTAAGGTCTCCAGTACCTCTTTCAGCCAATGTAAGTGATATGAAGGTCGAGGGTAAGGATGGATGCGTACATATCTGAATTTCTCCTGATTGCTGTTATAGTACAGAAAATAACCGAACGAAGAGAACCCGTGTCACCCGTCGACTTGACGACGTTTTGAGTGACTTGTCACATTGATGGTCTGTAAGAAGTGATGTGCTCCCGCTCTGAGTTCCCTTTTCACCTCTTGCTCTGTTAGCTCAGAAGCACTCGTGCTGGTTTCCAATCGGCGACTCAATAACGATCGCTGCAATAGTATTCCCAAAGTCATGAGTTCGAGATTGCTGGAGCCAAAGAGAAAGGGACTCAACAAGATTTGATGCTGGGACGTCAAAAAATCAAGTTAAGAAACCGAACTGTTAGCGAGGTGATGGATCATGGATGTGATGCATTGAAAGTGATGCATTGAAAGATGGTGAGTCTGAGAGCGGCGTTTACATGGGCTTGGTCATTCGCGTGATTTTTCAAATCCTACTTGCGATAAACTCCGTAGCGGCTCTTGCGACGAGCCAAGATGAGATACCTAAGCAAGGCAAATAACAAGTACTGACCAGGTAAAATGGTTACATCTCTAGATGTAGTAGATCATACAATAGGGCCGTGTTTGAATAAAGCACTGGTGATTGGTGACGTCAAGTACAGAGAAACTGTGCGTCCGAAAATACGGACCAGTATCAGTTCTCGCTGTGCAGGTGGTCCAACGGCGGTGTACATACAATACAATTGAAGATGTACCTGAGCAGACGATTCCACGAACCAACAGATTTCGATTGCATCTAGGAGGGGCTGAACACGTTTAAGATTAGTTTGCCCACTTCGAGCATTTCGAGCGTTCCCGAACTCAAGGCTGACCTCAAAGGAAAGAAAACAACAATGATGAGAACGGCGAGAGGGCAGTGAACTGTCGTGAGCTCACCTGAGATTTTTTTGGTCCCCGTTCTTTCCGCTATCGTTGCAGCATGCCCACCGTAGCATTTGACGGGTGCAACATTACATGGGAGTCAATGTGAAAGCACGTAATCAGTTCAGGGTCGCGTTCGCGCGACTTACCTCTACTTGCCTGCGCGACTGCGCCCCCATCATCCTGCCCAGACTACCGGATACTTTCTAAAAGCCTTTTCGTCATCTTCAAGGTCCCTTTCAATGCGACAAAACCCAAGGAAAACAACGGGCACGGATACTATTTTTAACCTGGGGAAAATTGGGGAAAATTGCGACAGAATCCGTGGGTTGATTTGGGATTGATAGTCATTAGCGTCCAAAACCAGGTAAGGATTCAAGAATTCCTCTTTCCGCCGAAAGACTAAAAGATCGCTAGAAAGAGGCTACAGCTAATGAGCCACGACTAGGGGCCTTCAAGTTAGAGGCGTAACCACCATTTGCAGGATTGACTTCTCGAGGTCTCTTGTTGGACGATTATAGAGGTGAGTATGGTGTGCTCTTTTTGAGCCGTCCTCTTAACTAACTGAGTGTACAGTATACACAACGAGATTCCTCGCTATATACACACATCCCAGGGTAGAGGAGCGACTACGGGTCTGGGCATCCAATATCCATATACGAACTACAACCGCGCGAAGCCAGGACAATACATAGAGAAGCCAGGTCAAAATCGCAAGCCAGACCTCGCCTTACCCAGTCACCTTCTGTTGTACAATATCTCTTGCTTGAAGGTATCAGGATCCAGAGGTACCCAGCCGTGCCGTCAATTATCAGGTCATGCTGTTAGGTACGTGTGAGAGCTCCTGCATGCTTTGCTGTTTACTGATTGCTTCTCCATGCGATAGTTTTCATGTGCAATGTCCTGCACAGGAATAGTAACGCAATACAACATTACTATCGCAACATGCGGAAACGATAGCGGCAGCTGCTCGTCATACGATATATTCAACAGTATCTAATGCGGTCGAGGACACATGCTAGAAGCAGTAAAAAAGACCTCAAGCTTAGAGTCGTAGTGGCCAAGAACTGAAACTTTGGCTGGATCGTGGTACAATACTCGGTATGTCGTCGTCATATTTCCCATGACTGGTACTGATACACTGCCATGATGGGCAAAGGCATGCCTTGTTATCGATGTTACAGCTGCAGTCACGATCGAATTGCCAGTATCAGACACGTTGCGAAACGCTGCAATAGGACGTAATAAGATAACGATCGTCAAACACGCCGCGGAGACAAATTTTCAAGACCTACATCTTAAATCCCCTTTCACACAACCAAGTACTTCTTCCATCCTCGATTATGTCCGCCCCCGCAAGCCATATGCACCAACCCACACATCCCATACCAGATATCGACGAGGACAGTATGGCGTCTTCGCTCATACCGGGCCCTTCCCATGCACGAGGAAACCATGCGTCAGCCTCGACCTCATACCGGGTACCTGCGACTATCAGAGCTATCATCGTACCCAAACCAAAGCTTACCCATACATCTCGGGTTCGACCCACTACGTTGGGTACGCCCGACTTTATTGATCCCTTTGGGTCGAACCAGTCGTTGAAGCCCCTACGTAGGCTTAGGAAGAAGGATTATATCCAATCGCCTCCTGAACCCACGGCCGCACCTACTCCTGCACCTGCACCTGCACCCATATCCATATCCATCTCGAGACCGCATAAGTTGGGCTCCATCACAGCACCGAAGAAACGGGGGTATAGTCCACTGGATGAGGCAGGAATGTCGCCGAACGATACGGCACTAGTGAAGTTCTTCAGGACGTTGATCCCAGATTATCCGAGGCCGGAGAAGCGGAAGCCGCCGAGGGATGAAGTGAGCCATGAGAGAGGACAGAAGAGACGTCGGATAGTATAAGAGGTCTGCCACTCTGGGATGGTGTATTTTGATTCTGGGTATTCGATGGTTCGTGGTGCCATTGTATTTCAGTCCCTTAGTGTTATGTTTTTGACCTTGGTATAACAATATTAGTACTGTTAGAACGGTCAGATCATGATAAGTAGACGAGACGTATGTAGTGATGTCCGCAAAGTAATATCGTTTCAATAGCGAGGGGTGGGAGACTGGGACTTAGCTGAAACGTTTCCTTTTTTGGAGGGGCGTCTTGTAAGCCTTTTCGGTTCGGGAACTTCGGGAACTCGAGCGATACTTAAAGAACAACATCCTGTCTTGAGTGACGAGTTCTACCCCCCATTCCATGAGGAGGACAAGACGGTTACAGAATCAACTCACAACAAGCTATTTCAGATATCCCAAGGAGACCGGCTGGTATGGAGCCCAATCGTCATATCCATGTGTACTGACAGTAACAGATTTCTGCTAGACGACTCCAGCTCGTACGCCAGGTCTTCGTTTGAGGAGCATAGGCCATATCTCTTCTCAAAGTTTCTGAATACGCCGTGTTTGCAGCCTGCTCGATTGCATCGGATTTTCGTTCACAAAAAAAAAACGAAGCGAGGCAAGCTGTGTTCAAGCGCTGACTGTCCGATGATAGTCGCGTTGCTGTGGCCATCTTTCGCGCTGGATGGGGCTGAAAGGAGTCGGAAATAGGCTTTGGTCAAGAAATGGAGAGCTGCATAGGCAAATAGTCGCTGGTGAGCTGCAGATTATCGTCACGAAGATTTGACATACTAATTTTCTTTGCCCTAGCATCGACGATACCACTTTAGACCATACGCTAAACACGAAGGTGGCCAAGAGAGGAAGCCGACTTGTCTACGCCGAGATTTTCGAGCGACAGTTGTTCTAGGTCAGAACGCCAGTATCCCAATCGTTCCGCCCTTTCTCTGAACCATGAGAGGGATTTGGCCATTTGAATCTACGCCAGCTTCGTGGATGTGTTCCGTGCAATAGGGCGGACACTTCACTGCATTGTAGCGCGCTCCGTACAGCACATTTTGGGTGCAGAATTGCTCTTCGAGAGTGGAGTGTGTTATTATGATTAACTCGCACCGGGCTATCCGAAAAAGCAAGCCCAGGCAGACAGTAGCCCTGCTTGAGTATTCGTAGCTTTGCTGTTGGATTGTACGATGGTCTTTTATCCGTGTCACTAGCGGAGTCGGCGAAGATAAAATCGAGTTCACGAATTGGCGAGGCAAGGCACTACTGTCGATTGGTGGACGTAGCTATGGAGTTCCTGTGAACCGAGACTTCCCTGGTGTGCGGTTGATGGAAGCAAGCTCAGAGAGTGCTCAGAGTAGGTTCTAAAGTTGAGTGAAGAAAAAAATTGGCTAACTGGAGAAATACAGGGTTCGGGGCTTAGCATTGTCTTGCGCATTAGGAAATAATTCATGTAGACGCAACAACCATTGTTCGCGATCTCAACAATGAACTAGACGTGGTGTCGTGATGTTCGCCGCGTCCACGATTTCTGCACTTTCACTTTCGACTTCATCCCTCAAAATTCATGCCTCCTGCACCATCTTCTCTAGAACTCTCCATGGCTTCTGAGTAAGTCTTTTCGTATCTCTACACACTCCATTGTATTCACTTTGTGGCAGAGTGCAGGGCCAAGACTTGTTGTTCGAGTCCACAGACGCAAGGTGAGCTTTATTTATCGTGTCTCATGCCACGATCGTGTCGTTCTCATGGATATAAAAGCACAATCAACGCTCTCGACACAGACGAGGATTCTGAAGAAGAATGGGAAGAAGTCCAGCTGCAACCAACACCTTTAACACCAACGCACGACGCCCATCGGACCACCCCAACCGCGGAGTCTACACCTCATCCAACGGTAGAAGTCGGTGAAGATGAAGAGGACAATGATTTGCTTGAGCTAGAGCTAGAGCTAGAACAGGGCCTCGCCGAGATTGACACAACCACTCCATCTCCTGAAGCGGACGAACCAGGCGACAACGAAGCGCCATCACGCTCACATTCGCTCGCTGAGCTCACTCCTCCTTCTCCCCCAAAATCTACGTCTACCACCGATAAGAGCAAGGTCGAATCCACGTCGAATGACGACAGAGCAAAGGCGTCCACACCCTCATCTGCGACCGAGTCGTGCCGCGTGAAACGCGCTCGTAAAAACAAAGAGAAAAAGGCATCACTTCTCCCTCCAACCTCGCAGCCAAAGCCCGACGCTGTCGCACCTAGTGTATCCGCGTCCTCATCCAGAGTCGTGAAAGAGGCCGAGATAGTCTCGAGCTCCAAGTGCGTTTTTCAATGAGGCTTCTTTGGTGACTATTATCTGACGAAGATCTCTGTATAGGACATCTACTCGGCCAAAAACGCATCACATCAAAAACCAAATCCTTGGTAAAAGGAAAAATATCGCGAGTAGTGATATCACGTGCGTCGTTTTTCAGTCCATTTCATTGCATCGAGAATCTTAATTCGTTTCCTCGCAGCTTCACGAAAGAAACTGTTGCTCAGATCGTCCACCATGCTGTTCTACTCACGTTTGAACGCGGTAACGATGTTCCTCCCATAGATGAACGGGAAACATGGAAGAAGCTGCTTGACGCCGCGGTTTGGCGTTTGTATACCCACCAAATCAAGGATCGCAAAGAAAATCGGGAGGCGATGGCGGTTGTCCAAAAGTACATGCAGTCGGATTTGACCGTTCTGCTCGACAATCCGAGTTTAGGCCTCAGTCAAGAGACGATTGAGCTTTGCGCTCGGAAGCTGAGGGCACAAGGTGTTGTGCCAACACCCCGGAATACGGCAGCCCCTGCTCCTGCGACACCCTCGTACTCCGCTTCCTCGACCTAGCGCAAACTTCGCTCGTGATACTGGCTCCGCCTCCATGAGTCCGTCCACGTCCCAATCCTCGGCTCCTCCCAGCTCTGGTCACATGCACGCTACCCAGCGAGTGCAGGGCATGGATCGCAACTTTTCGTTCGATATGCGAGACCAACGACCATGCATGTTACCGGATCGTGTTGAAGGGCCACCATACCGTACTCGACATGTCCCCCCTCCTCCACCTCGCCTACAGTCTGAGTTACCTCCATGGATTGCACATGGGCCCCACTCTCAACCACCAGTCCAGCGATTACAAGCAGGAAGCCTTGCGCCAGAACCTCAGAATCCAGCAGCTTTCGCTTCTGTTCCTATGCCACACTCTTATACCCCTTTTCCGACTCTAGGCTACGGAAGCATCACCAACGGACATGCTTTTGTTCCCCCTGCTCACGGAATGAATCATCCCTCGACATACCAACAGCCACGCATGATACCGATAAATTCGTCTATGCCAGGTAGCACTAGACGATCGCCATATCCCGCTCAGTATGCCCCTGTCCCCCTTCTGCAGCAGCATGCAGGGAATCCTGGCGCTAGACAGGCTGCAAATTACCAGCAACCAAGACACATTGGACCTAATCTCGTGCCATATTCTGCTACTCATATGTCACATAATCAGGATAGGCGAAACTTCCCATCTACGGCTAATCAATATCCTCGGAGTGCCCGTGTACAATCATCCCACCGCACTTCAGCCTCTGGGGTAACTTCCCAAGCTGGCCCGAGCACACGTCGGCAAGCGCAATCGCCACCGGTTGCGCCTCAAGAACCTCAGCTTTCAACCGTCACTGCTCCCCGATCAGGTACTGAACCGATGATTATTCAGTTTAAACTCGCCGGCGGAGAAATGAGGGAGGGAAAGCGAAGGAAGTACTGAAGGAAGTCACAAATTTGTAATGCTATTTTGAAAGTGCATATGTAGTGGTAGTACCGTGTACGTTATCAATATCAGGCCATTCAACCAAGTAATGTGGGCGAGACCAAAGCATTTTATGAAAAAATCTACGCTATACACATAAGGCTTATTGGGGTCCCTTCACCAAGCCCATCACCACAGGCATACGCGGCTGTCCGTCAATCGTAGGTGAGGTGATCATCGTCAAATCCCAGGATACTGCTTTCCCAGCATCTGAGAACTCAAATTCCTGTATGAGAAGGGCCAAAACCACTTCTGCACGTACGTCGGGGAGAAACTGTATCAGCTTCCGATGTTCGATGAAAGCGACACCACTCACTCATTTCTAGTTGTGAAAATTTGAACCCGCTTCGGGAAATTGAACGTCAGTGATCAACAACTGCCTAGTTGGTGAAACACATACATGCATGATCGTTGACCCGCACTGAAAGTCATTCTGTGAAGATTATTGAGCGTCAGTAATATGCACTACGTTTACAGATATCGAGCTTACAGATTAGAATAAACGCCTGGCATGCTTGCATCCGTTACGGTCCTCGACAATGGTTTCATCCATCTCTCCGGCTTCCATTCCGCCGCATCTGGACCCCAGATATCTGGGTTTCTATGTTCGTTGATAATGGAGCAATGTATTTCCGTATTCTTTGGTACGAGGATTTCGGTGACGGCAGAACCATCAATACCAACGACAGGCGTAGAGAGCGGCAAAACGACATCGTGCTTAGCAATTCTGACCAGTTTGCTTATTGGAGGATACCTATACACGATGCATTAGAGGGGAATAGACGTGTGAATAGCGTACCATACTCACAGTCGCAAAGTCTCCCGACAGATTGCATCGAGCAGCGGCAGGGACACTAAACGCTCGTAAGATGCGTCACCGTCTTGGAACGCTTCATCAACCTCTTCGCGTAGTCTTCTTTGAACATCGGGATGGGTGGCCAACAGCTGAAGTGTCTGAGATAGAGCCGTCTGATATTTTGTCAGAAGCTGCCAGCTCATAATGAAGCTACACATACCGACGTGGTATCCGTGGCGGCATTGATGAGGATCCTATACTTCGTAGTTAGAGTGCAACTGAAATCATTGTTCGACATGCTCACGTCATCTAGAAAGCGTCAAGTAAGAAATAGGCGCTACAATATTGCGTTGAATTCACCTGTGCAAGCAGCTCTTCCTTTGAAAGACGATCTTCGCCTGTCGCCTTCATGTTTTCCTTGACTGGGTAAGAAGCAATGTTAGCTATAGCTGCAATGGAAGGATGCGCAACCCCTCTTACTCAGAAGACTCATCAAATCTTTCCCCCCTCCAGTTTGTCGTTTCATTTCATCGTCGCCCATTTCTAGAGCCTTGACCCTCGCCTCAAAAATCTCAGTCGACATTCTCCACAACTCGTCCGCAAAGAACTTTGTTGCCTGCAAGTCCTTCCACCACGGGAGTAAGCTGCATACAAAACGTCGGAAGGTAGGCGTTCCGATACGATAAGCCCAAGGAAGAACCAATGTGATAGCCCACAGAAGGCGTCCTAAATGAGAACTGGAGTTTCAACGTAGATGAATCTGAGAATATGATATCGAATTGAGTAACCAGGGACGGCATACGTCAAAGCCTTTATTGCATGTGCGAAGGGATCGTGGCGAATTTGATCCTCCAGGTCATCAAACGAGTACCCAAGCCCAGATTGGCCTATCAATTCGAGGGCAGTGCGACCCATCCAGGAAGAAACGTCGACCTGATCAAGGAGATTCAGCGCATTCTGGCACTATCAACTAGACGCATACCTCTTTGGGGCCATCCTGCACTTTCCTGACGAGTGTGTCCCTAACCTGCAACGAATCATGTCAGGATGGGTAAATGCGGACGACTGGGTGGCTACTTTGCGAGCAATACCGTAGAAGATGGGGACTGAAGAAAGTCTAGTCAACGAAAGCTGGGCACCGATGATTGCGAAAGCTTACTCTGCTCTTTCATATGGGCGATGGAAAATGCAGGGTTGAGCATCTTTCGCTGTTTGCGATGGTGGGCACCCAGTGGTGTAGACAGAACACCCGGTCCAAACACAACTTGGAACATGCTAAAAGTCACCGTGGGCGTGTTAGCGAGTGCCGATGACTAAAGAACCTCCTGGAGCGCACCTGAGAACAGATTTCGGCTCATCATAGTTCATCGCATCCTAGGTACGCAAAGTGTGAATGAATGGTCGGATGTAGGAGTACTTGTCCAACCTTAACAAAGACATGATGCAGAGCCTTGGAGTCAAAAGTATACAGTATCCTTTCCTACAAAACCAACATTAGCCATGGTTGTCAACGGCGGAGTGGAACGGGATCCTGTACACCAAATGCTATCCGCGTCACAAAGGTCGAACCATCTAAACGAATATTTATCAGTGATGTATCTGCGTGTGCAAATACAGACGCACATTTTCGGGCCAGCTCAAAGTGAGTGTCTGAGCGGATACTTTTTTCGCCATATATCTCAGAGAAGTGACCTGGGCAATAGAAGACTGTGAGGGGGAGAACCAGCGAGATCCAACAAAGACACGTACCATATATCCAAGACGAGCTTCGAGGTCCCGGCAACTTGTCCAGTGGGTTGAAAACCCTCTTTCTAATGATAAAGAGGAACGGGACACTTATAAGTGCAAGCAGAAGCAAATATTGTAGCTGAGCAGAAGACATTCCCCAGTACGATGCACTCGTTCGTCAAGAGCAGCCTATATAACACCGATTCGGGGCGGTAGCGTCAGCGGGGTTTGTAAGCCCAAGCACTGTGGATTGCTTCTCTGATATCTCGGAAACCTTCGACGCAGCAGTTCGGATGAAAGGAGCGAACACAATGTGGTCACAGTCATTCCAATCAGTACCTTGGGCTGTAGTTGGCAACGGGATATTGATGCTTAGGCAAGTGATGCATCCTTGAATTCCAACCGACGGCAGCCGATGCACACTTCCATTCAACGACGTGGGAGTCTGAGAGTATGGATGGAATTTGGGCATTCTTTCTGCTATTCTTCCCGAGCTGGAAGATTGCATACGAGATCTAGAGAACGTCTCAATACACAGAGATAAAGGTAGTCATTTGGAATACACAGCGCAACTTGTCTAGTAGCAGGAACGGCCTGTGACGTCCAATCGCAATATTCGTCGCGAGCGTATCAAAATGTGGGTGTAGGTGTCGCCGGAGGGCTTCGCCTTTCCCATGAGAATCAGAATCACAAGACCTATGGTCTGCAATCTCAGTCAGCGCTGTGAGTTGTTCGGATAAACGGTGTAACATGCCTGACAGTGACAACCTAACTATGAGTCGCCGGGCCTGCGATTCGCCCTGTTATTGAGATCGAGTCACTGACAACCAAGATTGTTACTATTTGAGCCTGAGGTGCCTTGTTCAAGGAATGTGACACGTTGTCTATGCCGAAAGATGTGGAACTATTCTTCTTAGACTCGAGGACGAGATGATGAACGTGAGAAGAGTACGCACACTGCACAAAGGCCTTGCTGGGGATAGTGCGACACACAGACTACAGTGTCTTCGACTGCAATTTCATTGGAAGGATAAGAAAGTCGACCCTTCACCCTGTCTTCTATGAGCACTGTTTCCGGACGTCGTATTGGTGCAGTAAGCCTTGTAATTCATTATAGTTATATGTACTGTTGATCATAGTCCGTAAGTAGCTTTCAGAGTTCTCCTTGGTTTCATCAGTTAGGTTTTGAGAAAGCAAGATGGAGTATCGGCGCACCTGGCATATTGTCGACGACTTCCTAACGGTAAGTATTCTCCTGTGATCCCTCAAAACCTCCCAATTGCAACTGATATAGGTGATGAGCGTGGATTTTGAAGCGTCCTGGATGTAGAAGTTATGGCTGCAAGTTGGTTGACATCCAAATCGCATCAAAATATCGCCGTGTGATAGCTCACCGGCGCTCACTGTCGTTCCGCCATGGGTCGCCAGGGCCCAAAGATGTTTCCTATCGCTGGTGTGTTTCATCGGTCCCGGGGTTCTTCTAACTTCTGTATCAAGGATTTCGGCCAAGATCTCGTATCGAATTATCGAACTCCAGTGGTTGAATACATGTAGACGATAGCTTAATGTCTCTGGTTGAAGAAAAAGAGTCTTACTCGATGTTGAAAAGACTCGTGGCAGATGATGACTCACAGGTCTATAAGATGCTCCAATTCCCTTTGTACTTAGTCCAATAACTTAGAAAATAGGACCTTTTAATCATGAATGAGAAGTTTAGCCAAGGGCTACAATGGAGGAGCCGAAGAGGTATTCAGTGGCTGTGCTACCTTTGCACAGTTTGAATTCGTTGACGTTGAAATCGAAGGGTTTCTCGTTCTCAACCATGTTCTGTTAAGCCTACATCTCTCCGTTCTCAAATTATAAGTCAAGGTCCAATCTTCGTTGATGAAAGTGTTCCATCCTTGTAAACCTTCAACATCTCACTTGTTTCGGGACCCCAAACTCCCGTCGACAGTAGCGGGTCACAATGAACGTAACTCTATTCATCTCGAGGATCTGTGTGCAAGTAAAAGGCTCTTATTCTATAGACTAGTGTTTAAATTACAGTCCCAACTCGTCGGCGTAAGGAAGAGAAGCAATGTCACCAACAGCGACGTAGGTGGGTTTTGCGCTGACAAGCGATGAGGCAGCCTGGAAGATGTGATCAATAACCGAACAACGAAAAAAGTGACCCACGAACCTTTGCCAAAGCACTCTCGGAAACTGCGTCCAAGGAGCTGAGAGCCGAAGCCAACGAGGAATCCGATCCAGCGAGGATCTTGGCGCCTAACGTTGCAACTAGCCCTTCCCTGCTCTCAGCAGCAGAGGCGGTCGCAAACTTGGCCTTTGCAATAGCCTTCTTGAGGTCATCACCCTTAACTCCGCCGGAAGCCGCCTTCAACGCTTCAACAGCGGCTTTACCCGCAGCTTTAACGGAGGCGCCATCTTGGCCCTGGACAAGGAAGCCAAAGAGGGTAGCATCAGAGTAAGGTAGGTACACGCTCTGCACGGTGGTACCAGGTGCGACTGCCGAAGCGATCGGTGAGAGGCCCTGAGACCATTTGACAGAAGCAGCGGGGGAGACATGAGCTGCGAGCGTGGCAAGTTCAGCTAGAGGTGCACCAGCAGCACCATAACCGACAAACACGGTCTGAAGTCCTGCGTGGCTCTGGACACGTGTCTCGCCACCGAAATATGACGAGGCAGGGGAGGAGGTAGTGGAGGAAGAGATATTGCTGAGGGATTGCTGAACAAGCTTGGAAAGGGATTCTTGGTCGATGCCCGTACCAACGACAGCGACATTGCTCTTGGTGAAAGCGGACTTGGCGAAGGCTTTGATATCTTCTTCGGTGAGATGGGAGTGAGGTGCGGCGAAAAGGGATGACCCCAAACCCTGACGGAAAGCCAAGGCGTGAGCGAGCTCTAGAGCTTGTGCACCAGGGTTCGAGGCGGTGGCTTCGATCTCGCCTTCGATGACTGGGGAAACGTATTCCAAGAATTCATGACGAGTGAATTTCGGTGCGGTGATGAAGGAAGTGAGAACGTCAACGAAATGTTGCCTGAAAAATTCGCGATGAGACAAGAAAATGGATTCAAATAGAAAGGCTCACTCGTCACCCCTCAGAAATTCAGCAGTAAGAGCAAGATATTCCCTGGACAAGCTTGCAGACAAAACACCACCGTAAAGCTCGCTTTCACGAACTGTTCCCAATGCCGAACGCTTGCCTGTGCTCTACAAGTTCAATTAGCAACATGTTTCTGAGTAGCAGAAACTGATTCTCGCACCCTGAAAGCAAAGTTTTTCAAACCATGAGCAACTCCTGCCTTGGGTTCAAACCGGCTTCCAGCTTTCACGAGAAGAGTAACGGAAGAAGTGGGCTGGTTGGTGTCAACCGCAGCGACTTTGACACCAGCACTGTCTACTACAGTGGCAAAAGACCGTGCCAGACGCTGTGCGTTGCGTGATGAGGCCCTCGTTGCCAGCATCGAAGAAAAAGTTATGGGTGAAATCGAGGAATTCAGGTGAGAGAGGTGAAGGCGGGTTCATCCGGTATGCGGACTCCGGTCCATGGGTACGGTGGCATGTGACTGGTCCCACGGACCTTCAATTTGTTCCCCGAAAACTCAAGTCGTACAGGCTCTTCATTGAGATTCTGTCAGCTTTGAGATGTACTATACAGAGCTAAAAATCAGATCTAGGGTGTTTGTCGTTTATCTCTCTTGCCAATCACTAGTTCAAGGTGCCAAGGTCACGTTCCCATCGTGTGAACCGGCCACGCGCGGAGCCGACGCGATTGTGTCACAACAGTCACACTCAGTTTGCTCCTAAACTCCGTACTTATTGTTCTCAGGCTTGGTTATATCTTGTCCTTATACCACCACCTCTAGATACCCTCACCTCTCTCTAAACGCGTCTATAATGGACGTAGATACCTTCTTTCGAGAGCAGGATAGTCGTATGAATATCTCTGACGATGACATGGAGGAATATCGCTCTCGGATGTCCAAGAAATCCCAGAGGTGCGTTTCGGAAGTCCTAGATCTCGTAGAAGAAACGGCACACCTCACAAATAACATCAAGGCAACGTGTAGACCTTCCAGCTATATCGCAGCCAGAGATCGTCCAGCGCGAGGCTGTCGAAACGGACAAGACCCGACAAGAAATATCCACAGATCCCGTCGACGCGGCACCATCGGAGAGTTTAAGGTAATCAAACCGGAATTCTGAACACCGCCTTCCTTGTTAACAATTGTCATGAAGCTCCTCGAAAAGAAAACGCCACACTTCTAGGACTCCCGCCACGCCTAGGAAACGTAATAAACCTTCAGATGGCGCAGATCTGACCTCTCTTGCGAATAAAGCCAGTAAGAATGTGTCGATGTAAGTTATCACACACCTCCTTTGCCTTTTCTATACTAACACCTATTTGCATAGGCCTTATTCCTGTGATCCTGCCCAGGTCGACTCTGAAACAGAGGACGAGCCTGTCACTCCTCCGAGGAGAAGCACTAGGCTTGTGCTATCTCCAAAACCTCCTGCGTCATCTTCACCCCGGGCTCGACCTAGCGCAACCAAAGGCTCAAGAAAATCCACCAATTCACTCCGGACTGCGAAACCTCCTGAACAAGCCCCGCATGTCCCAGTAACACCACCACAGCAACGAAGTTCCTCTCCACCTCATCGTGATACATCTCCCATCGAAGACGCAAGCGAATTCTCAGAACAATCGGTTCGGGCGGGCAAAGAGACCCCCTCATTCCTACTACAGCTTCGAGAGAGAGTATCATTCATTGAAAAAGATAAAGCTTCGAAGCAAAATTCGAAGAAGGCTGGCAAGAAGATTATGAAGCTCTCTTCGTCAAAGGGAATGAACTCCAGCCCAGCAGGAAGTGCCATTGAAACGTCTTCACCACCTACCGCCCCAAAGACGCCTAGCTCTTGGGAGCTCAAATTCCCCAATGAGAAGCGAGACAAGCTGCCGCCGGGCAAGTACTACTACGATGAATACGCCGACAAGCTAAACGCAGATGCGAAAGCTGGGTTAATCAAGCCTCGCAAGCCTCAGACGCTCATAGGCGCTAATATCTATTTCTGCGGCGGCGACAACTTATACCTCACAGAGTCCTCGCGAAAGAAAATGGAAATAGTAAGTGCACAATTTAAAGATTCAAAGAAGATTTTTGGCGCTTATTCAGATATCCTAGATTGTAAAACTTGGTGGTACGCTCGCGCCGATATTCGATCCGGAGATCGTCTCCTACATCGTAGACGATGCCCCAGCCCCTCCTGTTCTATTGCGGTATCTTCGTCTAAAACGACTGAAAGATATTCCAGACCACATTCCCACTGTCAAATGGGAATGGGTTAACTGTGGTAATCCCTTAACTGTCGAGCCATGGAATTACGCCAAACATGTCTCACGCTTCGATGCCGGATGCAAGCCGACGACGACGACGACGACAAGGAGAGGCAAGGGTAAAGCGAAGGCGTTGGCGCAAGAGGACAGTGCTGATTTCAGTCGTATTGGGTAAGTGTTCATTGGCTCTCCAATCCGCTGTTTTCGACGGTCTTTCAGAGAGTTCACAGACGATAATATCCAACCCCCATCTGGTTCCAACACTGGCGGCAGTAAAGTTCAGAATGCTCGGAGCGTCAAGCTCGGGGCTTCGTCATCTCGTGTTCCGCTCAATTTCGAACCAGAGGTCAAGGTCAAAACCGAAACACCCGAGGATCCTCTGGCCGAGTTTTACGAGCAGGCTTTGGCAGATATGAACGAGGAAATAGGGGTAAGCTTGGCAATTCGATTTATACATGTTTCTAAACTGGAACAACAGCGCTACGGAGAGGCTGAAGAGACTGACGATTCAAGTAGCGAAGAGGAAGATAATTCAGCCCCTGCAAAGAGGCAAAGAGCAGTAAGGGCCCCCTTGTTACCGCTAAACTTGCTGACACGGATAATTATAGGGCTGGTCCTGTGATAATAAGAATGGTCCACTTGAATGCATAAATCAAGATATTATTGATAAGGTCCAAAGTGTTTATAGTTTTCTTCGACGAATCTCAAACTTAATACACCTCGTTCCAGCTCCAAGAGCTTAGTGACCTGCATCGTGCAAAACCAACCCAGGATGATCGTTGGCGGGTACTCTCCTACACGAAAGGTAACCTAATGCCTCACATCTACTCGTATCTACAAAGCTCATCAATTTATGTAGCCATTAGCTCTCTCAAAGTGTATCCCCAACGAATTAAATCTCTTAGGCAAGCCAAGATGCTCAATGGCGTCGGCGAAAAGACTGCCATGAAAGTCAGTCGTTTCACCAACCCTTCACGTCCGCTCGTCGGGCTGAATGTCGACAGATCATGGAAATAATCGAGACAGGCAATCTACGCCGTATTCAGCATGAGAGGACCGAAGCGGTTCAAGTAGCTCAAATATTTCAAGGTATCTATGGCGTCGGTAAGTTTGTAACATCTAACATATAGCATTATCCCCCTAAACGATACTTAGGCGCTTCGACTGCTCTTAAATGGTACCAGAATGGCTGTAGGACACTTGACGACCTCAAGGACGGAAAAGCAGGCGTCAAACTGAGTAGAGCACAAAAGATTGGTCTTCAATTCTATGACGGTAAGTCACCAGTAATATTTTGTCTTCTTCAAAATATCCTCATCTACTGGTATATTTCAGATATCAATGAACGCATGCCCAGAGAGGAGGCCGCCGCAATCTTTGACCTCATTAAGCCGATTGGTGTGTTGTTCCAATAATTCTAAAAGGTTTCGCACTAAAAATTTGGCAGCTCTCTCCATCGATCCAAAACTTTTTGTCGAAATCATGGGTAGCTACAGACGGCGAGTTTTCTTTACCTGGGATTAAACTATAATCTGACGTCGATTCAGAGGCAAAAAGGATTGTGGAGATATAGATGTGGGTTTCCTTCGATGAGGATGAGATGATCACAGCCGCTCACTCTTGAATCTATTGTAGATACTGATCACACGAGACCCGAGCGACGGTCATACCCATGAAGGTCAGTAACTCGACAACTCGAAGCTACGATCTCGCGTAACAAGTCTTCTAGGAGTTCTTTCTCGTTTGTTGAAAAAGCTTCACGCCGCGAAGATTATTACGGAGGACCTAGCCCTTCCTGAGCCCGACCCAGAGGAAGGTGACCTAGAAGCAATATATCGTGGACTATGTCATCTTCCAGGGAAGGAGGGGGCCAAACGTCGGCGTATCGATTTCCTAACTGTCCCTTGGAAGTCCAAAGGAGCGGCATTGCTATATTACACGGTAAGAATCACTATGGGCTCTTTGTGACCATTCTCACACTTATCCTCTCGACTTATAGGGCGATGATCTGGTACGTGTTTACCCTCCAAGGCGCCAAAAATATAACTAACAAGACATTTCAGTTCAACCGCTCGATGCGATACAAAGCCAACAAGATGGGCTACTCTCTTAACCAGCGGGGATTATATGAGGGCGTTGTTCGCGATCCCCACAACAGGACTATCAAAACTAACAAAGGTTGGCTTTTCGTTGCCTTGGACTAGTGACAGCTATTAATATCTCTCTAGGTAATATACTCGCGTCCGAGGCGGAGGAAGACATTTTCCGCATTCTACAGGTTCCATGGCAGGAACCTCACGAGCGTGTCCGAGATCGTCGCAAAGTATGATATACTATCGGTACGAAGGCACTACTATACAACAGACAATTATGAACGCAATGGTATCATCACTAGAAATATATGGGAATAAATTGTACGAATAACTTATCAAAGGAATGAATATATCCCAGTGAAGCAGATCCTCAAACAGCGCCCATACGTGCTGATCTTGCTGGTCTGGTATATTTCATCTCGAAGCTATCCAGTGTTGATGGCTCGTCTGATCTCGTCAGAGTAGATCCAGAGGGGGCATGGCTTGCTGCGTGCCAGGTATTGACAGTTCCCGTTCGTTTTGACCACGGTTTTGAGTTACTCCCATTGACGATTACATCTGTTGTGGCTGCCTTGCTGACGTTGAGCATCATGCGGGTGGTGAGTATTCCAACGGCGGCATGGAAAGGCCTGCATTTAAGCAATGAGAAACTTCGATTGAGATAGCAAATAAATTTGGGCGTACGCATAACTGAACCAAGGAATTTTGGTTATGCCCTATGACAACACAAGTGAGAACGGCGAAGACACCACGGAAGACTCGGAGCCCACATACCACTACCATGAGATTGTTGAACACCAGCACAAAAGCGATTCTAGATGGTGCTGAGCATTGCTTTCGTACATCCAGGTAAAAACTTACGCGAAGAAGTAGAATAGGTTGTCTCGTAATAATAACGAGTACAAGCCAACCCGAGTTCCGCTTCTGAGTCGAACGGTAGTGGACTTTAGGGTTTTGTAGAGTGCGAATCCGAAAAGAACGCCCTCATAAGCAGTCGCTGTAGATGGCCAATCAAAACCGGGCGCATAAAAGGCGGGAAGCTGAAACGTACCGGGAACCCATTGCGCCCATTCGATTCCTGAGTGTATTGAAGGGCATCCGGGCAAAGGCAAATGTATAGCATCGGCAATAACAGCCCGCCGTCGCTGGGCATTATGTATAAGCACATACATGAATCCACCTATGGATCCCAGGAACAAGAGAGCATTGATAATTGCTATCTATAGTGATAGTCAGTCATTAGGCCTAGGATACACTCGAGTGAGGCATACCTTTTTAGAGCACTTGTAAAGAGCGTAAACGCGAAGTTGCATGATGATTTCCACGGACCACAAACTAAGTGCTCCCACAACACGGATGATCGAGTCCATAGCTACGCAACTGGGCGAGCAGGGTCAGCATTGACGTGAGATAGTGCGAGCCTTTTTTCGCGTACACGTTATCGTTTGTGACACCAGGAATGGAGAAAACGTGTATTTGTATCACGTCGAACAGGAGAAGGGTCAGGGTATAGTAGCGTATCTGATTTGCCAAGGTCAGAGAGGGGAGTTGAAGAATGTGTTGAAACACGCGCCCAAAAGAACATAAACTTGTTGAAGGACCATTTCATCGACTAGTCGCGAAATTCAGTCAAGGCTGAAATGTTGGGTGAACGTAGATTACCGACCCAAATGTATTTCATCTTTTGGAGGGTTCAGCACTCAGCAATCCACTAGTGACTATGAATTGCTCACCTCGTCCTCCAAAGTGACAACTGAGCAAGCGAATACTTGAGAACGCGGAATCGATTAAAAAAAGCTGGTAACGCACGATAATCATGGAGACCCCAAGTGAAACCAACGACTGCGACAAACGCTCTTTAGCTTACACCAAACCGCAAAAAAAATTGGAAACATACGGCAAACACGCAAGGGAATGAGATTTCCCTGATAGAGCTTGATGTACTTGGCTTGCTCCTCCGGAGTCGTCATTTCACAGTCTGGAAAGGTTGGCTAGCTTAGGTTGTGGCCGTAGCCCGAATTAGAGGGGGGGAAGTGAATTCTGGGCACATTATCACGACGGTCTCATAAATAGTATTAGAAGGAGCGTATCGGGGTAATGCAATGATTTGTCCCTGGAACTACCCGTTTCAAATTCAGACACAGATGAGAAATTACACCAAAGGACTTACGAAAACGGACGATTGTGGATTAGCGCCTCTCGAATCCTTGGGCAACGCCCTCATGATCACTCCGAAAGCGAGATGATAGGAGATGATCAAGTTACTGTAGCTGTAGCAAGAGAACACATCAACACTGCAGTATGATGAGAGGACGAGACGGGAGTGGGAATCATGAAAGGCAGGCACCAAAGCGCCATCATCGGAAGCAATTTCAATTTCCGGAAGCAAAACCTTAAAACCGGCTTAATAGCCGATCTTCGCAGTGTTACTGTATTACTTCTGAACACGAAAGGACTGGAAAGCATATGTAACTGATTCACTGCTGGGTAGTGGTCTGGATATTCTACGGAATACACAAAACCTCAGTATAGGATTCCGTGAAAACTGGAGAAAGCCCTGGATATCTTCAATCCGCTAAGCCGTGGAAATCGCAAACGTAAAGCATGCCGGTCGGTTGCGCACGACAACGGCCAAGCCTGAGATAAGTTTTCCCATGATCCAGTAGCTACTCTTGGAGACCAGCGGCATCACCGCAGAGGTCTTCATAGGTCACAGGAAGATCTGATAATGCATATGAGGCACAATTTTCAGTGACACCATTGTGAGGCTCCAACAATGTAAACTGTGCTCCTCCACAACGGTGACCAGCCTGAACATACTGTATCAGCCAGATGATCCCATGATCCCAGATGGATGATAACAGATGATAAACTAGGAACCAAGAGTCTCCAAGAGTGCGGATCTGGGGTCGAGATACAGGGTTGGGTTGATACGGTGGAGCCTTCAAATGATCCCTCTTTTGTGAAGCTTGGTGATCGTATCGGAGAACAGTTGATTTCCTCCGAGTTGCAGACTGCCAGAAAGGCCATGTGTCATGGAAGCGAGGTGAACATTTGAATACGGTCGAGTGCACGCCAGTAGAGTCCGAGTCTGAAAAATCTGAAACATCGTGTCGAGCGGCATTGAGGAATATCTGGAAATCTATTCACGTCAGTGAATTTGGCCACTTATTCAAGTTGAGCAGTTACTAAGTTACTACAGCCTTGAATAAGCTTGAATACCGTCGTCACTTGTGGAATGATCAGCGAGTTCCTGCGAATGGAAACGACGACCATGGGTACAATTGTCTTCCAAGCCAGACTTCTCTTCGCAAGATGTTGATGCTGGCGTACAGCTTGATATGTATACGAAAATAGAGATGAGCAGGGTCAATCATGATGGTCAGAATCAATCCATGGTGGTGCGTTCCAAGTTCCAACCGACACAGCAATCGTGGGAGCTACAACTCGGCTTACCAAAATAGGACTATACAGCAAAACTATGGCTATACACACGAGTTCGATAAATATAAGTCAGATTGGGAAAGTGTTACTGTTACTACGAGACAGTCCGAATAAAGATACGTGACTGAGTAGTAAGAGACTACAAGCGTAATGACCACAACCTGACGTTACCGTCCGAATCGCTACTATAGAGTGTATTGCCGTCTGGCGAAAGCACAACATTGTACTTCTGAGAAGAAGAATAACCCCATGACCAGGGAGAAGGCAGCCATCCCTCACGCCTTGTTTCGGGGTCTAGCAAGGCGATGTTACCATCATCGAATCTGCAAACGACCAATCCGGTGCTGGTATGATCCATATCGACTATCCTTGAAAGGTACTGAGCGATTCCACGATCGAGTGCATTGTACAGGGCTTTCCACTCGTAGACAAGGTCACCGGTTGACGCATTGTATACACCAACTGACCGCTCTCGTTGTACGAATAGTCGTTTCCCGTCGTTGGAAAACGAAACACGATGTGCTTCATGAGGCTGGGAAGACTCGAGAGGCGTTACCGTACCATCTTCGATGTGCCAAATGACATGATACGGTGCTACATCTCTGGAAGTGGCGTTTAAGATGGCTAGCTTGCCGTCTGGTGAAAAAACAGGACAGCGATAGTCAAGATACGCCGCAGGGGGGTCTTCTGGTAGGGAGATGGCGTTCACCATGGTCTCTGTCTTCAGATCCCATATCTCGAGTTTGTCAGCCATCGCGGCCAAGAAGGAGCGATTCGATTGGGTGCTGTTAGTGAAGTGTATTACTGACGTTGGCCAGCTGTTATCCCAGGGCTTATACCTCAGTCCAGGCTCTTCGATATTTATCGCGTCATATCCCCCGGGTCGAATGACATAGCGCCCGTCTCTGCTCGTAGACGCCGTGCATTCAGATCTGGACTCCATGAAGTACGACTCAAACAAGCGGTTCCGAGCCATATCCTCAGCGACACCGACGCGGAGGAACAGCTCCGTGAGGAGGAGTCCAAGTTCCGTGGGAGGGAGGACCTCCTTGGTAGAAGGCATGTATTTCCCAAGAATACTTGTGAATGCTTCGAGAGCCGCATCTCGAGCCCGAATCGTCTTGGGCCTCATTTCCAGCTGCTCGTCCAAATCAAATACCCTCATGATTTCTCGATCCTTGAAAAGTGAGTATGACGAAAAGAGGACCAACTTGTTTCGACTCGGGAAAAGGATGCGTCGAACTGTATCACTCGGCCCACTATTGAAGCGCTGCCTGAGTTTGAGTGTCTCTGTCTCGTAGACGAAGATGGTGCTACCATATTTCTGTGCGATAGCCAACAACGTCCCATCTGGGCTAATGGCAAGGGTACCTGCCTCCCTTGAATATGTACCGGGTTCGCTGGTGATATTGGAGCATGATCCATATACGCCCGACTCTAGAGGAATCTGAATACACCCTGCTTCGTCTCCCTTTTTCTTGGGATGACCAAGCAAGAGAGTCTCTGAGGTCGCCTTTGCTCTGTCATTGACAGGTGGTACGACATCGCGATCCAGGGACACCTGCGCTTCGGATGCTGAAAAGAGGATTTGCGCGGCTGCCCTGGAGGCAAGCAAGGTAATGGGTAGAATGAGAGGTTGGAGGTGCATTATTTGATGGTGGAGACAGCACCTTCCTGCTCTTAAGTAGGGAAAGCTTCAAGAATCAATTTATCTCGGAGACGTAAGAGATCATAGGCGGTGTCGACTCCCGTGTCCGACATTGAATGGTATCGAGGAAGATAAGTATGCTGTGACGCGATGGCATCACATCTACTAAAGGTTCGTTCGGTTAGAACACTTCATGCAGAAACGGGCGACACGAACTTTCGCAGAAGGCAGCGAGTCCAGCCTATTCCTTTCCTCTGGCATGTCAAAAACTCCTTCGATCTGTTATCCTTTTCGTGCTACTCTCCTTTTTTCGTGCTTCTTCGGCAATTCTATAAGGACGACTGGAGATTCCCGTTTGGCGACCATCGACATAAGCGGGAGATGATCAATTGCGATAACAGAGTATCAAGTGTCTCGTAGGACAGGTACACGGTCAGGGTGGTCGGGTTTCTAGTCTTGGCGCTGAACTTCGGGAATTGCTAACACCCAGATCCACGGTGCAACACAAAAAGTCCAATTCTAATATTCCGGTAGTAGAGCAAGCATAGGGAATCGATCATACTACAAGATCAGCGAAGTTGAATAGGCTGGAAAATAGATCGAGCGTACCTGCTGCACCCATGGCTAGCCTTTGAATCATGTGCCCTTTTGTACAGTTCCAAGGAACCGGCGATTCCTATCCAATATATGATGTGTCCAATGTGACCTTTTGGCTGTGCTGATGGTTGTTCAAGTCGAAGAGGAGTTTGATGCGGCAAAGCCTGATCATTGTCCAACTTTCACTCGCGCACGAGTTCACCAGAAGACGTGTCATACACGTTGACTACTGGCTTCCATCTCTGCACCACAAAGAGGCGTTTCTCATTGGCAGAGAACGAAATCGTGTGTGTATGGGGGCAACACCACACCGGTTTCAAGTTCCCAGACGGTGGTACGGCGAAAAGTATCCGTGTAAAGTTGCAGAGCTGCCTGCCTACAGCTAGGAGAAAAGGCGACCAGACGCGGCAACTGGTGCTGAATCTCTAAAGAAAGTAGAATGACGTAGTCCAGTTAAATTGTTGCTGCTCCCCGTATATGAATCCGCCAGTCTACGGGAGTAGCGAGCAACGAGTGGCCACCCGAAGTCCAGCGATATCTGGTCTGAAGACGTGTCTATGAGGTGACCGAGCTGTGCCCTCGAGAGCAACAGTAGAGGAAAAGATGCCAGAAGGTATCGTGGGGTGAGCATGTGGATATGGCGTTGATGGCGTGTAATGACGACAAGTTTAGAGGGTTGCCCAAGTAGCTGTAGAGCACTATCATCAACACCAATGCCTGATCAGTTGCACAGCAAGTCGAATCTAGCGACAGTTCAGTCATCTATATCTCGACTATAGGATATGTTACCGCACCGATTTGTGTAATATCAGCCTGTGAGGGATCTTCTGGATGTTTTTTGCCCACAACTGTGTTGTAAGATGCGAATAGGACAGCGAGCAACAAGTGTTCCGGTGAATATACGAGAGGAAATTTAGGAGGACTGGTAACCCTTGGAGCTTCAAGCATCGTCTCAGTAGATGTCGAGGAGTCAAAGGTATCACAAAAAGACACACCTCCAGCCTGGTTTCAGCTTCCATTCCAAACGAATAGTCCAGCTTCCTTTGCCCGGCTCATTCCTGGCTTAAAAATCCCTCTTCTGATACAGAGGTCAAGGTTGAATACTGGAAATTTTAGCCAGCGAGTATTAGAGAAATTGCGTGTACGTACCCCAAGATGAAGACGACCATTCTTCCTTCCTTGTCGTCGCGTACGACGTGTTTTCGTTGGAAATCGTGATAGTCCTCGATTACACGTTCATGAATGAGGTACGAAAATGCGAGATAAGGTGATCCCGAAAAAAGTGTGGTGCTGGTGGTGGTAGCACAGAGAGAAGGGTCGCGTCATTGAATACCACCTGGTCAGAGACCCATTATCCCCAATCATATCCCAAATTGTTAGGCTGAGAAGGGATGCTTCAATTTCTTTCATTTATCTAGTGATGTAGATTGTATCACAACGCAAACCAAGGGTGTTTGGCAACCTCTCGAATAGTAATCCTATCCTGCGGTCGATACCTCAACATTTTCTCCAACAAATCCCCCAACAACTCCACTTCTCTCTCATCCAGCCTCTGCCCTGTATAACTGCTTTCCTCATCCGCACCTATACTCACCAACATATCCTTAATCGACGTCCTCTCCTTCTCTTTCGGCTCCGCATCCTCCGAGCCAAACCATGTATACCTCTCCTCAACCAACCCCCGCCACTCTTCCGGAAACTTCTCCTTCCCAAGCATCTGAACCGTCTCTCTCAAAACCTCACTATGCCGCCCAAGGAAATCATCGAAAAGTGTATACCCAGCCCTAATCTCAAAGATTGCGCACCCCAAACCCCAGATATCCGCTGCCATACCGAACTGGGTAGAATCGAAACACACCTCAGGCGGTAGATAGTTGTATAAAGTCCCTGGTTCGTAATCGGGAGGACGTTGAGATACGTTGAAAGATTGTCCGAAATCGATTAAGAGGATGTTTTCTTGGATATAATTTGTAAAAATTGAAGCAACGATGGGTGCAACGACACACGCTGGAGCATTCGCTTCGGGTCCTAGCTTGGTTGGGTCACTAGGATATACATCTTCCGTTTCTGGTACGCCGAAATACATATAAATTTCATCGTCGGATAACCTTTGTACGCGTTCATCAAGACGGAATAGGATGTTCGAGGTGGTAAGGTCTAGAAATCCAAATTGAAATCGTAGAATTAGTCTGAGCGTCCATGGTCCGGGGATTCACTTTCATACCTCCATGTACCAACCCCGCATCATGCATAACCACCAACGCATCCACCACTTGCTTCGCAACATTCCTAGCACGATCCCCTTTCAGAGCCCTGCCACCACTCTCCAACACATCTCGAACACTAGGGCCAGCCAACTTTGAAACGATACAAACGTGCAATCCATTAGGCCCGTTTTCGACGAAATGGTCTTCTATACCCTGAATAGCGACTCCAAGATTCAATTCGGGTAGTGTAAGCTCCGGTATCTGAGCGGAAGAGAAAGACAAATCGGCACGAATAACCTTGAGTGATACGAGGCCTCCGGACTCTGATTCTTGCTGCGCACGAGCCAGCCAAATCGTAGACGACCCCCCAAACCCCAATTTATGCAGAATCCTATACGGCTGACGACCGTTTTGAAGAGTATCTCCGATACAAACAGGATGATAGCCTCCTGGACGGTATTTCTCGAGATCCTCGACATAGTCCAATCGCGTAGGAACAAACTTGAACTGGGGCGCCTGCGCGCGGGTCCCGGTGAATCGCACGGCTGCTGCTCGAACAAGGAGACATGGCCTTGGTTTGAGAAAGGAGAGTGTCCTCATTGCCGTCATGGCATGGTGGTTCAGACTCGAAGGGGGCGCTAATTGAATTCACACAAATGTCTCCTCGCTACTGGGCGCCAAGGACGCACGGCTCCTGTACCAGTTAGCTGGACTTGAAGCGTACGGTGCAGAATTTTCGTGGTGAATGGAACTAGACTCGCCTGACACCACAAGATCGACGCGAAAGACAGGAAAATTCGAGAGATCCATGTATCGTGGGTTTCTGTGGTATGTAATTCAAGTCACATATGCGAGGCAGAACAAATACTACATGAATGGCTGGACTATCGCAACTATTAGGTAGGAATGTTCCATAAATTAAGCAAATATTATGTTCGAGAAGATGGAGTGGTGCGATACGAGGGTGGAGGTCCATATACCCTTGACTGCAGCTCCAGAATGTTACGCCTCAGATGTTCGACAGCGTTTCTTAATGAGGACACATCATGTGTAAAGTTGCTATAGGCTGAACGAGCCCCTGCAGATGAAGATGGTGGTACAACTTCTCCTGAGCGAGGCGGTACGTCTCTTCGCGAATTAGAGGCTGCCTCCAAATCCGTCTGTTCACCGATCTTTCTTGGAACTTTTCGATCGGGCCTATACCGTTTCCTACTAGCGTGGGGAGAGCTAGGTTGATTCTGGAGCTGGCTTTTTTGTGTCGTATACGGTTCAATGCAATTATCAGCAAGGGTTTCTTCAATGCTGTCGTTAGGCCCCCTGCCAAACCGGAAAAACGTCGCCATTTTACTCTCTTTTTGCGATAGACCCCGTGCGTGAGTATGATTTTTCCGTCGCCGCCAAAGCAAGAACCCAAGAGCAATTAAAACGAGGCTAGCGACGCCAACGCCAACGCCAATGCCAACTTGTGCGCCAATGGACTTCTTTTCGCTTCCAAAGATGGTGTTCCCTGAGAGCCCCACGAGTCGACTCTTAATCCTAGAGGTAGCCAGTCAGCTTCAAACATGTATCGTAAGCAGACACTCACCCCATTGCAAGAAGACCGAACGCAGCTCCCTGTGCAGGACTTGATGCCAAAGATGTTAGACAATATTGACTGATCAAAATGTGAACGCCACTTACCTGGCCCATCCAGTAAGAGCCTCTCCATCCTGAGTATTGTATGTCGATGGGAATGGGGTGAATTGACTAATATCTACAGCCTTTGCATAAACCCCTCGCAGGAGACTATCTCGAGCTGACACAGCATTTGCTGTTGCAGCCGTCAACATTGTCCAGTCTACGCAACAGATGAGTACATACCATACACTGCGACCAAAAGACATCGTTCACTTACGAGATTTTGCTACATTGACGCTACTGTCAAAGGGCAATCCAAATTTATTACCTGTAGCATTTGTGCCTATTGAGTTAGATACAGAATGTCGAGAATGGGACACACCTGATTGCACCAGGCTGTTATAGAACCTATCTTGGGCATCATAAATCTGTTCCCCACCCGAAAGTTAGTCGTATTCCAGCAATCACACTCATGTCGCTCTCTCACCTCTCGACTAACCAAGTTCATACCCAATAATTTATCCGCGAATAAGTTATAGATCATACCCCACGAACCGCCAGAGTTATAGGAGGACACTAAATGCCCGTTGACATTCGCTGATTGCTCCCATTGTTTGATCCAAGTCGCTGCTTGGTTCTGACAAAGTCGACAGTCACTGTACGACATCGCTCAACACAGATGCTAACACTGTACCTGGTATTTTACCGTGTCATCGCCTCTCCCAAGAGTATGGCTAATCTCAGCCATCGCCCGAACTCCAATGATGCCCTTAAGTGCGAGATTCGTCAGATTGGTAGCTGTCAAGCCATCGGCATCTTGACTATCAAGGTGCATCAGCAAAAGAACATTGAAGCTGTAAAAGTGAAACTCACTATCCTGAGGTAGCCAATGCATTCGTTGAGATGAGGTAGTCGGTCCATTTCTTCAGCGTATCGAACTGTAACGTTATCCCGTGAGCGATCGGAACGATGGATGTACTGTATCGCACTCACATAGGTGTTGAGGATACTCTGATCTCCAGAGAACCGGGCATGGGCCCATGTCATGATGAGCATACTCCCTGAATCTACGAGCATAAATCAGGGAGATTTCAGGTATTATATAGCCCTACATACCTTCAATGCTCCGTAGCAAATTGGCGGAACCTCCTTGAGCGATCGGATAGTTGACACCTGGTGAGGCAGAATCAGCCATCAAGCAATGAACGCCAATCAGATTATTTCACCGAGATCAGGAGCTGCATAATTAATAGTATAAAGTGACGATTTCTGATATTCAAATAACGGTTCCAAAAGGTATCTGCACCAGGTGGCGTTGATGTACAGGTATGCCGGAAATGACGCATAAATTATTTCAACAGGGTTCACTCGCCTTAAAAATGTTAGTCATTTAATGCTAAGAATATGGAAGACGCGGAATGAACACTTACCCAGTTGTTCCCACGTCTTTCATGAACATCCAAGCACTACCGCTTGGAGAGACTGTAGTTTCAACACCGCCGAATGTCTGACGTGCCGAAAGCGAGACCAAGTCGGCGTAATCTGGGCTGACAGTTCGAGCCTCGGAAAGAATCCTGTCGTCGAGAGATTCTGCGCGAGCTTTTGCGCTGGGAAAGTCGTTCAGGAATGCCTGTATCTGTCGCAATGAACGTGAGAGGCTGTAAACCAACGTGAAGCGGAGAGGCCTACTGCATCATCGATGCGGCTATACTTGGTAGTCCAATACGGTTGTAGTTCTTCTGAATTTGTATACCTGACTACAGGGGCGCGAGCATACCCAATGGCCCATAATACTGGTTGCGATGTTGCACTAATCGTTCCCAAGTCGTTTGCAAAGGCGAAAACAGGCGATTGACTGGAACAAAATCCTCAACTGTTACACCGCCCGATAGGATCACATCACTTACTCGTCGATTCTTCTGAACTGGGTATCCTGTGTCAAGTTCAGACTTCCTTGAGTAAGAAACCAACTTTGCAAGGAGTCCTTATTTCCAGTCTGCCATGTCATATCCGCACTCTGTCAAAGCAGTCAGCATCGCACACCACACTGAAGGTGACATTACTCACTGCCAATGTTGCATGGTAAAGAATTCCATCCTGGGCCATGTAAGTATTCGCAAGCTTGTCGGAGGGCATCCTCTCCGCAGAATGGAAAACCATTGAAGCACTAATCTGCGTCCCCCAGCTAATGGTATCGCTAGAGTCGTCCGAAAGCCATTCTATATCCGAACATTTTAGCCGTCAAATCCACGGCCGAAGTGTATAATACGAACCTCCACTAAGATCGGAATAGATTTGTACGCTATGTGTATTGCCATCGCTCGAAATAGCATCGACATAGACATATCCGAATGGGAATGATTGAAGAACGAGATTGTTTGGCTAATGCCCATCTTAGCCGTGTTCTTTTGGTATGAAAAAATATTATATGTAGACGTACCTCAATAGGGCTAAGAAAGGTGAAATTGAATCGCATTGGGCCAGCCGAGAGCGAGTATATGGTTCGTGTAGGAGTAATGGTGACTCCTTCAACTTTGGCAGGTGCCTTATCTTTGTCTGGACCGAGATCGAATTTTAGGTCTCCATCATTGAAATCATTGAATGCCGATCCCATCCATGAGTATACGCTCCCATCCACTCTAATGAAGCCATTCCATCCTAAAGTCTGAATTATAAACTGTTTCAATCTGAATTTTCCGAGTAACAAATCAGGTCAACGCACGCGATTACCACCCCAGAATTGCGGCTGACTAGCAGACGCATTCGGAGCTACCCAGCTATTGAAGTAAGGTGAGCGAACAAGAAGGGGTACTGCCGAAGGCTGAAACTGCGCATGTCCAATGACCACCAAAATCGAGAGCGATAAGAGAAATTGAAGGAGAGCCATTTGAAAGTCAGATGCCAATGCCTTGGTCGAGGGGAAAGGGTACGTACCCAGACATTGTGCCACCAGCATGTTTATGAACACTGGGTAACCATCCAGCCGGGATGGTGAGCAAGCATCAATGATGAAACAATGTTGATAAGAGGCAGTAATTCGTGGTGTCCACAGGAGTGACCTCAACGGCTTTCGACATTTCAAAAGGTTGTCAACACGAGCAATGAGCGATGCACCTAAACGGTACTAACCAAGACTATAAACCGTGCGACGAATTGCCTTGCGTCGGAATGGATCCTATAATTGCCCGAAAATAAGCGCGAAACCGTGAGGTGAGTTTTACTGAGCAGATCTGGGTGTTACGGGAAGCGAAGTGAGCACTACCAACTAAATGTCGATGATTGAATTGGTCGTAGTCCCAGAGATGAGTATTAGATATCCCAATCGGCAGCGGCTATGTACGCATTTGATGATACCACTGCTGTCCTGGCCGTATGCATATATGGGATTTGGACTCATTGAGGAAACAAAAAAACAGGGTTCATGTTCAGTCCATAGCTATATTAATTCGCTACGCATAATATCAATGAGACAATCTCCATAAGCAGAGGAGACTGGGCATATCGCATGAGCTTTCTACTCACAATCTTCCCGAGGTTCATGTTACCCACTGCCTTCTATCAACCGAAAAGTTTGATGCTGAGCCGACGACGATGGAGGAGCAGAAGAAAGCAGGCCGCGATTTGCCAGCCCAGAGCATGTTATCATCCCGGACGCCGGACGGCTCCGGGCAGTCCGGGCGCTCTCATTCATTGCGAATTCAACTTGTCACGCTTCTACTCGGTCGTACGAGGTGGACTGACTCTGAGTTGGACTGAGTTGAACTGAAATCGGGGCACCTGTTCGGGAATTCGGTCAAGGATCATCCCCAGAGTTCGAGGTACGCTGTTTTTCCGTTCTTCAATACTTAATAAAAAATGCTCCTCATTGTTAGCACAGGAATCAGGCACATTTTGGGGCACCCAATTGAACATTGAGCTGTTCGGATACCGAATATCGTCAATTTAGGCTTCGGGAACCAGAACAAGTTGCTCCCGCATTAGAAAGGATCAAGGAGAGTCGGAGAGTTGCAGTGTTTTATGAAAGAGTGTGTATTTGATCCCTCTGACGTTGTGTTTCGCTGATGAAAAGCCAGGGCTCTGAACAGCACGAAGGGCATGCTTCCGCATCAGATACTGTTGCTCAGAGGTGACGGCACCGTCAACTGTTTCGTAGAAGGTGCTCAGACGTATATTTCTAAAGATCCTCAACATAATCCAATCGCGAAGGAACGAATTTGGGCGTTTGGGGTGCTTCTTGCTTGCGATTTGTGGTGAAGCGTACAAAAGGGAGATATGACCTTGGTTTAAGAAAGGAAAGTGTCCTCGAGGCCTCATTGCCGTCATGGCATGGTTCAAGAAAGAATGTTGACTCCTAGGCGCTAAAGGAGTCCATCGTCTCGGCGCTTACTCAGTCTTGCGTCCACGACGTAACCAAAAGTCGAAATGTACGTGTACATGTATATCCTGACTCCATTCATTATTTAAATATCGATTCTACAGTCCCGCCGTACTCTTTATCCAAATTAAAGTCCACCACAATAAATATCACAACGAAAACCAAGGACGCTCGATCACCTCTTGAATAGTAACCCTATCTCTTGGTCGATACCTCAACATCCCCTCCAACAAGTCCCCCAACAGCCCTATCTCTCTGTCATCCAGCCTCGTCCCACACGGCTCAATCATCCGCCCCATATCACTATCATTCTGTGGCGGACTATCCCCTTGACCTATCCTTACCAACCTATCCCTTATCGACATCTTCTCCGCTTTAATCAACGGTTTCTGCTCCTCTTTCTGCTCCCCATCCTCATCAAACCACGTATACCTCTCTTCAAACAACTCCCAACACTCTTCCGGAAGCTTCCCAAGCGTACTCACCGTCTCTCGCAAAACACCAAACGACGCACGCAGCTGGACAACCGTCGATAGGAGGTATATCGACATAACCTGCGCCAAGATTAACAACATCACACCTTCCACACCTTCACCTAGTTCAAAAAAGTTACGTCAGGTTTTCGTGTCCCCAAAATGAAAAGAAAAAAAAAACGAAGCATGTACCCTTCGTATGACGCGTAAACTCCCGGTAACAATTACACCAACTAACACCAGGCTGAGTTGACGCATCAGTCCCCCAACGAGCGACGGGGAAAGGGAAGGAACGAGTGAGGTGATGAGGTTTGTTAGGATATCTGGGTAATTCCTCTCCTTGTTGGGCGGAGGTAGAAGTAGATTCAAGACCGACTACGAGTGCGTTAGCTCTAAAGAGGCGGCAGCATCCTCTACCCGCACGCTTCAACTTGAAACGTCGTCAGGACAGTGGGCAACGGAATGTCGGAGCAAACGAGGAGCAGGCGGCTGGAAATGGTTCCCTGACCATACGCACAAAATTGTGATAGCCTATCGGGTTCAGGCTCTTACACCCCCGGGGGCTGGGCCTGTAACGAAGAGAGCAGATGTATCATGTCGGTGATTGAACCAGCTCCCAGTTCCCAGTCATCCCCGAGCCAGATATCAGCGTCCCGTAGTACCGCCCTTTCGCTCGACTGTCCTGGTTGTAGTATGATCCAGTGGGCTTTGAATTCAAACGGGAAGGAATTTGAAACGGGATTGCCAGCACTTGATTCAATCCACTGTGTAGTTACGAACGCCAACACTAAGACTTGCTTGTTGTTGCTATTTTATACGGGAACAGCGGTTGATGTAGATGGAGAAAGCAGAAAGAGGTGGATTCCGGGCCACGGCCGGTCGGCCGTGATTCAAAATTCAAATTGGAAGGAAACTGGCACGTGGTCCTTCAAGTTAGCGCTAGTCACCCTAAGTAGGCGCTCGCAAGCTCACCTTGAGTTTCACAACACATTACGCTCCAAGCACTAATCAAGAACGTATGTATACCCCGCCGGCCGGGGGTGCGTGTTCTGGTACTGGTCTTACTCTTGAATAGCACTGTACACAATCGCATACTTCGAAAACATACGAGTACACAGTCAAGAATCAAGATACCCGACTCCGAATCCACCGAGCTCCACCTCCCAAAAGCACCACACCCAAAAACACCCCGTCGAACAGACGGCCGAAGATATGAAACGGCGGGATCGTATTAAACAGATTCCGTTCTCCTTCTCCATCCCCTTTCTCAGGCGGTGGAGGAAACGATGCACGTAGTTGTACGACTGTCGATAGGAGGTATATCGCCTGTTCGCGTGTTCGGTTGGCGTCGTGAAGAAGGGCAAAGGAGAAAGGGCGTACCATAACCTGCGCTAGGATTAACAACATCACACCTTCCACACCTTCACCTAGTTTAGTTCGGGATTTGACCACCTATCGAAAAGTTACGTCAGGTTTCGTGTCCCCAAAACGAAAAACGAAGTATGTACCCTTCGTATGACGCGTAAACTGCCGCTAACGATTATACCGACTAATACCAGGCTGAGCTGGCGCATAAGGCCGCCTACGAGTGAAGGAGAGAGAGAAGGAACGAGCGAGGTGATTAGGTTTGTTAAGATGTCTGGGTAATTGCGTTCTTTGTTTGGGGGCGGTAGGAGGAGGTTCAGGACCGACTACCGTGGGCGTTAGCTCGGAACGAAAAAGGAAAGGAAAAGTGAACGTACAGCACACACTCTCCCCATACAATACACACCCAACGCAACCCGGAGTATTTTCCGGAGAACGCCTTTAGAGGCGTCGTATCGCGCTTTGAGGTCTTCGAGATCAGAGGACATTTGGGATTCGAGCGCGATTAGACCGTCTAATTCGAGTTTGTCTGTAGGAATAGATGGTGGTTAGCTTCCAACTTCAACGAAGAAAAGAAAAGAAGGGGAAGGTACCGTCGTCACGCGTAAATGCTTTTGATATTTTGCTCCATCTCGATGTTGGGGTGCTACTAGAAGAGGAGGTCGATGGTCGATCACGAGCGGCTTGAAGATCTTGACGGATTCTGTCTAGGGAACGTTGTGCAGAGGCGATTTCGTGTCGTGTTGGTGGAGGTCTACCAGCCCAACATGTTAGTCTACAGTTTAGCTGTATAGACACGTGGAAGACACGTACCGCCCCCAGGAGCTAACCCAAGAACCTAATCCTTCGACGACACCCACGCCGGAGAGTATACCCAGTATAACAGTCCCCAGAACGATAAGCCGTGCGAGGATACTCGTGTATACGCCCGTAGACGAGGTGGTAGGTACGGGGATGAGCGATATAACGTAGGCGTATAACCCTAGAAGGATGAGTAGGGGTATTGGTTTCCCTGCCCAGTCCGCAGTCAGCCTTCCAATTGAACCCAAAAAACGTAAGAAAGGGCACCTCCACCGAAACCAAGCCAAGCACCAACAGCCGGACCACCCAACAAAACCAATCCCACGAGGTAAGATAGGGAAATCCGCCAGTGGATTAGACGTGTGTAGGGATCTAGGATATCCAGGGATTGGAAGAGTAGGAGGATGAAGAGTGTTAGGGATTCGGAGAAGGATAGCGAGAAAATTGTTCGTGGGATGTTGTTCGTGTTCGTGTTTGCGTTCTTGGTTGATGATGGGGAACTGTCGTGGTGATCTTGAGTTGGTGTTGGTGTAGAAAGCGGTATGACTTCTTCAATGATTGATGGAGACTCGGAGGCGTGTCGGGGAATGAGGAATTTGCGACATGTCCAGAAGAGGAATGTGCTGTGGTGCGATTAGTAGTGGGTGTTGGAGGTGTTGGGGTAGACGTACCGTATGAGAATTAGGAGGAGACTCTCAATTGCGAGGTGTAGTGACATTGAGGGCTACGTGGTCATCGAGGAAGAAGGCAGGTGTGCATTTAGCGCCCACGGTCCGGGTGACGTCGCGGCTCTTTTCAGAACCACCATGTCGGCCAGGGGAGGCTCGATGCGTCGTGAGCTCGTGACTCGAACTCGCCGAGATCAGTTATCTCACCGGCCGTAGGCCGTGTGATGTCATCACCATCAAGCAGAAATTTGGCTGAGTACAAGACTACGACGACCGCGCAGCGGTCCCACTGCGCGAAGCGCCCCCTAGCTCCCCTACGCTGAGCGTAGCGAAGCGTCAGTTAGGGGTTCGGGGTTAGAGGGGGGGGTGCAGGGGGGGAACGCCCCCGCAAGAAAGGTTAGGGGATTGAAGATATTTATAAGGGGGGGTGCGGGGGGGAACGCCCCGCGGTTAGTGGTTAGGGTTAGGGGTTAGGTTTCTATGTATTGTAGAAGCTCAAATACAACAGGATAGTTCAGAAATGTAGGTATAAGTACACGAAAGTAGGTTTTGACGACGCGACGCGTCGTGTCAGGTGAGTGGAAAGATGATGTCATTACGGTGATCTCGCCGTTATCTCTTATCAGCTCACGACGCATCCAGTATGGACTCCATGTCGGCATTTTTTGGAGGGACATCTTATAGTAGGTAGATGGGGTTTGGGCATCGTTTGGAACGAGAGCTGGAATAGGTACGTTTCCGACTTTTACTGTCTGCTACAACATCTATCTGACACTACAAGCAGTTTGGAACGCAAGAGTTCGGCTAGTTCTTGCGTACTACACCAACTTTTTACCTACCCAATTGCAAACCTGACAGCTCCGTGGATATGCTATCATGACAATACGCCTTTTGTCATAATCATATCAGAGCATAGAAGAGTGGGATCCTTGGAAATCAGCCCTGGTGTCGGACGTTGATGGACTCGAGCTTGTACGGTACGCTGATAATGAATTGAATTCGTGGACCGTGGTATGCTGATACTTTGACAGATATCCTACGTCGTTATTCGGTCATCGAGGAAAAGAGCAAACCCACGATGAACCGGTAACATCGAAGCTCTCTTTAAAACTACCATTTTGCTATAGCACAGAAAGGGTTTGGGAAGTGAGCAAAGGCAGGTACGTTTCCGACTCTGCTTGATACATCACCTAGCTTATACTACAAGCAGCAGCTTCTTGTCCGTCTGTTTGAACACCAGCACTTTACCTGCCCAATTGCAAACCAGAACCTCGGAACGAATACCTCACCACTGGCAGCCCCGTCTATCGTTCTAATCTTTTCGCCCGTGAACTAGGGCTGCCAGAGAACCTTGCTCAATGCTGTTGAGTCGGTATGTCGCGAGCTCGTCCGCGAAAGAATCTCGCGTTTACGGATTGGGCATTCGACGGGCGTCGGGTCATGAGCAGGAGAAGGTACCTTTCCAGTCTGCTACAACATCTGGTCGATACTAACATCTTCCCAGGCCTGCTCCAAACATTCTAGGCTAATCAAAAGCACTCGACTTATAGCTCTCAGTTTCATCCGGCCCTGGGCATGGATATAGCTGGAACCGCTCCCCTTGAAGCTTGAACGTCAATACTAACTCAGCCAATGGTATGTACGACCGTTTACTATCGCGAGAATCTAGGATGCTCAAGACAGCTTATAAAGAATATGGTAGCAACATAAAGAGTGTGGATCCTTGGAAATTCTAGATGAGCTCGAGCTCGTCGTAATGCGGAGTATCTGGATAGACGGTTGAAAAGAAGGTACGTTTAGATTCTCTCGCCGCCGTTATCATTACGGCTCTCTGATGACTCTAAGAACAGGATCCGACGCAGCCGAAGGGATGTTTTCGGATTGGTAGGCAAGAACTACTGGCAGCAGTCAGACACTCGAGTCTCATCGCAAGTTGCAAAAGATAAAACTGGAAGTGACAGTCCCTTTTGGAATCCAACACAACAAACAGCAGGTGTACAACACCTGTACGCTGGCATCAAAAACAGCTTTC
Organism: Paramarasmius palmivorus; assembly: GCA_037176845.1. NCBI lineage: Eukaryota > Fungi > Basidiomycota > Agaricomycetes > Agaricales > Marasmiaceae > Paramarasmius > Paramarasmius palmivorus. The sequence goes on along the minus strand of JAYKXP010000025.1, from coordinate 71,213 downwards.
GCCTCCTTTTCCGGTACAGCGTTTGAGTGCCTACGCGGCTCTCTTCGAAACTGTCATGTGCACTCCTGGCTTCTCAGGATCCGCCTCGTGCGGGGATCGCCGAGCGAGGATAGGTGTTTTTGAAACTCTATCTCAGGCTGCTACAACATCTAATCAAAACAACTACCACAGCACCTGTATCTCCAGCAGCTGTACATCATAAACAGCGAACAGCATACAGCTGGACCCACACTCAATACACAGATAAACACATCAGCTCGGGTACTACATCTCCCGCACTGGGGTTAGTTTCTACCGCTCCTCTGCGCCTGGACCCACTTCTCCGCGTCCTCAAGTTCTTTCGAATCTCATGATAAAATGGAGAATACATCTACACCATCCGCTAGTAACAGCGAATTCTTGAGGTACGGTTTATGGTTTAATTGTATTCTCTCTAGGTAATTGAGTCTCATGCTTTTTTTTGGTTTTATAGCGCAACAACTACACCGGAAATTCAGCCTATCTCAGGGACAGACACAGACGACCCGGCACCTCCAACTACACCTCTACCTCCACCGCGTACAGGTGCATGCAGAAGACCCCAGCCCCAGCCATCTAATACACACCCAGAAACAGAAACACTCTACATCATCGTGGCTATCCTCGGGCTTATCATCCTATTCCTCGCTATCATGGCTATCTACGCGTGGCGTCGTCTTCGTCAGTTGACGAAAGAGGATGCGTGTAAGGGGTTTGATAAACATAGAATGGTGAAGCTGAGAAAAGGTGATGGACAGAGACAAGGTGATGGACAGGGAGAAGAGAACAGCGTGGGTGTGAATGTAGAAGGGGGTGTAAAGGTGGACGTTTCGACTTTTAGGACATCGGATTCGGATTCGGACTTGACTGTGGGTAGTTCGTCGTGTTACGTGTAGTGTGTCTCAGTCGAGGTGTTTTTCTGTTTGATTGCGGTCCTGGTTCTGGTTTTGTTCGTGGTTATTTATCGAGGTTCAATCTTGGCTTGACTTGTACTACTACTATTACCGTTTATACCTTTGTGGTCTTGTGTTAAAAACATGTACGATTTACTGGAACTCCGTCACTGGTACGATCTAGGTAGCCTATATAGCACGGATAGGTCAGTAGACATGTCCCCCTCTATCTAGTATTATCGCTCTCTTTTTGGGACTTCAAAATTGTGCATCTATTGAACACTTATAGACTACCACTTATTCACAAGTCATGCTATCCGTACTATAAGAAACCAAGGGGCCGAAATCAGATACGGATGGGCTGAATAATTGAGATCATTGGCACACCTAAGTATATGGCGACAAAGATCAGTACAAATTGAAGCATGGAACTATGGTTTACGCACTAATTAACACCCCGTCTTCAGTACCAGCATGCCCTGAGCGGCGGAGAAATGAGAACGGATAGTACTAAGTATACGAGGGCCTAATACGCGCATCTTAGAGGCCCCCTTGAATAACTCAGCTTTCATGAATCTAGAAAAGCAAAACGGACATCTGCGCGTCAGGAGGCAGTGCTTATAGCCAGGGTGCTGAGGCAGAGGAAGCAAGCATCGACTCGGACGGTGTTGGAAGAGTGGAGAATTTATTCGCACGAGCGCGACGTCGGAACTTTCCGTGGATCTCGTGACCTGAGAACTGCTCCGATTCGAAACTCATGTCGTTACTCAGAGCCACAGAGCTACATGCAGCTTGGACTCGGTGCTCAGGGCATAGAATGCTAGTCTCCACCTAAAAGGGAACCATTCTGTAGCCGTCTGGGCTTTCATCGTCACAGACAGGCCAGTTACAGGCCTAGGGCTAAGGGTTGGCCATCAAAAAGGCTTCCATATGATATATCTAGTATCAGCATCTACGTTCTCATTTCCCCGTTGCTCAGGACATGCTGGTACCGAAGACGGGGTGTTAATTAGTGCGTAAACCATAGTTCCATGCTTCAATTGGTACTGATCTTTGTCGCCATATAGGTGTGCCAATGATCTCGATTATTCAGCTCATCCGTATCTGATTTCGGCCCCTTGGTTTCCGACTAAGCACCTAATACACACTCAAAAACAGAAAAAACACTCTACATCGTCGTGGCTATTCTCGGGCTAATCGTCCTATTCCTCGCTATCATGGTTCTCTATTCGTGGCGTCGTCTCTGTCATTTGACGAAAGAGGATGCGTGTAAGGGGTTTGATAAGAATAAGATGGTTAAGCCTCGTGCTAGTGGACAGGGTGAAGCAGAGACAGAGAAGGATGTGGGTGTGGGTGTGGAAGGGGGTGTACGGATAGACGTTTCGGTTGTTAGGGACTCGAATTGGGATTCGGAGTCGATTGTGGATGGTTCATTGTGTACGTATGAGACTCGCAATGTCTGAACCTGTTTTTTGTTTGATTGTGGTTGTGGTTCTGTTCCTGTTCGTGGTTACTTATCGAGGTTCAATATTGGCTTGACGTATACGACTATTATTACTTATACCTTTGTCTTGTGTAAAAAACATGTACGATTTACTGGACTCCCGAGAAGTGCTATACTAAGGTCTATGTACTGGTTATTTACACTAAATTACACAACGGTTCCCGTGTTTACTGGCATGCGTTTCCCCAGCGGTCGAAGTCTGCTTGTACTGTCGTAGTTATCCAATCAATCGTGAAACAGAAATACCTGCTTGATACCCGTAGACACAAGAACGGCAAGAACAACTCGAGCATTTTGGGGCGAAGATTATTATAATCCCAACTCGGGCAACACCTATAGGTTCGTTGCCCATCATGATATGGATACCGAAAGCTAACTCACTGTACTTGAACGCAAGGAAGAGAACATTGTAACCCACGAACTGAGCAGAAACGAATGTTTACCTTTGCGGGCGCTAGTTGAAATCGACTCGGCGCTCAAGTGCTCACCACAGTTGTTGAGGTCAAAAGTAAACGTGTATATCGGGACCGTAGAGGAAACAGGAACTAAAATAAACACATAACCGAGTCCGAGGACAAGATAATCTAAAAGCCATGAAAGTCTGAGATTTTCGCGTTAAATACGTTCCAGTTATCGTTCCAAGTCATAAAGCTGTATCTGACCCTACTTCTCCTAGCTCCCAGCGAGTTCCCCGTGACTTGGGGAAAGTAGAACCTTCGTTCCGCCGATTCTTTTCCTCGTACGCCGGAGGTCTCAAACACGAAGAGAAGGTTCCAATCCCGAGTCTACGTGCGCCCATGTGCCCATCTTCTGGGCGTGCCTGCAGTCCTCCCGAATGTGTAGCGAAGGCAGAGGTGGAGACATAGACCACGGGTTCGAGTCTATGCTCGATTCCCAACTGTCACTCCTAACTTTGGGTCCAATGGGTACACCGCCGCCGCCACCTTTTACCATCTTGTCCCTATTGAACTCCAACGCGTCTATTGAGCGCTGCTGATGACGCCGAAGACGTAGTAAACGGCGTAGCCGGTAGAAGGCACCAAGGGCTGCGATGACCACTAGGAGTACAAATCCAACAAGGGGTACTAGAGTGTTCGCCGTGTTTGAGGTCGTGCTCGGTTGATGGTGTTGGCATCCAGTGTTGCCGTGAGTCATAGTTGAAGGCGGATCGGTTGTAGCCTGAGTTGTATCTGAAGAGGCCAATACTGAAATCGAAGTCGAAGTCGAAGAAGGCGCGGAGCTCGAGATCGACTCGTCCGGAGTGGAAGAGCCTAGAATTTGAATCGTGGGTTGCTTGGAATCTGTTGGTGTAGCTTCGGAGACGCCTGCGAGCGAGCTTGTCGTCGTCGTCATCGTCGTCGCACTACAAACTTTTCAGATACCACCATCTAAAGTGGGTGATAGTTCGTACCTTGAGCTGTCACTCTCGCTGGGGGATGGCGTTTGTGCACTATCCATATCAGCATGAGATGCGATTGAACTTGAGTGGAGGCGGGGAAGCGGTAGAGATACGACGCCCCAGGCCGGGAAGTGCGGTTTGGTGGAGGGATATGTTTATCTGTATTTCGAGTGTGGGTCCAGCTGTTGCTAGCTGTGTGTTGTGAGATGCTGTTCTACAGCTGCTGATACAGTAGCTATCGACGCTGCTGAGGCTTGGTCTTGGTCGGCTGTTGTTGATGCTGTACGGTTTCTGTGATGCCCACATGTGAGCACATTCTGCGAAACAGTGCGATGATGGTACTGTCCCGTTTAAACGTTTAGTAATAGCAAAACACAGTATTGGATTTGGAAGCACACCTTTCGTGCTATTCAGAGTGCTCATCAACTCCACAACTCTCTTTGACCCTTTCTAACGCGGGAGCAACCTGTTCCGACTCATAAGAGCATGAATTGACGATATTCACAGTTGAGACACTGCCGAGCACCGTACGCGCGTCGGATGCGCCAAAAGCCCTTTTCACGCTGAAAATGGAGTCATAATACCTCGAGCTCTGGAGATAGTAAGTACCTGGCCGAGTTCAACGACAGTACAGTCCAACTCGGACTGCTTCGATCCATCGCTACCAGTTGCCACCGATTATGCATAGACAAAGATATCGAACGATAAAGCAGAGTGAACGACAAAGAAGCTTTTGCAAATAGATCCAAACTGCCCGGAACTGTCCGGCGCCCGAGATGCCGGCAAATAGCGGCCTGGTTTCTTCTATTCCTCCATCATACTCACAATTTTGCGCTTATTCCCAGACAAACACATTCACTCCGAATCCAAAGAATTCGTCACGCGTTTCAGTATTTTGCTTATCACTTTGGTTAGTACCGCCTAGCTGCATTGCTCGTTGCTCATGTTGACAACCTTTCGAAGTATTGGAAGCCGTCATTCGTGCAACGATATCTTCTAGTTATGGGACGACGCCCGTTTAGAACGCTTTCCAAGGGATTTTTTTAATCTATCATGCCGAGCTCCTGTCGCCTTACGGGTTGCGCCGCATGCGAGGAAGCGAAGTTTGTCAATGGCATAAATGTACACTACTTCTCATGACCACCACTGATGCATATTGATCGTCGACCATCTCAGTTGGATGATTAACAGCGTTCATAAACAGTGTGGTGACACAATTTCTGGATACGTACCTTTTTCCTCGACCAAGGCATTAACCTCTGGACTTTCAAAATCAAATGGCTCTCTTTCGACTTCTACTGTTGCTTTCGATTTTGGCAGACACTGGCCATGCGCAGTTTCAGCCTGCGGCAGTACCTCTCCTCGTTCGTTCACCTTACTTCAGTAGTTGGGTGGGTCCTGAAGCACCTGTTAATTGGCCGCAGTTCTCGGACAAAAATCGGGTGCGTAAGCCTTCTTCCTGTACCAGGCGACAAGCTTATGCAGCTCGTAATCTAGATTTTAGGATGGGGTGGCTTTATCAGGGTGGATGGGAGTGTGTACGAGTGGATGGGCAGAGCGTTCTATGACGATGACTTGAAGTTTACTCTCGCCGAAGGAAAAGAAAAGGCGGCCGCAAATGTCAGAGGCATCACAATTACACCGACACGAACAATATACTCGCTTTCAGCTGGACCGGTGCAATTTAATATCACTTTCCTGAGTCCCATCGAAGTACGTCGCTATCCAGTGTTACCGATCCTCAACTGATTGAACTGAAACATATTTTCAGCCCCAGGATCTCAATCATCAATCGTTCCCGTTCGGATATGTCTACTTCGATGCCACTTCAGGTGACGGTAGTGAACACAATGTGCAGATCTATCATGATATCAGCGGAGGTCCGTACACCCTTCATACATGCTCGTAGAATCGAAGACTGATTTTATGGCTACAGAATGGCTTTCGGAAGATCCTACGGACACTATTTCTTGGAACACGACAACCAGTCGTTCAATGGTTTTCCATAATGCGCAGAGGATGCCTTTGGACTCGCTTGCGACTACTTACATGGCTCACGATGGAATTCTTTACCATGCAACGCTTGCGGTGAGTGATATTAACTGTGTCCACGTGCGGTACTGACTACTATGGACAGCGGTCGGACATGACATGGCAAACTGGAGGTCACCATACGCTACGGGCTCGGTTTTTGACACAAGGCAGCTTGAAAGAAACGAAGGATAATAATTTTCGGGCAATAAATGAGTGAGTAATGTGCAAGTTGCACTGAGTGGTGCCATCGCTCACATCTTTGTTCGAGCGATTTCCCCGTCTTTGCCTTCGCCAACGACCTCGGAACAATCATATCAACATCGCAGCCAGTAGTATGGGCCATAGGTTATGCTCGTACCCCTGTAGTCAGATATTCTGTCGCGTCAGAAGAACTGCGGGCCTACTGGACTACCAGATACAGCCGCATTGATGACGGAGTAAGCCTTTCTACTCTAAGTGCGTTGTCTAACATCTTACATGTGACATCGTGGCAGATACATGCGTTCTTGGAAGATTTCCCCGATGCAAAGTCTCGAGCGGAATCTCTCGATGACAAGATTCTTTCCGAAGCCAAGGAGGTATCTCTCGAGTATGCTGATCTGGTTTCGCTTTCGGCACGTCAGACATTCGGCGGTATGGAAACAGCTGTTTCAAGCAGCGGGACGGCTCTGATGTTCATGAAAGACGTGGGCACATCTGGGTATGCTTTATCTTGCGTCCTCCATGTTCCTAGCATGACGACCCGTATTTCCAAGGCGAGTAAATCCTGTTGAAATAATTTATGCGTCGTTCCCAGCATACCTATACATCAATGCCACCTGGTGCAGATATCTTTTGGAACCATTACTTGAATACCAGCAATCGCCAAATCATCCTAACAATTATGCAGCTCCCGACCTCGGTGAGATAATCTGATTGGTGTTCATTCCCTGATGGCTGATTCTGCCTCACCAGGTGCCAACTACCCGATCGCTGAAGGAGGTCCCACAAATTTGCTCCGGAGCATTGAAGGTATGTAGGGCTACATAATACCTGAATTTCCCTGATTGATGCCCGTAGATTCGGGGAGTATGCTCATCATGACATGGGCCCATGCCCGGTTCTCGGGAGATCAGGGTCTCCTCAACATATACGTGAGTGAGATATGGTGACACCCATCGTTCCAATTGCTCAATGGAAAAGCATTAAAGTACAATACATTGAAGAAATGGGCTGACAACCTCATCCTGAAAAATATGTCTGCATTTTCGGGATAGTGAGTCTCAATGTACAAATAACCTTTAATTTTTTGCTGATGTGCTATGGTAGTCGAGATGCTGATGGCTTGATGACTCCCAATCTGACGAATCTCGCACTCAAGGGTATCATTGGAGTTCGAGCGATGGCTGAGATTAGCGATACTCTTGGGAAAGTGGATGACGCGAAGAAATACCAAGTACAGTGGTCATATTGTTAAAGAATGTCATCCTCTGACTATTAGGCCCTTTAGAAGCAAGCGGTAACTTGGATTAAAGATTGGGAACACGCAGCAATTGTCAACGGGCATTTAGCGTCCTCCTATAACTCAGATTCATGGGGCATGATCTATAATCTATTCGCGGATAAATTGTTAGGTATGAAGCTAGTCAGCCAAGAGGTGAGAACGCAACATAAGTGCAGCTTTCAGTGGAATGTGAATGACTGTACTGAACAGGTCTATGATATCCAGGATAGATTCTATATCAACTTGATGCAATCAGGTATGTCCCATTCTTGACCTTTCATATCCAAGTCAAGTGACACGAATACTACAGGGAATAATTACAAGTTTGGGCTGCCTTTTGACAGCAACATCAGTGTAGCAAAGTCTCGTAGGTAAATGATGTTCTGTGGTTCCAGTGTATACTCATTGTTCGCATAGACTGGACAATGTTAACTGCTGCAATCGCTACCAAGGCTCGAGATGCTCTCCTCCGGGGAGTCTATAGAAAGTCTATCGATAATACTGAGCCAGGACTCACGCCTTTTCCATCAGAATACAGTACTCAGGGCGAAAAGGCTGTTTCTGGATATGCCAGGTAAGTAGTGTTCATAGGTCCATCAGCCGACAGCTCCTGATGTTCTCATCGTCAAGTCCTGCACAGGGAGCTGCGTTCGGTCTATTGTCGATGAAGTATGTGCCTGATTGTCATAATTATTACAGCATGGGGCTGACAGACTACCTCTAGCCTTCCCAATAAGCTTACAGGACCCTCGGGTAGCACACCCAGTCTGAGACCTCACAGGCCTCACAGTCCAAGTCAAAAAAAGACCAAGCTTAGCATCGGTCCACAAGTTGGGATTGGTGTTGGTGTAGCCAGCCTCATCACAATCGCTGTTGCACTCCTGCTTTTGCACCGACACAAAAATTTTACTCATGCACGGGATCTATACCAGCAAGGGAGTAGGATAACGACGTTTTTCCGGTTTGGCAAGAGTTCGTCTCGGAACGTCCCAGTGAACGGGCCCGAAGATTCCCTTTCCATTTATCATATCGAACCGTATACCATACAAAAAGGACAGCTACAGCGTCAAGTTAATTCTCATCACTCCGATCGAGACCCTCCAAGACAAACCCATCAACTGGCGGATTTGGACGCAACCTCTTACCTACAAGGAGACATAGCGACCCGGGGTGCTCGTACTAGATTCGGACCACCATCTTCATCCGATGCAGGACGTACATCCGATAGCAACTTTACAGACGATACGCAGTTGAGGAACATGATTGAACACTTGAGACGCAGCATCCTGGACCTGCAGTTAGGGTCCCCGCCCTCGTATCGCACCAACCCCTCTTTTCTATCATGATAACTATTTACATGTTAAATTCACCCCTTGTGATCGGGCCGGCATTGATGAGGGAGCGTTACGTGTCTTCAGCACATCAAGGAGCTGGATTTGTCGAAGCTGTCGTCGTCGTTGGTAAACGTCCACTTTGTACGTAGAAAACCATAAGGAGAGGACACATACCCCTCATAGAACTACACCAACGAACCCCCATCACCACTAGTATCCTTGTCGGAACACGCTCTCTTCCGATCTTCCAAGTGGAAGCACGATTTTGGTGGATCATCGAGTGGGTTCTTGACTTTAGGTTCAGCGGGTATAGCAAGCATAACAGGTTCATCGTCAGGCCCGTCGTCTGCCTCTTTCTCCTCCTTCACCGCCTTGGGTCAAGGAGAAGTGAGAGCAGTAGCCTTCTCTGCGTATGCCACACTCCTCAAGATATCCTTCACCTTGGTTGATTGACGACAGCCTCGAAATGCCTATTGACCGCAACGAATTTCTCGCGCAGTTCCTTATCGAAGGTTTGAACAGTTTTTTGAACGAGAGACGCGAAAACGAGGTCTGAGTGTGAGGCGTTTACCGAAGAGGTGGGTGTTGACGGTAAAGTGGGTGTTAAGGGTAGTGAGCGTGCGTGAGACGGGGAGTAGGCGATGACACCGTAGCACATCGATGTTATTAGGGAAGAAGGGATGTCAAACTCGGTCTCGGAGGTGAGACTGTTGGTCAACGAGAGCGGATTCTTTGGGGATGATGCTGGGGCGGCTGGCACTGGGTGCCAGAGAAGCAACCTGGCAGCTATGACTGAAGAACCTAATGCTGTAGTCGAGGTCGAAGGCGCGGTGCCCGACATAAACTCGACGGGATTGACAAGCTTGGGAGGCGCTAGGTACCTGCTGCTCCAGGATTGGAGACGTTTATGAAAGATCTTGTTGTCGTCGTCAAACTGCAAAACCATGAGATTCCTCCATCTAGGACGAATGGTAGCCCGTACCTTGAGACGTCTCTATCGCTGCTGGATTGTGATTGTGTACCGTCCATTTAAGTATAAGATGCGATTGTACTTGAGGAATGGAGGTAAAGAACCGGTAGGTAGTAGAGATACGATGCCCCAGACCGAGAGGCGTGGTTTGGCGAAGATGTGCGTTGGTTGTGGGTCCAGCGGTATGCTGACGTGCTTTAGTTCTACAATGGGGATGGCTAACGTATGGGCATGGAGTACAGCAGCTATCGGCGCTGCTGAGACTTGGGTAAACTGCTGCTACCGACATTGTATGGCCAATATACAGGGAAAGAAAGGGCTTGTTTTGACCGTGATGTTTGAGCACCTTCTGCGGAACGACTCCGAGCTGAGGGTCTGTCCCTTCATAGCAACACCAAAACCTTTCCGAAGTCATGGCCGCTGTTCAAAGTCATGATCTGGTCCTGTCAACTTCAGCAAAACACAACATAAGAGTGGTCAGATACACATCCGTGAGGCCCCGCTATTCTCTTCGACCCTTTATAACGCGAGAGTAACCGGTTCTGGGTCCTGGAAACATGGAACGACGATATTCCGCATATGAGAAGGTCAAACATCTAACAGGTCCAGCTAGCAGTGAAGCACGTTGTTCAACGTTCAAAGTAGATGTTGCAAGAGACAGAATCAGAAACGTACCTATCCTCGTTCATGGCCAACTGCGATGCCCAAATTCTCATCTAGGTGTTCCTTGCAAAAATACCAACATGGTGGTTTCGAAAAGAGCCGCGACGTCACCTGGACCCTGGGCGCTAAATGCACGCTTGCCTTCTTCCTCGATGACCACGTAGCCCTCAATGTCACTACATGCATGTACACCTTGCGATTGAGATCATTCTCATACGGTAAGCCTACCCCAACACCTCCAACACCTACTACTAACCCAATCACAGCACATTCCTCATTCCTCGTCACGTCTCCGACTCTCCATCTTCCAATCCCTGGATATCCTAGATCCCTACACACGTCTAATCCACTGGCGGATTTCCCTATCTTACCTCATTGGCCTGGCTTTATTGGGTGGACCGGCTGTTGGTGCTTGACTTGGTTTCGGTGGAGGTGCCCTTTCTTGCTTTTTTGGGGTTCTTGGGCTGACTGCGGAAGACAGGTAAACCAGTACCCCTTCTGATCCTTATAGGGTTATACGCCCACGTTATATCTCTCATCCCCGTACCTAATACCACCTCATTTACGGGTATATACACGACTATCCTCGCACGTCTTATCGTCCTAGGGACTGTCATACCAGGTATACTCTCTGGCGTGGGTGTCGTCGAAGGATTAGGTTCTTGGATTAGCTCTTGGGGAAGGTACGTATCTTTCTCGTGATTATACATCTAGTAAACTAACACGTTGGAATGGTAGACCTCCACTGACACGACACGAAATCGCCTCCGCTCAACGTTCGCTCGACAGAATCCGTCAAGATCTCCAAGCTGCTCGTGATCGACCTTCCACCTCCACTACCACCTCCCCAACATCGAGATGGAGCAGACAAAAGCATTCACACGCGATGACGGTGCGCTTCCCATTCACCTACATACACGCACACCAGACTAACAACAGAGAAAAACAGATAAACTCGAATTAGACGGTCTAACAGCCCTTGAACTCCAAATGTCCTCTGATCTCGAAGACCTCAAGGCGCGATACAATGCTTCCAAAGGCGTTGTCCGGAAAACGCTGAGAGTTGCGTTGGGTGTGTATCGTATGGGGAGGGTGTGTGCTGTACGTTCACTTTTCCTTTCCTTCCTTCTTTCTTCCGATTTCCTTACTTTGTTCGATTTCGGAGCTAACGCACACTCGCCTGTAGTCGGTCCTGAATCTACTTCTACCTCCGCCCAACAAGGAGAGGAATTACCCAGACATCCTAACGAACCTCATCACCTCGCTCGTTCCTTCTTTCTCTCCTTCATTCGTTGGGGGTCTGATGCGTCAACTCAACCTGGTGTTAGTCGGTATAGTCGTCGGTGGGAGCTTACGCGTCATACGAAGAGTTCGTGCCGCGTCTAGTCGCCTTTTCTCCTAGCTGTAGGCTGGCAGCTCTACAACTCTACGCGGATACTTTTCGCCGTACCACCGTCTGGGAAGTTGAAATCAGTGTGGTGTTGCCCCCATACAAAGTGCTGACGCACACATGGTTTCGTTCTCTGCCAATGAGAAACGCCTCTTCGTGGTGCAGAGATGGAAGCCTGTAGTCAACGTGTATGACACGTCTTCTGGTGACGGCGTGCGCGAGTGGAAGTTGGACAACGATCAGGTTTTGCCGCGTCAAACTCTTCGACTTGAACAGTCATCAGCATCGCCAAAAGGTCACATTCGACACATCATATATTGGATAGGAATCGCCGATTCCTTAGAACTGTACAAGAAGGGCACATGATTCAAAGGCTAGCCATGGGTGCAGTAGGTACGCTTGACAGATTTCCAGCCTATTTAACTTCGCTGACGTTCTTGTAGCATGATCGATTCCTATGCTTGCTCTAATATCGGAATATTAGAATTGGCCCTTTTGTGTTGTGCCGTGGATCTGGGTGGTAGCAATCCCGAAGTTCAGTATCGAGACTAGAAACCCGACCACCCTGACCGTGTGCTTATCGTACGAGACACTTGACACTTTGTTGTCGCAATTGATCAGAGTCCCCCGCTTATGTCGATGGTCGCTAAACTCGGGAGTCTCTAGTCGTCCTCATAGAATTGCCGAAGAAGCGCAAAAAGGAGAATAGCACGAAACGGAGAACGGATCGAAGAAAATTTGATATGCCAGAGGGAAGGAATAGGCTGGGTTCGCTGCCCTCTGCGAAAGTTCGTGTCTTCACTCGTTCCTGCATGAAGTGTTCTAATCGAACCATATGGTAGATGTGATGCCATCGCGTCACAGCATACTTATCTTCCTCGATACCATTCAAACGCGGGAATCAACACCGCCCATGATCTTTTACGTCTTCGTGATAGATTGACTCAAAGCTTTCCTTACTTAATAATAAGAGCAGGAAGGTGCTGTCTCCACGATCAAATAATGCTCCTCCAACCTCTCATTTTACCCATTACTCTGCTTGCCTCCAGGGCAGCCGCACAAAGCCTCTTCCCAGCATCCGAAGCGCAGGTGTCCCTGGATCGCGATGCCATACCACCTGTCCACGACAGAGCAAAGGCGACCTCGGAGACTCTTCTGCCTGGTCATCCTAAGAAAAAGGAAGATGAAGTAGGCTGTATTCGGCTCCCAATGGAGTCGGGGATATATGGACCATGCTCCAATATCACCAGCGAACCCGGTACATACCCAAGGGAGGCAGGTACCCTTTCCATCAGCCCAGATGGGACGTTGTTGGCTATCGCACAGAAATCTGGTAGCACCATCTTCATCTACGAGACGGAAACACTCAAACTCAGGCAGCGCTTCAATAGTGGGCCAGGTGATACAGTTCGACGCATCCTTTTCCCGAGTCGAAACAAGCTGGTCCTCTTTTCATCATTCTCGCTTGTCAAGGATCGAGAAATCATGAGGGTATTTGATTTGGACGAGCAGCTGGAAATGAGACCCAAGAAGATTCAGGCTCGAGATGCGGCTCTCGAAGCGTTCACAAGTATTCTTGGGAAATACATGCCTTCTACCAAGGAGGCTATCCCTCCCACGGAACTTGGACTCCTCCTCACGGATCTGTTCCTCCATGTCGGTGCCACGGAGGATATGGCTCGGAACCGCTTGTTTGATTCGTACTTCATGGAGTCCAGATCTGAATGCACGAAGTCTGCGAGCAGAGACGGGCGCTATGTCGTTCGACCAGGGGGCTCTGCCGTGATAAATATTGAAGAGCCTGGACCGAGGCATAAGCCCTGGGACAGCAGCTGGCCAACGTCAGTGACACTCTTCACTAACAGCACCCAACCGAATCGCTCCTTCTTGGCCGCGATGGCTGACAAACTCGAGATATGGGATCTGAAGACAGAGACCATGGTGAACGCCATCTCCCTACCAGAAGACCCCCCTGCGGCGTATCTTGACTATCGTTGTCCTGTTTTCTCACCAGACGGCAAGCTAGCCATCTTAAACACCACTTCCAGAGATGCAGCACCGTATCATGTCGTTTGGCACATCGAAGACGGTACGGTAACGCCTCTCGAGTCTTCCCAGCCTCATGAAGCGCGTCGTATTTCGTTTTCCAACGACGGGAAACGACTATTCGTACAACGAGAGTGGTCAGTTGGTGTATACAATACGTCAACCGGCGACCTTGTATACGAGTGGAAAGCCCCGTACAATGCGCTCAATCGTGGAATCGCCTACCGCCTTTCCAGGATAGCCGATATGGATCATACCAGCACCGGATTGGTCGTTTGCAGATTCGAAGATGGTAACATCGCCTTGCTGGATCCCGAAACAAGGCGTGAGGGATGGCTTCCCTCTCTCTGGCCATGGAACTATTCTGAGAAGCACGATGTTGTGCTTTCGCCAGACGGCAGTACACTCTATAGTAGTGATTCGGACGGTAACGTCAGGTTGTGGTCATTACGCTTGTAGTCTCTTACTACTTAGTCACGTATCTTTATTCGGACTATCTTGTAGTAACAGTAACACATTCCCGATCTAACTAGTATGCATCGAACTCGTGTATCGCATAGGAAGCCAGGGCCATAGTTTTGGTGAGCCCAGTTGTAGTTCCCACGATTTGGAACACACCACCTTGATTCTGACCTCCTCCCTGTTTTTGTATGCGTCTCAAGCTGTACGCCAGCATCAACATCTCGCGAAGAGAAGTTTGGCTTGGAATGTTGAGTGTTCTAACGCAGGATAGGATTACTATTCAAGAGGTTGCCAAACACCCTTGGTTTGCGTTGTGATACAACCTACATCACTAGATAAATGAAAGAAATAAAGCATCCTTTCTCAGCCTAACGATTTGGTGATATGATTGAAGATAATGGGTCTCTGACCCTGGAGGTACAGATAACAGACCGCCATCTTCATCTGTCGAGGGTCATTCAATTCACAGCAAGATTACCTCGTTAAAGAACACAGTCGACCACTTGAGGCGTAACATCCTTGACTTGCAGTCAAGGGTACATGGCCCTCCGCCATCGTATCGTACCAACTCACCCCGTTCTATTTCTTGGTAATCCCACTTTCGCGTGTTGTCATTACTCTACGTGATTGAGTTGCTATCAATGAAGGAGAAGTTGAAGTACCGCCGGTACTTCAACTCACGGCGTGTGTCCTCAACATGTTTCCGATGTATGTGAAGGGACATACCCACACGCGTCGTGAGGCATCCAAACTACCATGATATAGAGAATAGAATACACCGTGAAGAACATGGTTCTCTCAAATAGTAAGCGGCGAGACGATGAAGGTAGTAGAGAACAAGGACTATCAGCCCTACATTTCCCTCTTCTGCCGGCCACTGGCAGTAATTGGCATCTATAAGTTCACGACTTAGGAATCACGGTGCCGACCTGAGATATGAGGGTGCGAGTCACAGGTATTCGAAAGCGCGTTGTAGACGGGCAGCCCGGGCAAGTTGCCCTACATACAGACATCATGCATCCGAGTGTGCGAGTAAATCAGCACATTGCCTTGGGACGATATATCTATAGCTACTAAACACTCACAATCCTAATCATCAGTGAAAAACTATTCTGCCCATCCCCGAGCTGCCCACCAACAAGCGCCACCAGGATGAACACGATAGAGCTGTCACCTTACTTTTGATATCGTCGTTCTATAACATTCCTTCATGAGTTCGGTTTTTTAGGTATCTGCAACACGATATTGCACGCGAGCACAGAGAAAAAGAGGTACACAAAAGATCAAGAGATTAGAATGGAAATCACCACTACACATCTATACTACCCGATCACCGTCAGTGGCGTTTACTTGAACTGCAAAACTATCATCGGCACGCGTCAACATCACGAAATCAGAAAGCGACACTCACGTTCTTCCCATCAAAACACTCCTGCTCGTCCACCCAAGCCAACGTACACTCGAAGACATCCAGCTTCTGATACTCATGACTCCCAATCCAATTAACCACGAGCTGATTCTGCAGGCACGGTGGCCTCGTCATCCACCTCCTTCCTTGGTTTCTCCTTCTTGGGCGGCGTGAACGCAATAGCCTTCTCAGCGTACTCCACGGTCCCAAAGATATCCTTAACCTTCTCCTGATTAACCACCGTCTCAAAATGCCTAACAACGGCTCCAAACTTCCGGCGCAACTCTTTATCGAACGTCGTTTGGATGGCTCTGTAAACGGCAGATGCAAGAACGAGATCTGCGAGTGTGAGACGTTCGCCTACGAGGTACGTGTTCGCCGTAAGATGGTCATTGAACGTATTCAGCGTGCGTGAGATGCGTTCGAGGAGCTGATTGTGTATGGGTTTGCTGTATGGGTGGTCTGGGGAACCACGACACATTCGCTCGATGAACGTCGAAGGGATATCGAACTCGGTTTCGGCAAGATGAGACCATTGGTCGACGAGAGCGGCTTCTTCGGGGCTCGTGCCGAGGAGTTTGTGATTGCTGTTGGGTGCAAGAGAAGCGAGGTATCGTGCGATAGCGTACCCTTCAAATAGCTTGAAAGATCCGTCTTTGGATTCAAAGGCGGGTATTTTGGCGTGTGGGAATTTGGAAGTAAATTCGGGGGTTTTGTTGGTTTGGTAGTGAATGTAGGAAGAGGGGGTTGGATCGAGGGTCAAGGAGTTTAGGGCTGCGACTGCGAGGATCTACTTGTGCTCTGTTGTTAGCCTGGGCTGCAGATGGGTATGCCAATGAGGATTGGACGTACAAACTTTCCGATAGTCTGTCGAGGGATAGTGTATAGCGTTCCGATGGAGGACATGCTGAAGGCGTTGAGTCAAGTAGAGTCGTAGACTTGATCATATCACATTGCTTACAAGAACCTGTACACGTGCCATATTAGCACCGAGTTCACCTCAACTCGCAGAGCCTTGACGGCAAAAGAAAGCTTTCACTCTGAATATGATGTTTCTACCCCACTGTTACCAGAGAGCCGGTGCTGGGGGACAGGATACTCGACTCCCGTAGTAAAGTTAGTGTTACAAGTACGATATACTGATTCGGTAGCTGCCGTGCAACAACCGAGTATGGGGCTCCAAAACCTAGTCTCTCCAAGACAGAATA
This sequence comes from Paramarasmius palmivorus, assembly GCA_037176845.1. Lineage (NCBI taxonomy): Eukaryota > Fungi > Basidiomycota > Agaricomycetes > Agaricales > Marasmiaceae > Paramarasmius > Paramarasmius palmivorus. The sequence continues at coordinate 54,401 of JAYKXP010000025.1, read as the reverse complement.
TCGATCTCTCATCTTTGCAGGCGCTTCGGATAGCAAAGAGTTTGGATGCGGGAGACGGCGACCGCTGGCATGACCTTGACAGTATTCGGAGTGATGAGCGATGATCCCTTGTCGAACGGGGTCACCCCAAGTAGAAGCTTCGAGGATACCTCTCCGGCTTCTTGAACCAAGAATAGAGTCTCGAAACATTATCGTTATCCGGTCTCTTGAAGCGCTGTACGTGTGATATCATCGAGTAGCGAGATGACGCGCAAGATATATTTTCCAAGCTCTCCGAAGTGCTATACCTGCATTGCGTTGTGGAGCTCTCTTTCTCATGTAACACCGTTTCTGACTTCTTCACGAGCCTGCCTCAGAGAACTAAATTGTATGATGAGTATCAGCCGCGAGCGAACAACGATGTCCACGTACTTGACGGTCAACCCCGTAGCCTGTCACCGATACCACAACCCCGACCCTATGATATCTGAGATTCCTCCACCATCCTTCTATTTGATATTCCAACCAGTCCTTGACTATTCATCGGCAGCGCAAGCGAATAAGGCAAACAGGAGTGTCGAATGGCTTGAGCAATGACGGAGTAAAATCATGCCGACTTGGGGTTTGGAGATGACTAGTCCAAGCTCGTTATTGAAGCATGGATGAATCTGATGCTTGGTGAACGAAAATTGACAGTGTTGATAGAGTGAGCAAACTTGAAAGTAATCGTGATGGTGATGGTCAGAAAGAAAGAGACGCGTCATTTGTAAGCGCAGCCATGTTACTCCCTCTCCACCACCTGGAGGCTGGCTTGTCCTCAGGCTTCAGTGTCTTCCTAACTGGCGAACCCGGTATATCAATAGCTGGGATCTGTCCACTTGATTATGGTTCTGTGAACGGTTCGTCTTCGGTAGTTCTTGCAGTCATCCCAACTCTGATGATCAAAAATTTTCAAGTGACTGTTTGTGCCATGTTCCGAATGCGCTGGCCTTTTCGTAAATTATTTCTTTCTCATGTCAAGGTGCTCCATTCTGTGGCATGAATAATTGAGCATTATCCACGGCGCAACACTCGGAATGCTGGGAATGAATGTCCGTGTCATCTTCAACTACAGGTATTACCCAGGAATAATATTATTATCAATGGGTCGGCACCAAAATCTATCTGTGCTGGTGCACTAGATCTTGTCGGAGCTGTATCACCGGCCTTTGTGGCATGGTAGACGCCCACTTCAAAGCTTGTTGGTCAGTGTGCTATAAAAGCAGACTGGTTTTGGTTCATTTGAGTATCATACAACAGCCCCAACTTCTCATCCATTCTGCAACTTCTTGTGAGCCGCATCGCCTACTTTCTCTCATGATAAGGATGACTGACCTTCTATTCTATGGCAGGATAATGTCGCTTCCAAAGACTACACTCAGCCGCTACGGTGGATGGCTTCCTTCTAGCCCCGTCATTCGAGAAAGCTTCTTCCAAGCCCGCCTCGCCGACGCAAAGAAGAGGCTGGCATTCATTCAATCCGAGTCCGAGTTCGCTGCGCAAGCCGATGACCCAGACGGAAAAGCTGCGTTTGGACATATCCCGTCTGTCGTTGAATTCGAGCACGCCATTAACACTAAAGACGACCCGAACGACCCGAGACTACTCCATTTGTTCAAACAAATCTTTCTCCAGGCTCCAGAAGAGAACAGGGTGAGCATGTGCTGGTTCTCTAAATATCACTTCTGAACGCTGACCTCTCACGTAGATCCACGACTTTGACACTTTCCTTGGGTTGCTCGACACCATCCTGGTTGAGCCTCCCAAGTTCCATATCGCCAAAGACGCTGACGACAATGTTATTGGCGAACCTATTGGCGTTCCGCTGTACCTCATTTTTGACCTCCTCAGCAACACAGCTGCAGCATACGACCTCTTCCGCGACAAGAAGTTCAATGATGCTCTCAAGAGGCTCCTCGTCACCTGGGGAGACTACCTCAGCGATACTTCCCGAGACTCAAACAAAAGTCTCCACTGCGGTGAAGAGGGCTGGTTCAGCCGACCTGCGCTCGACGCCCTCGAGAGCAACGATCGCGGAAAGTTTGAGGAGACATATGTCTGTCCGAACCCCAAGGCCTTGCCATCCAAGGGTTTCGCCACATGGGACGCCTTCTTTACTCGGGCATTCAAACCTGAGGCGCGTCCTGTCGCGGAACCGGACAACAAATACCTTATTCGCAGTGCATGCGAATCAACCGTGTACCGCATCTCGAGGAACGTCAAGGAGCACGACAAGTTTTGGCTAAAGTCACAGCCATATTCGATCTACGATATGTTTAAGAACGATGAAGACAAGGAGAAGACCTACCTTGACGATGTGAGGTACTTCATTGGCGGAACGGTCTACCAGGCCTTCCTTAGTCCTTTGGACTACCACCGCTGGCATGCTCCTGTCGATGGAACTATCGTCAAGACGGTTATTATCCCCGGAACGTATTACGCTGTCTTACCGGACGAGGGTGCAGGGGATAATGACTATCCTCTCAAGCCAGGAGATCCACACGGCGCACTCATTCGTTCCCAAGCCTGGATCACCATGGCAGCCGCTCGTGCTCTCATTTTCATTCAAGCGGACAATCCAGACATCGGATTGATCTGCTTTATTGCCGTTGGGATGGCGGAGGTGTCTACCGTTGATGTGCATGTTCAAAAGGACCGGAAGGTGAAAGCGGGAGACGAGCTGGGGAGATTCCATTTCGGAGGCTCGAGTCATACCTTGATCTTTGGACCCCAGGCCAAGATCACGTTCGAGGAGTGTATAAAGGAAAATAGGCACATCAAGCTCAACTCTGCTATCGCGCGCGCTAGGGCTCGTGGATAGTGGTCCGATCGCTCACATCATTCCCCTCGTAATCTCTTTGTTCTGATATCTGATACTACCCAATGGAATTCTAGAATTTGAAGTTGTTTGACCTGTTACTCCCATCGACGAGTAGTGAATACTAGCGAACGTCCAAGCGTTTAGATGGCAGGCGATTTCCTTGCCGTGAAAGCGGTCCGATTCGATCAAGGCTTGATTGGAAAGCAAGTATCGAAGGTCTAGTTTCCATGAGTCTACTTGGAGTCTACGATGCACTGGCAGGAGGAGCTGGAGATTTTTCTGAAAGGAAAAGGAATATTCGCTAGTTTTGGACAGCGAGTTTTGATAGCACGAGTTCTGCACTATAATATCTTACAGAGGAAAATCGATGCTCGAAACGGCGTCAAACATACTAGACTTCACCATTTTGATAGCCTTGACAATCGGTGGTATGGTCCAAATTCCACGGAAATCTAGTGGGTTGTGACTGTAAATTAGATCTTGCTTGGCTACAATACCTAGGTTGGTTAGGAAGATCAGAAACAGTGAGTATCTATAATTCGCTTTGACGATACCAAGCGGATAAGATTGGGATCTTCCTTTTTTCCGGTGGGATGAATTCGTTGTATTCTGGGGTTCCGAATTCATACACAGTTCCTGCAGAGGGAATCAGCAAGGTCGGCAAGAGGTTATTCTGAAGAGGACGCACCTTTCCCAAACAGCCTCGCGATGCGTGGAGGGCCCTCGAATGCGTTAAAGTAGACTGTGATTCTCCCGTTCTCTCGGATATGCGAAATGGTTTCGCAACCTGTTAGGCCGGAATTAGACTGGGGCGACCGCAGAAGGAAAGGCTGATACTCACCACTGCCCGTCAGATCCTCGTACCACACCTTGTGGTTATCAATGACATGAAAGGTTCCCTCTACTCCTTTTCCCGAGACATTGACATGCCCTTCCTCGCTGAGGGGTGCTGTGGCAACCCAGAACACTTGTTGAGCTCTAATCCAGTCAACAAGGAAGGGGGGGATTTCATCGAAGAACTGAACCATAGTCTGAGTCAGGTAAGACGGCAGTTCGAGTCAGGGATGTCTGGTGGTATGGTTTTGTCATCGGAGAACAGAATACACCAGCTGATCGTTATTTCGGGGCCAATATCCGAATCCCACAACGGACGTTGACACGGCTAGCGTAATTGATTCATTGGTAAAGAATCAGAATAAATAAGTAGATATCTACATGACACCAGCAATAAGAACGACATTCAGAACCGAGAGAATGAAACAAAGTCCCAATCTAATAAATACCCTGGTGATAGCGACCTCTACAGATCTCCAGGAGCCAGAGCCTCGTAAGCTGGACATAACTCGTCCCAAGCAGCTGTATTTAGCTCTTTAGTGACAGTTAAATGATGCAAAGATGCAGAGATACTCACGAGGAACGGTATCAACCCACTCCGTCCAGTCACCTTCTCCTTCGGCGAAGACAACAGCAAGTCCACTAGGCGAGGGAGCTCAGCAAGACATTTCGATCCCAGATATAGTTTCAACGTACACTTCGAGATGCCAATCGATGTGGCAGTGGAGGAACCAAGGGCCAGGGTTATCGGTGAAGAAACGGAAGGTAACGTTATCGCCTCCTTTGCCAGAGTTAACCACATCGCGGCGAACAGGGTTAGCGTAATTATAGGTATCCGATCCTGCAACGCGAACCACATCGAAAGCATGCTGTGGAGAAACATTAAACGGAGTCCAAAGTCAGAACTCAAAAACTTACACCGTGCAAATGCATGGGGTGCTCGAAACCTTTGACCCCTCCACCGGTAATGCTGACTTCAATGCTAGAGTTGGCCGGAAGTTCATAGACGGAGCCTTGAGGTAGTAAGCTGCCGGGTTTCTGGGCACCACTCAAGACTTGCAAAAGAACAGGAAGAGGAGGTGAAACATATTCCACGTCATTGATAGCAAAGTGATCACCGGACTGTCCATTCACCAGTTAGTCCCCGGACAGAGGATGAAGAGGAAATGCTTACAGTACTGATATGCAAGTTCAAAGCAAAGTCAACTCCACCTGGGAATGGCTCACCAGGAGCACCGGGATTCTCGATAGGGTGAAGGTCAGCCTCGTTGAGCATGTTGTCAGGCTCCTTGGCGGCAACAAAGCTTTGGACAAGATTATTCGCTGGTTCGGCTTCTGGTGCACCAATATAGCGAAGAATGGCAGAATTGATGCCACCGTTGAAACCGTTATCGCCGATGGAAGGGTCGGCGCGGACCCAGTAGTTCCCGACAGGCTGATTGGCTTCAAGCTAGAAAGAGCGGAAGCGTGAGCAGAATAGTTCCAAGAGCTAGCAAACCGCGTACGATGAACGAGTAACGCTGACCTATTGAAGGGGCATGTCAGATATGATTTTTCTTTTTGGACGAAAGGCCAATACCCACCGATGAAGATACGAAGTCCGTTCACTGTAACTGGCTCATGGTTTATACTGTCCGCTTCGATGACAGTCCTGCAAGAAAGTTGAGAATCACCCCGAGTCGGAGCAAATAGAGCTTACATAGCATGGTTGTCGATGGAGAAAATGTAGTCCGGTTCACAGGCTGTGTTGACCAAACGCATACGATACCTTGACTCGGATATCAGTTGAATAGCACTAAAAGGCTCAGATGAAAGCTTGCCTCTTTCCCTGCTCCACTTGGATCACTGCGAGCTCAGTAGCACCGCCCTTCTTCCACCTGAGGGCATGTCAGTGTCATGCAGACGGTATATGAAAAGAACTCACCGTCCGAGACCGTTGATGAGCGTCGAGTCCGGCGTCCTACAGAATATATTAGCGGCGTTTAGAGGCAGGGTTTGAGGCACTCACGGATCCACGAGTGTCTTTGCCTTCTCGTGATACCAATCTGCCAAAGTGATGACAGTGGATTCTAAAGCCAAAATTAGTGATATTAGAAGCAGCACTGGGAAAGTTTCGTACCATCATCGACATCGTACATATCCTTGTACGGATCTTGTGGATCATAGATGACAATAGCGCCACGAAGTCCATCACAATACTGCGTCGCTAAGCATTCGAGGACAAGTTAGACACAGCTGTCGAAATAACTATATAGATACGCACAGAGGTGAGAATGATACCAGAATGTTCCTGCCTGTTCCCTAACCGGAAAATCGTACAAGAAACTGGTGCCATGGGGGATTGGGCATTGGTTCACGAAAGCAGGTCCGTCAGCCCAATTAGTGTGAGCCTGGAAGAACCCGTGCCAATGCTATGTACTCATAATCAGAAAAAAACGGCTTGGAATGCAGAAGAATCCTGCTTACGATACTGGTAGACTGCAACATTGTGTTGTCGTCCAATTTATTGACGACATTGATCTTCAAGCTATCGCCCTGTATACGTATTCAGTGCCGTCGTATGCGCATGGCAGAGAAAATGAATACCTTATTCCCGACGATGAGCGGGCCCATGGTGTTTCCACCAGCGAGAACAGCGCTGCGACTGAACCCATCAGGGCTGACGACCCCATTGGATATCACCAAGTCAGCTTCGGGACCAATGGATGCATAGGTGCGAACTGTGCAGGCAAGAAGAACGAAGGAAAGAAGGGTTTGGAGTCGAGCCATTGGAGTTCTGGGAGATGGTCGATGAGGCAAATGAGCCGTGCACGCCCAGCTTTTATACCTAGTTGAAAGTAGGATGCTTAGCAACGCAAAGAAGTGGCTGTCAAGCAGAAACCACTCACCAATGTCATCTCCGCGAGAAAACATTCCAGGGGTGGAAGTACTGAACGTATGTTAAATTGAATGCATTGTCGAGAGGCAATTCAGCGTTCCTGCCGGCATTCCACAAACCCGGCCAGAGTTGGTGCTGTTGTATGTTCTGCGTGGTCGATGCGTAGCAGAACCATTGTGTGTTGATCATGATGTGACCAGTCGTGTACGACATGCTCCATGAGCTCCATGTTACCAGTGATTTCCTTGCAAAGAGTATCCGGGCCGGAAGAAAGCATCTCGCGGAGGGTGAAAATACGAAGTATCCCTAGGTGCGCTCTGACCAGAAAATGGTGAGGATTCACGTCCACAGAAGACAATAAGCACTTACAGAAGGTTGCATATTGAATTCAATGTCAGGGACGTGACTCCTACATCACGGGCAAACCGGTAGCACCTATAAGCCCGTGTACCGGACGTCACAGATGTATCGGGTAGGTTTCTGACCGAAAAGATACGACTGCCGTGGCTATCAGAGCAACAGAACTTCGATGGATTTGCAAAGCAGAAGAGCGAAAAAGAATCGGATAATCGCGAATCAGGCAAACAAGCAACGCCTTCCAGGGTCCACGTCCACCATCAAAGAGTGTGCCCAATCATCTAGAGAACTTATTAGCCAATATGTGGATGCTAGACATGTCAAAACACGCACGATGATCGTCATTGTGTCTGGTTTCAAAGCTATGTATTGCGTACTACTAGCCTTGCATTCTCGTACATGTTTCCACAGACCCATCCCACGCACTCCCCGGTGATTAGTGCAGCCGTCAAGCTTGCTAAAAATAAACTCGAGTTAAGCCTAGTTAAGCCCGGATAACGTTCCTCATGTTCGTTTCCGAATAGCGATTGGCAAAAGACTCAGCCTGTAGAAGTCGACCACATCCAGCAATCTACTCACCGGCAATGAATCTCTGAATGCAGGTAATGATATAGCGTCGACTGTGCCGTCCTCCAGTCTGGAGAGAATATATTATGGCTGGAAAACTTGGGGCGGATTGTCAACAGACGAAAAGGAAAGGCGAAGTGCATTCAGAATCAATGTCAACGACACGATGATTCGTGTACAGACAGTTTCGTGGCTGTGCTGTACGAGGAGTAGATCACGTGTACAGTTTCTTTTCCTTGATATCCTTCTTGATCACTGACGCCCATGTCCCTCACATACACGCTACATTCAGCATCGATCAATCTAGGTAGCGGTTCTCCCGCCTTGCAAACACCTCGAATGGATCAAATCGACCGCTGTTGTGTCGTCAATCGAGAATGATGTAGACTGGATTTGCAGGGAATGTATTGCCTCGACTCCAATACGACAGCCTCGGGAATTATCTCATCCATTTGGCAGCTGCTCAGCCCCATAGCGCTCAACACCTTATTTGGTACGCGGCCGACGTGCATCCGCGAAGTAAAACTCATCCAATGACCAGTTTGTTAGTCAGATTCTTCGCCACACTCAAATCTTGCTGACCTCCATGCCTTCACAGGTTCTACTCACATGAAGCGATGTTGTAAATCTCATCGAAGCAGCGGGATCAGGTTTAGCTTAAAAGCCTCATCCTTCGCTCTCAACTTCTTCAGCAAACAACAACTTCTCTGATCTTCATCTCATATTCAACACAACACATTCCGCAACAACCATGGTTTTGAAACTCTACGGAACTATCCACTCTCCTTGCGCCACTCGTGTCATGATTGTTTTGCACGAGAAACAAATCCAATACGAGTTGATCAATGTTGACCTTGCCAAGGGTGAGCAACAGACAGCTCCTCATCTTGCGAAGCAACCCTTCGGACAGGTTCCTATCCTCGTAAGTAGAGCTAATCCCCTGTTCTTGTCTGCCTTCTCAGCCCGTTTTAGGATGACAACGGCTTCATTCTCTATGAATCCCGCGCCATCTGCCGCTATGTCGCTATCAAGTACGCCAACCAAGGGACCAAGCTCGTTCCCGACCCCACCAAAGACGGCCTTGAGGCTTTGGCTCTCTTCGAGCAAGCTGCGTCAATCGAAACGAGTGACTTCGACTGGTTCACTGCGAAGGCTGTGTACGAGAACGTCTTCAAGCGGTAAGAGGACGTCATTCGATCTTTCACGGCCGGCGCTGATTGTCATCTTGCAGCTTCCACGGCGAGACACCCGACCCGAAAATCTTCAGCGAGTTGATTCAAGGGCTGGAAGGAAAGCTCAAGGTCTATGAAGTCATCCTTGGCAAGCAAAAGTATCTCGCCGGAGATGTGGGTCTACAACGTGTTCCGTATTTCTTCCTTTCGCTGATTGCAACTTGGGTATAGAACCTCACTCTCGCCGACTTGTTCCACCTCTCTTACGGCTCTATGCTGGATATTGCTGGAAGCGACATCATGTCCAAGCAAGGACCTAACGTGACTCGGTAAGCAGTCATTCACTCTCCACTTAGGGCATTCTCTAATTCTTTGTATCTCTCAATAGCTGGTGGAAGGAGATCAGCTCCAGGCCTTCCTGGCAGAAGACCGTCGAAATGGGCGCTTTGAACTTCTAAAAGTGTTTCCCTCAGATTGTATCATAGTATGGAATCAACAATATGACATGTGTCCGAGTTTCGGGTGAACGTGAATCATTCCTGCTGTCGTACCCTTTACCCCCAAGCTGTGAGGCAATCGCTCAAGTTACGCTGTACGATGCTATTTACTACTCCGGGGGTGTACAGTACGGCGGCGTTTGGGTTTGTGCATGTACCAGAGGGTGCATGGTTGCAAGCGACCTGATAGATAGCAATGGTAGTTACATGGAGATGAAAAAGGTAAAGATAGTGGAAGAGAAACTTGTAGCTTACGGTTCTTTGGTTACATTGCGGCGCATCCATGGTGTCAATTACTCCCGATTTAGCTCAGCCGACCTTCGAACCGACCTGTGAGGATATCATAGGAGTTGATGTGCCCGTGTGAGATCCCGTAGAGTATACATCTGGTGCAGCGTCTTTCTAGCCGGTCTTTTGAACGAGGGTAATGGATATCTGGTCTCCGCCAAGACGATCGTCTTGGTGATACACCTCGTGAGGAACGTGAGTAGATGCGTTGGAAAATGGTTTCTGTACACTCGCAACTTGAATGAGAGATACCAAAACGAATAATTTGAAAGTGAATCAAGAAGGATAATGGAATAGGAACGGTAAGATGGTGCATTAAAGTTGGTATAATTTTCATGAAATGTCGCACATTTGTTGAGCCCATCTTGCCCAGCGCCTCAAAGCCTCGTCGTCTCCATATTTTGCCCTTCCTTTCAATGATGTAAGTCGTTGCTGCATGCACAATGTAAACGTGAGCTTGGAAATCTGGATAGACGTACAACAACCTTACGTTCGCTGACATGGATAGGGTGTAATATACATTGGAGAGAAGAGTGCCGTCCTTGATCTGGATTCTTTGCCTTTGGTCTCCAAGACTATTAAGATGGATTCGGATGATTGTCGGATGAATGGACGTCAAGCGAATGCTGACTAAGTATTAGAGCCTGTTCAGATACTGGGAAAATTCCCGCGCGTCTGGTCGTATTCCTTGACTCCGTCAGGACTCAGTCGACGTCTCAACTCTTCGTTACCGTGTCGCGATAGATTATGGTTTGCACGACCATACCAAAGCACAACCTTAATTTCGTCTTCAAGAATAGGTCATAAAAACAGCTACATTCCTACCGTATTCTGGGATTTGATTCTGAACTTCGGGGGAATACTGTATGTGCAGCCCTCACTTTCTTCGCGTTCATACCGCCGCGAAATTGACCGCTTGTACATCTCAGGTTCCCATACATGCTTCTTGACGATGAACACTAGAGGAATCTCACGGCATGGATATTAGCGATATTGGCCCTGGTCGGTGGTTTACAGACCATTGAAGCTGGGATACTCCACAGGTGTGTTATCGAGATATCTTGTTCGTTGGGATCAAACTGACTAGTTTATGTTGAACCGTAAGACATTAGAACGTGGAACGCCTTTCTAGTAGCGGCGACACCAGCAGCTAGCTAGCACTAAGCATGGAAACTGATTGACGGCTAGGAAGTAGAATGACGGACCAGCGACTACCCCAGCCCTCCGCCTGAGCATGTTCGATAATAGCTGTTTCTCAACTCCGATTCCAGCAATGGTCTGTCGAATGATTTCAAGTGGGCGATTCTAGAAAAACGAAGGCAGTCCGGTGAGCCCCATAGACATCATTAAACAAGTAACTAGCGAGTGTGGGTCGGCGATGGCCGACAGGTCCGAGTTCGGACTTTTTTTTTGTTTATTATTTTTTCTTATTGCATATATATATTCTCTGATCTAGAGAACGTTTGCCTGTACAGAACAGAATGGTCAGTAGCATGATACAGAAGACCAGGTACATGCCCATGTTCAAATACGCCGTACGAACACTGTTCTAAGTTCAGAGAACTTCCAAGATCACGTGATTTTCATATTGACAACTCATCGGTGTGTCCACATACAAGTCCGTCCGCTATAGGATGTCGACGAAAAAAAGGGATGCCACGAACACGCGAATATAAACCAAGGCGAAGAAATAGACTCCTCGACAGGCATGTCATCGATCATCCCCAAGTACGAATGCACTTGCCAACAGCAAGTCTAAACCCAAACCCAAGTCTGAACCTGAACCCCGACTGATACTCCACATCGCATACAACATACTCGAATCGGTTGCCCGGGACGTAATGGCCGAAAACAGATCCGACCTGCTCATACTCAACGAAGACAGTCACAGGCAGTGCATAACAACACACGAAGAGCAGTGCCGACTAAACGCCAGGGCTACAACCTAAAATACCCGAAGACGTCGCGATAAGCAAAAGGAGGGCGATAGACTCACTGCTGTATATGCTATACATGCATCCGGGACACGCTTCACTCATCCGTTCTCTGCACGTTCAATTCGGATGCGCGCCAGCCCTCGTACCTCAATCGGTGAGCCAAAGAAGAGCATCGGGTAGGGGAGCGGCTTGCGAGTACATACACGTAGCAGACAATGGGCCTTGCGGACATTTGACACCTGGACTGCCAACACTGGATGTAGCTCAATAATTATTTTCCCCACAGGCTTAACAACGCATGTTATTTATCATCCCACTACAGCCTTGTCCTTGAGCATGATAATAATCATCTCCTCCCCTAGTGTCACTGCCTGGATTTGGGTGTCCCGAGCGTGATAATTATTATTCCTTCCTCGTGAGTCGTTTCCAGGCCGGGCCACCATATCTATTAATTATCATGAGGGTCCCGAGGTTGATAATTATCATGCTCATCCCTCGCCCCAATGTCAAACCGTTCCCCTGGCCAGTGTTCCTGTTGATTATTACGAGGGCCCTGAGGTTGTTAATTATTACCCCTTGCCCAATGTCTGACCATTCCCCTGCATAGAACATTTCTCCTCGTTATTCCGCTCCCGTCGAGGTAAGTAATAACATTGCGCTCGCAATGCGTTTCTGAAATCGTCTAACATTATTATTTTGAAGAAAATAATCATTATCGCTCTGCTAAGGCTGACACTCAATCCCTATACATCCCTATCCATCCCATTTGCATCCCATACGGCCACGCCCTGTATGCGACGTACAATAATTAATGCGCCTATCGTGAGGCTATTAATTATCATTGCCCATGCATCCATCTACCCCATTGTTATTATTCCAGCACCAATTAGCATGATAATTATCATTGCCCGACATCGCCATGCCTCTCAAGTGCCGACCCTTATTATTGCTCCCAAGCGGAGACGAATAATTATCATCTCTTGCTGCCATATCCTACCCATCCTTCCTTTTTGGGTGTACTATAATTATTAACATGATCTCGATAAGGTGAATAATTATCACACCTGCCCGCAGAGCTGACCCCCCAATAATAATTATTGCGCTCGCCGCGGGGTGAGTAATTAAGATCGAGACGTCGTCATCCTGGATCTTGGACACATGGTAAGGTTTCACTAATGAGCGTGTCCAAACAGTACTGGTGGCGAAGTGGTTGTTAGTTGATGAGGCAAACGTCACGAGAAATGCATAGGTTCGATTCCTACAGTACAGATGGCATATCCGGTCTCCGTAGTTTTTTCCCTGTCGCAGAAACGTTAACGTACGCCAGCTGGGTTCAATGATTTGATCTTTGAATAATACATCTCCAAGGGATTAATATTCTAATTCCCGCATCCCAAGGTTGATACTGGCCAAGGTCAGCATAACGACCCAATTTCGTGAACGTCAAATGTCGCAGTAATAACCTGGTGGTAGTGTCCCACTATTGGATGATTTATACACCATTGAATGGTGTTGGGTTCGACTCACCCAAGTGCGACTCTGAAAGCCACGCATCTTGCTTTTTACGTTCTTCCTACCGCCGGCAGTTGAAGTTGACAATTATTATTGCACACGAGCGTACACATCAACTATTATCCTGATATCCCACATTGGCGCTCTCGGGTTCAAGTCCAGAATTATTATTGCATACCGTACAAACACAATAATTATTACATGGGCATACGGCGGCTCCCGCCCCAGACCATGATAACAAATAACACACGAGTAACTGAGTACTTACAAGCTACATACCCATGCCCGACGACGTGACAACACATCAAGAAGGCCACATTTTACGCACGCTTCCCCTTTGCTGGTTTTTTATAGCCTCCAGCAGCGAGAGCAGCAGGCATGACTCTCTGCCTCTTGGGGTGAGAACGCTGCTCCTCAGACTCCTCATTACCTGCTCTCCTCTTCCCAGTTTCAGCCCCCAAGCCCTGACTCGCAGCTGCCGCCGCTGCTTCTGCCTTTTTACGAGCCAACGTCACTTTCCGCTTCTCCGCCGCTGCTTTTTTCTTCGCCTCCACATCCGGATTGTTTTCGCCGTTCTTTCGGACACGTGCCTTGGAACGTGAGGTCGACTTCTTTGCAGGTGGTTTCGTGATAGTATCAGGATCCGTATCGGCGTCAGCATCGACCTCAGCATCGACCTCAGCATCGTTCAGACCCAGCATGGGCGAAGGCATGGGAAGAAGGATATTAGTTGGACGTGGCGGTGAAGCGGGAGGTGCAATATCCAAATCAGGCAGATCAGGATTGAGGTCGACTTGGGTCAGCGGAAGGGAGTTGGCCTGGTTCGGCTCTTCACCTGTGATGTGATGAGAAAAGTCAAAGAGGAGGTTTGAATGACTACACACCATTTGTTTGACCGATATCATATAGCGTGTCATGAAGGAGATTCCAGAACTGCCCAGGAGGCACCTGGGTGTAGTCCATGTTGAATGGAGACAATCCCGGAACGACTTTCAGCTCTTCACCATTGGGATCTTGTGGAGTGGCCGGAACGGCATTTGGCAGCAACAATGAGGTGTCAGGAAGAGGTGGCTGAGGTGGTACATCGGGTCTCGCAGGCGGAGCCGTTGCAAGTGAAGACGTGGCAGAAGGAGGTGTTTCGACTGTTGGAGGTGCCAACTGGGTGGAAGGACCAGTCAACGAGGTCGGTAACGATGCTGTGGACGGAGAAGATTCGACAGGTGGAGCTGTCAATTGGGTGACATCAGAAGACGTCGTTGCTTTGACTTGTTCTGGAATGGATGAGGACGAGCCCGAAGCAGGAGGTGCAGGTCCAGGGGTGGTTGTTGCAGAGGTGGTTGTTGCAGAGGTGGTTGTTGCAGAGGTGGTTGTTGCAGAGGTGGTTGTTGCAGAGGTGGTTGTTGCAGAGGTGGTCGTGGTGGTAGTTGTTGGGGAAGTCGGCGTTGGAGCGGGTTGTGCCTGAGATGATTCCTTACTGGGATCCGACTCATTACGGAAGCTCAACATTCGGTCCGCTCCCGGTGGAGGCTCGCGGTCTTCTTCGTCTTCTTCCAGTTCTTCGTCAAGAATTCTAGAGAGACATTGGTCCTTTGCTACAAACCTAGGTGAGATCATGATCATTGAGAATGGAGGACATGCTCACAGAAAAGCAAACTAGCATAGTCTTGAGCGAGCTTATGCATTTTGACCATTCCAGCGCGGTTGAACTGCACGAAGGACAGCTTTGTTTGAGCATCGGGAACCAACGAGGTGACACTGATGAGGTACTTATAAACTTGGCGAAAAGCACAAGGAAAGAATTCTGCTTACCTCTGTACGTCTATTTCACCGTCAGCTTGTGGACCATACAAGAGAACAGTGACTCCGACGCCTAGGTGAATTGATAGTGCATCCGCGAGCGGAGGGACGACACGGCAGGACCTTTTCCAGTTGCTACAAGCCTCCATTCAGGCTACAACTTCCCTCGAGTGCAATATAGAAGACTCACAATGCGTACTTCTCCGCGTCATTCGTCCATTTACCAATCTTATTGTATTCCTCCATCTTTTCCGCAAAGTCGTTCTCCACAAGAACCTTCAGGTCGTCTTTGAACTTCTGGTCCTGCGCTTGAAGTACTTGGTTCGAAAAACGATTCATCTCACTAATCCAGTCGCTATCGGGAACCCGAGCAATCAACTGCTGGTAATAGGGATCAAACGTTGGCTTGACGAGCGTAGAATAGAATGTTCTCTGGAACATGCGGAGGTTTGTTGTACTGACATCAAAAGGTAAGCGCCCAGCTTAAGTATGAAGGGACTATACAACTAACCGCGTTGGCAAAACTTTCGTAAGATCCGACATCGTATCCAGCACGTCTTCAATCATCTCCGAGTCCGTCTTCTTCTTGTCATACCGGTTTCGTGCAAAGGCGCCGATGGGCTAAAAGAATCCATGTTAGATCTCGTCCTTATCACTTTACACCGTAATCGCAACATACCACGCGCAAATCCTTCTTGTATTTCTCGCGCTTTGTCATCTCAGCCTGCGTCTCTCCATTAGAAATCGTCCTGACCAGAACATTGACGAAGACTCACAAGTTGTTCCTCCAATGGAAACTGGTCAATAGGTTTATAGACGAATGGCGGGGCGTCCGGATCAGGAGCACAGTTGTATGGGACATCAAAGCCAAAAGTTTCGGTCAATTCCTTCACGCACAGGTCGACGTATTTTTTGCGGTCGCCATCTGCCCAAACTGGACCGTGTTTCAGCAAGATATCTAGCTTCCCGTCCTGAGCCCAAGTAGGACGACCACGAGGACCAGTAGGTTTGGCGTCGCCGGCCTTTTTTTTGCTACCATTGCCTTGGCGGCCTGAAGGCGTGGGTTTGTGGTTTTTGAGTTGGTTCTGAGACTGAGCCATAGATTCGAGTAAGCTGGTAGAGGGTATGCGCAGGTGAGAGCGAAGAGCTAGATTATTCCCGAGCCATGACTGACAATGATTATTATTATGCAGTCTCTTCAAAGAAAAAAGGTACGCCTGCAATTCATTTGGCCGCATATCTCCCCTTCTTCAAGGGGATGCAATCCCTTTCAATCGAGCAATCAAGTTCTCTCGCGCCGAATCGGCGATTTGGTCAGTCTGGATACGAGGACTCAAAAACCGCAATCGTTTCTGACGATTTGCCCTCAGTCTTGCTTGACAAATGAAGAGCGTTCACTTCTCAAACAAGATTCAGTACAGGGTATGTCTATATTGCGGCTATTCATTGGCTATTCATTTCTGTACCCTCGGCTTATGAATTTTGAACAGATCTTTCAACCTGAGCATGGAGCTCACAGTTGGGAATCGGGACAAGATAACATGTCCAAGGTATGTTCACAGCCCGGATCTGACAACTTGGGCTCTCACCGTGACTCGGCATGAAGATTCCAGTGTGCACATCCCATGCACAGGTCCAAAACTCCCGCGTCAACCACCGCAACGACGACGAAGCTGAGGTAGCGAGAATGCTGATACCGGGTGAGCTTCTTTCGGTTACTCGTTGCCATGTATCTAACGTTAGGGAGCAGCAGATCGAGAACCGGACGTCTTCGCGGACACAGACATCGATGGATACGATGCCGACGTGGAAGTCTCAGCGTCCGACACCGACGTTGATATGTCTGACTGTGAATGCTCAGAATGTCAGAGTGACGAATCAGATGTTTCCAGCTCTGAAAGCTCACATTCCGAGTGTTCCAAGTCGGACTGTACAGACTCTGAGTGCTCCGGTTGCCGTTCTGATGGCGACTCTGAGTCGGATATCGGGACTGCAAGCGACGAATCCGACAGTGCTCAGACCATTCGGGGTGCTTGCGACTCTGATTCTGACTGTGAACGCTTCCATTTTGTTGATGGAGAACTCGGTGGATACCACTCAGTTGACAGTGAAGATGACGAAGAAGCTGCCAAGGCCAAGGTTGTTGTTCGAGGTAAGTATTGCTATCTCCGCCCTCAAATCTGTGCCTCCGTCTGACTTGTGTTTCAGATACGCATGTTTGGCCTCCAACAGACCCACCGACTTACCAAGAGCTGCACCACTTCGGACCTACTCGTTGGGACCCTAAGCCACCCAGCATGACCAATGAGAAGTGGCAGGCGACTCTTCGCCACACGCATGACCTATGGTGGAATTGGTTATATGAGGTACACCAGGCTGA
Organism: Paramarasmius palmivorus; assembly: GCA_037176845.1. Taxonomy (NCBI): domain Eukaryota; kingdom Fungi; phylum Basidiomycota; class Agaricomycetes; order Agaricales; family Marasmiaceae; genus Paramarasmius; species Paramarasmius palmivorus. Next base: position 37,343 of record JAYKXP010000025.1, on the reverse strand, counting down.
GTGGAGACTCGAAGATGCCATGAGGCTACCCCTTCCGGAACGGGATTCAGGTCTGCCTCACGCAGTTGCCTTCTGGGGTGATATTGAAACTCAGTGTTAATTATCTGTACCGAAATACATTTTGTTGAGTCCCAGAACGATCCGCACTCAGGTGCACGTGTACTATGGAGGCGGCGATAAAGATATTCGGAGATATGACAGCATGAGAAGCAAGGGTTAAGGTCTTTGAGAATCAATGAATCTCTGTAACTCGAAAAGAATACATGTTACAAATACCATAACACTAGGACTACTGCCGAATGACGAACGACAGATGATATCGAACAACCTATCGGTTACTCGCAACCGAGATCTCTACCATGCGAATCGCTTAGAGTGTTACAGTAGCTACCAACGATCAATCAGCTTCAATTCCTAAGAGACATGAATGCAAGGCCAACGTACCCCAGTCAGCAATCTCTTCCTCTGCGGAGGACTCGTCATCTGAAAAGGTGTCGTAGACCCCAAGATGAGGTAATGGTCGTGTCGAGATTGGGGTTGGTGGTGGTGTTCGTACGCGTCGGCTTCTCCAGTATTTTTTTATGCCAGCTGAACATCCTGTCATACGGTCCCAGCGAAAGATTAGAGTCTGAGAACTGCTGTCAGTAGGTGGTAAAAATTCAGGTAACGTATACGCTCACTTTGACCAACAAATGCCTGTAAAAAGATCTCCTCACTGTCTTCCACCTCTCCCAATCCTTCGGACCCCGCTGGATAAGCCAGAGCATCACTGCGGCATCCATAAACCTCCAGAAGTTGACATCACGTATATCGCTAGCATTGTCCCGGTGCCTGACATATCCTTGTCGATTCCGTTGCAACCATACTTTGTCTTGGGAGCTGAAGCAAGAGAGGTCGATGCGTACCCTGGCTCGCTCCCAAGCCTGTAGCTCAACGAAACTGGCTCACACAAAGATAATTCAGTGACATAACGAATGAAAGATGGAGGCTGAAAAACTTACCGGAACGTATTCTTGTTGGGGCGTGGGTACATGGGGGCAATCAGCAAAGAAACGAATCGAACGTTAGGTAAAGAAGCTCATCTTTTTCCGGCGCTAAGCTTTCACCAGGGCGCCAAATCCACCGAAGCGTATCTTGCCTAGGAGCCTAGGAGCTGAAGGAGGTAGTATAACAGAGACAGCCGGTAGCAAAGACGGCTGAGATATGTAGCAGTACGTTGGCAGAGCATCAAAACCTGTGAGAAAACCCACAGTGTGCGCAAGTCACCACAACTTAGACGCAAGCTGCGCACTTGTTATCAGCTAAGCCAACGCCTTTACAAGCATACCCCAGATGCACGTCGAAGATGGGCCAGAATTCAACGTGGCAGTTGGCAAGGAAGGAAATACTACTCGGCGCCGAAAAACGCGAGAAAAATGTCATCAGGTGATATTTTTTCACCCAGGCACCCAAAAGGCGCCAACGGAGCGCCCATGACTCATGGGAAACCGGAACCCGGAAAAACATATCTGTGTATATCTCTCCTCTCATGCCATATCAAGGTTCGGAACATACACTATGGAAATCGGATTGTTCTGGCGGACAACATATTCCAAAATGACGCTGACAGATGGTCTCAGGAAAAAGTAAAGCGAGGGGTGCAAAGAAACCATAGTTTCTTTGCACTTTACGCAGTACTATCATGCCTCGACTTCGACTTTATCATACTCGTCAAGAGAAACGTCAAGCTAACGCACGCAAGGCACTCAAATACTATCATAAGTATGTCTAGGACACTATGCCATGTTATCTAACGCTGAATCTTGGACAGGAATAGAGAAAAGATCAACGAAAACCGGCGCAAGACAAAGCAAGGAGCCTTTTTGTTTCGCCTCTCCTCACCTCACTCACCTCGGATAAATTTACACATTCAGCGTCTCCCAAGCAACATCAAACACATCGGGATCGACGGACAGCGGTAGATTGGAGAACGGGACAGGCAATGTTCGGTGCGTCTCAGTGATATCATCTCTATATTTGAATGCTCATGCAGTATTGCACGGACTCTAGGTCGAAATCCAAGGTCCAAAAACCGAGTACTAGTACTTCACGTTCCGACCCTCGGGAGGCCGGCACCTGCTCGAGCGAGGCGTGCGTCTTTGTCTACCATTCGACATTGTCTCCTTCATTCACTCGCTCCTCTCGATAGCATGCAAGATAAAACCTCCGAGCAATATTGGTCTAGGAGACTCAGGAAGATTGTTCAAAAATACGAGCGCTTGGGTCCATCTGGACAGAAACCCGACCGAGAGTACTGTGACGACCTTTACAATAAGGTACTCGCCGCCCAAGACGATACGCAGCTGGCGCAAGCCCTGGAGAAACTCTATGACGATTTCATTCACCTCAAAGGATATATAGAGACGTGTGAGGGACAAATTCTGCAGTACTTGGATAACGGAGATATGTTGGGTCAATTTCAGGCATTCAAACAACGGTTGGCAGAGAGGACATATTTGGTTTGGGACATGGCTTATCAGGCAATGGGCGAAGGAAAAGATGGCCTGATAAAGCTGTATAATCGCCAACGACTCAAGTTTCAAAAATGATAATTATTATGGCTCTTAGAGATCCCCCTTTTTATTGTATCTGCCTCTGAGTTACTCTTTCATTTCGACGACGAGCAGCATTCCATGAAGTGCTCCAATCGGTGTAAGAGAACCAATGGTATGTTTCTTATGGTATGCTATTCTATCCCTATTGTTGTGATCCACGCTCTGACCATCACAACCAGAAACGACGATCCCTTCGGGTGGTAAGATATTCCGCAAGAGGTTTACATTCGGTGCGTCTCATCCATTGCCCGTTCTCGATGTCGCTTGCTGTTACATGGGCCTTTTACTGACCGAAACACAATCATGACAGCATGCCAACGTACAGCAAGTCTCCGTGATTGTTATACCTGGATTTCGGACCAAGCACTTAATTTGGATCGACCGTTACCTATGGGAACACTTTTGGGAACACTTAGTCGCTAACACTATTCTGAAGGGGATCAATATTATCTATGACCAATTTGCCGCAAAGTTTCCCAGCTGGATTCAAGTGAGTAACGACGTCGAGCGAGACCGCAAAGTTCAGTATCTGCGTAAAGAGGTACAGTCCGTGTGTATAGACCCTGTTCACCGCCCTTCTAATCTTTGCCTCTTGCCATGTAGGAGATCCGGGAATCAATGTATTGGATGGCTACCAACGAGCTCAATTATCGTGGTGACAATCTGAGCGTTGTGCTGCCCCTCCAGCGACAGTACACCATTCACGAGTATGACACCGGTATACCGGCCCCGACATCTGCAGTATTTGGGGTGCATTCCTTCCAGATATTGCACGGCGGCGATTTGCTGCGTTTGGAGCGAGTTATCGACCGATGTGAGGCGATTGAGTGGTTGCAGAGTCGTAGAAGCGCGAGATGGATGGGAATGTTGGCAGCATAAGATCCTTCCGCAGTGTTGTATATCCATTTGCAGAATTCCTTTCGATGATTCGACACACGAGGCATTTGATTAAACAATGATTCTTAGATGCGTACCTTGTGTCCAGTATTGCCTCGGAGTCACTCTAACCCCACCGAGTTGGTGTTTCATTTCGGTGCTGTTAACTTTAAATCCTTAACGTCTATCACAAGGTTGATTTTTACAGATATCAAACACATGTCATTGTTGATCAAGACCTATTTACAGCTATCTAAGGAGTTACCCACCCCAAACCGGCTCCGAGTGGCTCGTAACGAAGAGAGCGAGCGCTGACCTGGTTGGACAGGCCCAAGACTCGGTGTTTCCTGGCCTTGTACTGTTCCAGAAAGGCTGCACGAGCAAGTCGTTCGGATGGGTGATATTTCCACTCGTTGTCAGTGATACCGTACGTGAGGTCTTTAGCCAAATCACTGTAGGTAGCTCTCAGTGTCCTGAAATAACTGGAATGGAACTGGATACTCACATGCCTTTCACCCAGCCTACTCGCAGACCAGCTGTCACGCTGTACCAACGTTCTGGAGCAGTGGAGGGGTTGCACTCCTGACAGTTCGGCATGAGGTGTGCGACACAGATCGCCCATGGATTACGAGCTGGACGTTCGGGAGCGGTGAGACCAGGAGGCCGAACGAGATCCTCAGGAAGGTCGGCTAGGTCATCAGGCTCTGGAGGTGGTATCAGTGTTGGGCTCACAGTGGCACAGCAGCGAAAACTTACCGGAAGCCTCAGTAGCAGAAGCGTCTGCGGAGATCAAGCTTGCAGGACCTGTAGCCTCGGGTTGACCTGTGAAATATCATTAGACCGTTGACAGTTTGGTATAGAGGCTACCTTACCATTGAGGAGGAGAGCAAGTGAGCGCAACGCTGCTGTCAAGGCTTCACGTGTATCGTTGTTCAACACTATCCCGGCACCTAAAGAGATTTCAGATAAAGAAGAACACAAAAAAGTAACCTGTAACTGACGGAGATGCGTATTAAGTAGTCCAACGACGGCCACAAGTGCAGTGTTCAAGATGTTTTCAACGGAGTCGACCTCGGGGGAGTTGACCATTGTAGAAGAGATATGGGTTGGGTAAGAAAGGGCGAAGGGTTTTCATGGGGTTTTTATATGGCCAGAGAGCGGACTTCTGAAGCAAAGCTGCCATTTTGGGTACGTGAGTACGTCACACGGGTGGGTGTATACTTGAGATAGCGATTTTTACCTGTGTAGTCTACTGAGTCGGTCTGAATGTTTCAGATTCACAGTTGCTAGCTTGTATATTGGGATTTCGATAGGGATGTCGAGTAGGATGGATGTAGGATGGATGTAGAGTGAGAGAAGTTGAGCTGAAACCCAACCACGCCAGGCGCTAGGGTTAGCACAGCAATTTCGAAGATCTTGCCAAATAACCAAACACTTCGGTCTAGACTCCTTCCTTTCTTGTTTTCTGATCTTTCACATTGTCATCTCAGTCCAATGCCGAAGTCTGGTAGAAATCGGAACAAGGGTCGCTTCGACAGCCTGGAACTGAAGAGTTCACGCACTCAAAAGTCTTACAGCTCATCTTCTGCCGGTCTGCGAGTGTCGCACCTTGAAGTAGATGCACCGGTGATTGCTCAGCCGGATCCTCTACCAGAACTCCATCCAGCCACAATTTATGACTGGGCGATGTCAGATACGATTTCGCTGCCCGGACCGATAGAGACACCATTTGAAGAGACGGGAAATATAGAAGAACCTGGACGTCTGAAGGTGAAACCAAGGGCAAAGCGTTATGAGGATTCTGTAAGTGCACGCTTTTTGGTTTGGCTGGGTGATGATCTCACAGTGGTATAGGATGCTCCGCTTATCACCTGGAAGGAAAAATACCGCGACAACTATCTTGACTGGATCCTCGTTGGAGAAGGAAGAGGTCGACTGTTCACTGGCACCTGTCGGTGTGGATCTCCTTTGGCCAAGTTTCGATGCCTGGATTGCTTGGCCTTGCCATTATCCTGCAAAACCTGCCTAATCAAACAACATCAATATCTTCCTGTCCATCGGACACAGGTATGTCTTGTTCTTAAGTTGGCAATCTCACGGCTAACAGACGTTCGCGGCAGGAATGGTCAGGAGACTTCTTCAAGCCGGTCACACTCAGCAGCCTGGGAATTATCGTACAATTGGGACATGCAGTCGGCGAACACTGCCCACACTATGTATCAGGTCAAGGAGATTTCGTGGTTTTGGGGGTCAACGGTATTCATCCATTGAACTTGTTCTTCTGCGGTTGTGAGAATGCTCCAGGTGCGTCATTAGGCCCTTATATTAGGTCTACACTGATATTCATAAGCAGAACAGTATGAACAGCTTCTTGAAATTGGTTGGTGGCCTTCATCTTATAAGGAGCCAAGATCTGCCGCAACCTTCGAGCTCCTACGTCATTTTCACATCCTCAACCTCCAGGGTCAAGTGCCGCCTACCGACTACTATCGCTCGTTAGAACAGTTGACAGATGGTTCTGGCCTGACGTACATTCCGGTAGGCATTGTCGCAGTAATCTACGTAATATAGGTCTTGACAACGTCATAGGATCGTCTCCAGCAGTTTATGCTGATGGTTCGACAATGGCGGCATCTCAAGGCAATGAAACGTTGCGGGAGAGGACATGATCCATCAGGGATAGCTGGTACCAAGTGGGGCGAAGCCACAGTACCTTGCCGCTGTTGTCCGCACCCTGACAAGAATCTTCCGAAGGATTGGAGGATGGCTAATGCAGAAGAAAGGTTAGTTATTGTTAATGGGAGTTTGCAAATCGGTGCTGATAACATGCTACAGTTGGAAATATGGTATCTGCCTTTCTGTCGATGCGAATTTCAAACAGAAGGCTCGAGCCCGAGCAAACGACCATCGTGATCCTGCGCTGGGTCCCGGTTTCGGCTGCTTTGTGCCTCCGGAAGAGTACCTTCAAATCGTAAAGGATAGTCAACAGAACGAGGTTAATTCTGGTGTTACCTGGCATATTTCGATTATTAATTGCCACATAGATAAGTCATTGCGTCGGTTTCAATGCTATCGGCAAGGCGAACAACAAGAAGTCAAAGGGTCTGCGTGCGACGGGTATTGGCTCGGTCACATGCTCGCGACACGAACTCTTCCGTCCGAACGGTGTAGGTGATCTTCAAAAAGGAGAAAGGTGCGTAATCTACATCGGTTCCGAGAGATAAGCTGAGATTATGTCATTTAGATACTGTAACATGGACGCGATTTTGCTGTTTAGCATTATGTCTTGCTATTGGCTGCTGCTCGTCATTTCATATGATATTGCTTGTCAATGGTACAAGAACTTTATGGCTCGCATGAAGACTTTACCGGCATATCTCCATATACCATCATTCACTAGCCTCAAATTCAAAGTCCCAAAGTTTCATCTTCCTGCTCATGTTCCGGCCTGCTTTGCACCATTCTCCTTCAACTTCACAAAAGGCGTCGGCAAGACAGATGGTGAGGCTATAGAAAGGAACTGGTCAACGTTAAATGGTATCGCCCGATGTGTTTCGATGATGACTGCTGGTGGGCGTCTCGACACAATTGACGATTTTTGCAATTTCTCTAACTGGCGAAAGACGGTTAATCTGGGTAAGTGGCTGTGTTTGGTCCAAACCTTGATACTGAAAAGGAAAATAGGTACTTCGTTCATGAAGAAGGCCACCAAAGCAATTCCTGAAGCTATCATCACAGCCCGTGCATTTTCAGCCCTTCATGACGGAATGAAGCGTAGCTACTCAGACAAGGTCAAGCAATGGGAGAAGGAAGTTGTGCAGTGGGAAGAGGGCCGAAGTCAGAACTGTCCATATGACGTTCCGTCGAAGAGTGAGATTACGTCCTGTCTACGTTTCTGTCACTAATAGAATTCTGGTAGAAACAACCTACGCTCACGTGAAGAGGGAGCTAGCCGAAGAGGAATACAAGCGTGAAGTAGCGGGCAAAGGTAGTTCAGCAATAGCACCAGGCACAATCATATGCGAAGGCTTGGAGATCATCGACACTCAGTACGATTTTCTTCAGTCATTACAGCACATCTAAACTCATTATCAGCAGAGTTCAACTCAGGGGTATTGCTACCAGCACAAAATCAACCGACTACCAACAAACAAACCTCTTGACCCGAAGAACTCAATTGCTCGGACGAATTAGGCGCTACTACCAGCTGCAGACTACCCACATACCCACTCTTTCACAGCACATCAAGGACCTTGCTCCTGACGCTGCTTCGACTCCGGAGACACTACCGCTCTATCTACCAAGCTTCTTCGAGCAGGAGGCGCGGGAAAAACTTTACACCGCGGAGCAGATTGACGCCGAGGCAAGGTTGAGGTACGCTCTGATGGTTGAGCGAATCGATGATCTTCGCACTTGCCTCCTGACTCGTGCCGTGGCATACGGCGATAAGCAAAGAAACACCCCTTCGCAGGGATTGTACACCCGTTCACAAGCATTGCAGCAACAGATTGAAGATAAAATCAAGGTGATACGGGAAGAATACAAGACTGCGCGCGAGGCAGTAGCGTCTCTCCGGGGAACAGGTCCTTGGTCAAACGAATACCAGGAACTTCGGCCGGAGGATATTCGAGGGATTAATGAAAGGGTATTACGGCAAGAGGAGAAGGCCAGCTACATTGCAGAGCAGAGGTTGGCCGGGATCTCGGAACAGCAAATTACGGCTTTACTGTCAGGACGTTCGGAGAACATTGTCACGACAACTGAGGACACGAGTAACGTTCTCTCCAAGCGTGAAGCTCCCTCTTGGATATGGTACAGCGGAATCGCAAGCGGAAATCAGTCTCAGATTGTTGATACTTGTGAGCGCTCCCTACTTTTGTTTTTGACTTGGTCTGATGCTACTCAAGTGCTTCGCGTGGAGTGGTGCAAAGCTCGAGCTCGAGCGCACCGTGCTCGAGAGGAGCTAGAGCTCCTCGAAGAGGAAATGCGCCGATCCATTTCATTTTGTCACTGGAGGGCTCAGTGGTGGAAGGAACAGATAGGCCGTCGGGATGGCATCTCACGCCATCTCTCTGAGGGTCTAAGAGCATATGCCTTAGAGCAGACAGATGCCGAGATGATTCGTGCGATATCGTGGTCAACGTCATGGCAAGCTATGCGCGACAGGCTGACAGCGATAATTAAAACGGTCCGCGATCCGGGAAGTGATCTAGACGGCATGTTGAGAAGCCTAGCTACTCTTACAGTCGAGCTGGACCTAGATGTTGCAGACGTTGAGGACGTAGATGAGAGTTAGAGTACTTGGAGAATGTATTTTACTCACTGCCTATGAATACATACCTATGGCTACAGCTGGTGGTAAATGTGACGAGTGGGATTAAAAAATTTCAGTCATGCAACAAAATACGGCTGAACTGAGAGTTGAACCCAAACCCCATCGCACTTCTTCGAAAGTAGACCGTTACGCTAAGTGTCCATGTAGTTTACGTGCAAGTTACAAGGATAATCATCATTCGCTTGAGGCCCGGATTGTGTTTGGGGACGAGCTAAAATAATCATTCACCCAGAGCTGAAGGGAATAATTATTGTAGAGGTGAAAGGCCGTGGTATTGGAAAGAATTTAGAGTGTCAGATAATAATTATCAGCATCAGAAAGCACATGTTAATAAGGATCGGAGGAATACAAGGAAACGAGGTCGAGCAAGGAATAATAATTAATCGCTTCAACCGGAGGATTGTAATAAATGCAAGATAAATGTCAGAGGATGATTGGGAACAAGGTGAATGATAATTATCTGTCCCGCGGACTGTGTGATAATTATGACGGGTAGGATTTGTAGCAACGAATAATAATTATGCCTCTCATGGTAAGTGGTTAAATGATAATATTATGCGGGTGAATGTGGAATGGGATTGATAGGACATGGGAGGAGTAGATAATGATTGTCGGTCACAACCACCCTTAGTTCGTCGATTACATTGCGAGCACAATGTTATTACTTACCTCAACGGGAGTGGAATAGTGACAAGAAATGTTCTATGCCTGCGGGGGAACGGTTTGACATTGGGGCGAGGGATGAGCATGATAATTATCAACCTCGGGACCCTCATGATAATTAATAGATATGGTGGCCCGGCCTGGAAACGACTCACGAGGAAGGAATAATAATTATCACACTCGGGACACCCAAATCCAGGCAGTGACACTAGGGGAGGAGATGATTATTATCATGCTCAAGGACAAGGCTGTAGTGGGATGATAAATAACATGCGTTGTTAAGCCTGTGGGGAAAATAATTATTGACCTACATGGACTCCTCGGACTGCGAGAGAGTGTGATTACCGTTGGAAGCTTGCTCCACGACGGTCGAAACACTCATCGTCCACAGATTTGGCATAGCAATAGAATTCGTGTAAGGTACACATACCTGTAGCACCTAAAAGCATGCAATGCACACGGATAAAATATGTGTGCGCCAAGGACGGAGGAAAGAACGATATAGCGTGCGAAAATGGGGTTTTTATCTACCAATGAGAGCGCGGGAAAAATAACACAGCCTCAGAATCGCGAAAGTGCGCTCACAGATAAAGAACGAATTCGGATAACTCCGAACTCGTAATCAACTCATGCACAGCTTCCAGGTATTGTTTGGCGCTGGGATTATCAAGTTTATCGATTGTGGAACTTGTACAGCTCAACAGCTTTCACCTTAGAGGTCTCATGATTGCCCTCGTATACGATCGTTGCACGCTGTACATTTAGATGAAATCCAAATGCCCAAGGAATCTGACGTATAATCCACATGAAGAAAATCATTCTCAATTCTATCCTATGTTGCGCGAACGCTGCACGGTCACCCCTTTTGGACGCTCTAATTCCGATACTTCCGAAGAGGGATATCAGGAAAAAGAAGCCAATGATGAACTTACATCTGTTGGTGGATCTCAACTCGTTTGGCGCCGGGGGCACATTTGCAGCTTTCTTCGAACTGGGACTCGGATGTACTGCTAGCTCAACAGCTTTCCATCTTGCTCGAACCCCCTCAGTCCAACCCCCGCTGAACAATGTCGAACGCAGTTGTTCCACAGTCCAATATCGATCCCCTCCAGCTTTGTGACCGTCTTGCGAAAGTGGTGAGTACTACTTGTTTTCATGAGAATTTGGAGGCTCAATATACACTTGTCATAGTACGATTCCCCTAATGTGTCAGATAGAAGGAAGGAGATGGTCAAGTCGGCAGCGGAGATGATCGTCAGCGTGCTCGATAATCAGGCTAACGCAGGCTCTGGTCATGTTTTGGACCCTGTACTACTCCAGTCGTTCTATCGGTACGTTTAACTAGTATTTCTTTTCTCCAATCACTTCTGAACTATGGATAGTGCTATTCAAACACTTGCAAACGATCTGGAAAGCCCAAACCTGAGTCGCTTTCGAGCTGTCGCTGCAGCGATAACACCAAGAGAAAGGATCAACGCATGGAAACTGAAGAAGGCTTATTCGGCTCTGAAAGTATGTTCTCTGTCTGCTCGCTTGAATCAACTACTCACCGTCTGCCCTGTAGTTGCCCAAACCCAAAGTTCAGAGTCAGAACACAGTGAGCAGGAGCGCAGCTCTCACCACCGTCGAGCATACTGCTACAGCTATGGCTATAATTGGTGAAACCGCTCCGATATTGTCGCCGATGAAAGCTGTGGCAATGGGGCTAACAAAGATTGTCGAGCTCGCAAAGGTGCCTTGTTACCTCCTCTATACAGCATCTCGAAATGACCTGACCAATACGTGTTACGTGCAGACCGCAGAAGGCAACAAGGAAGAAGCGGCCAGGCTCGGTGAACATGCCGAGGCGATGAAGAAACGTATCGTTGAGCGCATGAAAAGTCTTCCCAGAGAGATTTCTGCTACTCTCGAAAAGGATTGTCAGACATTGAAGAGGTATGTCCCAGCCCTCTCCTTGTTCGATTTCTCTGACTGACAGCCTTTAAAGCGCACTCGATGACATTGAAGTCAAACTTGGCGGGATGCAGCCTCGACAACAAAGTTATCGGCACCTTCTCAAAGACATGTTCTTCGCAAAGGACAGGAAAGATAATCTGACACAGCTGAGGGGACAGTTGAATGAAGCATTTCAAAGCTTCTTGGTACGTCATTTCTTTTGGGCTCGGTGTGTTTCCCCAAGATTGATAGTTATTCAGGTTGACAATGCTCTAGCTATACGAATTGAATTGTCTAAGCGCAATCACAGTTGCTCAAGATTAAAGGTACAACGAGTCCTTAGAAAACGTGGCGTAGTTGACGCTGCCGTAGGTCATTTGGGGCGGGGGAAAGGGGAATCACCTTTTTTTTTTAGAGGGCGCTTTCCTTTAAGTAGTGTTACTGCAGTTCCTGTAAATAATGACAATAAAACGTGTGAATTTTTCTGCCGCGGCATCTGTCCCAAAAAGGAAATGACCCAGAACTGTACACTAAAACGACTTTGGAGGAGATTTTCTTGACGAACCATACGAGACATAATGTATACCATAACAATTGAAGCCATATACTAGAGAATATTCCAAGGAAAGTACAACCACGTTGAATGCCAGTTGCAGCCGTGCGAAGAGACATTTCCTTTTTGGGACGGATGCCGCGCGCGTTTTTCGCAGCAATTTTTGTCATTATTTACAGGAACTGCAGTAAAGTCAATTGATCATCCTGTCAGCTGATGTAATCTGATTCCTGATATGTACCTAACGCCTAATCTATGACTTTGTCAAGACTATTACCCAGTTGAATCAAGTGTTTTTTTTTCGACTTGTAGACGGTTTCGATTTCTATATTTTTCGAGTCGAAACCATCTTCAAAAACTCCCAGTGGTTGCCCATTAGGCTCACCTAGTCGAGCATAGTCGGCTGTGCACGATCAACGTCAACACGTATACAGCACCACTGTATTGAGCCACATACACCGGTATAAGGTTTATCTAGTCATCCCGCGTTGCGAAAGCGTGTCAAATAGTCTGAAGGGCAAGGTGATTCTTTGATAAGTCGTTTCGTTACACGGCAGACACTAACTAGCGCGCTGACTCGAACGATTAGATCGATTGGACTAAAGGGCGACCAAGTAGTTTCTACAACAATCGTTCGTTCGTTTCGTTTTTACGTATCTACAACACGGTACGGCACGCGAGCACACTCTGACAAAAGTACAAGAAAGAAAAGACTACAGATCTATACCCTATCATCCCTATCATCGGCGGCGTTTACTTGAACTGCAAAAACATCATCAGCACACGTTGAGATCACGACACCAAAAAGCAAAAGCGAAAACACTCACGTTCTTGCCGTCAACCCACTCCTTCTCACCAACCTTCAAATCCCAGGCCAACGCACCCTCAAAGAAGCTCTTATCTGCCTCATTCCCAAACACATCTAGCTTCTTATACTCATACGACTCCCAATCCGGTGCAACGTTAACTACGGGCTCGACGTCTTGTCCTCTCACAATGAGGGCACCAGTGATGATGCTGTCGTTGGTCTTGCCGAGCACACCGACGGAACCGAATAGGTATTTTCGGGACGCTTCGAGACGGTTGAAGAACCCGGTGATTTGGTTGGATGACATAAATGTTTGGGTGAGTTCGGTGGGGTATTTGAAGGAGACGGAGTAGATGGAGAAGCCTTCTTTGTCGAAGCTACGCGCACGTATCAGTCAGTCAATACTCGACGCGGATAAGAGGAAGAAAGGACGTACTTCTCATAGAACCACTCCAACGCACCCCCAGGACCTCTAGTATCCTTGTTGGAGTACGCTCGTTTCCAGTCTTCCAAGTTGAAGCTCGACTTTGGTAGATCGTCGAGTGGGTTCTTGACTTTAGGCTCTGCAGGTACGGCTGGCTCATCGTCGTCGTCATCCGCCTCCTTCTTGGGCTTCTCCTTCTTCTCTGCCTTGGGTGCAGCAGCAGGCTTAGGCTTCTCCTCCTTCTTGGGCGGTGTGAAAGCAATAGCCTTCTCAGCGTACTCCACGGTTCCAAAGATGTCCTTAACCTTTGGCTGGTTAACAACAGTCTCGAAATGCCTAATGACAGCGACGAATTTGCTGCGCAACTCCTTATCGAGCGTTGTCTGGACAGCTTTTTGGACAAACGATGCGAGAACGAGATCAGCGAGCGTGAGACGTTCACCGACGAGGTAGGTGTTGGCGGTAAGGTGGGTGTTGAGCGTGGTTAGGGTACGTGAGAAACGTTCGATGAGTTGAGTGTGGATGGGTTTGCTGTAGGCGAGGACACCACGGCACATCCATATTACCAAGGAAGAAGGAATGTCGAATTCGGTTTCGGCGAGATGAGACCATTGGTCTACAAGAGCGGATTCCTCGGGTGTAGTACCGAGAAGGTTGGCGTTGGGTGCCAAAGAAGCAACTAGCCAGCGTTTAGAATAGGTTTATAGATTAGCTTTTGATGACATACCATAACGCGCGATAGCGTATCCCTCAAACAACTTGAAAGCGCCATCTTTGCTCTCGAAAGCTGGGATTTTACCGTGTGGGAATTTGGAGGTGAATTCAGAGGTTTTGTTGGTCTCGAAATGGACGTAATTAGAGGGGGTTGGGTCGAGGGTTAGCGAGCCTAGGGCTGCGACTGCATTGATCTACGTGTCGTCAGCGAAATTTTTCTTGAATTCTTTGGTAAGAAATGACTGCACTTACGAGCTTGCCGGTAGCCTGGTAAGGAGTAGTGTACAGCGTTCCGATGGAGGACATGGTTGCTTTTTGGGTGTGGATGAAAGGGAAAGGAAAAAAAGATGAGAAAAGATGGAGAAGGCGTCGAGTCAAGTACTTTAGGGCAGGTCTTATCGATCCATCAATCAACATCAATTTTTTTTGGGTTATCGATCACGCGTCACGTTGCGATTTTGTTTGGGCGCTTAGAATCTGTATCTCTTTCTTCGAACCATATGCGAAGCAAATTTCCGACATGTAGCCTGTAGGTGAGCATCGAACAGGTCAGCGTAAGTACTAGTATATTCGAAGTCGACGGGGGATGCTGAACGTAAAAAGTTCAGAGCCAAAGCTTGGAGATCCGGCGGTTGCTCACCAACGTCAAGCATTTCTGGAGCTTCAAAGTACTGGTTAAACATTAGGTTGAATCACCAGATTTTAGATGGGAAGACAGTAGGCTATTGTGGTTGATCCGTTGACACTTTTAGAACACGTCTTGATCAGCATGGCGCATCATGCATCAGCGCTAGCAGAGGAATATTCTGCTTGTCGTTCATGAAACTCACTATCCCGCAAATATGGCAGACACATTTGTCGATGTGAGCTAGTCAGACCATTCCTCCAGTACATCATTGACGCATTGACGTTGAGCAGTTATGATAAAGGTACCGTGCCTCACTTATATAGGTCTTAAGGAGACCCTAATCTCCCGAGAACAGTCACTGCATGAACTTGTGTCGTGATGCATGATGAGCATGCATACTCCCAGAATCTGTGAGAACAGAGTAGCAGACAACCTATCTTACCTTCAAGTTCAACACTCCAGGGAACTCCCTTTGGGAGTCGGGCAATAAAAGACCTGGGCTGTTATATTGCTATTCACGCACCCAAAACAAATTGCTGTCCGAATCCTGAATATAGTCAAACAAGAAGAAGGTAGACACCCATAGGTTTGGAATCTGATACACTTTCTGCTCAAAAAGTCTATCAACCAATCGGACTTGTGCCGAAACGAAAAACGAAATCAATTCTCCATTTTAGGAAACCTACTAAAGCTTGACTCAACGCCTTCTCAGAGCTTTTCAAGCCTTCTCTCTCACACCCAAAAACCCAAACATGTCTTCTATCGGAACACTATATACCACCCCCAAACAGGCTACCGGCAAGCTCGTACGTGTATCGCTCCCTGTAAACCAAATTTAGTGCACTAATCCTGGAGCCATGGCACATAGATCCTCGCAGTCGCAGCCCTAGGCTCTCTAACCCTCGACCCAACCCCTTCTTCCTACATCCACTACCAAACCAACAAAACCCCCGAATTCACCTCCAAATTCCCACACGGAAAAATCCCAGCATTTGAATCGAAAGACGGTTCTTTCAAATTATTCGAAGGGTACGCTATCGCGCGATACCTCGCCTCTCTCGCCAACCTCCTCGGTTCCACCCCCGAACAAGCCGCCCTCGTAGATCAATGGTCTCACCTCGCCGAAACAGAATTCGATATCCCATCAACGTTCATTGAGCGAATGTGTCGTGGTACTCTTACATATAGTAAACTCACACATACGTCTCTCGTCGAGCGTATCACGCGGACGCTGAATACGTTCAATAATCATCTTATGGCGAACACTTACCTCGTGGGTGAACGTCTCACGCTTGCGGATCTTGTTCTGGCGGCTGTGGTTTATAGGACTGTTCAGACGACGTTGGATAAGGAGTTGCGCGACAAGTTCACTGCCGTTATTAGGCATTTTGAGACGGTGGTTAACCAGCCGAAGATTAAGGATATCTTTGGGAGTGTGGAGTATGTGGAGAAGCCTATTGCGGTTGCGCCGCCCAAGAAGTAAAAACCCAAAGAGGCGGACAATGACGAACTTGAAGGGAAGAATGTAAGTGGTCATAGCTTTTTTGGTCGCGTATTCCTTTTTGCTGATTTGAGATGCAGCTCAAGTAAATACTTTGCTTTTTCTGGCGGCTCTGATGGGGATGGGTATAGATCGGTAGTCCTTTTTTTTCTTGTACTTGTATTCCGAGCTTTTCAAAGCCTTTTTCACAATCAGTTTGGGAGGAATGTCTTGGCGGTGTTGAATATTGAACATTGTGGTTTTTAGGTATATATTCGACTATACACAAGGTATGAGTGAGTCTGCCAAGGGGCCGACATTCGCCCCGAATCTTGGCGACCACCATGAGACGCGTCGCGTTGCTTGGGCGCTTACACGAATAAATAAATACATCCGATATCGTTTAAACAGTAGCACCGTGATCCCAAGGAGTGATGCTTAGTACATGTAAAAGCAAGGTCATCGATTAGAGGAAAGGGGTGATCCAGCGCGATAAGAGGGCGGGGGCCCATATACCCTTGACTGGAGCTCCAGGATGGTGCGCCTCAGATGGTCGACCGTGTCCCTCAATGATTGCGTATCATCTGCATGTCCTCTGGCAGATGAAGACAGAGATCCGGATCTTGTATGAGCAGCCCGGATCGCTACGTCTTCCTCTGCGCGATAGGTTAACTCCAAATCTGCTTGTTCCCGTGTCTGTCTCAGAAGATCTGGGTCAAACTCGTACCGTTTCCTACTAGTATAGGCGGCGTTATATTGATGCTGAAGTTGGGCTTTCTGTGTAGTATATGGCTCGATGCGATATTCAGCAAGTTCAGGCCCATTTCCTGGGACGTCCGAGCTCTCGCGAAACCATTCTCGCGATGGACACCACGCCTGAGTATGTCTTCTCTGTCGCCACCAAAGCAGGAAAACAAGGACCATCAGAACGAGGCTAGCGACACCCATGCCAATGCCAAGTTGAGCGCCAATGCTAAGATTAGCCACGGCCTTCTCTTGACTTCCCACCGTCGGGATCCCTGCGAGTTTATGGTCGATGCTAGAGGTAGGTCAGCTTCAGACTATGGCTCTTATGACAAGTAGACACTCACCTCATTGCGAGAAGACCGAACGCAGCTCCCTGTGCCGGACTTGATGCCGAAGATGTCAGAAAATATTGACTGATCAAAATGTGAACGCCACTTACCTGGCCTGTCCAGTAACAACCTTTCCATCCTGAATATTGTATGTCGACGGGAACGGAGCGAATAGAGTATTATCTACAGCCTTTTCATAAACTCCTCGCAGGAGACTATCCCGAGTCGATGCATCATTCGCCGTTGCAGCCGTCAACATCGTCCAGTCTACGTGATAGATGAGTACATATTATACACTGAAACCACTGCAAGACATCGTTTACTTACGAGATTTCGCTACACTGACACTATTGTCAAAAGGCACTCCAAATTTATTACCTTTACCTTTCGTCTCAATCGAGTTAGGTATAGAATGTCGAGAATGGGACACACCTGATTGCACCAGGCTGTTATAGAACCTATCTTGGGCATCATAAATCTGTTCCACGCCCGATTAGCCGTATTCCAGCGATCGCACTTATGTCGCTCTCTCACCTCTTGACTAACCAAGTTCATACCCAACAATTTATCCGCGAATAAGTTATAGATCATACCCCACGAACCGCCAGAGTTATAGGAGGACACTAAATGCCCGTTGACATTCGCTGATTGCTCCCATTGTTTAATCCAAGTCGCTGCTTGGTTCTAACAAGGTCGACAGTCATTATACGACATCGCTCAACACAAATGCTAGCACTGTACCTGATATTTCACCGCGTCATCGCTTCTCCGAACAGTATGGCTAATCTCAGCCATCGCCCGAACTCCAATGATGCCCTTAAGTGCGAGATTCGTCAGATTGGTAGCTGTTAAGCCTTCGGCATCTTGACTACCAAGGTGCATTAGCAAAAGAACATTTAAGTTGTAAAAGTGAAACTCACTATCCCGAAGAAGCAAATGCATTCGTTGAAATGAGGTAGTCAGACCATTTCTTCAGGGTATTGTACTATAACGTTATCCTGTGATTAATCGTGGCGATGAATGAACCGTATCCCACTCACGTAAGTGTTGAGGAGACTCTGATCTCCTGAGAACCGGGCATGGGCCCATACCATTATAAGCATACTACCCGAATCTATAAGCATAAATCAGGGAGATTTCAGGCATTATGTAGCCCTACATACCTTCAATGCTCTGGAGCAAATTGGCGGGACCTCCTTGAGCGATCGGATAGTTGTTACCTGGTGAGGCAGAATCAGCCATCAGGAAATGTTAATGAACACCAATCAGATTATTTTACCGAGGTCGGGAGCTGCATAATTGTTAGGATAATTTGGCGATTGCTGGTATTCAAGTAACGGTTCCAAAAGATATCTGCACCAGGTGGCGTTAATGTATAGGTATGCTGGAAATGACGCATATATTGTTTCAACAGGGTTCACTCGTCTTGAAAATGCTGGTCATTTCATACTAGGAACACCGAGGACACGAGATAAATACTTACCCGGATGTGCCCACATCTTTCATGAACATCAGAGCCGTCCCATTGCTTGAGACTGCTGTTTCAACACCGCCGAATGTCTGACGTGCCGAAAGCGAGACCAGATTAGCGTAATCGACGGAAACCTTCCTAGCCTCGGACAGAATCTTGTCATCGAGAGATTCCGCTCGAGACTTTGCATCAGGGAAATCCTCCAGGAACGCCTGTATCTGTCACGATGGATGTAAGATTTTAGACAACGCACTTAGAGTAGAGGGGCCTACTCCGTCATCGATGCGACGATATCTTGTGGTCCAATAAGGTTGCAGTTCTTCTGACGTGACAGAATATCTGACCACTGGCGCACGAGCATACCCGATAGCCCATACTACTGGTTGCGATGTTGAATTGATCGTTCCCAGGTCCTTGGCGAAGGCGAAAACCGGCCAATTGCTGAAACAAAGATTTTGAGCAATGGCACCACCCAGTGTAAGCACATCACTCACTCGTTGATTTCTCGGAAATTATTATCCTTCGTTCTGTTCAAGTTGCCCTGTGTCAAAAACCAAGCCCGCAATGCATAGTCCTGCCCAGTTTGCCATGTCATGTCCGAGCGCTATCCAGGCAGTCAATAATGCACGTGGACACAGTTAATATCACTCACTGCCAGTGTCGCATGGTAAAGAATTCCATCGTGAGCCATGGACGTAGTTGCAAGCTTGTCCGAAGCCATCCTCTGCGCAGAATGGAAAACCATTGAACTACTGATTGTCGTATCCCAATTAATTGTATCCCCAGAGACTTCCGAGAGCCATTCTGTATTCGGACAATCAGTTCTGATTCTACGAGCTTGTATGAAGCGCATACAGACCTCCGCTGAGATCAGAATAGACTTGTACATTGTGCACATTACCGTCACTTGATGTGGCGTCGACGTAGACATATCCAAACGGGAACGATTGAAGAGCGAGGTCTTCGGGCTAAAAATACGTTTCAATTCAGTATTTCACGACCGGAAAGATGGGATGATAGACGCACCTCGATGGGACTCAGGAAGGTGAAATTGAATCGCATTGGACCAGCCGCGAGCAAATATATTGTTCGTGTTGGCGTAACGGTGATATCGTCAACTGTTGCCATCATCCCAGCAAGACTATTGAAGCGAGAGTTATTGAATGCTCCTCCCATCCACTGGTAGAGACTCCCATCCACTCTGATGAAACCGCCCCATCCTAAAATCTGGGTTATGAACTGCATAAGCTCGTTTCCCGGTGCTGAACATAAATTGACATACACGATCGCCACTCCAGAATTGCGGCCAATGATCAGTTATATTCGGAGGGATCCAACTGCTAAAGTAAGGCGAACGCATGAGAAGAGGTACCGCCGAAGGCTGAAACTGTGCATCGCTAAAGGTAACGAAAGTTGAGAGATATACTACCACTGCCAAGACGGTGACTTGTATCATTTTGAGAGGGCCTATACGATGGGACTGCTCTAGCGATATGACTGCTGATAGAAAGAGCTCGTGAAGTAATATTCCATCCCAGTCTTTTAAGAAAATCCTGAACTTGGCCAAACAAGGTCAAAAATGGGCGGAGAAGCAGTAACTGATCCTCACCATCACCCCTGCTGATTCTTCTGTAGATGGTCCACAAAAAGAAGGCTACCGTAAATGTGTCGCATCAGTTGGATGCTGTATCGGCTACAGCACCGATGCATTCGATACCATAGACGTTATCTAAACCATATGAACATGCGAGGACTCGAGTCTCAATTGCTCACCCTTTTCAATAGTACTTCGGACCTCGTGGGAGCTAGTGGCTGGTACACGGGAAAGACAAATATACATGTTGTCAAAGTTATTGCAATATCGACTGATGAACCATCTGTTGAATTTCAGTACTCCTATAGGAAGTTGAGTGTAAGTATTTCGATACGCCTCGTGCAGTGGCCGGCTAGATAGTTTGATTCGAATGACCATTGAATATTGAGCTTGAGACGCTATAAGGACCTCTAGATTGATGTGACTCTCGAGCACGCTGAGGGTCATCTATACTCTAGTCTCTTCCGTATGTTATCGTTATCTGAGCTGAAGAGCTGGAGAGGATAAATTTCGCTTTTTGCCGTAAGTGTATTTGCCTTTAGCATCGACGAGATTAACAGAATGAGATACACGGTGGTCGAGACGGATGAGGCCTGGGCATAAAATGAGATGGCCGTCAGGGAGAGAGCTTGAAAAGCGCTCGCACCCCGGCCCGACTCCGAAGAACCACGTTTCGCCGAGCCGGCACAAATTTTTCTCGAAATTTGACAGGTTTCCTTTTGCGCACTCGCGACGTGACTTGGACTCTCTCACCACCAAGGACAAGGAACTCGACAAATGTTCTCCGTCATAACAAGGTCCGTCGCCAGCAGAACAACAGCGGCGACTTGTGCTCGTTGAATACGATGCATGCAATGTACCACCTTCAAAACCACCTCAAGACTCCAACTCTAACGCTAATGAAACCCACGCCGCCAAAGGAGTGGAAACCAAAGGAGGCGAAGGGAAGAATGTGAATGGCCATAGCTTTTTCGGTTGTGTGCATTTTCAAGTAAATGCCTTTCTTTTCCGATAGATCAGTATTCCTTTAAACTTTTGTTCGTGTGATTGTGTTCCGGGCTTTTTATAATCTATTCGAGAAGAACATATCAACGGTGTCGAACATTGAACATTGTGGTTTTCAGGTAGTCAACTATACATGAGGTACGAGCGCTGAGTCTGCCTCAGGTCTGCCTAGCGGGGAGCCGAGACCGACATTCATCTCGACGCTTGGCGACCACGCGTCATGTTGCTTGGGCGCTTACACGAATGAATAAATACATCTGATACTCTTTGAACAATAACACTGTGATCACAAGGTGTGATACTATTACACGTAAAGGCATGGTCAACGAGGAGAGGAAGAGGGTGATCCAGCGCGATATGAGGGCGGGGGCCCATATACCCTTGACTGGAGCTCCAGGATGGTGCGCCTCAAATGTTCGACCGTGTTTCTCAATGAGTGCGTATCATCTGCATGCCCTCTGGCAGATGAAGACAGCGATCCAGATCTTGTATGAGCAGCCCGGGTCGCTACGTCTTCCTCTGCGCGGGAGGTTGACCCCAAATCTGCCTGTTCCTGGGTCTGTCCCAGAAGATCTGGTTCAGACTCATACCGTTTCCTGGTATGGTCGGCGTTGACTTGATGCTGAAGTTGGTTTTTCTGTGTAGTATACGGCTCGATGCGATAATCAGTAAGTTCAGGCCCATTACCTGGGACGTCCGACCTCCTGCGAAACCGTTTTTGCCATAGATACCACGCCTGGGTATGTTTTCCCTGTCGCCAACAAAGCAGAAAGCCAAGGACGATTATAATGAGGCTAGCGACACCAATGCCAATCCCAGCTTGTGCGCCAATGCTACGCTTATTGCCTACACTTGCGTCCGGAAAGTTCGCAAGTTTATTGTCGATGCTAGGGGCAGTCAGTAAGCTCTGCACTGCATGATAAGCAGACACTCACTTCAATGACAAAAGACCGAACGCAGCTCCCTGTGCAGGACTTGATGCCAGAACTATTAGACAATATTGAATGATTGAAATATGAACGCCGCTTACCTGGCTTGTCCACTAAAAACCCTTCCATCCTGACTACTGTATGTTGATGGGAATGGGGTGAACTGAGTGTTATCAATGGCCTTTTCATAAACCCCTCGGAGGAGACTATCCCGAGCCGACGCGTTGTTGGAGGTCGCAGCAGCTAGCATTGTCCAGTCTATATTAAAGATTGGTACACATCGAATCATGGAGTATCGTTGACTTACGAGATTTTGCTACACTGACACTGCCGTCGAATGGCAGTCCAAATTTATCACCTGTAGCATTTGTGCCGATTGAGTTTAACAAGGAACGTCGAGAATGGGACACACCTGGTACCACCAGGCTGATATAGAACCTATCTTGGTTATTATAAATCTGTTACGCACCCGATTAGTATTCCAGCGATCACACTTATGCCGCTCTCTCTCACCTCTTGACTAACCAGGTTCATACCCAACAATTTATCCGCGAATAAGTTATAGATCATGCCCCACGAAGTGTCAGAGTTATAGGAGGACATTAAATGCCCGTTGAAAGACGCTGATTGCTCCCATTGTACGGCCCAAGTCGCCGATTGGTTCTAACAAAGTCGACAGTCAGTGTGCGACATTGCTCAACACAAATACTCCTGTACCTGGTATTTTACCGCGTCAACATCTCTCCCAAGAGTGTAGCTGATCTCAGCCATCGCCCGAACTCCAATGATGCCTTTGAGTGCAAGGTTCGTCAGATTGGCACTTGTCAACCCATCGGCATCTTGACTACCATCGCATCAGCACAGGAACCATCTCCTTGTAAACTGAAACTCACTATCCCGAAAATGCAAACACATTCGTTGAGATGAGATAGTCAGACCATTTCTTCAGCGTGTTGTACTGTAACGTTATTCCGTCGAGCAATTACAATGATTGAAAAGTACTGTGTGTTACTCACATAGGTATTGAGGAGACCTTGATCTCCAGAGAACCGTGCATGTGCCCATGCCATGATAAGCATACTGCCCGAATCTGTGAGAATAGTTCAGACAATCTCAGGTCTTATAGTAAAACTCTACATACCCTCAATGCTCCGGACCACATTCGCGGAATTTCCTTCAGCGACCGGATAGTTGACACCTGGCGGGATAGAGATCAGCCATTGAACTATGAACCTCAATCAGACTATTCCACCGAGGTCGGGAGCTGCATATGCGCGGGTGTAAACTGAAGATTGAGACTGATATTGGAGTAAAGGTTCCAAGAGATATCTGCACCAGGTGGTGTTAATGTATAGGAAGGCCGGGAATGACGCATAAATTGTTTCGACAGGGCTCACTCGTCTTGAAAATGCGGGTCATTTCATGCTAGGGACATCGAGGACACGGTATAAATACTTACCCGGATGTGCCCACATCTTTCATGAACATCAGAGCCTCCCCATAGTCTGAAACTGCTGTTTCCACACCGCCAAATGTCTGACGTGCTGAAAGCGAGACCAGATTAGCATAATTGGGGGAAACCTGCTTGGCCTCGGAAAGGATCTTGTCATCGAGAGATTCCGCTCGAGACTTTGCATCGGGGAAATCTTCCAGGAACGCCTGTATCTGTCGCAATAAATGTAAGATGCTGGACAACGCACTTAGAGTAGAAAGGCCTACTCCGTCATCAATGGCGCGATATCTTGTGGTCCAGTATGGTTGTAGTCCTAGTCCTTCTGAAGCGGGAGAATATCTGATCACAGGGATATGAACATACCCAATGGCCCATACTACTGGTTGCGATGTTGAACTGATTAATCCGAGGTCGTTGGCAAAGGCGAAAACAGGAAAATTGCTAAAAGAAAAGGTCCTTAGTAACAACACCACTCGGGCTAAGCACATCGACTCGGAACACACTCGCTGATATTTCGCATGTTAGTATCCTGTGTATTGTTCAGACGCCCCTGTGTCAAAAACCAAGCCCGCAATGCATAGTGCCCTCCAGTTTGCCATGTCATGCCCGAGCTCTGTCGCAGTAATCAGTGTCGCACGCGAGTATAGCTGATATCACTCACTGTCAGCGATGCATAGTAAAGCATTCCGTCGTGAGCTATGTAGGTAGCGGCCTCAGGCTTGTCAGAAGGCATTCTCTGTGCGGTATGGAAGACAATTGAACTACTGATCGTTGTGTTCCAAGAAATTGTATCCCCGGAGTCTTCCGACAGCCATTCTGTGTCCTGAAAATCAGATCCGACTCTCTGAGCTTGTATGAAGCATATACGTACCCCCAGTAAGATCGGAATAGACCTGTACACTATGTGCATTACCATCACCTGAAGCAGCGTCGACGTAGACATATCCGAACGGGAACGATTGAAGAGTGAGATCTTGGGGCTAAAAAAGACGTTCCGGCTCAGTTATTTCAGGATGGGAAAGACGGGATGGTGGCGTACCTCGATGGGGCTCAGAAAGGTGAAATTAAACCGCATCGGTCCAGCCGAGAGCGAGTATATTGTTCGTGTAGGTGTAATGGTAATACCGTCGACATTTGCGGCTGCCTTATCTTTTCCTTCAGTGAGATTGAACTTCAAGCCAGGATCATTGAACGCTGATCCCATCCACTCGTATACACTCCCGTCCACTCTGATGAAACCACCCCATCCTAAAGTCTGGGCAATGGTGCTTTAGTCCAAGTTCTTGTCACAAAAGAGATTAACGTACGCGATTACCACTCCAGAATTGGGGATCCCTAGTAGATGCATTTGGATATGCCCAGCTACTTAAGTAAGGTGAACGAACAAGAAGAGGCAGTGCCGAAGGTTGAAACTGCGCATCGCTGAAGATGGTGAAAGTTGAGAGATATGCTACCACTGCCACGACGAGTTGTATCATTGTAAGAGGGTCTGGTAGAAGCGCCTAAGCATGCGCTCCCCCGTATATCTGGAAGGGATACTTTACCGACTGCTCTAGCAATATGACTGTTGATGAAAGGTGCCCGCGAACTGGTATTCCATCCCAGGGTCTTTTCAGAAGATCCCGAAGTTGGCCAAACAAGGTCAACACGGGCGGAGAAGCAGCAACTGAGTCTCATCACTACTCCTGTTGATCCTTCAATACAGGATCTGGCCAATGGGGGACACTGATATAACCCTGCCAGCCAAGGGGAAGTCGCCGAGGCTTGCTCGATAGATGCTCCACAAAAAAAGAAGCGCTACAAATCCAAGTGTTCATGATATCAAGAGATGGCCATCTTGATGACGAAAAAAATGCTACTGTAAATGTATCGCATCAGTTGGATGCCCATAATGAGGTTAGTGACTGGTATGTATGCAGCCAGCCACTGACTGCTCATTTCGATACCAATGATGTTATTTCTTTAATAATTTCGATTGATAACACTTCCGAGGACGTCACATTCTTGTACTCTTCACCCGTTTGGGATAAGTACTTCGGACCTCGTAGGAGGCAGTGGCTGGCACACGGGAAGGACCAATATACATATCAAAGCTATTGAAATATCAACTGATGAACCATCTGTTGGATTTCAGTACTCCTATAGGTTGAGCGTAAGTATTTTAGTACTTCCCGTGTATGGGCCTTTGAGCCGTGTAGTGGCCGGTTAATATACTAGAAGTATTGATGATCGAATGCCTTTGCAACTTGAGACACACTAACTAAGGACCTCTAGATTCGTCTGTGCAGCCTACTTCGAGCACGTCATAGGGTCATACTATACTCTCCAGTCCTGTCATCTGAGCTGAAAGGGCTGGAGAGGATAAATCTTGCGGTTATAGTTTTTGCCGTGAGTGTCATTTGCGCGTTCAAAGCATCGACGAGATTAACCCGCAATGCTGCGATAACAACACGATGGTCCGAGACGGATGGCTTCATGGGCGCGCATTGGCCATAAAGTGAGATGGACGTCAGGGAGAGAGAGCTTGACAAGCGCTCGCACCCCGGCCCGACTCCGAGACAAAACCTCACGTGTTTAGGGTTTCGCCGGGGACATAAACCGGCACAAATATTTTCTCCGGAATCAGTTCGACAGGATTCCTGTTTTCGGCGGCACTCGCGACCCGTGACTTGGGACTCTGCTCTCACCTCCAAGGACAAGGACCTCGACCAAATGATTCTCCGCCTCTTAACAAGGTCCGTCGCTAAACAGAACATCAGCGGCGGACTTGTGCTCGGAGCTCTCTTACGCTCGATGCATGTCCAATGCCAAATGTACCAGCCTTCACATACCACCTCAAGATTCCATAACTCTCAAACTCGCTAATGAGATCCCCATTCGACACCCCCACCGAATCGTCAAAAACCTTGTCATCTCCGAAAAACCCAACTCCTTATTAACTCCCCCAATACCGCCCTCCCTTTCCTCCACAACCCAAATTGAAAAAAAAACCCCCCCCCCCAAATACATCAATTGTCCCAAGGTCTAGATTGTTCTGCCCGAAGACGTACACACCGTCGATCGGAACGGAGCAACGGTCATCCAGGATACGTTGTCTTCTTGCCGAACACCAGCGCGGGAATATGGGTCGTGTCACCTCTGTTTCTCCTTCTCCCCTGGTTTTGGCTTGAACGTCTGGCGCGTATATGGGTCGAGAGATGGGAGCGCCGGAGGAGCTCAAAGAAAAGAAGCTTACTGGCTGGAGAACGCTCCGGAGTACGTCGATTGACGGCGTAGCGACGCATGAGGCGCGTTTAATGGATTTACTTTGATGTGCGGCTCAATTATCTCATTTAGGTTTCTGGCACGGACTCTGGTATCAACGTCCTCAGGCCTGGAACTGGTAGTATTTCCAGAAACTCCACAGCATCGACGCGAACTCATTGGCCGCCTCCAGTACCCGCCACCACTGATCAAATAACACTTACAACGTTACTCTGCTTTACGGTGGATGATTTACTTGTGGACGTCTACGTGGGAATGTACGTGCCTTCTTATCCTTATTCCTTTTCACATCTTACCATGTACTGACGATAATCCCCGCAGCGGCCAGCACGGCTGGAGGAACCGCCTAAAACCGGCCTGGAGTTAGACATCTTCTTGGCACCTAGTACATCTCCCAGTTCTAGTATGAGACGTGTAGGTGGAAGCATGACCAGCACTGAAGTATAATCTTATCACGACGCGGCATGCTTGAGGTGAATAGTGCCTGAATCCTTCGTCTCTATGTCGGGTCCAACGTACTCACGCCTTACGCAGACCGCTCACAATCGCACGACCAACTAGAACCGATACAACTTTTTATACATAATCCATCGGTTGTTCAGAAGCCACCAAAGCGTATAATGGTGCAAGCGGTTGTTTAAGGTGATCCGTCCTTTCTTCCCGTATACACACAGATGCTAACGCTTGGAACAGGATCTATCATACCTAAACCGGACCTCTCAAAGTCACTCTTGCGCTCGCTACCGAGCCTTCACATGCGGCTTTACATCCGCGAAAATGCGATTTATATACCCAAATGGGAAAGGTATCCAAAAGACCGTGGGTTGTCGAATATATCCCTGTTCCTTGAATGTACCGTGTGGTCTCTTGGAATGAAAACAGGATACTGATACTTACCGCTACCATCCGCGATGCTACAAACCACCCACGTCCGACCCATCCTGCAAGCTACGCTGGAAAGAACATCCCATTTGAATACGCAAAAAAGAACCAGAAGGCAAAGTCGAAACACATCGCTGAAGGACAGCCACAAATGACACGGTCCAACTCTATCGGATCGGTCTTTTTCGCTCTCGCACATCGCTCGGCAGAATCAGCTCCCCCAACGTACCTCGAGCAGAAGAGAAAAGATCGCTGATGGCAGTTATAAGGAGGAGCAGGCGTAATATAGAGAAGAATTAAGGACTAATTTTGGAGAATTGTTGCGAAGCAGGAGCAGGATATGATGGCTGCACAGGTGCCGAAGAATCTTGGAAGCGGTTGAGACAGATTAGAAGGGGGGCCAACCGCCGCAAGACAGGAAGGCAGGCGCAGATAGAGCACCGCAGGTGAAGGCGTAGGTCGTAGTACATGCGTTGGCTGCACGCAGATCGATTGAGCTATATTACGATCGTAATATACTCGACCCTTTTTTCAGCTTGCAGTTGCAAATCTGATATTACTACCCACTCCCAAACTGTTACTTACAATCAGAGGCTGATCCTGTAATGGACCAGGATAATTGACTGTCGGAACACATAGAGCGCTGTATCCAGTTGCTTGTGCATGGGTTTGCGCCGGCAAGGAGCTCGAGATACTCGGCCACGGAAAGTTGACCGATATGTCCGTCACAAAAAGTTCGCCTCACCAGTTACACCCAAGATCTATAGTTCTACAAACATCTGCAGAACCAAGTTGAAAACGTGAGTACACTATGGCTGCGATAGATAACCTAATCGCCTCAATACGAACGAAAGTATGCGGGCCAAGTTCCGGTCTCATTGTGTGCCCCCGAGTAATAGATCATTGATTACGAGTCGAGCCTGAGTCACGAGCTCACGACGATTGAGGCTTGAAACGAATCCCGATCAACTTTCACTTCTCCATCATGTTCAATCCATTACAACGAGATGTTAACAGGTGAGTATTTTCTAGACAATCAGGAGTGAATGCTAAAGTCTAAAGACTTCTAAGATCCTTTAGTCCAGTCCTGCGCATTGAGATTGTCTGCTGTCTCGAGCTTTCGGAACGTGCGCGGTGGAATCTGATCAGGTATCAGTTTCTACGTTTACTTCCTTTCCCGTGTCCTTCAGCAGGAACGTATCAGAATCGTAAGGCACACCATCGAAAAGCGGTGTGCCACGGACTATATCAAATCGCCCTATTGGTGCCATCAGACTTCTCTGGCATAATAACATTGCGCCTGTTGCCAGACATCTATAGTATTCGTTGCAACAAGTTGAAAGACAAGCATTATTGGATTCGTGTTCAGGACAGTTAACCTGTTTAGCTGCGACAAAGCCATGGCCCTTGCTACTATATCAATTATAATAGACGCTCCAGGTAATTACAGCATCCGTTCAAGTTATACTAATAGTACTAGGTGATATGTTTCCAAGCGGGTAGTACGGGTTTCTGCTTCTTTTTGCCGTGGCTTATAGCCACGGCTGAAACACAAGTGATAAAACATCATACATTTCGAATAGATGGCTAACCTAGGTTCATAAACCTTGTGGAGATACGATGTGTTTCGCGACAGGTACCACTTTCCCCGTCGACCAACCCGTTGACTGCTGACATTTGCTCAGGTACAATCTACTTGTCAACTTGAGGCTCTCCGGAATGGCCTCCTTCGACTTTTACTGTCGCTGTCACTTCGTTCTCTGCCATGCACAGTTCAACCTTCCCACTTACGTCTCTTGCGTTCGTTCACCTGACTTAAGTAGCGGGGGCAGCTCCAGAATGCAACTACTAAGGGATCCCCAATCTGGGGTGTTAATCCGCGTACGTTAATCTCTTTTGTGACCAGATTGTCGACTGAAACACCATTATTTCAGACGTTGGATGGGGTGGTTTCATCAGAGTGACGGGAGTGTATACAGTGGATGGATCAGCGTCAATGATCCTGGCTTGCGAGGTGTCAAGTCTCACTGAAGAAAAGATAAGGCCGGCGCAAATTGTCGACGGTAGTACCTTTACACCACACGAACAATTATCTCGCTCTCGCTGGACCGCATGCGGTTTAATTCACCATCCTGAGTCCCATCGAGGATACCTCACCATCCCGCGTCTTTCCCATCCTGAAAATAACAGAACTGGACAGTCTTTTTACCCCAAGATCTCACTCTTCAAATCGTTCCCCTTCGGAAATGTCTACGCGACGCAGCTTCAGGTGATGTAATTCACATATGTAAGCTATTCAGAACTTACTGGGGGTACTATAGCTTCATACAAGCTCATAGAGTCAGATCGATTTCAGGACACAGGAATGCTGCGTCGAAGACTCCGGGGATACAATTTCTTGGAGCACTTCAATCAGTAGTTCAATGGTCCTTCCATTACCTAGCCACAGAGAATACCTTTAATAAGCTTGAAGGCTACCTACATGGCTCACGACGGAATCCTTTACCATGCAATCGCTGACATGAGTGATATCAGCTATACGCACCGTGCACGACTGATTGCTGCGACAGAGCTCGGGCAAGACAGCAAACTGTAGACACTATGCTTTGCGGCTTGGTTGGACACAGGGGCTGTCTGAACACTACACAGACACTATACATGCGAAAGGAATCGGCGAGTGTTTACGAGTCGATGGTGCTTAGCCCGGGGTGGTGTTGTTACTAAGGACCTTCGTTTACAGAGCAATTTTCCTGTTATTCGACCTTTGCCAACGACCTCGGAACCAATCACTTCACATCACGTGCAACCACTATATGGCCAGTGGGTATGCTCGATTACCCCAGTGGACAGTATACAAACTGCAGAAGAATTTACAAAACCTAGTGGTCTGCCAGGGAGAACCGGGCATTGATGACGGAGTAGGCTTGTTTCGGCTCGGAAGCGTGTCTAGCATCTCATCTTCATCAGGTGATAGGATAGATTCCAAGCGATTGTCCCACCGCTAAAGCACGCGCCGATTCTCTCGATGGACCAAAATCTGTCCGAGCCGAAAAGGCACCCCAGATTACGCCGACTTGGTCATCGCTTTCAGTCACGCCAGACATTATGAGCAGTGTTTAGAGCTGCGGTCCCTCGAACGGCATGCTTTAGGTTCATGAAGATGCGTGGCACAACTGTAGAGTATATGTCTGCATTATCCTTCAATTTCTAGCACAAAAGAGCCACACTTCCTAGTGCGAGTTGAAACCCGTAATAAACAATTTATGCGTCATTTCCAGCATATCCTATACATCAACGCCACCTGTGCAGATACCTTTGGATGCCTGTACTTAATAACCACAATCGCCATCTTATCCTCTAAACGATTATGCAGCTCCTGACCTTCGTTGGGATCTACTCTGATTGACATCCCATGTTTTGACGAAACGGATTCCGTTCTTACTAGGGCTGGCTATCCGATCGCCTCAAGCAGTTCGCCGTATTCGATCCGAACATAGAAGTATGTAGGAGCTACAGATACGTAAACTCGACCGACTTACCGCTCGTAATTCGCGATATGCTCATCATGCATCCCAGTGACTCGGGTCCCGAATTCCACTCATCTCTTCACTATGTGAGCAGACGGTACTTTTATCGTCTGCGATTGCCCAACGATAACATTAGAGTATGAAACGCTGAGAAGGCGGACTACCGCATTTCGACAAATGTGTAAGCCATTTAGGATTGTGAGTTTTAACAATGCAAGGATACGATCTTTTTGCTGAGGCGCTATGCTATCAATTATGCCGATGGCTTGAAACTACCAATCTGGACGAGAATCTTGCACTAAAAGCATCATTGGAGTTTCGGACGATGCAGAGTCAGCTATATTCTTGGGAAAGGTGAAATCAGAATACAAATTCCAGGTATAATTAATCTTGATCGTTGGGGGAGGATTGGTCCTCTAATTATCCGACCGGTAGAACCAAAGCGGCGATTTTGGATCAGAGATTGGTAGCACCACTTTATTCAACGGGCATTTGGTGTCTTCTAAACTTGAATGACACATGGGGCAGGAATCTAAAATACGATTCGCAGACAAATTACTGGTATGAATGCTGGTTTAGCCAGGAGTGAGAGATGATATAAGTGGAGAATTATAATGAATGCGATGACCGAGTACGGAGCATATTTATATAATCAGATAGATTCTATATTGCCTGTGCAATCAGTATGGCGATCTGTCTCGATGTTCCATCTATCTAGATTCAATCGATACAGCCCACAGGTAATAAAATTTGAATATCCATTTGACAGCAGTGTCACGTAGCAAAACTCGCAAGTCAATAATACTCCACAATTCGATGTGTATTAAGTTTGATCATCGATTGGTCAATGCTACTGCTGCGACTCCAACAACCGTCGACTCGATTAGTCTCCTCCGAAGCGGGGTTTCTGAAAAGGCCATTGATAATACTATTTCACACCCATTCCATCGACATATCGAAAGTAGGATGGAAGAAGTTATTACAGGAACGGCATGTAGTGGCGTTCACATTTTTGATCACTCGTAATCTCTAATATTTTTGCCAGGAAGTCCTGCACAGGTGCTGCTGACCGATTCGTCTTCTGTCGATGGAAGTGAGTCTCTGCAATAATACAATGTGCAGAGCTGACTAGCTTCCTGTGCTAACCGACAGTAAATTCCAGAGATCTGGAGCAAGTCCAAGAGAAGGCTACGAACTTAGCATCGGTGGCAAAAAGCTGTATTGGCATCGGAGACGCTAGCCTCGTTCTAATCGTTCGTCCGTGGCCTTTTTGCTTAGGCTGGCGACGGAGAAACACAATCAAGCGTGGTAATCATTGCGAAAAGACAGCAGAAATACGACGTTGATTCCGTTTTCGGCAGAGCTCAATGCCCCAGTGGTAATTGGGGGGGGAACCTGAGAATCACTTACTGAATAACGCATGAGCCGTATACGCACACAAAAAAGCCATCTTGGCTTTCTCCATGCTAGTGGGAAGCGGTAAGCGGTCTGATCCAAATCCTCTGAGACAGCGCGAATCGTGAACAGACAGTATCAGGCGGCCTCCGACCCAAAGAAGACGTACCGGCCAGGGATACAAATTTGCATCGCCGTCATTGTCTGATCAAGGACAGACAGCTATAACCATTGGCCGACGAACGGAGCACTCGTCTGAGGAACACGGTCGAACAACTGGGCGCACAACCGGAGCTTCAGTCAAGAGTATAATGGGACCTCCGCCCTCGGATCGCACCCCTACCCCGTCCACCACCTCATCTCCCCAATGACCGTACTTCTCGTGTAATCATCATTCCTCATACAGTTCTGCTTGTTCAAGGAGTAATCGTGACTTCATTGTTTCTAAATACATCACATCGTGTAAATATCATTCTCGAGGATCATTCCCTGCCGTCGATCCTCCGCGCTCGTGAACAAAGAAATTTCATCAAGATTGCTTCGAGTGTTACATTCTGATGATTTTACCGCTCAGCGGAAGCCACAAGCAGATCTCAAACGCCCAAACTACAGACCTCTCTTCGGACCATCTCGTTCACCCACATATTCCTCGAAAACACAAATAAGCCCAGCGTCCAAGCGAAATCCGATACTCCTCCACGCCTTCTCTACAGTATCCCACAGTCCCTAACCAGCTCGACATGTACAAACCCCCTATAAAGCAACAATCCCCCGGAAAAAAAAGACAATCGGCGTCTCTTTACAAGTCCGACTTTCGCGTGTCGCTGCGCACTCGCGATGAGCTCCAGAAATCCACCTGCTGAAGGTGTTACGAGAACAGATAGATGGCGTATTCTACGACATAGATTACACATCCTGCGACCCTTGTCACATTTGGTTTAAGGAAATGGCGCAAAGGACCAACAAACTCGAGACGAGATAAGAGTCCTGAAGAGTGTACAATTTCGGGAGAGGGTAACCGTTGGTATCATTTTACTGAGATGTCTAAAGGCGATGCCGCTTGTCGCGCTAAACACAAGCTGGTCCTT
Source organism: Paramarasmius palmivorus (assembly GCA_037176845.1). Lineage (NCBI taxonomy): Eukaryota > Fungi > Basidiomycota > Agaricomycetes > Agaricales > Marasmiaceae > Paramarasmius > Paramarasmius palmivorus. The sequence continues at coordinate 3,649 of JAYKXP010000025.1, read as the reverse complement.
AATCTTGAACGCTTCGTTTGTAATGAACAGTCATAGCGGCAAATGTGAGCAGCAAGCTCATGAAGAGCATGGTAGAACGTACAACAGTCATCTTACGCGCTCACGACTAGTTCTCGATAGTCGTGGCGTAACACTACGAAAAACCTCTGAATTATCGTGATCCAGACGGGTTGGGAGACTGCAGAATGGGCTCCTGAGTTTCAGCTCATCGATTAACATTGAACAAAGAACTGACACACGCAGACAGAGTACCCAATTCTCCGAGGTCAAGATCAATGTCCAACCTCTCTCTTCGACCAAGGGGCTCATCGCCAGTCGTGAGTCCATAGTATACGCATGACGATTACCTCTTTCACGAAAAAACACCGCTCCTCCATTGTAGATATTTTTGTCAGGATAGGGCAGCTCCCCGACCAAAGGCAGTTCGCGTTCGTCTCTGTGCTGTTGAAGACTCTGCGTATGGAGGGTAGCCGAAGTGCGAAGAGGACGATGCGGTAAACAAATCACGTATCGAGCGGATTCGAATGTTTGTAATGGTGGCGCGGGCGCCGGCGGGGTGGTGAGGAAGAAGGTTCCTGTTTCACAAGGGTGATTCCTTGTATCATATTCGATGGCAACCCGCCTCCGTTCCTGGGCTGACTCACCTGCTAATGCAGATGTGTTCCCAAACCGTTTCGTACCTCGAACGATTCGGCGTTTCGCACGATAGTGTTTGTGTCCTAGCGTTATGGAGGATATCGACCGTGGTGGTGGACGTGGAAGTGTCTGGTCACAGAGGGCAAATATGTCCCAGCCTTACTATTGTTCTTTCAGTCTTCCTGCTTTCGCGTTCAGTGTCCGTGGTTCGTACAATGCCATAGTTTGAGTATTGGAACTAACAAAGTAACGACAATAGTAACTGGTTGAGTTGCAACCATTTCATTGTTCCAAGCCTAGTGTTACCATGTCAAGGATCCTTCGAATGCTGGAACATGTGTCGTACTCCTCGTTCGACTGGGTTTTACAATTGTCTCTGCGACAGCCCCTAGTTTTTAAATCATGAAGCACCCTGTACGAGAGATGTTGATTAACAGCAAGACAAAGAAAAGCCGAATATTCCACCGAGACGAGATACTTAGAAACACATACAATAGACGTAGAATGTACTGAGGGATCCAGGTCTTGGTTGAGCTGCGGAAGCTGGGATCCCGTTATTGTTTGGAGTCGGGAAGGATTAGCCGCTTGAAGCTTGATCCCGTTAAGTCCTAACCCTAATACCACCAGATAAGGAAGTACTACCCCCGCCGGCTGCAGGATGTCAGTGGCAAGGTCGCTCGGCCGCCCGTACGTAACCTGTCAAAGTCATCAATCGTTATGCTAAAGCTGTAAGATTATGAAAGGGATTATAGTACTCCAGTTAACAGTCATCCGTCCTATATTCGTAAGTAATCCAATGTCTTCCATCTATACTCCAAAGTCACTTCGACCCAACTTGATCACCCACGTCTACCTCAAAGCACAAAATAGAGCCATCCCCTTGTCCTCTCAATACGCCCACCACTAGTTACTGTTAGCTTGCGAGTGCAGATCCAACCACTCCCACACGCAGCATAGAATACCAGTGTTGGCGTGGAGAAGTCATCCCCTGCCTGTTTACATCACCATCTACGTATACAAATTCCCGGAACCAAGTGCCACGCAACGGACTAACGTCCAGCTTAGTCTCTAGAAGAGCTGTTGAGCATGACATCTCCCCGCGGTCAATTCTAACATGGGGAAGGAGAAGGCAACGTAGTCAGGATGACGTTTTGCGAGATATCTTGTGGTGTAAGAAAGTTTGGGATGGACGATCGTCAAAATCGCAACCGCACCCTTACAAATGTCAGCCATTGACCAGGATAGGGTATTTATCGTGGTATTATGAACATCTTCTCCATAGGTGATAATCCTAGAACAGAGAATGAAGGTAGAATCCTACGATTTGTGAAGGCCGCAAAAGGGACATACTGTGTCTAGCTCATGCCTTGAGAACAGATCTGCTTGAGTAGTTGTGTAGCATTTGAAGCTTGCCAACTCATTAACATCGTTCGTGGTCCCTATGCAGCGTGAATCAATAACAGCTCCGAAGATCTTGAAATGTGACGAAACATACCCCAGCAAATGAAATTTCGACCAGCGGCAAAACCAGACAACCTGTCACCCTCGTTCTTCTTCGACCAAAACGCCCTAATCCAAGAAGAACCGGTCCAAAAAAATGAACCTCGTCATTTGGATTGCGGTGAGTAACAAATGCATATCCAATCGGAGCCCCATTGATATCCCATAGATGCAAGTCCGACCGGAAGGATAATCGAATTCTACCTCTGCCGAGAATGCCTCGGGAATATGAACCAAGAGACATAGGAGAAGGTATGCAAGGAGACTCTTGTGCTAGAAAGCGGGCTGAGCCTGAGGATCGCGACGAGCGAATGATTTTCGATAACTGTGCCGCGGGATGGGGTACTTGAAAACGGAGGTTCAGGATCTGTATGTGACGAAGTCGAATTCCGGCCTCGGATTCTCCTGGTACGGATCGCGATAATTCATGATTCTAGCGTAGCGTTGCGGCGGCGGAGTGGTAGAGAAACAAGGAGAAAGACAGGTTATTCGAGTTTATAAGGTTCTTTGTTCTGTCCGCCTCGTGGCGTCCGCCATCTGCGAACTTCTGCTGATATGCCATATGACTCTGGGGATGAAAGAAACGGCACCGGTTCAGACTCGAGATGTTTTCAGCGTTTTCCATGAGGTTTTGAGTTCTGAGCAAAAGGCTGTAGTCCTCCAAAATTCTGTTATCATCCTTGTCAATCTCATTGGTCCGGAAAAAAACTACGGGCTGGCTATTATTCACGAGGCGAACTGACTGCAAAAAGGGAGAAAATAAATTACTCACCAATTCTATGCAACCAAATCAGCCATGATACAACAGACCTAGTTCCTACGCCTGAAATTCACAGGAGGACATGTTATGGAAAGATTTGACGACCAGCCTAGCAAGCTCAAGCATTCCCCAAGTCTTCACCGAGCAGGTACAAAGCATATGGAGTGCGCTAGACACATTCGCTGGGCTAGCTCGATGTGTGTATTGCGTTTCCATCTTCGTCCAGTCTTGGATTTTCGTCGTGGTGGCGAAGAACAAAAATAATTAGCGCCGGCGGTCGGACTACCGACGCGACCTTGTCCTGTTCTCCCATGTTCAACTCCTTGTTCTCAGGATCTATTAAATAACCCAAATAATCTCCGAGTCTTCGGAAAGTGAAAAGGTATGACATGATAACGGGTACGTCTTGTTGAACACCCTATACTATTCAGTTCTGCCAGGCGTGAGCCCGGAACCTGTTTGCAAATTTCAGGGCCCGACACGGGCATGAGGAATCGGGGGACATTTTTGCTGGTCGGGCTATTAGCATGTCAACCGAATATGGGTGGGACTTCCTTTTACCTTCATCCCGAAAGCCTAAGCTCACAACTTGGTTCGTAAGGTACTCCATAGCATGCAAAAAAGGAGCGCTTAGACTACGGAATGCCACCAGCTCTGCGCATGGAATATCTTCATAGCCTAATACTACAGCAAGATTTATCCGAAATACAAGTGTTTATGCAGTCACAATCCAAGCCCCGCTCCCTACTTCTT